>OZ035858.1:3410205-4010205 GCA_964034905.1 Itoplectis maculator
GAGCCGATGAGAACATCAGGAGCACGAAAATTCAGGCAACGCAGCACCGGACGAATTTTTCCACACGACAGTCGCAGAGATTGGAGGACTACCGAACGGTGCCGAAAAAACGCGAGTAAGAAGGTTCGAGGAAATTGGAGGGAAAACAGAACAGCGCTTGGCTAGTGGATGAAGGAATCGCGCGAGAAAACGGACGTCGCGCGTTAGGAAAAATTCGTACGCGGTTGCACAGAGGCGAGGAGGAACGCCAGGTATTTCGGGGGTTGGCGAATTTCGCCGAGGAAGCTTTCCCGCGCGACGCCGGATGGATGCACTTCCTGATCCTTCGCCCGGGCGACGAGCCAGCACAGCGCGACGGCGGAGAATGGATCGCGTGTATGTGCCGCGCGCGGGTAAACCAGTGAACCGGGTGAGTCGGCGCGGAAGTTACAAATTGCCGCGTGGAAGCCGTGCGAGCGCGACGCTCGGAATTTTTCCGCGACTCTGCTCGAGCGCGACGAATGGAAGGGGAGCGAAAAAATGAAGAGCGAAGGACCACCGCCATCCAGGGGTTTGTATTATTCGGCGACGAGGCTCTCGGCTTCATTTCCGGTCTCTCGGAGCGCGTCGCACTTTGACGCAGATTCCTTTGGCCGACGCTCGGAAATTTTCCACCGTCGGTTCGCTCGGATCTCAAGCGCCGCACGTCGCGGGGCTCCTTTCGCGTGGGCCGACCGCGTCTGCGTTTCGTCGAACAAAGTATCGGGCTTCGTCGGTGAGCGACAACCTCAGCTTGATTTTCCAAACGTGATACTCTTCTGCTTGGGAGAAACTGCAGCCCCGAGATTCGGACGCTCGTTATATAGCAAATCTAACTATATTTTTTTTCTGCAATTTATATCATTCGTTAGATACGTCGATCAGTAATTTTATCTCCGTTCATTCAGACTTTTGAAAGGTAATATTACCGCTAGCAATTTTTTTTTGTGTTTATTTTGAATAATTAGACATTTTAGATTGTGAAAAATTTAAGATCAACGCTGACGTCAGTACTGTTGAAATTCGTATCGACGTTTCGATGTTGTCTCAGGGCTGCAATTTCGCCCCCGGAGCAGACAGAAGCAACGAGGGTCGAGCTAAAGTTGGACGCGACGAAAAAAAACGCGACAAGTTGTGACAGATCGAGTCTAGTATGTTTCGCGTATGCTCCGTTGGTGTACGGTTCGCGGAGGGCAAACGACGAAGGGATTGATGGGGGGGAGGGGGGACGAGACGGAGCCGGTGGTCGAGGGGCAGAGGGAGAAGGAGCCAACAGCCTCTCTCGCTGGACTCCGCGACTCGAGTGCCCAAGACACCATTTTACATAGGCAGTGCGAACGGGTGACGAATGGTTACGGGGGTTTACCCGGACTTAGACAAATTGGTTTTGGCTGTGAGCCGCTGGAAACGCGGCGACCGAGAGGACAGTCCCGTCGAGGGATAGTCCGTAAGCGTTATCGGGGAATTTCAAGCGAGAGGAAAATTCGAGAGAAAGAAAATAAAAAAAAATAAAAAACAAAGAACGAAATAAAACAAAAAACAAAGGGATACAGTGCGGCGTTTGCGAGGTGAAAAACCATAAAACGAGGATGAACGCGGAAAAAGTGATAAGAGAAAGAGGGTTAATTATAGTGAGAGGTAGAGCTGGGTCGGACCGTGAAAAGGGAAACCGGCCCGACGCCCCCACCGGGATACAAGGGTAGACTTTCAGGTAGAAAAAATAAAATAAATAAACGCCTACATACGATGTAGATACAATTATATAGCGAAGAAGGGTTTATTTTCGCACATCTGTCGTTGCGTGAACTTAATTACCGTAGAACAAGACGATTCGAGAGAAAGTGTAAACAACGATTATTGTCTGTAGAAACTGATTCGAGATTCGAGTTTTTCAACTTTTTTTTTTTTTTAGGTATTTTCTTTCGTCGACATTTGATCCTCGATTAATCCACAAAGAAAAGATTGAGGAAGACGAGCCGACGAACTGGCAGATGTGCGGATAAACTCGCGTTTTTACATAATAACGATCATATTAATATATTGATTGAAAAAAATGGTATATATAAAACAAAAGAGAACGCGGCGAGTAGCGAAAATTGATAGAAACGTATAGACGAATTCTTATAGTATATATACAACATATATATATTATTTGTTGGGAGAGCATATTACAATTATAAACACATATATTTAATATATTTAGAAATATTTATTTGTTGATTTTGGTGATGTGATGAGAAAAAAATGAAAGAGGAAAACAAATTCTATATATATATACACACACATAGTATATATTATTATTAATATTATATATATTATATATATACAGATATAGAGAAGCATATTATATGTATACACGCGAATTAGCGAGGCAATTTACCAATTTTCACTTTTCTTTCTTTTTCTCTCGTTTCCTGTTTTATTCGCTGTTAGAAAATTCAACCGCAAGGCGCGTGTTTTATTTTTATTTTTTATTTTATTTTTTGCACACGACGCTCCACAAATATTCTTTGGTTTTGTTAAAACATTTTTGACATTTTACAACAGACGTACACACAGTCGAACGAGATCGCTTCAAAATTAAGAATCGTGGAAATCTATAAGACGCGAGTCGCTTTTTCATAGTGTTCGGCTTGATTCGGGAAATCGCCATAAGCCAACAGCCAAAACCCTTTGGTGTGATATTTCGCGAAGTGTCCCGTGAAAAAAAATGCATGGAAGCCGACCAGGTCGCGCCCCGAAGGAACTCTGAATATTTATAACAACTTCTCCCGTTCTTCTTCACTTTCCTCGAACGATTCCAACTCGAATGGGACGTGAAATTTGCTTTTTAAATGTCTGGGAATGAATCCTTCGTCTGGGTTTTTTTCTTCTCACAGTCGCTTCTCCCAGGCGATTTTATGAAGTTGGACACGTTCCGTTTTACTATTCATGCGAGAAAAAATGTACTGTGGAATTGGAATAGATGGGACAAAAAATTGATTTTCATGCAACAGATTCCGATAAAAGAGAACGAAAAATAATTTTTCCCTAATACATAATCTATTCGTAAAGAAAACTGGGGCTAAAAAAGTAAAGAAAATGCAACGATTTATTCATCGCGAAAAAATTATCCTTTAAGGAGGGCGACCAGCTGCACCTCTTGTTAGATAAAATCTCAATTTTTTTATATGAGACAAATTGAATATAGAACTTTGCTACTGTTAAATCTCAGCACCGCTTACCGAACATTTTTCCAAAAAATCTCAGCTTAAAAATCGCGCATTTAACATGGGGTCTTATGTAAATAGTGTTTTCTTGACACTTCAATCGAATAATTCAAACCTTTGGCAGTTAGATGACGCAGATAAGAAAGTCGCTATCTGTTCAATAAATTCCAAGGATTCCAATGCGATCAAGAAAAAAGGGGCCTGCCGGACATTCGAGACCGATATTTTAAGTTAATGTGCAAGCAGCAGCCGAAATCAGCCATTGTTCCAAGCGGATCCGTCACACTCGGCTACGCTTGACAACATCGCATTTTGACGTATACACGGAAGCCATGTGTGCAGGCGCCCAACATACGCACATCGATATAATTTGAAATGTCGGAATAAAAAAAACGAATAATCCCATATGAAACTTAGGAATCACTTAGAGTTAGCGTACTCATTAAGTCGCTAAATCGTAAAAGAGGTTAGGTGTAGCGAAAGCTCACATTGACAGGACTGGACGACCGAATCAAATCAGCAACTAAAAATAATTTCTCTTACATAAATAGTCTAAATAGGAAATATTTACATATCTGCTATTCAATGTTTATTGGTAGAATGATTTTTGCAATGAATAAAATATTCGTAGCAATCAGTTCTATCGCGTAAGAGAACGAACCGTCATTTGACTTCGATGCAGCTGGTCGCCCACCTTAAATTCACAATTCCGTCGATGAATCTGGAGCAAAGTGTCGAGCTGGCAATAAAGCTATTTAATAAAGATACTTTCCGAGGAAACGTGAGAGAGGTAAAGAGAGTCGAGTGAAAGGGAGAAACGGAGGACAGTTTGAATTTATTCCGAAGCAGAATCGCGCGAACGGGGTCTTTTCGTGGAATATGTAACCACCGCCCGAGCGGATTAGTCGCAGGTGGGACCCCGACCGTCCCATATATTTACAAGTATATTTCACCGAAACGAGTGTGGCGCCGGTCCCTTCGAAAACGCTCAACCCTCTCGTGATTCTCGATTCTCACTCCCCACGTTTCTTTTTTCATCTGCTCCTTGCTTTCGTTCTTTACGAGGAACATTATTACTTTCGCCGGTCTCTCATCCACTCCGTCGACGCCCGGCGAACGGAGATCATTCCCTTTTATTTTTCGGCAGAACGATAAATATGCGGATGGCAACGAAATTGCATTCGTATTCGATTGTTTTATCGCGAGAAGGAGAAGCACATTTTCACTCTCCTCCGCCAGCGATTTTGGTTGTACTCTCGTTTTCCAACACTTTTTATGCTTCCCACTCGGAGCGCCCGGGAAAACACCCACTGACCTACTGAACTACGTTGAAAATCCTGCTGAAAATAAAAGCTCAGTTCGCACTTCGAGGCTTCAAACAAATGCGCTTGTACTTTTTTTAGCATAAATATTTCTGGCAATCAAATGCTTCGTTTTTAGACACTTTGACGGGACGAAAATTCGTGACCCAATTTGGGAGGAAAGGAAAGCGAGAGCGAGAGTCGGTCGGAGAGGGTTGAAACGTTTTCCTGAATAAACAGCGTTTAAAGGGGCGCGCCCAAGTCCATTCTATCACCGAGCTTCTTGTGTCTTTAGATTTAATCGCTTACGCGTCCAACCGCGCCTTTTTCTTTATATCCACGGACGAGTGACACGAGCGAATGACCGACGACTTGAAATCCCCGACAGACGGAATTACCAAAAATTTCATTTTCTATTTTTTCCTTGCGGTCCGATATTTCGTTCGCATAGTCACGCTGACACAATAGCGAATAATAATAGCAATTAAAAGAAGAAGAAAGAAGGAAAAAAAACCAGAACGCAATAGTAGTGTAAACGATAGACGAATTGATAAACGAAGCGAACACTTGTAAGCCGTAGCGTTGCTCGTGGTGGATTCAGGTGTAACGATAACGAGACTTAGTAGGTCGAATTATATAAATATATACATAACGATAACACGAAACGAGTTTACGTGAGTGAGAGAGAAAAGAAGAAAAATATATTGTGATGAGAGCCCGCGTCGTGGACTCGCGATCGAGATCTCAAAGAAATGAATATACCCACGAAAATTGTAGACCACGAAGCGAGATACAGAGGCGAGCGAATCGCGACGACGAGGGAATTAATAATTGATGCAACTTTTTAGTGAGACTCGATCGCATTATTACCAAGCGCCTACCAATAATTCATTAGACAAACGTATACATAACATATTACCATAATTATAACACTTAGCTTATAATATATATAGTGAACAAAAAAAAAAAACGAATGCGTGTGGTATAGGAAATTGAAGGGAGTCATTATCGATAAATCGTACGCATACTTACGTTTGTATTAGCGAAGGAGTGGTACGCATATTATATATACATTGTATATGCACATGTACAGTAGAATGAGGAAAAAAGAAAAAGATACCAAACATACTACAAATACCGAAACTACGCAGTTTCCAACGAATATACGAATACGGTCTACCTGATCAATTGTATGCGATCGATGGTATTGCGATTTATTAACAGGGGACTGGGCGTGGTGTGATATCCTCGAGCTGTTATCTTTTTACAAATTACTCCGGACTCTTCACTGGTATCAGGTATCAGCATCAATGTTGACCTCAACGTATAGGCGAGCAATTGATGAAATTGAAAAAAAAAAAAAAAAAAAAAAAACATACAAGATGAACAATTTTTTTTGAGGATCATTCCACGACGCCCGGTCCCTCAAAAATGGAAGTGAGATAGCGATTAGTAGCGCACCGATCGACAATTTTTTTGTTTCTCGATCGTGCCGGGTTCATAAGATTTAACGGTGATAATTATGTGGGTAATGGAAAAATAGGTATAGAAGTTAACGAGGAAGAAAAACACGAGAATCGTCGAGACGAAGATCGAGAAACGACGAAGTGTAATTTATAGAGAAAAAAAACCACAAAAAAAAGAGGAAACCAAGGAGACGAGGGAGTGAACGTCACTCGATTACACAAGTAACATACTCCATGCCTTAACGAATAGTAGATATAAATACGGGAGAGATGAAGCGAGCGAGAAGGCGAGCGTAAACTTGTAATAAACGTTTTTTTTAGATAGCCCGATTGATTACCATTATCGACTGTTGATTGATCGATGATTCATTCTTTAATTCACTCATTATTGTCATCCTTGGTGAAGCGACAACAAGAAAAACAGATAGTATATCGTTATTAATTATTGTTTAGGTAGAGGAAAATAATAAATTCGTTCGGTCGAGGCGTCGACCGAGCCCTCTAGATGGGGGTGGTTTTTCGCGGTCCAAAGATCGTCGACGGATACAGACGCAAACTTGTTGCTCTGCTGACGAGACGGAAGGAAATCTTGGCCCAAATGCCCCTTTATTATTATTATTACTATTATTATTAATATTATAAAAATGATTATTATTGTGGATTATTAGTACGCGTCGTTTAAACGACGATGCGGAGTCATCGAGGTGGTTTTTAATTAAGTAGAGCGAGGCTGTGCACTCATAAGTGTGAGGCAGACAAAATGCGAGCGAGAGAAAGGAACAAAAAGTAAAAAAAAAAAAAGAAGAAGCCGCGCGAGACGACAAAACTCACGCCCGCTTTGTTTAAGAGCTCGCGACAAGGGAATAAAATGAAATGAAAGAAATACGGGCCCCGCCGCTTTATTTCTATTTATCTTTTTAAGCCTCTTTACCGATGGCTTTTACGGGATTGGACGGTGGCAGAAAAGAAGAAGAAGAAAAAAAAACCCGCCGGCCAGAAGCGAGAAAGCGCAGGGACCGAGTGATATTTTATTCGTAGTGATATGAGAAAAAGGGGGCTGTGACAGTCCGGGTCTTATGAAATTTCGCGGTGCTTAAGTTTCTCTCATTTATTGTCGTCCGCCCTCCCGGAACGTAACGAAAGAAAAAAAAAAGAACTGCAAGCCGGGAAAGCGTGAATACTTGAAGCGCCAGAAATGAGCCTAATAAATTGTATTTTTGAGCGTCGACGTTTTTGAAATTTCGAGAGCTCATTTCCCGTCGCGTTTCCCCGACCTCGACGAAAATATTCTCGCGCGGCGTTAAGTTATTTCCTTCCTCTTTGTTCTCACATTTTATCCACCTCAGGCGTTAATTGTCGTTATTTTATTTCTGTGTTTCCTCGCAAAGTGATACTATGGGAGCTCGACGTAGTCGCGAAAAAAAATGAGAAAAGAAAAAGAAAAAAAAAAATTGAAGAAGCGACTGAAATCGAGCTTTTCCGAAGGTTGTGATAGATCCTGGCGCGAAGCATCTACGATACGTTTTAGTTACCATTATTATTATTATTATTATTACGTCTATATGTTTCATCATAATTCAGTTATAAATAATATATATATATATGTATGTGTCATCATCAATGTATATATATATTATTAATATTATTATTATTATCGTTATCGAAATGTGTTTATCTACGGAATAAATTATTAATATTACGTTTCATTTCAGTGAAAATGCGAACCCGATCACAAAACCGTTTTCCCTTCCATTTCATTTTCATCTGTTATTTGTCAAACAGTCCAATCTCTTCGTTTATCGTTTAACGGTAAAAAAAGTGAAATTTTGGAGGACGAGGCGAAGATGCATCGCCGGAAAAGGAACAAACTGTGTCTACACGCGCCGAGTCCATAGAGATTCTCCCGAGAAAATAGTGGAAAAAAAAGAGAGTGAGGGAGACACAGGATTACAGGACGTAAATCTTGTTAGCGACGACTTCGAACCAGCGTCTCGCGCTACTCCCGGGAAAACGTATTACACTTATCGCTCGGGGATCCCGGTCATCGACATGAGAAATCTCGAGGGATTCGCTGGGAATTTGTCCCTCTGACTCCACTCTCTCCCCTTTCTTCATTCTCCCAATCTGGTTTCTTCTTACTTCCTCCTTGAGGCAAAAAAAAAAAACATTAACGATATTCCGAGAAATTTTCGCGAAGCTAATTATCGACGTTTCCACTGAAAAATGTAATACATCTTTTTCATTCGTTATTTCGTTACGACTAATGACCGTTGTCTCGTTGTTTGCAGTTAATTATTCGTCGTAAAGGATAGATCCTTGTTACCTGCGAAGAGAGATGAAAGTGGCATAAATTGCTTTGTGCGCTGATTTCCGTGACGTCGGTCGGCTAATGAAAAATACGAAGAAACGGGGGGGATGAGAAAAGGGGGGTTGAAAGTCGCTGCGAAGAAACGCGGAAATTCTTTGCGGTCTCGCGATGCTCGCCGCATACGGATTTCATCCCACTCCCCCCCCGACGACCACGCTGTTTCTCGTTATCTGTGCGCGGCTTCTTTTTGTGTTTTGTCTATCTTCCCGTCCCCCTCGCGTCACGGAGCCTGTGATCAAAGGATCTTCGGCGACGTCTTTGGTTCGGTGCACCGCGCGTTCGCCAAACGGTACACAGTGTCGCAGCTTCGTGCTCCTTTTTTTTTTCTTCTCCTTCGGTCTCTTCTTTTCCTCCTTCGAGCGATATTTTCCTCTTATCTCGAGCCGGAGGAAAAATCTTCCCTCCGCCTTTCGCAATGACGAAAATAAAAAAAATTCACGAAATTTCGAATAGCGCGAAAATGAACGTAACGAAAATAAAAAAAATTCACGAAATTTCGAATAGCGCGAAAATGAACGTGACGAAAATAAAAAAAAATTCACGAAATTTCGAATAGCGCGAAAATAAACGTGACGAAAATAAAAAAAATTCACGAAATTTCGAATAGCGCGAAAATGAACGTAACGAAAATAAAAAAAATTCACGAAATTTCGAATAGCGCGAAAATGAACGTGACGAAAATAAAAAAAAATTCACGAAATTTCGAATAGCGCGAAAATGAACGTGACGAAAATTCGAGGCTTGGAATATAATCGTCGTGCCTTGCGTCGCATTGCGTCGGGTGTATCGTCGACCGTAAAGTATCTTTATCGCGTCGCTCGAGTTGCGTCTCGAGGTAAATTCATCGGGTTATATGAGGCGAGAGAGCGCCGCACGTCGAGATAGTTTACAGCGACGGACGACGGACCGGCTATTGTTTTATCAGTCGGATATTGTCCCAACGTGCTCGTGGCGCACGGCCGAGCGTAACGTCACAAACGCACCAACACCATCACCGTTACCACCCACCCACGTTAGTCCCCGGTGAGCTGTTCTGGTTTGCAAAGGACCAAGTTTGCCCTGCGAAACGTGTTTCGAGAGTCTCGGCGCCCATTCATCGGCGCCGGAGACTCTCGAATACCGAGAAAACTGTGCAACGATTCGCGTCGTTAATCATCCCACAACGGCGTCTCGCCCACCTCTGACGTTTTGACCCGTTGGTACTAACTTTCGCTTTGTACGATTATACAAGCCGCAACTTGTATGCACCACGCTGTAACGTCTCGCCTTCACTCTCTCCGAGTGCGTGTGAGCGTCTATCGATGTGCGAGCGAGATAAAAATATCCGGAGGGATTGGCGACGAGGAGAAAGAGACCAACCGTTTCGAGTGCATTTAGATGCATTTCGTACGCGTTGTTTGTAAGTTCGGGAAAAGAGAGGGGGAAATCGTTAAAAGTTGGAAAAATGTTCTCTCCGCCACGACGTAAATCACGCGAGGAAGAATTGGATCTCTCTTCCGGTTCCTTTCCAGGATCTCGACCATCCCCTTTAAATCCCCGCGACTCGAGAACCGGAATTTTCGAATATTTTAAAAAGAAGCCCGAAAGATTCGGTGAAGAAAAAAAAATGAAAAGAAAAGAAAAATCACGCAGCTTAGTTTGTAAGTGCGACACGAGCGACTATCGTTAATTAATCACGCTATCCCAAATTCGGCGGGCAATTTATTTTCATCGATGACGCCGCGGCTTCTCGTAACGAGACTCGATGCCACTTTGCTCGGTAATCGCGTTACATTATACACGCGGTACCCGGATTAAAAATCCTGCTCCTCTCTACCATCCTGACTCCCCATTTTTTTTTCTTCTTCTCTCCTCGCGGATCGCACTTTATCAGAAGAATTGCGGAATCGTGATCGATAGGCCGGGAAGGGGGTTGGCTTGTGAAAACCTTTTTAAAAAATTACCCCGCTGCGCGACGAGTTATCAATCAAAAGTCTCGTTCTGTTTAAGGGACGACGGTGAGGGGGTTGAGACCGGTGATAGGGGGGGGGGGGGATCGTCTCCCGACGAGGGAGGAGACACTTTTCCGCCAGTCATTTGTTCCTTATCCGCGGTTGCTTGTCACTGGGTCACACGAATTTATCAGCAGCCTCTCCGTTGCAGTTTTCGAGTAACTTGTACAACCCAACTTTAACCGTACTATTTTTTCATTGAAAATGTAAAAAAAAAACAACTTCTTTTCTACCATTCTTTTTTTACCTTCGAACTCCGGAAATTTCATTTTTATATCTCGTCGTTCCCGAAAGTGTGAGAAATATTTACGCGCAACGTTTATTCCCCGGTTACTCTACTTTCGCTATTTTCGATGCTCGCGACTCTCAGTGTTATCAGCCTCTCGCGCTGCTCCGGAGCCTCGCGACGTTCGATCGTAAAATTCGTAGCCTCGGCTCCCGTCGTTACTCGTTATCGGTGAAAATAAAATGTGCTTCCGACTTTTCGGAGAAAGAGAGAGAATTCGGGTACGACAAAAGACGAGACTGTGGGGTATCGATGCGAAGCATTTTTTTCTATGATTTATATTTTATCCGACGATTGCGAAGATTTTGTTCCGTCTTGTGTGTTTTATCGACGAAAAATCCTTGGGTTCAGAGTCCCAGAGCCTCAACAGTAATTTCATTATTTCCGCGAGAGAGATGCGTAAACTTCGTAATCTGGGTGCATCGCGATCTTCAAGTTTCTTCATTGAAGCCCCGAAGCCCTCTAAGAGCTGCTTTCGACTCGAAGTTCCATTAGAATATTGCTTTATAACGCACGGGATAAAAACGATTGGAACCCCCCTCCGCCATCGTCGCCCTCTCTGTCTCACTCGCGCAACTTCACAACGCGAATTTGCCTCTGGCGCATTTTGTAAAGTAATATTCTAATGGACTACTCTCCTCGTCCTCTTTTTCCGTCTCGATTTCCCCCTGAATTTCAATTCGCCCGTGTACACACAACGATAGGGAAATATATTCCGCCGGTTGTGCAACCGCCGAATCGTCGAAGGCGGAATTAAATTTTTAAATAAAATCGATACCGGTGTCCTTGACCCACTCGAGAGATTTCCCAAGACCAAGGACCGGTTCGCCCTCCCCTCGATACTTGTCGCAACGAATTTTATACATCCTGCTCCAATCTAAAAAATGAGAAATCATCGTTTTTAAATTTGTATCGATGATCACACATTAATTTATTCATTAATCTTAGGACGTTGTTTAATTTTTCGTTTACGTCGAGTCGCAGCCTCGCTCGCCTCGCAAGCTCAACGACCGCAGAGTCAATGCACGAAACGAACAGCAATACACATTTAGGGAGAGTCTAATATGCGTCTGCGTCGTTTCTCATTAGCGGAAAGTCGAGTTTTTCCTCGATCGAAATTAAAAACGAAAATAAAAAAAAATAAAAATTGACGTCGACGAGAATTGTAATATTCGAACGATTGGAATTTAATATTTAAAGACGATGATCGAGGCTCGACGCTCCTCTGGGCCAATGATGCAGCACCGCACTTGTGATAAACCGTTAAATAAATTAGATCGGTAATACCTTTATTATGATATACATAAGAAGATGATACTGTAACATTATTAACGCATAATTAGATAAAAGAAAAAAAAACAAGAGGGATGAACATTCGAGAGGTAATGTGTGTGCGTGCGTGTGAACAAATGAGAAATGTAAAACTGACGGGAGAAACGAAGAACCAGCGATTTTCAAGCAACCTGTCTTTAATAGAATGAAGAAATAATAATCCATAGAGTAATGTATATTAAAACGAAAAAAAACAGTGGACTCTTGTGCGAGCGATAAATAAATGAAACAAAAAAAAAACACAAAAAAAGAGACAAGGATGGAGAAAAAAAGTGCGGGGGGAAATCCATACAGGGAATACTAAAAAAAAATCGTAAATGAGAAATTATTATTATCATTATTGCCATTATTATTATTACATTCAGATATGGTATAAATTATATTAACAGCTGTAGCCGACGAGTTATAACGTTAGCGAATTATTTCGAGTTATCGATCGCATCACCGATTACGTTACAGAGAGCAACGCGGAAGGGCGAAGAAACGAAAAAAATAATAAAAAATAAAAATGATAAATACACATAAGAAGAAATAAACGAGTAATAATTAATAATATTAATCATCATGATACCGATACCATAAAGCAAAAAAGAAAGGCCCGTGGACACAACTACAGACACACCACACGCAAAAAGCCACCGAAAACCAACAAAAAAAAATAAAACAGAAAACCTATGAATTATTATGTAACGGCAGTAACGATGTAATTGCTAGTCAATGTTCAATGTTGAGATATTTATCTGAAATAAAATGCATATACGTTGTTTACACCATAAAATCTGACCTAACGAGTTTTTTCAATCGAATCCTGAAAAATTGCGTCGCATTTTCATTTCCCTCATTTTTTATCAAATTTTTTTTATGTTTCCCTTTTTCGACGAGTTTAATTAATTTTTAAAGCGTCAAAAGCACAATCACTTTGTGCTAATCAGTTGATTAAGATGGGAAAATAAAATATGGTAGCGATAAAAAAAGTTTGCTTTGTACGGCACAAAGGGGACTGACCGAGCGATAACTACTCGTGTCTATATTCTCGAAACCAGTGGAGTGAATCAAATCCACTGAGTAAATATTAGTATTCTAAGATTAGATCGAGTAGCCGTGTTAGAATGATTAAGTAAATTGAAACCTTAGTTGTAACACATATTCTTACAATTAAAGTTTATTGAATGACCTTTTACATTTTGAATTTTTACAATCAGAAGAATTTGCATCTGACGTCTATCCACGAGGTACTTTCCCCCAACAATATTTCTGTCAGAAAAAAAAAAGACAAAAAATTAATAGGATTTGTATTTTTTGCGGCAGTGACATTGAAACATTCCGTCGGAGAAAAAAAAATCTGATATCTTACTTGGCAGGCTGGTGGATTGAAGAAATTGTCTTCGCAGTACTCGTCGATATCGTATTTCTCGCGAGGGCACTCAACCTGTTGTGTATAGTGATAAAAAAATTAATCATTTCCATCGATACGTTAATCGGAGATTTTTTTTTATTCATACACTGTTCGACGTACCACTTGTGATTTAGGAGGATTATCACGGTTCAACATCCTCGTCTGAAATGGTTTCAGAGCGAACGACACACCGAAGAGCACGAGCAACACGGTCAAAGAGAAACAGAACTTCATGATCGCTGCTTATAATTCCTTCTGAATGGCTCAACGATCGAGCTGCCGCCTTTTATAGGCGCTATTTACAGCGTCTGTACAGTGATAAGTGGTGATTCATTTTTATTGACGCTTCACACATCGGCGCGTACGACAATTAATAATACATTCTGGGGATTTCCCGTCGCATCGAGCATATTGGAATTGTGAAAACTCGACGAATGTGCGCAAGTAAAATTGGTGCTAAAGTTTGGTTATCATTTCAGTGAGCAGAAGCGGACGGCGTTTTTTATTACAGCACGTGTATATTCGGTAAAATAAAAAATATGAATACCGATAGATGTTCAAAAACATCGACTTTTAGTTGAAAGTTGAATAACTAAAAAAAGAACGACTTATACCCGTTTGACAATCGCGAGAATCGTGCGAAAGAGACCTTTGGAATTTCCTCGCGAGTCTATGGAACCAGAAGCGAGAATATGAAGAGCCACAGCGAGCGCCGAGTCGGCCCCGTTTTTATCCTCATTATATAGGATCGCGTGCGCGCGCGCGCGCAGCAAAGGGGATGCTCGACACGAGCGTCGACGTCGATTGTGCTTGTCAAACGCCTCCTTCACTCACTCTCTCATCAATCTTTTTTTTTCTCTACGTTTTTTTTTTCCAACATTGACTCGCACGATTTATCAGCTTCAAACATCCGTTCGCGAAATCAGTGTCCGTTTGTTTCGCCAACTTTTTCCCCGCCGGTTCGTCGATTCGAGTGTTGCACTTTTTCCCTTTCGCTCCTCGCGTTCTCTCCGCACTTCTCCCTTTCGCATATTTCGTAATTACGTTTCGTTACCTGCGGGGCTTTAATTAACGCACCTCTACCTCGGCTTTGTGCTCTGTCTCTCTGCGCCCGCGGCCTCGGCGCCCCCGGCAGATTTTCCTCTCAACGCGATGCTAATGTTATCAAGCGATATCAAGCTGTTTATATTTTCAGTCTCACCTCGATTAATAATAGCGCAGCCAACTAGCAGCAGCAGCAGCAGCAGCAGCGTGAACTGCGCAGTTTCGCAGGGAATGTAAAATATTTTACAATTCTTTTGACAATTAAAGCGATTATAAAATAACGATGCTAAAAATGCTTTGCCATTTTATAAAAATTAAGTACTCTTAACATTTTCAAATCCTACTGTCTGTTCACTTTGATCGCGATTTACAGACTCCAGTGTTGAGTTTTGCGAAATATTTTTACCAAGGGGCTAGTTACGAGAGTAAATTTACCGATGAAAATATACGCGGAAAGACGTATCAACGAAATTGTCCGCGGCACGACGTTAAAAATGCTTTGCCATTTAATAAAAATTAAGTAACCTTAACATTTTTAAATCTTACTGTCTGTTCACCATTTTGATCGCAATTTACAGGCTCCAGTGTTGAGTTTTGCGAAATATTTTCGCCAAGGGACTAGTTACGAGTGTAAATTTACCGATGAAAATATACGCGGAAAGACGTATCAACGAAATTGTCCGCGGCTTCACAGCGCTGATGCAACCACACGGGACTACGCGAGAAGTTAGCACGATAGGTATTTTAGACGTAAAATATGAGCAAAGGGAATTAAATTCCGCGGGAGAAATCCTCCGGTAACGGAAGCACCAGGCAAGCACGGCGCGCGGTATCGGAGCACCTGGCGAATGAGAAAATTCGTCGAGCGGCGCACAAGTAGCTGCAACGTATACGCACGGTGAGAGCCGCCGCCGACGCCGCGAAAACTTTGACGTTCGAACGTGCAAACGTAAACGTGCAGCGCACGATGGAAGGCTGGAGGAGTTTGCGAGCAAAGTGTTCGCGAAAGCTCGCGAGCTTTTCGGGTGAAGCAACAACGCAGCGGCAACGCTCCCGGCGCCTCTCCGCGTTACGAACCTCGTTGCTCCTCGCAACGTTTCGCCTCTTCCGCAACGATGCTCGAGCCTTGTTCGCGTCTGCTACTTGCAGTTGCTCTGCGAAACAGAGTCGCGAGTGCGCAGCTCAACCTCGAGCCGCTCAACTTTCCATCGAATTTCCCATTTCCAAATTCGACTCGTTAGTTTTCCGGACATTATCCGATAACTCCTCAGCACTGACCATCAACTGACAGCAACGCGTTTCGACGATTCAACGTCCAATCGTCGAACTGTACGAAAAAATGAAAAAAATTCCGATGAATCTGGGTTTTACGGAATTTCGGTGTGGGCGGATGCATCGAGTTTTTTTTTACACCGGACTCGCCGTATTTATGAAAACTTTGTGGACAAAAATCGTTAGTATTCGTTGAAATCGACAGAGCGCACGCGGAGCCATTTTATTTCGCATTTTGTGTACGAAGGGTTTTTTTTTGGATTATTAAATAGATGTGTGACGCTGCTCGCGAGGTTCCCTTTGAATCGGTGTATATTAATGCTTTTCAACGGTGCTTCATGAATAGTCAAGCGAAATTGAAAACAGACATTCAGCCCTCGCAAGCTCCCACAATTCCGCCGGGGCTTTAGTCTGCGCGGACTGCTTTAATATTCCGCGCTTTTCACACATCCAATTCATATATTGATATAACGTAAATTACACGGCAGCTGTTTGTGGAAGCTTCGGGTTCTCGAGCTTTCGCCGCTGTGTTTGTTGCTTACTCTTAGTCGCAGCGCGATATTAATTTTCTTTGTTACACGTTTCCGCGGCGAATTACCAACGCGATGTGAATGGATGAAATGGATTTCACGCTTCGTCGGAAATCGGACGGATTTCATCAATTTTCACGAGATGCGCCGTAACGACCGCAAATTTGTTGACACGTCGCGCGCGTTCCGTCGTTTTGTCTATGCATATTTATTTATTTATGGAAATCCCTCATTTTTTCCCCTATAATCCACGCGATCACTTCTGACGCCGCAGCAGACATTTCCATTTCCTCGTTTCCCCATCGCTATATATCTCATCCTCAATATTTCCCGAGGAATATGCATATCGCGCGCTCCAGCCATCCGGAGACCTACACGCACGTTCTTTATTATTCGCTTCGTATCTCTATTTGAGAGAATTCAATATAACGCGACTGCACACAGTGCACGTCGATGTACGAATCTACAGGAGCTAACCGCGGTAGTGAACACGCTCGGGCAATAGTCAGACCGGCTGCTGCTGCTGCAGCGATAAGTCACTCGCGGATCTTCTCACACTTGAGATTAAATTTTTTGCCACGAGTCTTTCAAGAAATAAAAATTGGCTCTTACAAATTTTCCTCGTTGATTAAGATTATTATATCTCTATCGCGGTTATCAACTGTACGCAGATACGTTGAAAGACAGGGAACGTGTTCAATGACATCCTGCGCATTTTTCCATGTCCGTCTCAACGATCTCCAGTTCCCTCATTTCACTCCTTTTAGACCTTCCGTTTACTTGCATATGCGCAATACATATAATATATTAGCGAGCACGTTATCTGGATGGCCAAGGGCTCGTTCACATTTTCCGCCGACGCATTTCCCTCCTCTTATTTCTATATCCTGCGCTTCTCCGTGTTATTAGAAATTCGATATCACCTGCTGCTGCTGCCACTGCTGCCCATTTCGCACAGCGACTGCACCACTCCGAATAGTTTCAGCCGACTCGTATCTGAAATTAAACATCAATGTCAGAAAGACAACGGAAAAAAAACCACATTTATCCGTCAAAAAGCTGGTAAACTAATTTTACCGCATCACATTTTTTCATCGTAACAATTACGGTACGTAGATCACTCGAGAGATTCGCATGTTAAGGGATACAGAATTTCCAGACTGCCGCGGGTGCAATCGGAAGCAGAGAGAACGAAGCCAGACAGACACGGGAGATTGTGGCAGCGGCGAGCTCGGTAATCGAGGCGAACGGTGTAATTGGAGAGCCATACCGTGGCGGTGTTACTTGCAGTAGTAACGTACGTACTGCATACCAGACTAGAATTGAGTCGATAACGCAATTACCGGAGCGCCTTCGACCAACCCCTGTGCCACGACTTTTTCCTTTGCAACTTCTTTCGCACAACCCACGTGTCCACCGCCCGCTGTCTCGTTGCTGGGAACAAATCCGGACGAAACATTGCGCTCGTCAGACTTCTGAAAAAAAAAGAAAAAAAAACGGATTTACAAATAAAAAACCTCCGAGTACACGAGACTGAAGTTGGCTGCTGTGAAAACTGTTCGAACCCAAGTGCACCTACTTTGGTATAAAGTAAGCACAGAGGTCTCCACTGGTCACGGAGATTTATTCACAGTTGGGATTAGTCGAAGGGTCTCGCATTCGTCTCGCGTTTCAGCGAAACCTTCGGACGTTGTCGCCTGGGACAGCCACTGATATGGCAAAGCCCGCGGCGGCGCGCGTAGAGACTGCTAACCCGATTACTACGTGTCGCCAAACAGCCCGGGAGCTGTTAGCAGTCCCAACCGAATCCCCGGCCGCCGTCGCCGCTGTTGCGTCCGAAACGTCGAAAACTTCTCCCCGGGCGGGGAAGGTGCGAGAGGCCGTCGCCAAGCCGACGGAGTGGACCAGCGCCGAGTCCGACGCGGGGGAGGCCAACTTGCTCTGGCCTGGAGCGCGCGGCCTTCGCTCCGACACGACGGAACTCCCGCACGATGCCTCTCCGAATGAGAACTTAGCTACTCTTGACGGTCTCATTTCCACCCTTCTTCTCCGCACGTTCGTTAAACCTTCGACCGGTTGCCCTGAAACCCAAGTCGGATCAATTGCAGCGCCTAAACCGGCTCCCAAATTAGAACACATCGAACTCACCTATCGATTTTGTCATCTGCCGCTCGGTCGATTTCCACTTCTTTTTCACATCGTGAATCGGAGTGAACATTTTTGCGATATTTCGGAGACGCGTAAAAAATGACCTCGAAATGTCGATACCTGCTTCGACATCGAAAATACGAAGCGAGAAAATTACAGAAAAAGATAGCTATTACGCCTACGGATTTTTATCTCGTGAAATAAAATAAAGGAGAAAAAGAAAACTCGAAGGTGTCCCTCGGATCGACGTGTCTGCTGAATAGACGGATCCGCGACGGGAAAGACGAATAAAATAAATCACACCTCCTCAGCGTCCTGAGAGATTGTCCCGATGATGCTGGGGGAGTATCGAGAGTCAGCTCGAGGCCTCTCTGAGCGGGGAGGAAATGCAAAAAAGTAGGGTCTGAGGCGCGGACAATAGGTCGTAAAATCGACGAGGAAGCTCTTCGCGCACCCTTTTTCCTTTTCTTCTCCGGGAAAGCGAAAAAAATCTGCTCGTTTCCCGCGCCAATCTTTGTCCTTGTAATTCAGAATTCTGTAAAAAAAAAACCCGGTCGGTTTTATTCGTCTGCCGATTGCTCGCGAAAATCCGAAGCCGGGAATAATATTTTTCAGCTTGTTTTACGATCTCCCCGTTTTTTTTCTCTCGCGACTCTAATTTGAGTGAAATTTTTCCTGTTTACCTCGCGGAAAGTTCGACGTAAACTCGAATGAAATAAAAATATCCATTAACTGAAATACATATTTGTATTTTCACTTTGTCACCCGAGCCCTCGACGTTTTATGTTATTATCGACGATGCACAGCCGGCACGTTCGTCAAGACCCTGAGAATTTCATCTCCGCCCACAGAGCCGTCAGGCTATGCCATCCCCATTTGCCCCTTAACGCTTCGTCGGGGTTCTCGCCGCCGTCGTCGCCGCGGCTGCTGCTGCTGCTACGTCGCGAATACGAGGCGTAAAGTGAAACTGTAACGACTTTATACCACGTCAGGAGAAACGTGCAAACCCTTTCACGGCTCATTGTAGAAGCAGCGCGGAAAAAAAACGTTGTCGACATTGTGAGTCTCTTCGTCGTCGTCGTCGTTGGTTCCACCGTCGTCGTCGTCGTCGTCGTCGCTGTCGGCGGTTCGCCTCTTTTTCATTCCCTTTTTTCCGTTTCTCTCAACCTCTTCGCGAACCGCAAAAATTCCCGCTCGTTTCAGCAAAGAATTGCGTTATCCCTCCAGCGAGAGTGCCGGAGCAGCGGCGTCAGTGGCCCTCGAGACTCCAAAGGTCGTGTCTGGAACAAAAATTGATTGTTCGTAGTTACGGCAAATGGCAACCTTTTCTTCGACTGCGCGACCCGCATTTGTCGCCCGTAAAGAATGGCCATTGAGTTTGCAAAAGCGTAATCCATTCGTCGTCAACGCCAATTGCTTAATTTCTCCCAATGGATAAACTCGAAGGTGAATAAATTTCACGACTAACGATTGACCTCGGAAGTCGCTTGTGCAATTGGAAATTAGAATTCAACGAGTCAGTCGCAGATACTATCAATCTTGTTTAGTCAGTGCAAGCGACGTCACTCGTCGGTCGTTACCACTGCGACGTCGGTTTGTCCACGAATATTAAATACACGTTCATTAGGGAAAATATAGTCAGCAGCGTAATTTGACTCGGCTATTTAATAATAAGCCTGGTAAAAGTTTTAGTCGCAATTAAGCGATAGCAGAGGGTAAGCTGAAGGTGGGCAGAAGCCACTTTGGACCTTCCTCGTTTGTAATCCGAAGCAGACAGACCGGAGGGGAAAAGCTACACGAGCGTTCTGCGATATTTTATGGTCGCGGGTCGCGGCCTTAGAACGAAAATGTGTTACGCGCTGATAAATAGGCTATTTGCGGAGTTGAGGAACGTGAAAGAGAAAAAAAAAGAAGGCAAAGATTTCATGCGAAAGGGTTGCGGAGAGGGAAAGCCATACCTGAGGGTTTCATCCCCAGAAAGAAGAAGAAAAAAAAGTTCTCCTCGACCGAGGCTGGATCAGGAGGATGAAGCTGTCTCGTCTTCGTCCAGCGATTCTTTTTCCTCCTCCTCCTCCTCCTTCTCCTCGGGTTTCTCGCGTTCAAGGTTGTCGCGCGCGGCAACGGCAAAGAATTTCCGAACTTTCGCCCAAAGGGGTTGGACCCGCCAAGAGACTTAACGAGAAATCCAAGCTGACGGCCTATCGGCAACTTCGTTCTTCGTTTCACTTTCGTTCTGCACCGCCGAACGCGCGGAATCCGCGGAGGGAGAAAAACAATTAAATGCTGCGACAAGTCAAATCCAGATTGAGACGGTTTTCTCGGCCTTGGCGTTTGAACCGACGACAATCGCACGGCGAGTAATTAATTTTCAGTAACAATTCCGACCTGTCGTGGCTTTTTTCGCGTCAACTAGTTGAAATTATTCCCACTAGTTGGTTCTCCTTTCCTTTCGCCTCCCTTCGCGTTCACTCCGAAACTTTGATAACCACAACGATGCAATTACAAAATGCAATATATTAACTCCGTCCAATCGAATGGCAATGCGATATTGGTCGATCGCTTCCTCATTCACGTTTATCACGCACATCGTTATTTGCCGTATAAATAGCAATTTCATTGACCAACCCGGCGAATTATTGCGTGCGCCGCGTTAATTATCGAGTGCTCGACAAAAGTCGTGGAAGTGATTGTATATTTGGAGTCGGTATATTCGACGACTCTCCTCGCGACCCAGGCCAGGCCCTTTCGTTCTCTTTGCCCTCCGTCGCAGCTCTCGCAATTCGATTTACGACCCATTACCGTTCGCAACGCGCCTTTTCTCATTGAATTATCGTATCGCATAAATTCGAGAACCCGAGGTCCACGTGTCCCCGCCCAGCTGCCTGTCCGATCCAAAACTGCGCGACGATTCGGCTCAGACTGCAGAGTTGCAATTATATTTAAGAGGGAATTTTGCGAGACCCAACGAAGGGATCGGATGTCGCAGACGCGACGCTTCGTGCACTTCTGATAATAAGGCGGAGATGCGACGGCCAACATCGACGGCAGCTGCGCCGCGGGGCGGAGGTGGACGCAGATGAATGCATTAGCAGCGACAATGGAAAACGAAGAGGTCATCCCAGGACCGGAAGTCTGTGATTTCCCAGAGGTCACCGGTGAATCGGACTCGACTCCACCCGACTACTCGTCGTCCTCCTCTCTCCGTGTCCTCGCTGTTTCTCCTCCCTTTAGGCGTCCTTATTCCATTTCCCTTTCACTCGCGCGCCGTGCTTCCCTTCCGGATGTGCGCGCCACTCTCTAACCAACTTATCCAACGGCACAGGATATATTATTATACACTTCCCGTGTATATACCTAGTCGAGGAGTTCGTGGCGAATTTTCGAACAAGGTTATCAGAGACTGCCATACGCGATTTATCGAATCAATTGGGACGCGAGGTAATATTCCGAACTTCCGATTGAGTCAAGAAGGAACATTTGCTCCGAAGCGAATTATTGTAATTACCCCTAATGTCTTTTCGAATTGAAAAAAAAATGTTATTCCACAGTAAATTTGTGTAATTTGGCTTCCTCAAACGCATTCGGCTCCGCCCGGTCGTCTGTCCCCCGAGCGCGCGACATAGAAATTTAATGAACGTATTTGTCCCGAGGTAAATTGGTCCCGAAGCCAATTAATGTAATTATTAAGCGTGTCTATGAAAAGCTCGTTCGACGATACGAAGCTAATGCCGAGATGAGCGTCATTTACGAAACTATACCAAAGCCCGAACCACCTGTCTCGCTCCCCCGTCGGACCGGCCCCGCTTGCCCCCCCCCCCCCCCCCCTCTTCGCCCCCCTCGCCCGCGTTAACTTTGATATTAGGGAGTCCCCGAAGTCCAAGTTTCCTAATCCGGAGTAAAAGCGATGTTGTGGCTCTGGCACGTGCTCGAATACCCGAGCGCAACATTCCCCACCATCAACTACGAAGCCCCGCGCGACCACCCTTCGTCGAAGGTACAAAATATAAATTCGGCACGCGATTCGGTATTTTTTTTTCCTACGGAAAAGTTTTATCTATCCATCCCGTCGATCGCTCTTTTCCTCGCGCTCAAAATACGACTGTCCAACCGCGAGCATTTTGCCTCTTTCTCGATGTCCATCCGAACGAGCGGTGGACGAGTATAATCACACGACGAGGGCCACAAGCGGAGCGAGTTAAGTCGCTCGGACGTTATCCACTCTGTCGAATTGGATTACAGATTCAAATTGAACGCGATATTCTCGAGAAGGTCAATTCGAGGCGGAACGTAATAATCCGAGTTGTCCCGCAATCGACGGGAAATAACTTCACCGATGTGGGACGGCTGATTCAGACATTTTTTTTTATCAATTTTTTTTCATCGTTTTTTTATCAGATCGTTTCAACCACGAAAAAGTGGCGAGATAAATATCGATGCTTCGACACTATATACGGTTAGTCTCTCTCGTCTTGTGTTTATGTATAACGCGCGCTTTCACCGCGCAAACTTGGTTGAATAATTTATAGCAGCGAGTTTCGGAGTTGAGGGGGGTGGGGGCACAGTTCGACATATTTCTCGCTGGAAACTTTGCCGCGGATGCAACGTCGCGGTCAGCTGATTTATTTGTTTTTGGAAACACACAGCAGCAGCGCCCTTGGACTCCGACAACATTTTTCCCGTCGCGCATATGCCGAAACCTCGTAGTTCTTAAAGTTTCGAACGATAAATTTTCGCCGCTGCTAGCGAAGAAAAATTTCGGATTCCACGTCGAGTTCGTTAACGTCGTCATCGAAACAGATAGACCAGCGTCTCGACCACAAATCAAACGAAGCGTAACTCCGGCAACGTGATCCCCCACTCTCTCCTATAGCTTCTGCGTTTCGAATTGAAGTTACTTGATGTCCTTCCCAGCGCAACGACTTCAATGGTTTATCGGAAATAATCAATTTTCCGGTCAAGTGTTGTGTGTGTGTTTTTCCGCTTCGAATTGACAAATAAATTGAATTATCAACAAACACGTCTGTTTCTGTCGCCGCAGAGAGCTAACGCGTATCGTCGTTATTCCTCCCACGCCCGGACGCCGTGTCAGTGACAGCGGCATAGTCGGTGACGAGATACCCACGGGGGTATCATCGATCCGGAATATAATACCAGCGTCGCTGATACCGCCGGTCGCCGAGCAGCGGGCATGAGGGCTGCTTGCTTGCTGTCCCCGTGCCGTCGACGAAACTTGCTTGCTTATCGAGTTGGATAGAAGTGACCGTACCGGATTTCTCTCTGTCTCCCTCTCCCCGAGCTTCCTCTCCCTCGCCGACTCACGTGCTTCCAATCGACGTCCAGGGAATTCGCCTCGTACACCGGGAAAGATTCCTTCCGGTCTCCGGAAAGTCCCCTTCGACATCTTAACGCTGCATCTCCTAGGACAATAGTAATATTAATAAAAAGATATCGTGGGTTTCTGGGGAGGAAAGATATTTTTTCGTTTTCGTTGATGGCAGACAAATGGTCGACATTTTTTTTTTTTTTTTCGACTGGTCGGGAATGTCCGTGCAGGTATGATTGTCTATCGAAGCTGAATATTGATTATTGTCGAAGCTTTCTTCTCCGAAGTCTCGGTAACATTTTGTGTATGGAATGAATTCAGCATGAGGACGATTCGTCGAAGTCGATGTGTTGCGACTGGGATCGATCGACGTTTTGTTGTCGTCTCCGTCGACCTGTTCGCGTTTGCCAATTGTATAATCGAGTTGACACAGAACGTCGGTCGGCTGTGTATCCAACTGGAGATGACCCGTGAGTTTATCGTTGTTCCCGGCGCGTCCCTCTCCCCGGCTTATCTCGCTCTTCTTCCGTCGCTTCGCAGTAACGCAGTCGATATATATCGCGCGCCAGAATCCGGAAATTATCTTCCACCATTTCCGTGGAAGCCGACCGAGATAGCTCTTGTCAAATTAATACACCAAACTGAATTGCAATTAGTCAAACACGAGTCAAGAGAATGTTCATTTAATTATAGACCAGTGGAACTCTTAGCTCGGTGAACCTGCCCGGGCCAAAACCATGCGCCCCGATTCTGCTCAGTTTTGCTTGCCCAGAAATAGCTGAACAAACTCGAATCTCATACTTCGTATTCATCAATTGCTCGATTCGATCGGCGTGCATATTTGCTAGCCGAGTAAAATTTATGGTGCAGAAGCACACGATATTCACTAGAGGGGCATAAACTGTATAATAATCGAGATCGCTCTTGTCAAATTAATACACCAAACTGAATTGCAATTAGTCAAACTCGAGTCAAGAGAATGTTCATTTAATTATAGACCAGTGGTACTCTTAGCTCGGTGAACCTGCCCGGGCCAAAACTATGCGCCCCGATTCTGCTCAGTTTTGCTTGCCCAGAAATAGCTGAACAAACTCGAATCTCATACTTGGTATTCATCAATTGCTCGATTCGATCGACGTGCATATTTGCTAGCCGAGTAAAATTTATGGTGCAGAAGGACGCGAGATTCGTGTCCCGCGCTATCAGCCGAGAGAACCGCAGCAGCAGCAGCGGTAGCAGCAGTTTAGTGAAAAGTTGACCGCGCGGTGTCGCCGGGGTGCACGAGGGGGGCATAAACTGCACGAGGAAGCTCCCGAGTTTACGCACACGTGGAACATGCATACTCGTGGAAATGTCCCATTACCGCAGTCGCCCGGTAGGGCCCCCCCCCCCGTACGTCGGCGTCGGGTTGAACGACGGTGGGCATTACCGGCTCAAGCGCGAGCTCTTCGTGGCTGTATAACGCGATACGCGAGCTCGCGGTGGGCCATATACATGCGCCGCTCGAGGATAAAAGCATCGACGATGAGTGGAGAACTTTGGCCTCACGTGTGTTCCGCTAATTTAAGCGTAGATATACGACGCACATAGAGCAATCGTTAAACTTTATGCGGAGCGGCGCAACGCGAGTGGGAGTCACCATTGGTCGCCCGTCTCGTAAAGTGTAAGTCAGAAGTGCATTCGGCTTCGAGTGGAGGCGGTCGAGGGTCGTCACCCGGCTGCAATAACGCTATTTACGCCTCCGCTGCAACATCTCCGAGATGGATATTAAGATATCGCCGTTATTAAGTCCCCTTCGTGTTCGGATGGACTGAGAATCGACATCGGTGCTAAAAGCTTAAATTTCCCTCCCTACGGGGTCAACTGCATTTTCGAAAAGTTACGGGCGAGATTTTTTACGGTTGATTGATTTTTTTTTTGGAAAAAGAACATCGCGACCTGATATTTTTACCAGCACGAAGAGCAGCCGTCAGATCCGGAAATTAGAAACGGCGAATAAAATTGAAGTTCGGGATCAGGATCCACGCGGTAATCTCGAGCGATCCCGCGACGTTGCGCGACGGTGCATGAGAGCGAAGTAACGGATAGCCAGGCGGTCCAGGGGAGTCGGGTCGCCGACGCCGCACCGTGCTGCTGGCGGTGGGGTGCCTCGGATTGGCAGGGTGGTCCTCGTAATCCGAGGTAATCCCGGTGAGAGCCCTTCGCGAATCCACTCGCACTGGCGGAAGCGAACCTCGTCATTGGTCCGCCTCGCGATATACCTTCGACGAAACTCTCGGAAAAACATTTCGACCGAGGGTGAAGTCGTCACCCTTGTGTGCTCGAATTTCTTCCCCGCAGAAGGAAAAAAAAATAAAGAAGAAAAAGCAAAGTTAGAAGGAACGAACAGCGAACGTCTGCAAATAAATGAAACGAAAAATTACTCCGAGCAATGAAACATTTTTGTAAACGTTCGTGTTCGAGATTTACTCGTACAACAAATTTTCACTGAACAAGTAATACGCAAGGGACGGTATATCAAAGTCAAATTCTCCAACCTTCAGTTTTTCCTTCATCTTCTCCTCCTTCCTCCATGCAGCAACTTGACACGATCAACCGGAACGGGAGACCTCGTCCTTCGACTCTCTTAAATGAGAAAAGTTTTTTTCGTACTGTCCGCGCAGAAGTGGAAAAGTAACGGCTACGAGGCACGACGAGAGGAGGCCGGATAAGAGAGTCGACGGTTTGTCCTATCAGGGCACATCTCCGGTTGCGGTCTCCGATATTTTCAAAGCGAAGAAGTTGGCCTTCGTCTTCCTGGGCGTCCTCGCGAATGAAGACGGCTGCGTGAGCTACGACGAGCCAACTTCGCGAAACTGCAAATAATGGAAAAATGGTATTGCTTGAGATTAAAAATGAAAATAATGTTATCAAGAAAAATAAAAAATTACACACTTCTTAGTACTGATTTCACTACCGCAAAACACTCGACCCTTCTTAACGCGCATTTGTAACTCAATTTCGAGTAACACGCCTGATCTGAAATTTGAGAACAATCGGTGCTGTTTACACTCTCACCGCGAATCCTCTGCAATATCCCTCTCCGCTTTCTCCCACGTGCGCCCCGAGGCCGCGGCGGGCCGGGACCTAGAAAAAAACTCTGATTTACCTTTTTTATTTTACTTTTTTGTTTGCTTTGCATCAGAAGACGCCGGAGGAAAATCTGAGTAGCCGAAGCGACGTGGAGAGAGGAGGAGGCCGCGAGCCAAGGGCTCCGGGAAGATTAAGGGAGGCCGCCGCGGCGCTCTCTCGAGCAGTAGTCTCGAATAAAATTCCCATGGGCCTCGTGGATCCACTGTGCCAACTCCGCGAAACTCGAGACGAGAGAGGGAAAATCGTTCGGAGCCCCCGAGGCCGAGACCTCGGTAGTCGAGGTGCGTAATACCGGAGAAGGATGTGGAATATAAACTAGCGATGAAAAATATATGAAACGCAGCCTCCGATGCGTCGCCAGCCCCGCAAAGTTTCTTCCGACTTCGCTGTGCGTTCGTCGCTTTTTCTCGCTCCTCGATTCTCGCTCCAGTCTTTGCCCTTCGCACGCGGATCGACTGTATTACAATATTTTCATCGGTCGCCACGTCGATAACATTTTCAAAATTCAGATGCCAATTGAATGGGTGTGAATCGCAGAATGATTAATAAATTATGTTTCCAACGGTACTTGTAAAATTTTAAGAGCCATTTTGGCTTTTTTACAATATTTTCATCGGTCGCCACGTCGATAACATTTTCAAAATTCAGATCCCAATTGAATGGGTGTGAATCGTAGAATAATTAATAAATTATGTTTTCAACGGTACTTGTGAAATTTTATGAGGCATTTTGGAACACAGCGGGAAGGGAAAATTCCAATTTCACGAAGAGAGAGGAACACTTCGGTCGTCGAAGCTTCTGTCGCCGTGGCGTGACGACCCTCGGTGAGTGACAGAGCGAAATGAGCGGCGTGCGCGCGGTGGCTCCCGGCGAGTATGAAAATCCAAAGCCGCTGTCGCCCGCTCGAGACTCCCGAAGCTTCGACGGGAGATAACAGAGTGGAACGTGAGGGATTCAGCGTAAACGAGGCGAGCGCGCGCGCGTTTTCACGAAAAGATTCTCCCGCAGCCCCGCAGTTGGATTACCGACGCCCCGACTGCCGGAGCTCTCGAGAGCGAAGTAAAACACGCCGAAATCGAGAGTTCAACGGTGCAAAAAATCGTGCCACTCTCTTGGTTGTGCAAATTCGCGGTTACGAGGCGCCTCGCAAAATCCAGCAGAGACAAATTGGCAAGAGGAAATTGTCTAAGTGGAAAAGGACGTTTCGGTCGGACGCGCGAATTTTCGACTGAATGAAAAAATATCGATCGTAAAAAAAAAACGTTCGTTCTTTTCAGGAAGCGCGCGATCCGTGCAGTTAGTATTTAATTTTTCACCTCGTGTTTTTTTGTTCGTTTTTGTTTCATTTGTTCGCTCCATTCAATTCGCTCGCTGTTTGGCCGTAAACTGTCTAAACAATGGTGGCTACGTGCCAGACTCGATTAGCTCAGATCGAATTAAAATCCGGTCAATTTATCGCTGTCCCACGCCAGCCAGTTCATCGCTCACCCTCGACTCCCGCGCTCGCGCCCTTTCGCCTCGGCCCGCGCATCTCGTCCGCGGCTGCACGCGAAACTTTCCGCTGCACTGCGTCCCGGGAACGATTAGCGCTGACACGATTCGCGATGGGCCACGATGGCCCGATGGCTTTGTACGCGCACGCCAGGCAACAACAGTCATCCCTCGAAATCGGTGACGGAAAATAAATTAGTCGGAGCCCTCGACTCGTTTATCGTTGATAACGTTTGCAGCACTTCTGAAGTGCTGCGACGAGTCGTCCCTTCGCTTCGACAGCCTGTAACATAAACGTTTCGACGATTGAATAAAATTCAGCATCATCGATATTTCAGCTTGAATTTTTGTATAGAATTAAAAAATAATTACGAAACACGAGATTTATTGGAAATTCCAGCACGGAATTTTCACGGAGGTATCTTCGCCTCGTCGAAACTTCGCTTCGCTTGCAAAATCACGGCCCCGGGGGCGATCCTGTTTTAAAGGTCGGGTGGAACAATTTTCCCATCCAAATCGCGTTATGATAATACGCACATTTTTTCTTAGAACTTGGCGGTTGTTGCATATGTGTTCGCCTGTAATGCTGCTACTGCTGCCAGCACCCGATCCCTCTTTGCATTTATTTTTCTACCTCGCTTCGGATCATTGTTGAATTTTTTCTTTTTCGGCGCCTCTGTTACAAATGTGGCACACGTCCCGCGTTTTCGCGTCGAATGCATACGTACCGATATTCGCGAACGAAGTAAAAACGACTCGTGACCGCGAGCGCGAATTCGCGGATAAAAATAAATAATACACAAGTGAAAACGTGTTGCAGGGTGCAAGGAGCCCGCGAGTTCGGGATGTCGTATTCAAGGCGAAGACACTGAGGTGAGAACGTGTCGTAATAGCAACAGCGACGGCTCGTTTCCGCGTAAATTTATGCTCTTCGGTTTATGTTTCCACGGAAACGACGAGAGCGACTACGACAGTGCCACTGCGGAATAACAACTCCGACATATTCCGGAAAACCCATAAATTTATTTTATTCGACAAAACGGAGTCCTTCGTTTATATCTTTTTTTGACACTGTCGATATATTCAAAATCAATATTCTCTTAACCACGATTTTTTTTCTCCATTTTTACGTTATTCGGTGGCGTTGAAATTTTCATCAAAATTCCGTCAACGAGAACGCATCGTCGCTCGAATATTTCGGACATGTGCGTCCTAGTGGAGAAAAATGAAAAAATAAAATTTCATTCGTCGATAAATTTCCACGAATCGCAGCCATCAAAGCATATCAAATTTTCTTTTTAACGCACTGTGCACTCTGGTATACCCTTTCTCTCTTTGTCTCTCTCTCTCTCGCGCCCTTTGCGCTAAATTTTCCGGTTGTCAGACCGTTGCCGGCGAACGCGAAAATTATCCCCGACGCGCTTCCGCGATTTTCACCCGCTTCAGACAATAAAAGAGTTGTTTACGAGTGATCCAGCACCACAGACACCGCAGACACACACAGAGCGAGAGGGAGAGACGCGCGGTGCCTCCGGTTTATGCAGTGGACCGAGCGGAACGTGAGCACACATAGCGCGTTGGCCTCAATTAGTTCGGAGTACACGCGCAATGACCGCCACTGTGTTCGTGTATCCTATATATACAAACGTGTATCCTATATATACGTACACACCGATGTCCACGGAATTTCCACCGGCGGTGCCTGCAGATTGTTCGTGCCGGAGGATTTATCCGCCAAGGGTGGTTTTTGTTTCCCCAGCCGGTAAAGCTTTTCAGGGGGCGGAGAAGAGCAGGAGGAGCAGGAGTAGGAGTAGGGGGAGGAGAGAGAGGAGGCAGCGGGAAGAGTAACCGATTGCTCGACTCGCCCTCGCTCGAGCCTTCAATTTTTTTCACCATCGCGAATATTCATCACGAACATGACAGTCGCCCTCCTCCCACGACCGGCCCACCGACGTCCCGGAAATATACCTCGATACACGTTGCGCCGCACGTCGCAATACGCGTCGACCATTTTTTTTTTCAACGCCATAGACAGTGACAATTTACGTCGAAATAGCGGGGATTTTTTTATTCGCAGATCTGTGGTTAACCGGAAATGCAATCCACGCCTGTTACTTGCTCTTTGTTTTCCTGATTTTTACACAGTGCAAAGAGCACCGTGAATCGTTGACGTTTTTGGAGCGTGTGAGGGTAACGTTGCATTTTTTCCGTTCACCATAATCGTGAAATTTTTTTACCCCGGAGTCAATGACACACTGAGAAAATTTAGTAGTTGCCATAACCAATCATTGGTTCGATCTATCAAAATATTGGTTACAGTTACTAAAATATTGGTAGCTCTGACCAACGATTGGTAATCACAACTATTAATTTTTTTCAGTGTACGAGATGGGAGGAGATGAGTGAGCAAAGGACGACGAGTGCGTCAGTGGACCGCGCAGCATTAACGGCGGTAAGCAGACATACCAACTGGTCCCCAGCGGAGGAAATGCGCGGGGGGGGGGGGGGGGGGGGGGTTGAGGTGCTGTCGTATTTCCCGAGAACAGTGGGTAGATAGGTGGGCGGTCAGGTATGCGGGCGTCGCGCGGTTGCGGCCGGGCCAACGAGCTGCTCGCGTGTCGCACCGGAAACCGCAAGTGATAACCCAAACGGCGCTGTCGTCGAGCAACGTTTCGCCCGGCCGCTGCACCGACGATAACATTGCCCGCGGAGCGTATAACGCCCCGCGCCGACAAAGTAGACGACAGTCAGCACCGAGAGAACCGAATGGAAATTGACTTTTATCGCTTAGCTGAAAATAATCCCAACGCAAGCAGTGCTACAGTCGCTGAACTTGTACCACGAGTGCGGAATAAAGTGAGAATAAAACGTCGGAAAGAAAATGAGAAGCGTAAGAAAAGAGAAGCTTTTCGCCTTAGTCGCCTTGGTCTTTTATCGTATCCCTTTTCTCGAGCTTTTATTTCCTATTTTACGCCGACGACTCTTTGCCCGGTTTTCCATGAAATTCTTCCGTTCCTTCGTGCATTTTTTCTCTCTTACCTTCTGCTGGCTTTCGCGGCTTTCCTTCTCTGTCGCTGACTTGTTGCATTAATTAAGTCGACTTTCCTTTCGATCCACCGGCTACCCGAGCACTCTGCGCTTTTTGCCTCGACCTTTTGTCCCTCTTATCTCCATCTTACGACTGTTAATTCCAACGGTTGGTGTTTCGCTTCTTAGGCTAATTTATTCTCACTTCTGAGCAACGTGGGCAGCGCAATAGAAATTTTTGTACAATTGTTTGTTTTCTCGTAGGAAAAAGTGTTACGACGAAAAATAGAAATCTACGATTTTTTCCTGGCTACGGTTTACGGGTTCGAAGCGCCGTTATGAGCAATTAAGGTGATGGGACATTTTTTTACGGAGGCAATAAAACTTTTATACCGAAAAAAATGGATATATATATTTTTTACTGCGATCGGCCATCGGCAATCAAAGTCCTTGACATTTTTTTCCACCGAAGACTTTGCCGACTTGCTCGATTACCCGAGTATTCAGTCTGTTCTCACGTACTTCGTGTAATTACACTACATTCGAGCGAACGGTATTTTCCGTGGAAAATAATTCGAACTCGATCGCCGCTTCGTCGGCAATTCCGTTCCGCCTCGGCGTCACTTCTGCCTCGTTCGAAAAATTAAAGCTCGAGCTTCGTCGGAGCCTATGCTAATTTCGAGATCGATAGTACGCGCACGCCCGATGGACGGAAGTCGATCGGGTCAAGAGTGTCGAGCAAGGGTGAACCCGGTGAGAAGTCGGAAACGAGGGCGAGGAAAATTCCGGAAAAGGGTGCCAAAGTAAACCCACCGAATGAACATTTTTCTTTATGTTTTACATTGATTTCGCGATTTTCGCTTTAACTCGGCAATATCTCCATCTGCGTTGTATTTTTCGTCAGTATTTTATTCACGAAAGAAAAAAAAATGAGAGAGCCGAATAATGATCGCGCGGAGGCAGCGCGGAGGTTACAACACGAGCTGCAAAATAATCTCATCCGACTCGCGAGCTACGCGTAGATATCTTTATTTTAAACCGACACTGGCCGAGATCCGCGCGTGCAGTTTTTTTCCACCAACCGAAACTTCCACTGCCTCTCCTGTCTCCGTCCTCTCGGCGGTCGTGCCGACGCGGTTTATTCACCTGGCGTACGCGCGCCTCGTAGCTCGACTTCTCGCCTCTCGTTTTCCACCATCTACACAGACATCGTCGTCTATCTATTTTATCCCAAGTGGATGAGAAATATCGGGCGTGTCACCCGAGAGAGCTCTCCGGCGAAATTCACCGGCTGTCGCACCTGCTCGATGCGCTACGCGCGCGCGCTCTTCGCTCCCACGCTTCGTGCTCTCGTCTCACGGATTACATTGCATCCAACGTTCCGATGTTTCAGCCACTCCGACAGCCTTCGGTATTTTCCACATTTTCGTCGACGTAATAAAATGTCGGATTACGTTTTCATACGCGGATTTAATTTTTAACATATAAAGGTGGAAATTATACAGACTTTGTTTGCCTCCCAATGTTTTTGCTTCAAAACCCTTTTAGAATCAACGTATTTAGGACTCGAAACTGGAATTTGCATTTGTTTCGATCAAGTCTCGATTGGCTTCGCGAGTTATCATTCGCTCGCTGCATTAGCGCTGATTAGGCCGTTGCCTCAAAACCGCTGCGCGGAATTGGGCTTCGTTCTCGTTGTTTACGCTTCCAGCGGCAATCAACGTGATCGGTCGTCGGAGATGCGGTGCCAGGAATAGTCCAACGCAGCCGCCTACGTTCCGCACGTGGCTGTAAAATTGAAAACAAAATTTGTACTGACTTCGGTGAGTCGAAGACAATTAGCATTTAGCTGATGAAATAATACGATTGTGTTGTTGTTGTTGACTCAATTTCCTTTTTTTTACTGTTGTATTATTCGCCGAATTTACTTACCGACAATCGTCAATCCCCTCAGCCGCAGCCTCGAATTAGACGTCGTTCGTTTCCCGACTTCCGGGGAGGAATCGTTTCCGGCAACAATTTTCATTATTGCAATAATATATGTCGAAGGGCGTGGGGGAGAAGGCGAGTCCAACGGAGCAGCAATCATCCCACTCGTGACCTGTTCGCTCGTGAATTGTGTTCAATCGTGCGTGTGCCTCTGTTTTCTCGATTATTTCGAGAGCCGCGCGCGCTGAGTCCCCGGAACTGCGTGAGCGGTGGCACTCGAATCGTATAATCGCGGCGCACCTCCTCGCCCAGGTCGGTACTCGCTTTTCCTCGGGTCTTTGCCTGTGATTTTCCTCGTCTTCCATCAGCAGTTCGTTTCCCGAAATTACATTTTTTCGTCATTAATGCCGCACCGACTCGTCGGTGCATCAGTGAGAAAGCGAGAAAGCGAGAAAAAGCTTCCATTTTTTTCACGTTTGAAAAACTACGTTTCTCCGCAACGCTCAAGAAAACCGGAGCATCGAGATAAAAAAACTGGTTTAAGAAGAAAACCTCGGAAGCTTCCCACACTCGAGCTGACGATCTTGTCTTCTGTAACGGGGCTGCTGCTTCTCTCTCTCTCTCTCTCTCCCTCTCGTCCCGTCTCGTCAACCCGGGAGGACGATTTTTCTTTTTACGAAGTAATAAGAAGACGCGCCCGGAGACACGACCGGACAAGCTCTGACAACGACAAGGTGGAAACGTACGGCCGGGATAGGTTACAAGTCGCGTGTGGGGGACGAAGAGAACGGGCGAGAGTAAAAGGAGCAGCCGAATGGGGCGAAACGAGGGGAACCGGCAGTTGCGGCGGTGATAGCGGTGGATGGCCGAGGAGAAAACACACCGCAGCAGGAGGGGTTGGTCTGATGTGCCCAGAAGTGTCGAAGGGAAAACAAACGCGACGCGCTCCTCAACGACGAGACGACCTCCCACGCTTCGTAGACCCGTAGACCTTCCGTTGTAGATGATACACGAAACATAAAAATGTTCCAGAGACGAATTATACATTATGACACGACGGATATCAATACAGTGGCATAGTTTGATCGAGTTCGATCAATCATCGCCCTTGCTGCTCGTTGCAGGTTCTACTTCTATACTTTGGCTCGTTCAGCCACCGCTTATAGAGTGAGATCTCAACTGTGCAAACAGCGAGGGTGATGGCCGATTGATATCTCGATATCGTGCCTATATAGCTCGTAGAGAATTTTTATGGCAGGAGGAAAAATCGCAGCACACTCGAACATCGAGGTGGCGAATATTTATCAACGATAAATCCCACTTGATACGCGCCAGGACTGCAGAACCGACGGAACGAGGCCATCGAAAATTTCACGAAACTAGACTGTACAAGCGTAAACCGCGGAAGCACTCGCGGTCGTTCTCAATTCTCTTTCGCCTGTGTTATTCCAACGCAGGGCGAAACCATTTCTGCGACTGCCTGCGGTTTTTAAATTGAATTCAAGACAAGACGGAAAAGGGCAGAGCTCGCGCGAATAAACGATATGCGGCATCTCCAGAGTAAACAATAAACGAAACGGCGGGATTTGTACCGAGAGGAAATTTAAAAAGAACCAGAAGCCTCAACTTTCTCAATGTCTTTCGGTAAATGTAATAAAGTTTCGTAGAATCTGACGCAAAAATACGAAACAAAATCTCTCTTTCTCTCTCCAGAGGAATACATCTTCCTGAGTAGGTTCAACTTGCTTGATCTTGCATTGAAGTAGAATTTACAAACTAAAAATGTGACGTTTCTTCCGAAAGCAAAGCTTCGACCGTGCGAAAGCAAAAAGCAATTAATTCGTGGCAACTTTTTGGTGATTTCGAAGTGTAGGAGAGACCGAAAAAGCATCGAGGCGAGATAAGGAATTCGGCGGTCGAGTGAGAGAGGAAGAAGCTTTTCAACGACCCTCGGGTATTACAGCGAAAGCCCAAAGCAAAAAATAAAGGAGAATAAGAAAACCCTGTCGAAACGGAGATAAATATTCGTGGTGAGAAAAAGACTACAGGCGGAAACGCGTGAAAAGTGTTTCCAGAGAGGATTTCTCTCCCCGCGGTGGCGGCGCCGTTTCCTTTCGTCTTCGCTGCTCTCCACCCTTCGGAATCCGAGAGACAAGGGAGGAAACGCGAGGGAGAGAAGCAGCAATGGAAATCAGGAAATACGGCGGAGCAGAAGTGGTTTATCAGCCTTGAGGAGTGGCAACGCGGCGGACTCTCCGAGCAGCAGCAGCAGCAGCAGCAGCAACATAAGCAACATCAGCAACACTGAAAGGCCCGGAGCGCTTTGGCAACAAGAGCGAAGGGAGAACGAAAAGAAAGCGAAAAGGGCGGAGAAAGAAAATAAAAAAAATGGCAAGAATCCGACGCCGCGAAAGGCTATCGCAACTCCAGCCGGTTGTTAAACTCGTGACAAACTGTTATCATCGCTTACTCCAAACTCAAAAGCTACTCTGGCGCAGCTGCCACGGCGAAACCTTTCCGCCAGTCGTCCTCTACTGTCTCAACCACTTTTTTTTTTCATTCCGCCTTATTAATTCAAGCGAACAGCTCCTTCAACCGGCTGACTTTCTCCGCTCGTTGATCTTCAAGTTTTCCATTTAAATAGACACGTTATCATTTTAATCAACTTCTGATTCACCGACGATAGCAGCGACGTCGAATAACGAAGAAACAAACGCGACCAGCGAGAGACACTGCAGACTTTACGAAAATCTCGCGCTACGAAATAACAACGAAGCGATGCTGCCGCGAGAGATGTAAACACGAAAGATCGACCGACACCTCTTGCAATCCCCGCCTGATTGCGCGCTCTTTCTTTTTTTAGCCAAACATTCGATGGCCTCGTTCCGTCGGTATTTCAATACAAGCTGCAGAAGCCACCCACCCATCCCACCCACCCGTCGATCCGCACGGCTGCGTTCTCTTCTATCTTAAGATCAGCGAGGGGATAACACAGCTGGTGGTTTATATATCGTCGGAGGAACGGGAGGAACGTAGCGCGCGGCGCCAGGCCCAAGCAGCGTTGATGGCTCATTCGGAGTCATCAGACACGCAAATCGCGCGACTTTCGGAGTGGGCGCCTATTCACCGTCTTCGCCCTTCTCCCCTTCCTCCCTCTCTCTCTCTCTCGCCCTTCTCCTTTCTCCCCCTCCAAGCGACCGTCGTCCCGGAGCTTCGCGAGGGGAAGAGAGACAGAGCCAGTCCAGTAGTCGCGAAGCGTTGTAGTCAGACGCAGGCGCGTACGATCGCCGGCGTCGCGAGAGAGCGTCGCCTTCGGAGCGCCCGCGACGCTCCTGCCGTTTTCCCTCGGCCGTCACTCGACGCCCGCACGCGACACCGAAACGACGTGCGTTGCGAGGACGACGCGAGCGCGCGCGCGCTCGGTGCCCCACGAGAAAATAATATCCCCCCGTTGACGCCGGAAACGCGGCCCGACACGCCGGCCGTGCGGCTACTGCTTTTTCCCCTTTTCCGGCTCTCGTTCGCGCGCGGCTGCCTCGATGTTTTTTTCCGTAATATCGAAAGAAAAATGTGCGTCGATATAGATTAATAAAACATATCGTTGTGTAATTTTTTTTATTTTTCTTTTATTTTTTTTCGAACATTTTCTAATGTAAGAGGATTTTTAAAAAATTGACAGAGTGAAGAGCGACTTAAGGGAATGGTGACGAGTGAACGAATAAAAAATGAACATGACGCGCAAACGCAACTGGTTGACGATAAGAAATCGAAAGAACGATTCGGTTGGCGACTCAGTGATCGATTATAAACAATAAAAATAAAATCGCGCATTAGTCTGCTGCAATGAAGATCGAGGGACAGTGAAAGTCGAGTTTCAGACTCTCAGTGACGTCGAAAAAAAGCAACGACAAAAACAGTCAAAAAATGTGTCAAGAATGAGAGCGAAGAGCAACAGGCAGAGCCCGAAGAAGAGAAAAAGATGATCAACCGAAGAATCGGGTGTCGCGAGTGAGATCGTTGAGATTTCACCGGGACAAAAAAATAAATAAAAAGAGCAGTCGGTGGTAACGGGGAAAGATGAATCTGACGTCGAACGACAGCGTCGTCGTCGGCGTCGGCTCGGTGATGGCGCGTCCGGAGCTCGGCTACCAGTGCGGCCCGGGCCTGAACTCGTTTCACGTGGAATACGCCAAGGTCCACGGTTGGGCGAGTCTGTTGGTCTGTATATTCGGCTCGATAGCCAACAGTCTCAACATCGTGGTGCTGTCGCGGCGGGAAATGAGTTCGCCGACAAACGCGATACTCACGGGCCTCGCGGTTGCCGATCTTCTCGTGATGCTCGAGTACATACCGTACGCCAGTCACATGTACCTCTATCACCGTCCCCGACGCGACACCTATACCTATGGCTGGGCCGTCTTCGTTCTCTTTCACTCGATCTTCACGCAGGTCTGCCACACGATCTCGATATGGCTCACCGTGACTCTAGCCATCTGGCGTTACATCGCCGTGGCTCATCCGCAGAAAAATCGCGAATGGTGCAGCTTTCGTCGCACCGTTATGGCAATCGCCGGCGCCTACGTCATATGTCCTCTAATATGTTTGCCCGTCTATTTCACGACCGCGCTAATGTCGAAGAACGAGATACTCGACGCGCACGGACGGAGCGTCAATATGACGATGTACAATGCCAGCCTCGCCAATGTCACTGACGCCACTTCGAGTTTGAACTATCGCAACGCGACTCTTTGGTTCGTCAGTCTCAGCGAGACGATGCGCGTCAACGATTTTCTCAACACGATGAACTTCTGCATGTACAGCGTCGTGATAAAGCTCATACCCTGCCTCGCGCTCACGATACTCAGCCTGAGGCTCATTCTCGCGCTCATGGAGACGAAGAAGCGACGGAAGATGCTCACGAGCGCTACCCTCGTGCGCACGGATGAGAAATCGCTCGACGGCTGCGGCGACGGGAACGTCGTGAAAAAGTGCGCGAAAAAGAAATCCGCGAGGCTCATGGACAAGGAGCGACAGACGGACAGAACGACGAGGATGCTGCTGGCGGTGCTGCTGCTGTTTCTCATCACTGAATTTCCGCAGGGAGTTCTCGGACTGCTGAGCGTTATACTCGGAGACGGGTTCTTCAAGTCGTGCTACGTTAAACTTGGTAATTTTACTCTCTCCCTCTTGTTCTAATTTTTTTTTCGGTCGCGAGACACCGACATCCATTTTATACACTGAGAAAAAAAATGGCTCATTCCAACAAAATGTGCGGTTGCGGGCGGCGAAATAAATATTTTGCAAATTAGACAAAATATTTAATTGATCGAAGCAACTGGTGATAGAATTTAAAAAAAATCTCGATTAGCTTTGCTGAATATTTTGTTCAATCTGCAAAATATTTCGCCGCCGGCAACCGCACGTTTTGTTGGATTGAGCAATTTTTTTTCTCAGTGTAGGGCGAGGTGAGAGCGAACGATCGATCGGCGATCGGTTCAACGAACTCTCGTCGGCCGCGATGGACGTCCAACGATGTTTGGGTTGTATCTCGCCAGGCCGCGCCACGTCCCACTTAGCACCTCGTCGACCGAACGAGTTATTCGCAGTTAGCCCGGTTGGCTCGTGAAAATCTCGTCAAAATCTCGTTAAACCCCGAGAGCCATACACTCACCCCCTCAGCGCGAGCTTTATTATCAACACGAGATTCCGCGGAGAAACATTACTCGGAGAAACCGCGAAGACTCGTTGTCCCGGCGAAATTGTGGATTGTTAATTCCGAACTTTTCCCTGTGTTTCACTGCGATTTATTCATTTCCCCGCAGCTCACGACTCAAGACTCGTGGGAGGCGAGAACAATTAGCGTCGAGCGAAATAAACCGAGCGCGATTAATTCGAATGAAAAATTTCGGGAGGAAGGAAAATCGTTAAGTATGAGAAATAATAATGATGAGAGTTCCTTCTCTCTCAACCGGAAAAGTTTGACGAATCCAATGAACGAAGTCCGGTTAGAATTTTGCTCGGAGATCCGCGGACTGCGAGGATAAATTCTGTCGAGTATATTCAGTCCAAGGACACGGAGACTGTGATATGTCGCTGCTGCTGACGGTGATGTAGCTACACTGCAGCAATCCACGTGCTTCGCCGAGACCTCCATACGACTCTCCGCGGAATCCTCGAGGGTCGTGAACGCTGCGCGACTCCGTTGAACCGACTTCTCCCTCGCCGAGCTTTTTTTTTTTTACTTATTTTCTCTATTTTCACTCCACGCGAGACTTTTTCCCACCATACTGACGTTTCTGTTTTTTTTCTTCCTCGTCTTTCTTTTCTTCCAGACGAGACTCCTTGCCGAGGCTGATAATAATGTTTGTGTTTTTGCGCGCGCGAAGTGTGTGCACCGCAGGTTTTTCCCGGCGCAAAAGTTCCACGCTCGCGCTTCGTCGCCGCGCTCGCCTTTCCTTGTGTTCTTTTCCGCTCTCGTTTTCTCGCGTTTTCTCACCGCTCACGGGGGGCCGGCTCGACTCCCGCCGAAAGCAAAGTCTCCGATACGCCTCGGAGCATAGTCCCTCGTCGTCTTATACCTTCACCAAGATTTCTGCCATTCTCTCGCGTTGACTTCTTCCTCTCAGTTTTTTTTTTTCTTTTTTTTTCGCTCTTTACAGACTGCGCCACGATTCTCCGCTCTTCTCCACTCTTCAACGGCGAGAGACTCGTTCAACTTTCCCTTTTTTATGGTCTAACGATGCGCACGTTTTTATCTTCTATAATAACGATAAAAATTCACTAACGTCTGGGATTAATCATCTTTTTTCCACGACTTCCATTGCCCGCGACGAATACATGAAGCTCGTTACTCGATTCCGGCGAGCTCTTTGGGAATTATCCGCGTTAAAAAATTAATTAAAAAAAACATTGGGAACCAGTGAACTCAACGAGCAAGGGCGTAAAATTTCGAGAGAAAAAGACGACACCTCGCGGAGTTGCCTTAATTTCGCTTTTACCGCACGGCATTCTGATAATTTTGAGACCGGGAGAGTCGTAAAGCCGACGGAGCAGCTCCTTTACGAGCTGCTCTAAAGTCGCGGCAGGACGCACGGGAAAATATCCCACGGATCGGTAAAACCACCCCGGCGTCCTGATAGAAAGAAGACGGTGATAGCGAGTGGGTGGTGTAGGATGCAGGCAGGAACAGCAGCAGCCTCTTTGCGTGCATCCGGTTACAGCGTAGCAGTGTCTACATCGTCGCAGCAGCAACAGCAGCAACAGCAACAGCATCGGAAGGCGACTGCTGTTGTTGCTTCGAACAACCAGCTCTTTCCATATACACGCGAGTCTCTACTTACCCAGCGAGCATGCGGCATGCAAGTACGATGGGTGCGAGTGGGGGGAGGGGGGGGGGGAGGGGGGTCGGAGTGCCCGCGGCCCTCGCGCATATCGCCTTACCGTAATTCTCTTCAACAACATAAAACGCTTATTCTTGCATCGAATATTTCATCGAAAATCGCATCCACGAAATAATAAAAAAAACAAGTCCATCCATTTCAAATAAGAAGAAATCATTTCTTTTAGTAGATTAATTATTGAATGGAAAACGACGCAGGACGACAAATATATCAATGTACAAGACGGAAGTCTTTCATCGAAAATCGCATCCACGAAATAATAAAAAAACAAGTCCATCATTTCAAATAAGAATAAATCATTTCTTTTAGTAGATTAATTATTGAATGGAAAACGACGCAGGACGACAAATATATCAATGTACAAGACGGAAGTCTTTCATCGAAAATCGCATCCACGAAATAATAAAAAACAAGTCCATCATTTTAAATAAGAATAAATCATTTCTTTTAGTAGATTAATTATTGAATGGAAAACGACGCAGGACGACAAATATATCAATGTACAAGACGGAAGTTCGTTTTTTATCGCCATCGATTTTCGTCCGTCTCTCTCGCTCGGCCGTGCGCACACAGCGGATACCATGATAATAATTTGCCCTGTCTTCTCAATTAATTAGCCGGCCCTCGCGGTTGTTTCCACTTTTATTTCTCTCGTCGCTTCGCGTATGCGCGGCGCCTTCGTTCAATTAGTTAATTAATTTTCTTCTCGTACGCAACGCCCGGCGAATTACGTTAATCCGGTTCGCCGTATCTGCATTTTCATTAGCTATCACGAAAGATAACAAAAAAAACCGAAATTCGACCTAATTTTTTTTAACCCTTTGAATTGGACGAGACGATGATGAAAATTTATTTTTTTCAACTCTCTCGGCGAGTTTAACGAAATTTTTGTATTCATGCTCGACGCCGCAAGGTGCGTATCAGGTTGGGCAATTTGTATTCACTTTATTCGTCCCTCAACCCCGCTCGGTGTTCATTGCACTGTGCGGAAGGCAAAAAAAAGAAGAGGAAAAAAAAGGAAAGGAAAAAGTATATATACGCACTAGGACCGGTGAACCCGGTGTACGCGTACCGCCTACTTTCTTCTCCCATGAGAAATAGGGAAGGCTAACAGACACGCAAATGTTTCTTTCACCAATGTTTCCTCGGTGTACCTGCCAACCGCGGTTATAGACCCGCGCGTGTCTTCGCGCTCCCTCTCGCCACGAATAATTGTGCCTCAATTATACATTCATCATTTGCCTCCTCCACGCCAGTTTCTTCGCTTTTCCGCTTTTACCGCCGTTCGTCTTATCGCGATTGCTCCGAGAGAAGAAGAAAAAAAAAAGACAAACGATAATTTTTTTCCCCATTCAAAATTTGTGTCAACCATATCGAGAATAAACGTTTCCTCAAGCAGCAGCTGTTTTTTTTCGTCGTAAAATATATTTTATATAAAAATTCTGTCGAGCTACTCGCAGAGGGAAGGGGGCAAACGTCGTCGAAGCACGTAACGAAAATTCGTCGAGTCGCGTGGTTTTACCGGGGCCTCTGAATTCCGTCCGCGTTCGTGACTGCGCTGCCGCTGCTGCTGCCCGTCGGCCGGAAGTATGAATAGCACAGTAGTAATGAACCGTTTTGGCCGAACGCTGTCGAACGCTCGCGAGCTCTTCGGTCGCGGGATCGCGGAATCGAGGTTGAAATTATTACCGTTACTCGAGCTGCATTTTCAAGTGACGTTTAAATCGAGAACTTGTATAGTTAATGCGTATTACTGTAATCGCAAATATAAGATTTCCCATTTCATGACGATAAAACTGATTTAAAAATAAAAAAATAAATCGACTTCAATTCGAAAACAAAAGATACTCCGCGAAGAGGCAAACGAATATAATGAGGGTCGCGACCGATTCGATACAACGTAAAGTGGAAATTGGAAATTCCCGCGCGGAATCGGAAATTGGCTTCGTCGAAATTCGAGATAATTAGAAGCAGCGGAGCAACGATTATCATCCATACATCCATATATTTGCGTGAATATGAGCAGCCCAGGCGGATAGTTAAACGCGCGTCTGGGATCGAGCATAATGTCAATCGGTTTACCATCAACGATTACCCGCAGGGCTAATAACGACAGCCATCTCTCGGTTGCTGTTGCTCCCCTCGCGACTCTCGCGGCTCCATCCGTTCCATGTACTCCATAAACGACCATACGCTAACGGTTCATTAGCCTATTTCCCCGCTAGTGTCGCCGCGATCCCGCGTTAATATTCAATTTTTTAAATATATACATTAAACCGGAAGCTGCGTTGAATTGCTACGCAAATTCAGCCGGTAATTTTGTCGACCATAAACATAAAATTAACAACCCAATTTCGATAAGACTTGATTTTTTTTCCCCCTTAAGCTCAAATGTCTTCGGTACGGAGACAAATTAAATTTCATCCGTCGGTCGCACTGAGTAAATTTTTTTATGTTTTTCTCAGACGCCGTTATTAGCATGTTTCATCCATTTTAAGAGCATGCTTTACATTTTGTCCATTAAAGTGTTAATTCGATGCAAATGCAAAGGAACCCGGGCCGCGCTCCCGCGGTGATAGAGTCGGCGGCGGCGTCGCTGCTGCTGCGGCTGATGCTGGCCAACGGGGAAATAGCGCGCGCTGGCCGACGATGGTCCCCCTGTCCACCTCCAAAAAGCATCCATTAATTATACCGCAACCTCACGCGGATCTATATATGTAACTCGGCGTTGTGCGAGCTCCATGCTCCATGCTTGTCCGGAGTTCGCTAATTAACCACACTAATGAGTCGCGATGCGCGGACTTGCGGTCGAAAGTATCGCGCGCACGAAGGGACCGAGATATTCGTACAGTCGTCTCCGATCTGCCAACATTTTTTTTTCTGTGCTCTGTACTGCAGGTATCCCTCTTTTCAAAAGTTCATGAGTAACGGAAAGCATTGTTAGCAAACTATTCGAGCTGTGATTGGCTGGAACTCTCAGACCGAGTTCAAGTTCATTTGTCCCTGATAACTTTGACAGTTCTGTCAAATATCGTATTATTTTTAAATCAACTAAAAAAGGGTTGTAACCAGTGTTTTCAGGGGTAGAATATGCGACTTGAGAACGATGGTATGGGTTAAAAGTCGATATTTTGAAAAAATAAATTTCGTGACTCCGATTTGGGCGGTTTTCGGCCCGGCGGCCAGATCTACGATTTCTGACAAACTGTTCGGCCAAAAATTTTTTTTTTTCAAAATCAACTAAAAAAGGGTTGTAACTAGTGTTTTCAGGGGTAGAATATGCGACTTAAGAACGATGGTATAGGTTAAAAGTCGATATTTTGAAAAAATAAATTTTGTGACCCCGATTTGGGCGGTTTTCGGACCGGCGGCCAGATCTACGATTTCTGACAAACTGTTCGGCCAAAAACTTTTTTTTTTCAAAATCTACTAAAAATGGGTTGTAACCGGTGTTTTCAGGGGTAGAATATGCGACTTGAGAACGATGGTATAGGTTAAAAGTCGATATTTTGAAAAAATAAATTTCGTGACCCCGATTTAGGCGGTTTTCGGCCCGGCGGCCAGATTTCTGACAAGCAAAACGACAAATTTCTTTTTTTTTCGTTCAAAAGTAACCGAACAAGGGTTTTTCAGTTGCGATTCACACTTTTAAAGCTTTATAAGAGCGCAGCAGCGCAAAAGTATCTAGGGCACGCGCGCCAGCGCGTGTGATTACCCTAGTATTATTATAATTATTCATAAGAGCGTTCGGGCTACTCCAGAACCACGTGGTAATAAGAGCGACGTTAATGCTGTACAATTCCAATTGCAATTGGAAATTCCATCAAGGATTGTTAATCGCTCGGCAGATTTCGGCGATCAGATACGAATGATGACCGGTGGGCGCAGCATTCGCATTCGAAGTCATCGCTCGTAATCGCCGCTATAGTTCGCGGTTTACACGTGTCGCCGCGGGGCGCTCTGACGAATCCTCGCCGTGTTATTGGCTAATAAATCTCGTCGCGCGTCCCTTTTATCCGATGTATCGATGTATGTATATACATGCTCCGCAGTTTCGCTTCCGCATCGGTGCGGCATTATAGGCAGAAGCTGCTTCGCAGTCACGCACAGGCCAACTGACATTGAAATCCCCGTGTGGCTTATTAAACCTCTTGGCACACATGTAGATACTGGTTTTGACGCTGATTGCCTCCCCGAGGGGCTTTGCTCAATAACGTGACTTACGCGCGTACCCTCTCTGTACCCCTGACCCGCCCATCCTTCTCTCACTCTCCCTCAACCCTCGCTATTGTACCACTGTCGCGTGTAAACGAGAGATATCTGTGCCGCTACGCAAATTTACATCGGCGGAGAAACGCGTACATGCATCAGTTTCGATAAACGGCTTACGGCCAGCTGGATTAAAAGCTCTGCTCCGTTGTCGTCTCACTCGCTAAATTGTCATCGCAATACGTCGATCCGCAACCTAATAGCGATCGTTCCACCGATTTGGACGCCAACGCAACGCTCCAACCATTCGACGAAACTTTGTGAATATTCAACGAGCATTCTGTCATCGACCAAACACGCCGCGTGGGAATGTTATTTTCCCTCGTTAAAACGCCGTTCATAGATTATTTCTACCACAATTTTATTTATTTATTTTGTATTCGGCTGTTTCATTTTACACCTTGCGGAAATTCGTTACATCTACTTGATAATGTCTAAGTGTCAGAGACTTTAATATTTTCTAGGTGAAAAATGAGCAGATTTTTTTTTTACAAATTTCCCACTTGCTTTTGTCAACACCAGAGATCTTTTTTATTCTTGTATTTTCTGGTAAAATAAATTCCCGACGACAAATATCAAGTCTCTGTGGACATTTTCTATATCTATATCGATAATGCAGCGCTTCGCTGCTCCTCGGTTCTGGAAATCCCAGGTGCGGAGACGCTTGAGAAGCCAATAATTCGCTGAGCCAAGTAGTTCAGCCCGAGGATCAGTCGGACGTAACAGCATCCAAACTTTCCCACCGGGGGGACACTCTTCCTTTTTGTCCTCTCCTTTTTTTTTTGTCGCTTCTTTCCTTATCTCTTAATTCGCCGCCCGTCACTAATGCTTTACCGACTTTCTCGCACTTCTCTCTATTCTCATCCACTTTCGGTTCTTCTTTCTCACTCGACTCTCTCCCCGTTAATCCCCACGGTTTACCGCTGAACTTCAGCTGCGACTGCAGTTTCGTCCCCTCGCCTCGGCCATTCACAACCAACAGTTGTACCCCCTTCGCGTTTCTCCCTCAACGAGCTTCCCGCACTAACGTGACACTCGCTCGAACGAATTCCCCATCATTACCAACTTAACGGCTGCAGTGAATGAATCCAAGTTAAATTGGATTTCCGACGAAGGACCTCTCGAGTCGAGGACAGACATTTTTTTTCGAATTACAAAAATATCGTTGATCAGTGTCCACGCCCTTTTTTTCCGTACTTATCCCTGGTTAGAAAAAAAAGGGTCCCGGAGTTAACGTCTCAGGGTTAACTCCGGGACCATTTACACTGGCTGATCGATCGGAGTTCGTAGGACGACGCGAATGGCTACGTATTCTTCGCGTAAAGGTTAGACATCGGTGAGGTGTAAAGTTTTTTTCCGGTTATAAGAAGCTGTGAAGCGTTGACGTTGGTTATGAAAAGCAATTGCAAAATGAGTCGACGTCTATAGAGGGAAAGTGTAGGTATGAGAGAGAGAGTGTCGTGGCACAGCACGTGAACACATGTACGGTTCTTGCACGCGCCAGCCCCGAGGTGGGTAATAGAGACGAGCTCAGCGTTTTCTTCGATGAGAGAAGTGGAAATCGATCGACTCCCCGGAGCACCCAGTAGCTATCCTCGTAGTGCAGTCACGTAGCCACTCTGCAGGCGGACTTTTCTTCGCTCCATGACCAGCCGAGCCACCTTCCCTCCTTCGCGACCGGCCTGGAAAAAGGAACCAATTAAATTTACACCCTTGCATCCCGCGAATTTGTTATGACTTACTCGGCGAACGACGACTTTTTTTTCCATTAATACATTAAATTTTCCCTCCAAGTCGAGCGGAATGTCGATGAGAGGAAAAACTTCACTCGTTACTCGCGACTTTACTTTTTTCTTCAAAGACTTTTTTGTGTGGAGACTCCAAAACATCTTCAAATTTTATCATCAGATCGTCTGACCTCATCTTCGGTCTCGAGACCTCTCGCGAAGTTGGGGGAAAAAGATTGGTAGAGCGACTGCAAACTGCAAAATCAAAGTCAAAGTCAAAGTTACGGTTGGATGGGGTCGCCGAGTGAAGGATATTTGTTGCTTCAAGTAATAACGAGCTCGTGTCCTCAGTGGGTATACAGCGAAGTGGTTGGCCATAGTCGAAATAACACAGAGAGGAACTTTATCGGGTTATTGCGAGTATTGACCAATGGTCACGTAACGTCGTGTCTCGCGTCTGCTTTGACGGTCGTTGTTCGGTTCCCATTGCTCAGGCGGAACAATCGTCGTCAAGAGCACAACTGCCGGCGGAGAACGTGCCACCGCTGATAGACAAACATTTGGGCTTTCCTCATCGTCGTCGCCGTCGTCGTCGTCGTCCCCAAATGCTGCCCGCAAACTGAGTGAGCCGTGAGGTCGATGAGGTGAAGAATAGGGTTTCTCGTACGAAGGACATCGAGCCACCGAGGATAAAGGCCCGTGAGGACTGGCCGAGACCGGCAGAGGAGGGTTCAAATGGGCGTGCGACTGGAAAACCTCCCGATTCCACTTATCGTAAGACATTGTGACACGACAATGAGGTCGTTACAGCCGCTCGAATGCCAAAACAAAACCGCAACACGAAACGCCCCCATTCGGTGCTGAGAGTAGTACGTGAAAAGACAGGAGAATCGACTCGAAACGGAGCGAGAATATTGCTCCGATCGAATGTGCAAATGTTCTCGTTGGAATTTCAGAATCGAACTTCAGTTCAAATCTGTGGCTGTCAATATGAAAACTCGGTGTAATTGTTTGTCCGGTGGAGGAAAATTTGTTAAATAAAAAAAATACCTACAATTTTTTTTTTCGCGATCGAATTCCAGAATTTCAGAATCGAACTTCAGTTCAAATCTGTGGCTGTCAATTTGGAAACTCGGTGTAATTGTTTTTCCCGTACAGAAAAATTTGTTAAATAAAAAAAATACATACAATTTTTTTTCCCGATCGAAGCGTCGATAAAACTATGCATCGACGTTTTATCAGCTTTTGTTTTTTTTTCCCCTCTCTTGACATATCTGTTTGCGTGATTGCAGGCGAGGTGATGGACATTCTGGCGCTGATAAATTCGGCGATAAACTTCATCCTCTACTGCGCGATGAGCCGTCAATTCCGGACGACGTTCAGCCAGCTGTTCTGCCGATGGAAGCTGTTCGGCAAGTGGACGCCGGTGCCGCAGCGTCCCGACAACAACGGCAACACCGGAACGAACAATCACACCGTGACGCAGGTCACTCAGGTCTAGCCCAGGCGAGCCGGCCGAACGACTTGCTATCCGCTGTAAAGAAAAATCCCGTTGCAAATTACATTTCACGAAATCACATTGACGCGGTCGAACGTTAACAGTTAATATATTCCCGGCGGACTCGGCCAATCGCAATTCGCCAATACTGATTGGCGGATAAAACCACTTCGGCCTGCGATTGTCCCAGTCTGCAGGAATCGCACGAACCTACTTGCACCACTTTTCTCCGGTGTCAATCACCGTCTCACAAACTGTCGTTCAACAAACTGAAGCAAAAAAAAAATTTTGTGTACGCTCTCCGTCGGTTCGCGAGATGCGCAGTGCCATTCGCTTGCCCTCCAAAGTTTTGATGAGTTTCGTTATTGTCATAAGGCACCCCGAGAAATCCATTTGAGTAACCAAACACAGTGACAACGATTCGCGCGCCGTGCAATTAATTTCGCAATTGCCGCGCCGCGGATTTCGCGCACGGTGCACTCGCGAAAATCGTGTTTCGAGGCGAAACTCTCTTATCTCACGGGCGCCAATGCCGCACGCCGAGAGGAGAGAGTGCGTGAGTGCAATCGGGCAGAATAGGTTTGCTCGTCGAGCAAATTAAGCGAACAGAGAGAAACGCGCGCGCGCACCCTGCGCTCTCGTTTCGTTAATTGCGCGCGCGCCCCCTGCGCTTTCGTCTTCCATCGGCCGTACCATTTCAGCGTTTTCGCGTGACAATTACGCTGAAACAGCGCGCGGCGACAACGTTCGCGGAAACGCGAGGGAGCGGAATTGATTCTATCTACGAGCGCGGCCGCCGGCGCCGCCAGTAGTACGAGTCGATGATAATCAGACGAGCGTGTGTGATCGTTACTTCACTCTGCTTCTATTGACCCCGCGGGCGCTCGAAACGCCCCCTGCCGCGCGCACTTTTACGGCTTTTACCTTCGAGCCGCGAGTAATCACTTTGCAGTTTTAACGCGCCAAACGTCACGCGATTAATTCGCATTCTGCTCGGCGTAAACGAGGATTTACTAGCCAAACAACTGTATTTTTTCTTTCCCTCTCTTTTTGACGCTTTTGATTCAGTCTTTGCCGTTTAATGAAAGCTTAGTGCAGCTGAGTGAAAATTCGGAAAATTGCTAACTGCAAATTGTGCAAATTCGTTGAAACGTCCGAAAAAATCAGCGCCACTAACGATACCGGTACTCGAAGGGTCCACGAACCTTCCTCGTTAAAACGGGAGTTTTTTTTTATTTCTTTTTTACGGGTACAGAATTTACCGGACGTACCGATCGCGATTCAACGAAGCTTTTCGCGAAACGTTTTGCTTTCTTCGCGACTTTCGGCAATCGTTCGGCAAAGTTTTCCCCGACGCTGGGCTATCGACTCGTTCCGTCCATTATTCCGTTCAGCGCCGCGCGGGTCGAGCGGAGTTTTTTTCGTCGCACGCGAAACGCGGGCATCGGGAACGCGTTGCACAAAAGCGCGGTGGCTAACGGCCTATTAGAGCGAGAGAGGAAACGGGCTTGGTGACGCGTGCATCGAGAGTTTTTCCGGCTTGCCGAACGATTTCCCGTCCATCGTCGTCGTTGGCTCTCCGGTATTTCCTTTGCCCGGCGCGCCATGGCCGCCGCGCTTTTATCTCGTTGTTTCGTTCTCGCAATTTGCTGCAGCGGCAGCGGCAGCGTATTTCACCGTAGGAAAAAGCACAGAAGCGAACCGGCCAATGTCCCGGTGAAACAACAGTTCGCGGATTATCAAGAGTTTCATTTCTCCGTCCAGTCGATTACTCTCCGCGATGTTCGCTGCGCGTTCCTATTTCGCCTCTGCAAAAAAAAGCTCTGTTTTATCGTTCTTTCTCCCGCCAATTTGCAAACTGCACGGAATCTCGATGGACCCCGTGTGTGCGCTTTGCTGCCCCAACGTCGACTCTTTTGGACGTCAATTTACCGACTTTTGAACCTTCCATACGCGGTGTTTTCATTCTTTATTTCTTTCTCAGTGAGCAGGAGCAATTCCCGGCTCTTTTTATCGATATGGCACTGCGATCTCGTTCGTCGAAGCGTTTGTCGTACAAACACCGGCACTAAAACTCATCTGCGCGCGGAAATCGATAATTGGCCGGCCAGGCTCAAGGCGATCGAATTGGTTGGGTCAACCAATCAATTAGTCGAGCCAAATAATTAGTTGGTTGGCCCAAATTGGCCGAGCAATTATTTTTCCGCGTGCAGAATTTCAAGTGTAAAACAGACAACGGAAGAAAAGCCAAGATCTTATATGGAGAATCGTTAGACTGTTTTTTAGAAATAACGAGACTGATGTGTTTTCTCTGTAAGGATTTCAATTGCAATTCATCGTTTCCGGCAGCATTGAGAATCCGGTGTTTCGCGATCTAGAGATTATAACGTGAGATACGTCGGGATCAAGAGAATCAAAGGGTTATTTTGAAAAAGACAGGATGAAAAAAAAAACACACTGGAGTGAATGATTTCAACGGAGCGGAATAGCAAAACGTTTGCCGGCAATTCGTCGTATCTCGAATGTCGATAATTTAATTGTATAAAATTGTAAATTGTACAAAAACAAAGAGCCCCGGTAAATGGGGGAAAAGAGAAAAAAAAACGCAGGCAATTCCGAGGGTTCGGAGAGTCCGAGTCTCCGGGGCTTAGTTAAAGAATCCATCGTACTTACACATGTTTGCACGGTACTATACACGTATATTGGGTACTTTCGCGGGTACGAGCCGAAGCGAAGGAGAGAAAAGAAAGTCGGTAAGAAGATACGAAAAAGTTAAATTCGATCCGAGGAGTCACGTTCTATCAATCCTCTCCTCTCGTGCGCCTCGATTTCGCTTCTACTTTTCTCTCGTACCCCGGCGTGAAACCTGCGGCGTTATGGGCGAGTAGCAACTTTTATATCCGCGCGGGCGGCGCGTATCGCTTTACGATAAAAGCCACGTACTTACTTCTCTCGAGAGGCACCGCCGGTTCCTTCGTATCCACCCCCCGCGAAGATCCTTTCCAGACCGAGGATCCCAGACGTACCCTCGGCGACGATAGAACGCGCGCGAACCGTCACCGAAGAAATCGTCTTCTTGTCGTTGTTACACACTGCAACAGATTTATATGACACAACACTGAAAAACATTAATAGTTGTGACTACCAATCGTTGGTCAGAGCTACCAATATTTTTGTAATAGCAACCAATATTTTGGTAGATCGAACCAATGATTGGTAATCGCAACTACTCATTTTTTTCAGTGAAGACAGGAAAAAACGTGGCGAAACAAGGTCTGAAGATTTACCAAGGACTTGGAAAAAAATAATTATGCTCCTGACACATTTTTTAATGAATTTTTCCGATGAGATTTTAGCGCCGTACGTTTATTTTCCAGCTTAGCCCAGAGACCTTCGAGAGTTACAGGAGCAACACGTTTCTCGAATTTACCGTCCCACGGAGAAGAAAAGCTCTCCGAGTTATCTCAGGGGCCTCATTGAAGCACGGCGAGCTCGCAATCTTCCTCCGCCCGTCCGCCATTTCGGTCTTTATTCCCGGCTCGTGCTTCACCCGTATTATTGGTCATCGAATATATTTCAGTTCGCTCGTTCGTTTTTCCTCCCGTTCGACGATCCCTCATTCAGCGCGGGCTAATGGAGGCAGTCGATGCTCCTAACAAAATCCCATATTCTTCGTCGTGCCACCGGTTTCGTTGGCTGTGCCACGGAGCTAAATCGGATGATGAGAAATCGTTCGATAATCGAGCGTCATTTCGCGTACCACTGGGGTGCACTATTTTTCTCCTTAACCATTTTATGCTTCGCTTCATGGCTTCGGAGTCATAAAGAAGAAACCAATTGGAAATAAACTGTAGGAAGTAGTCACTTAATTTATCACTGGTTCCCAAGTGGATACTTTTTTTCAACGAGATCGGCGGATCGAGTGAACTGATATGGTGGAACATGGACAACCTGATGGAACGTGGAAAACTGAAATTTCGAGTTAACGAAGGAGGAGACGGAGGGAAAGTGCGGTTGGCGCACACAGGAATATGTTCACGCCGCAGCACTGAAGCTCGTCGAGAGTGTCAGGTTGTCGCACACGTTGGCGATTCTGCACCGGTCTTCCAGTGTCTCCCGGTGCAGATCTCGAGTACTCCGCTCCAGACTCAAAGTAGGATCTCGATAGAGGCAGCCGGAGCGAGAGCAGCTTCAGCAGCGAACCAGATACCACGGAGCAGCGGTGGCAGCGGCGACGGTGGCGGCGAGCAGCTTGCAGCCGCCCCCGGAGATTTCGATCGGAGTAATTTGCATAGATTCCTCGGTGGTCGCGACGCTAAGCGTCGCCCGCGCGAGATTCCGGAGACATCGGACCAGTTTCCCACGCTTAATGGGTGGGCGTGGTGTGGCGGGATGTTCACCGTTTTCAAGCCCGCTCTTCCTTTGCCGCCCCGTTTCGACCCACTCAAGCGGCTTCCCGTAGCTTTGTACTTTGCCGCCAGATTTGAGCTCGAGCACGAGCCACGGATAATCCAGATTGTCGCGCGGCCGACGATGACGAGCGTCCGTCCTCTTCGTGTTCGTCCCACATCCTCGGCTCACCGAGCTTTTTTTAAATAAAACCTGTAAACATCAAACACAAAGTTAATTCTGACAAAAAAGTTCATTGCAACGACTGTTGAAGGGTGGAGATTTCGGAGGGTGGATATTCCTCTCCGTGTTCGTCCCACGTCCACGGCTCACCGAGCTTTTTTAAATAAAAACTGTAAACATCAAACACAACGTTAATTCTGACAAAAATGTTCATTGCAACGACTGCTGAAGGGTGGAGATTTCAGAGGGTGGATATTTCGCTGCGATTTCAGATTCTTCTCTGGGTTTGCCACTTTCTTTAAATTTTCAAGATCGCTCATCCTCGGTACTTTCCGGGAACCCAACGCGCGACACCCGCGAAAGGACTGCGGCCAGGCCGGGGCTTGCATATGAATTTATAATTTGCATACCGGAAGCGAGAAGCCGAGGAGGCGAGCGGCGGTTGCAGCGCGGGGGGATCCGGTAATTCGACGCTGATGAGAAAAAATGCGATGGAAATGGTCGCAGCGAGCGAGGTGGGGGTGGATGGGGGAGGGCAAGAACAGAAAGAAACAGACATCAGGCGAACGGGGTGAAACAGCGCGGAGAAACAGGTTTTTAATCATAGGAAGAAAGGGGGAAAAGAGGAAAAAAAAATATCGCAAAGAAAAACAAAGCGGGGATCGTGGTCCAGCGGTGCCGGAGTAAGAGTATAATAATAATGATAAAAGAACGAGCGAGCAAAACGAATGGGACATCTTCGGTGATGTGAACGCGGTGCAGCGATGCGAGTGTGGAAAAAAAGAGAGATGCTCGAGGAACAAAATGCACTGCAACCAGCGCGAAATAACTGTACGACGAGGTGACGTAGGCGTTCGGGCTTAATTTGCATACACATTGCATTTCCCATGACGTTACCGATTTTCCGTTTTTTTTTTTATTGTTTAATCCTATAGTATTATACGTGTCGGAAACTGTTTAACAGCGGCGCGACGACTTTCCCGGAATTAAATACAAACGGATCTCAAAGTGTATTAACGTTTCACGCTCCAATTTAAGTTTGAACCCGGAGTTCAAACAGTCCCGTTCGGCGTATGTACAGTTCGGGATACTCCGGACCCGACACCGGGAAAGGTTTATCGTCCGAAACAAATCCCCGAACGTTCGTCGCGTTAACGCTGCATCAGCCCTCGCATCGAAGTATAACTCGCAGCGCATCGAAGCAATCCCGCGGAATGGAACGGAGCTGGGTGGAAATTCAGAGCCTAGTTTCGACGGTCTGTGCGCGCGCGGGTTTCCTTCCGAGTTGGCGGCCTCGGCAGCTTCGCGCTCGTTAGATTCACACCGGATACTCACGTACCGCACGCTATATGCCCGCCCGCTGCTGCTGCTACATCACGGGCGGCGCCGCGCTCGCACATTCCGACGGGGAACTCGCGACATTCGCCACAAATTATTCACGCCTCGCTCGATACGGGTCCCCTATATTATGCCTTGTACACATATTCCTCTTGTATATCCCACACTCCCATCTCGTCGTCGGCCGACGACGACGAACATCGACACCTCGATGTTCGATATCCGGACGAACGCACGCGTCGCTATAATTTCGCGTCGAAACTCGGGCGCGGAATGCGCAAACAGGGTCAGACCACGAAGTGCACAGCGACGAGACTAACGCGCGAAGTTTGTGTCACGCGAGGCCCCAGAGAAATTTCGAAGAAGTTCCATTTGAGTCGGAATACACGATACATACACTGTTAAAAATCCGGTGTTAAAGTCGGTGTCCATATAGGTCCACACCAATCACGATGATAATGAGCGGTGTTAACTGAATCTGAAATACCGATTTTCACCAAAAAAAATCAGAAGTGCCGTTTATCGCGAATTATCAACGGATCGAAGCGAAAATTGAAATACAGACGCCAGTAATGTGAATCTCGTTAATGAATTAGTCAGAATTTTGATTTTCGAAAAAAAAAAATTACAGATCAATTACCCGGTAAAGGAATCTGTAATGAAAAAGTCAATTTTTTTCTTCAATTTTTCGATAAAAACTGAGAAAAGCGACTAATTCATTCACGAGATAATAAAAAATCACCCATGATACGTGCATTCATGCCCTTAAAGCGAAAAGTATTACAGTGTTTCGTCGGTAATACAGGAAAAATTTAACGAAACGGCTGGTGTTAATTTTACACCGTAAAAAGTGTTAGTATTAACACTGCTATAAGTAACACCAGGAAAAAGTCCACACCAGCAGCGTTTGACACCGTAGATTTTTAACAGTGTACAGTCGCCTACCAGTCGAGTCTTTTTTCTATCATATTTTCGTAACAGTTATTATTATTTCCAGCAACTGAGCGCGAATATTATCGGTATAGCTACACTTATCTGGGGCCGTTCCGCCCGCAGGTGACACTTTTACGTTTTTTGTTCTCCAACTTTTTAACGGCAAAAAACTCGCCGAGCATTAATCGCAAACTTGCCGGGCCCGTTACCTCCGGAATGTTTCACTTTTATCTTACCGTCGCCGTTATTATTATCGCGGGTCTCCGCGGCTAATTGCTCCGCGGGTACTTGGCTATTTTTTGTCTTTTTTTTCTTCTTTTTTTTTCAAGTACTTCGGTTGCTCGTTTGCAGTCCGCATGCCCACGTACTATTGCGTTACACTCGCAGCAGTTCGTTGGTGTCCTTTTACCTGGAATAACAAAAAAATGCGATTAAAAAAAGTGAACACAAGCATCGTAATGAGTTTTCTGAACGCGCGCTCGAAATATACTTTATCGCAATCGCAACGACGCGTGGGATGTCCGGACTTCATATTTTTCCCGTCGCTGCGGATGCCGCGGGAGAATTATATATTTTTCGTCATTTTTTTCCTCGTGCTACGTGCGCGCTTTGTCACTTTTTCTCTCCTCTACGAAACGCGCGGTGTTTTTTTTTTTTCATTCAACGTGAGGCCACTTTTTTGTTTTAATCTCTCGCCTGCCAATGCTCATCCCCGAGTGCTTCTGAAAATGTCGACTGAATAATTGACGATGCGGCGAGTGAATTTTCCAGTAGGCTTTCCGCGAAGTTCGAAACTCGCGCGCGACCCTCAGGTGAGGCTGAATGGACCCCTGCAAATTTCCACCCCTCGAACGTCAGGCTATTCTTGAAATATTGACAGCGGCTAATGCGTTACGGGCCATAAACCTTTTCTTATTCAAATAAATTCGACCTTTTTTGTTGTTGAAATTTCATAAATATATATATATCGCACCAGCGTCGTTATCGAATCAATGGATTTTCTTTCCCGAGTCCAGCAACGAAGTTGAAACATGCGAAATGCAGGGAAGAAAAAAGCAAATAGCTACAGCGGACAGACAAGCCACGCAAATGTAATTTTCTTATTACGCGGATCCTTATCGCGTCGACAAATTGCTCTCGCCGTGTATGCGCTCTTTCCGGTCGTCAATCGATCCGACCTCAAACGTTATCCCACACTCAGATCTATTGCCACGGTTTTTTTTATTTTATCGTCTTCGCTGCCGCACACAATCGACTTCTTTCTAATTCAGATTCCAAAAAAAAAAAGAAAAAATCGCCGTTTTTATAATCAATTTCTTACCCCTCGCACGAAACTAAAATTGTTTCGGAACGACACTGGAATTAAATACCGAAGTTTGAACTTCTGAAAAATCTGAAGATAAAAAACCTTTTTGTTTCATTGCATAAAAATAATTTTAATCGATTCCCTTGCACGAAAGAAATAGCATTGAAATTCCTTGATTAAAATTTGCTAAAGCTAGAGGATTCTCCGAGTGTTCCACTCGACACAATTTCATTCGGTTATTCCTCTCTTCCGCTTTCTCTCTCTCTCTCTCTCTCTCGGTCCCTATTCATCGCTTCTGCAATTGACCTCTCCAGTCTTCAGGAGGACTTATTAAAATTTTATCGCAGCAGCTTCCGACTGTTGCGAGGCGAATCGATCCGCAAGGGGCTCGATTCACCCACGTTTAAAAACACACACGTACACACGCGCGCGCGTTTCCGTGTGGGTCGCGCATTCTTTGTTGCGAATCCAGTTTCAATCGACGAGCATCGCCTCTTCAGCCGCTCTCTCGCGTCTCACCCGACCGAGGAATCAATTTCGTTCGCACACTCGTTCTGCCCGAGCTTTTTCCACGTGTTCCCGTTGCCAGGGCCGAGATTTATCGCCGTTTCCCGTATCCGCACGACGGACCTGCAGAAAAATACAACATTTTTATTATTCATTAAAATAGTAAATGTTAAATCGCACAGTTGTTTATTCTTCGTCCGTTCAAATCACACGAATACAGAAAATGCGCTGAAAATACGACTGCAAACTGTTCTGGGATTAATTTAACTCAAAAAAGTCGGTCCGGACAATTATAAAAATTGTCGAAAAAAAAAAAAAAAAAAAGAAATCCTACTGAAAATCGGTGTAACGCGAGTCTATTAAAACGCGAAAAAAGCAGAATTACCGACAACGGATGTAATTCCGGATCGACAAGCTCAACGGTTGTACAGCTGAAACACCTGCTTTTTCATCGCTGGGTACCCGTTGTACGAGCGATAAACAAGCAAAGTTGGAAGGACCAAAGGGGGGGTCGGGTGGTGGTAGGTAGGTCGAATGTTCCCGCGATTCAGCGTTTTCAATAGGTCCGCGAATTCATGAAATATTTCGCGAGCTGGCAATCGGGCGGTGGCACCGGGGAAAGATAGAGGGAAGGATAGAGAGCTATAGGAGTTTGAATAGCGGGCGAGCCAATTTACCACCGGTGCCTCCGTCGCGTTCACAGACCTCTCGCACCCTCCTGGCCACACATTGGCTCACCTACAATTTTTTTTTTTTTTTTCATTTTTTTATCCACCTTTCAGCCAGATATTCCATTTGGGCTTTAGCTAGCCAAGGAATATTTTATCGGTGGGCTATGTAACAATTTTTAATTAAATTTCCAGACGTCCTTGGTAAATCGACAAAAACGCCAGAGCGGAACGGAGAGAATCACTTGCAGCGGAGGAATAATTGAATAATTGAATTATTTGTTTTTGTGAATTTTCCTGACGACATAATCAAAGCTATTTCGTTATTTTTGCATACGAAAATTCCCTCGGGTCATTTGTGTACCGGATACGTGAGTTGATTTTTTTTTCGGTACGTGGTTTATCGTTAAAAAATTTTTAATCCACACCGAAAAATTCGTGAATCGAAATAAAGCAATTATCGGGAGTACCGAGTGATAAATAACTCGCTTATTATAGCAAAATGCGAGAGCAGTGACAATTGCCGCACTGCAGTTCGCTCAATGGAATTAAGTTATTTGTTTCTGTGCATTAATCTCGTGAAATAATTGAATTTTCTTTCGTATAGACAATTCCTTCAATTTATCAGGTGACTGGTTGCATGCGATGGGAGTTTGAATTTGACAATGAATTTTCACGCGCCGTCCGACACTTACCGATTGAATTAAAACGAGTTATTGATCGTATTGATTGACAAATTGTATCCATACGACGAGGTGAAATATGGCGATTATAATTTCGACGAAATTTCGAATAGTCCTTTGTGAATCCACAGAAGCAAAGAGTTGCGCAATGGACTTCAGTGATGGCAATTTGCTGATTTATTATCACGAATCATCCGCCTGGCAGGCAAACATTTATTTTACTCCTGTTTCTGCAAAAAAAAACGCCCTCGATTAATTTGGCAACTGGGAACACGAGACGTGATTTCGTCGAGAGATGGCTTACGATTGAAGTGATGGTAATCAAATTAAACGAATTATATTGACTATACCGATTGATAGGTAACATTCATATTTTATACGTGTTGGCTGTTGAACACATTCTGTAAATAATTATTGGATAATTAATGCGTGATGAATGATGACGCGTAGACGAGTGTAAATAAGCCAAAGAGAAAACGTAAAGCCGAGTGGTGCTTTTGTACATGCTTAAAAAATTTTAAAAATTTGTTATTTTTTCATATCAACGTCATTAACGCGGTTAATTAATGAATAACTAATGTATCCAGAGTGAAAGGACGCGTGTGGCATTGTACAGGTATTCAGTTGCATAAATTATAGCTATTATCGTAGGCTACCGATAATTAAAATAATCGTCAACATATATGTTTACGTGTACGCACTGTAAATTAACGCATACAGCATAGAATTTCTATAATGGCGAATAATCGTTAAAATCCCCCCCCACCCCCGAGAGACGTGCGCGAAACGTAATCACAATATCGCGTAATACTTGCTATTATTACATTGTATTATAACGAACTATGGAGTACGTATATTATATTCGCGTCGATTTAAACGAAGCGGGACTTCGGCAGCTTGAACGAAAATTTGAGAAAAAAAAATAAAGAAGACGATGAAATGCTTTTCATCGCTGGATGATTATCAAACGTCGTGAAAGTCACTAAAAAAATAAACCGATTTTGCGGGACACGCGGTTCGCTGATGTTCGCGAATAAATAGGAAAAAAATGTTACTTCTCTCGTTGTACCGCAAATTCTACGCGTGCGTGAGATCGAATGCGTGCGAGCGAGTGAGTGATTACCAGACTGGTAAAATTGTCGACTGCGGTGTGTCTATTAATTAATAGGACGACGTGGGCTTATCGAGGAAGCGGTGAGGTCGCGTTATGAGTGCAAATCGATCCACCGCGTCCGCCGCGTCGACCCTTCGTCCCGTGTACCACGTGTACATAAATATTCTTCGGTGCGTTCGTCAACGCGGGCGACACGGGGCGACAAGTGTAAAAACTGAAATTCCGATCGACAGACGCCTAGATAGCCGATCGATCGTTGGTCCTGTGTACAATACGATGTAACTTATATTGTCGGGTACATACTGTTATCGCATTGTCCATCATAGAAAAGTGGCGCCTACCGAAACAAAAAAGAAAAAAAAACATTATCGAACGCACAGTGATCTTTTAATTAAGTATCGAATTTATTATATGTTCTGTCCCGTTTTTTTAATACTTTTTTGTGTGCGTTTTTTTTCACCAAGATGAGCCGTTGAAGATTTTAATTTTCTGATATCGAACGATCGGTTTAATTAAAAATTGTTTAATCAGTTCGCTTCGTTCGAGGAAATGAAATAGCGCAGCTCGCGAGGATCTTGGAGCGCCGTTCACTGAGCCCGAACGCGCGTTCCTCGTTTCTCAGGCTCGCGACATTGTCACTCGAAACGCGGAGCTTCTGATTAATTATCGCGCCCCCAGTGGCTTACCTTACGTTCTGGAATTCGTGTGCGGAAATATTATATCGGTCGAGTCGCGAAGATCGTTGAGAGATTTGTCGTGCTATGAGTGTTACTTAATTTTTGTAAGCGACTAAAAAAAAAGATATCAAATGTTTCGTACGCTTAATTATGTTTGTACACACGAAGATAGATAGTATATATATAAATTAACCAATACCAGCATCTATATATATGTATATATAATATGCTATGTAATTGTATATTTTTAATCAAGGCGCTTCGAGATTGGGATGGAATAATAGGAAAATTGTACATCGAAATTCGAGCGAGACGCGAGCTACGCTGACTAACGCTGTAATGATGAAAGGAAATTTGTAAGATACCAAAGTATAATATATATATATGAAATTAATTTAATTTGAGGTTCGCGATCTTTCTTGAAATACTCATCACTGCTCTTGGAAGAAAATACTCGATCAATTAGTTTCCACTAATTTTTTTGTTAAACTTTTGCACTTTATCTTCTCGATATCGAACTGTCTCGTAGGGAAGCCAAATTTGTACAGACGTTTGGACGGCTAAATGATTGATCTCAGACTACTATGAACGAGGAACATCTTCGTGCCCGAGGTACGTATATCATCGCGGCAATGTATTATTCATAGTATTGTGTATTATTACTATCGCGGTGCATGCAATATGCGCCCGCTTTCACCGGTTATCTGTGCATATGCCGTGAAATCGATAACGAGATTCATTATCCGCAACGTTTGTGTGTACAGCACTTTGCGTTTTGTTGCTCATTGTTATGCCGTAATTTCGCTCGCTCGAGGAGTCGGCAGTCGGAGGGGGAACGGGATCGCGGATAACGAGAGAGCATACGGAAGTGGAAAGAACGAATAAAGCGAAGATAAGGATATGAAAAGGAGGGTTCGAGGCAAAAGGGGGACGAGCGTTCTCAGCAACAGACGAAGGGCGAGACAAAGATACGTCGCGGCGCTAAGAGCTAAATGAGAGAGCGAGAGAAGAAATATGTACTCGAAAAAGGAAACCGGAGGGAGCCGTCTCTTGGACGAAGGGGAAATCAACGCAGAAAAGATTATTAGGATAAAACCGTCAGGGTGAATGAAAGTGGAAAAGATGTGTTCTCCGATAGGAAATCCCTTAAGGGCTCGTCGATAAAAATCTACGGCGCGACGAATGTCTCCTCGGCAAATCGAGCCAATGCAAAACAGACGCTTTTCGCAATCGATAATTCGCCATCAACGAGCGAGTAGTGTGAAAATGCAGATTGTACGAAATTCGCTCAGCGTCGTCCCCTGTGCAACCGCAAATCGATAGGAAGGATCCACCTACCGAGGATCCAAAATTAACCGCTGATTAATCAAGCCCATTGGTTCGCCGCGGTGAAGATAAGGAAATGCAGTCCGGCGAGGATACGTAAATCCGATCTATCAGATCCGTAGCTTCATTGCCGCGAGACAGTCCGTGTGCTCCAGTTTCCAAAACAGATTTGGCTAGGCCAGTGCGGTGATCGATCAGCCCAAACGATGGAATAATGCAACGAAGGATTTACGCGGAAGCTTCACGCTTGTTTCCAACGTATAGACGTCCTCTTGGTCTCTTTCCATGTTTCTGTCTCTCTCTCCTGCTCTCTGTACATATGTGCCTGGTGTATACGTGTATATACATGTATGTACGGATACAGAATTTACCGAAGCCGTTGCACGTCTTACCGTGTGTACCGTAGCCACTGACAGATTATCGATAGCCACGGAGAAGACCCTAAACCCGATACGTCATGGAACGTCGACGTGCTTCTCTTCGGTACCAGAGCCACCGGTGCCACGACGACGCTATAATTCAACATTTGTCTCTGTCCGTGTCGCACGTTCTTCCACTGTATCACCGGATGTACCTCATCGCGCGTCGCAGTCGCGATTTCTACCTATTCTATAATATTTCTATTCTAAAATAGTCGCGAAACTTGTTTTAGCAAATGCAAAGAATTTAATTGTTTTCTTATTTATTTATATTCAGATACACTTTAAATCGATGGGATTGCTGACGTATTCAACGCGGCATCGAGTGCACCGATGATAACAAAAGTCTCTCTCGTAACCAAGAACTACATAGTACTATATGAAGTAAATAAAGAATAGGAAACATTGCTTTATAATCTATCCATACTAATAATAAAAAATGTTCATGGTGAGTGTTAGTATTTCGTCTGGTTGTGAAAATTAACTAAAAATAAGCCCTGTACACTTTTGTTTAGAGGCAAAAAAAGGAAGCAACGTGCGTTGGTCACGAAACTTAAAAGCAACTTTTAGGAATACTTAAAACTAAAAATACGAGGTTTTGGTTCTCTGCTTTGGCAGTGCTGACGTTTCGATCTCATCCCAAAGAGCATTTTTCTAGTCGGAGTCCGAGTCTTTGCGTCCTGTCGAGGGATAAGTATTCATTTGGTAACGAAACGACGAATTTTTTAGGGTCAATGAGATTAACATAAAAGAAAATTGTCATCACTTACCACGATGGGTCCAGATTGGAACTTTCGGCGGTGGAGGACGTTCGTTAGTCATAATCGGCATTCCGCGTCCGCCTGCGACGTGAAATTAGTTATGCAGCTAATTGTTATGCAAAATCAAAGAGAAAATCGTTAGTTTATACCGATAATTGGGAAGTTCGTGCAGTCATAGACCGGTGCGTCCCTGGACACTCCCTTCAGCGCTTGACCTGTAAATATTCGAAGATAAAGAATGATTCCCCAGAACATTTTCAACGATAATATAATTCAAATAGCAAACACGAAACATTAACTCACTTGCAGTTGTCGGTTTGCGTGACGGCGCCGGCTGCGAAATTAATGCAATCAATGTACAGTATTTGTTAAAAGTATTCGATAAAAAAAAAAGGAAAAACAAAAGTGTGTAATTACAGGTATCGGAACAGTCTCCACGACGTCTGGTTGCCGTTTCGGAACGGGCGGACGTTCGTCGTCGGTGAATTGCGAATAATCAATTATCTCGACTGTGCACGGCTCTTGTCGTCTGCGTCTGTCTTCATGGCGACTTCTCTCGGAAACACGAACTCTGTGACTCTCGCTCACCTGAGTGGCGAAAAAAGAAAATACAATATCTTGTCTATTCAATTCTCTGTTCTTTTTGAAGATATAATTGAAAGAGGATTTAGAGCACATTTTGAATACTCACACCAGTAGCCGACAAAACGGTCGGCGTTCGATCGCTGTACAACGAAGAAACGCTGCCCCCGAAACTCTTGCTTTCGAGCGCTGTGCTCGCGGGATCTGGGCGATGAATTCCTGGTATAAGCTCGATCTTGAGGAGTGGACAACAGCTGTCACAGAACGTGAAGCCCCATTGCCGTACAATCGAGAGACTGCAGTACTGACTCGTGCCGTCCAGCGTTTTGTGATACTGAAGAAAGAAAAAAATGTATCTGACTTATTTGATTGTTCACTGTGAAATCAAATGCGACATTTTCGTTGGGCAATGACGCGTTTGTGTTGGGACGGTAAAAATAGTAATACTAACGTCGCACTCTATGTTCGGGGTGTAGGCGAACAGTTCCTTCGTAAACTGAGTCTCGGCGATAACGTTGACAACGTTGCTGGTGGCGTGTTCGCTAACGGCGCGTAACATGTTGGCGAAAAGAGCTTCAATCGTGTAAATTGTAAAATCCCTGGGCTCCTTGCCTGCGGGAAAAAACGCGGAAAAACGTCAAGCGGTATTCGGACCATGATATTTGAAATCTCGAGACTAACCGGTGCCGTGAGTCATCCTCCTTAAGAGCGACGGAATAATGTGAGCGATTGTCTTGCTGGTGTAGATCGGCGGACTGGCGTCGCTGATCTTTCGCAGGGCTATGAAATCCGTGAATTTCTCGTAAATACGTCGCCAGTCGCCCTCGGCGAACGGCAGATCCCAGTGCAGCTTGTGCGTCTTCTCGCTCGTCTCGAGCGCCTCCCTCGTATAGCCCAGATGCAGATCTGTCCGTATTATCTCGTGATAATAATCCGTGATACCTTCCGCCAGCGAAAATTCGGCTATCGCGAATTCCGCCGGGCAAAAGTCCACGGGTTCGGAATCTGGTTCGCGCATGTAGTAATAGTTCATGTGAAGGAAGAGGAACTTCAACGTCGGCACCGCTACCAAGACAACATGGAAATTACATTTTTTTCGCACATTTCCCATACATTGTATAAAAAATAAAAATGAAATACAGGAGGAATCGTTTCGACAAATTATTCAATAGATCGCAACAGTTTTTGGAACTATTCTCACCATTGTACTTTTGAGCTTGATTCACAAGCTGTCTTATGTGAGCGTCCATGTTGAACTTAAAATCCTGCTCCCGCTGCTCCTCCAGTTTGATTTTCCGAATGGACTCGCCACAGCTAGTCTTCTTATCTTGCTCGACGTTATGTTTGTATTTCTTAGCTCTGGTCTGATACGGAATCTTCTGTAGATCCGACAACGCCTGCAGGTAAAAGAAAATGTGTCAGCGTTGGTGTTGGATATTTTATAATTCCAAACTTGTTTTTGCAAATACAATGTTTCAAGGGTAAAACATTATTATAGTATCATCGTCGTGTAATTTCGTCACGTGTAATTGTGGACGAAACGTGTAATTGTGGACAAAAGAAAATGTGTCAGCGTTTATGTTGGATATTTTATAATTGCAAAATTGTATTTGCAAATACAATGTTTTCAGGGTAAAATATTATTATAGTATCATCGTCATGTAATTTCGTTCATCACGTGTAATTGTGGACAAAACTTACCCGCCACGCCTCATTGCACTCAGGATCGGCTTGAACATCTCGAAATCCGTTGGGAAACTGGCGACCCTGGGACTCCTGCTGAGTTTTCCAGTCGCTCATGAAATACCAAAACGCGTTTCTCGCTTGTTTCTTCGGCATCGTGGCGCAGAATCCTTTGTCCTCGGCCTCGTGTAAGTATACGTGGATGTTGCGCGATGTCGAACGCCGCGTGCGAAGACGCGATGAAAAAATCACGAGGATTTTTCTTTGTCTCGAATCAGCAACTTTGACGATGAAATTTGAGATACTCGGGGCGATAAATTACTGAGTCGTCTCTCGGCCGCACAGCGCTACGCTTACTTTACGCCTCTACTGCTTTGTCTTCCCCAAGAACGGACAGACTGGAATAGACAAAGCGGAAACTCGACTTTCTTTGAACTGAAGACAAGGTCGAAATAACGTACTTTTTTTGTCCTCCAGTTCTTGTAATCCGAGAGGCAGACTGGAGTGCTTGAAAGTTTTGTAAACATCGGTGCCTCGGGAACCACGTGACACAACGGACGAATCACGATCGTCGCAGGAAACCACGTGACACGCGCACCAACCGGAAGCCGAGGTTCCGCAGGGCGGCAGACTGTCGGGTGTCCGAATGCACTCGCGTTCTCGAAGCTTGTCTAGTTGTAATTTGGTCAAAATGGGCCTTTTGAGAAACACCTTCAGATTATTCGTTTGTTTCAACAGGACACGAATTTATTTCATTCATCAGCTATAAAAATTGTCTCGCCTCGCAACACAAATGGAAAATAGTACACTAGTCGCACCTGGCTCAAAGTCTTATTTCAATAAATACAATTCCATTCATTATAAATACGTCGTCAGTCGAAAATTTTCATCGGAATTTTGTCCCGCGAAAAATATATAAAAAATGTCGAACCTGCAAACTCCTTTCCTCTTAGAAACTAAAAATTCAATGCCTATTCTAATTTGTTTGGTACTTGTGTGAAGAACGTGAAAAAAGTCAGCCTCCTGAACTTCTATTATCGATGGGTTTATATGATAATCCCGAAGGTAACCAACTCGCTCACTCGAGCGAATCGTCGTACAGATCGTTGAGTTGATTCAACAATTGTCGGGACAGAGCTCGTTCCATCGCTCGGCGTTCGGCAGGAGTTCCCGTTCTGTCGGCCCTCGGCGTCGGCAGACCCTTCTGATCCGGCGTCTGCAAAAATTTCGCGCTCGACTTGATCAGCATGTACTCGCGAATCGATCTTTTGCTTCGCGTATCCAGTTTGTTGCGTTTCGCGGACGTGGAAGTCAAAGGCATCGGTGTCTTCGTTTTCGCATGAGTTATGTTCAGCTCGGATTCGAATAACGTAAAACTGTCGTCCGAATTACTCGGCGAACGCGTCGCTTCGACAGCCGCCAATCTAGCCGAACGTCTTCGAGGTTTCCCGCCGCTCTCGGACTGCTCGTCGTTCGCCACTTCGTCGCCAATTGATGGCACATTTTCCTTGTTCTCCGGGTCCACAGACAAATTTTCGTCGCCGTTTGTTTCCCGTTGTTCCACGAAAATTTGGTTTGGCTCGTCGGTTGCGACTTGTGCTTCGCTGTCTTCATTTTCCTTTTCGTTCTCCGCGTCCACAGACAAATTTTCTTCGCAGTTCGTTTCCCGTTGTTCCTTGAAAATTTGGTTTGGCTCGTCGGTTGCGACTTTTGTTTTGCTGTCCTCATTTTCATTAACGTGTTCGATCACGATTTTCGGAGTTTTCGCAGGAATACAATTCTCAGTATTTTCTTGTCTTAATAATGACTGTTCCTCTGGCTCTGTATTATTTTCAATCATGTCCTCCGTCACTTTTAACATTTGTCTCATGGACAACAATTTTTCTTCGGTTATTCGAATGCAGTGTTTCAAATTGTCGCGAATCCACGTCAAATTTTGCTGGTTCTTTTGCGGTCGAGCGTTTTCGGTATTTTTGTAATTACGGTCACAAGGTGGGACAATAGAATCGGCAACTCGAGGAATCCTCGGCGTGGATAACGCTTCGGGAATAGTTGTGATTTCACGAATTTCCAAAGCGGTTTCGACGTTGACTTCAGCCTTTTCCTCGACTACAGGATTTTTTTGAGGAGAAAGTGTAGAGGGCGATTCTTCGACAATGGTCTCTTTCGTTTGCTTGCCGATGTGCTGATCGCGTATAGAGTTGGGCGGCAGGAGGCAACTCTTTCTCGTTCGTTTCTGAGCTGCTGTAGCGGTGACTTTTGCAGATTTTTCTGGATTCGGTTTCACGACTTTTTCAGCTTTGTACGGAGTGTTAGTGGTTTCATGGAATTTATTCGCGGCCAATGATTTACGCGCGACGTTTTTCGGGGGAGCAGGCGAAGGACCGTTATATAGTTTGCGACGTGCGTTCGTTAGGCGTGGACCACGGACCGTTGATTTTTGTCCTGAAAATAGTTTTTGAAATTAAACTTAAGTTTTGTTTCAAAAACTAAATATTTCATTCGATTATATACGCTACCTTCTTGCTTCACCGATTGACTTTTTTCCCAGGATTCCATGAGAAACTTTGGCCTAACAGGCTGCAATCGTTGATCTAAAAAACACGATAAATGGTTTCATATTTTTTTTTTTTTCTATTCATTTACAGTAGAAACAATAACAACAATTGAAACATACGATTCGTCTTTGCTTTCCCGTCACTCTTTGATAATCCGAGTCGTATAGGCTTTCTCGCACCTAAAACATTTTACCAAAGAATACAAACTCGACCAAATTTTTTTATCAAATGAAAAATGTGTCCTCTACATTTGACAAGACTTACTGTCCACATTTCCAAGTAACCATATGGAGGTATCACCCTTGGACTGAGATTCTCCAGACGTCGTCCCTTTGTCTGATAGAGTCTGATCAGCTGGTTCTAGATGAAGTTGCCGACGGACCTTTCCGGCGGTTCCTGGAGCTATAGTCGTACGCCGAACTGAAACAAAAAATTGTGATAAATAGTTTAAATCAAAGAAATGAATAAAGGATTTTATATATTTTTCACACAATACATTGTGCCTTAAACTGGATTTCCAGGGTAAGATGAAAAGCGTACCGGAATAATTGGTCATCTGCCTTTCGCAGGAGCGCATTGCCTCCAAAAGATATTTTGGGCGAACAGGCTCGGATCGAGGTTGCTCCGTTGCTTTCCCAGCGCTCTTTGGAAGCCCCAGGAGTTCATGGATTCGCACTGGCTTACTCATAATTGCTGTGGGACATTTTTCAAAATTATTGTCATTTATCAAACATTCTTTCCACAAGTAGTAGAAATCCAGTAGTAAGTCTCACGCTTTGGTCGTTCTCCCGTTGCAGCATTCTTCGTTGAAGCGCTGACAGAATCCATCGTGCTCCAATTTTGTGTCAGGTCGAAGAAAATCTCATTGGAATTATAGTGTCTCTGTCTATTATAATTGCAGTGTTTTGAACGTTCGTTACACGTTCGAACGAAGGTCACGTTCGTGGGTGTCGGTTTATCCCGACGCGTGCGCCATCTGCGCAAAACACGAGGCTGCCTCAACCGTTGAGGATTTAAAAACGAACGGTAATCAACACACGAAACACGGAAATACCGTCGCGTTCGACAAGTGAACCAACGACAATCGACGTTTCGCGCTCGAATAATTGCTCACAGTTTTCGAGGACTCAGAAACGCAACAGGTACGACAGGTATCGTCCAAATAGCACTCCTATGTTACTTCCCCGGCAAACTTGACGTTCGACTGTCTCCCAACGCGAACGATGCCTTCCGAGGAGTCAAATGAATTTCTCGAAAAACTCGTAACGTCGCTCGTCGGATGGCGCTGCTCAATACTTCCAAATAAAATACGTCAGACTTCGTTTACACCGGAAGCCGCGCAACCGACGACGGCCGCGCACAGAGCGACGCTCCGATTGGCCGTCCGTCCGCGCGACGAGCCAATGAGCGCGCGCGCGTCTCCCAAGCACCGGAAATCCTCGAATTTTCATGAAGCATCCTCCTACCGCCAAAAATTTCGCCTCGCAATTGTTTCGCCGTTCCGCTTAATAATTAACGCGCATCGCGCCGTATCAATCGGTCGTTCGTCGAGACGAACGCGCGGGTGTAGTCGATCGCAACAACAAAAAAAACGTGCATCGGCGATAATCGGCGCGTGTGCCCGATGCGCATAACCTGTAGCGCAACCCGGAGCGCAGTCGATGCACCGCGCGCGCCGCAAACACACGTCGCGCAACGCGGCCGCCATTTTGTTAAATTTTATATTTCCAAACGTGTACCCCTCCCGCCCCGCCCGCCTCGTCGGCCTCCCCCCCACCACGTCCACGAATTGAAAACAACCGAAGGTCGACGCTGCGCTCCCGTTCTCGATTAAGTATTTTTGGTTAGGTTGAGAGTGGTTAGCTGTTGCTTCGAGAATAAACACAACTTGAGAAACGAGTAAGTAAACTTTTGATGTGGGTTACGAGCACTCGGGTCTCTCGGGGCTTCCGCGTTATTCCCGCGGATTGTGCAACACGAGTGTCGACGAGTGCTTTTTTCACGAGGTTTTAACGCAGTTTATCGCGCGTAAGCGCGATGCCTCGGTATCCTTCTGGCTGCTGCTGCTGCCGCTGCTGTGGTGTCTGTGCGTCGAACGGGATAGGCTATGGCTGCTGCTACTGCTGCTGCTGCTGCCGCCGTCGTCGCCGTTGCCGCTGCTGCTGCTCGGACCTCTCGTTACGGATACGCGTAAATTTCTCGTAGCGATCGCGAGCCAAACGGCGACGTCGCGATCTCGGGCGTTTTTTGTTTTCGACGCCTCGGCGCCTAACGCCATCGACGAAATCATCGCCGGCAAGAATTATGCAACGCCTCTACGCTCACGACAAAGCTTCTCTTCGTTATAACCTATAAACTCATAACCTATTACGACTCAAGTGTTAACCCTCGTACGTCAGAATCGCGCGAGAAATTTAGCTCTCGCGACGTCGTCCGCGAGTCTTCCGACCGTTCGTCGACGATTCTGCGGCTCGCGATGCGAGGTACAAGATTCATCGACAATTTTCCATATTCATGGACTTCGTTTTTTTTTCTGTGACTCTCGTTTGTTAGTTTTGTCTTCAGGATGTCCATTGATTTTGAGGGAGGATAGATTGTCCAATAGTTCTTTTGAGATTATCAGGCTTTTTGTTACGTGGCTGCGGAGATTGTGATCTTTTTTTTTTGTTCGTATTTTAGTTGTGGTAGTCGGTTGTCAGAAGAGATTGCGGTACTTTCTTTTTTGAGAGAAACCTTTTTTTTTCTGTTTTGTATGTGTCTTATTCAACATTTAAAGGGTATAAAAATTGAAGCTGTATGGTATCTCTAAAGAAAACGCATTTTATGGCTCTGCAGAGATATTGAATATACATTCAGTACATTTGATCAACTATTTCTCTGTAATAGTCATCTGTGCGTTTTTTTCATTATTTTATACTTTACTCCAAAACCTGATTCCTGAACCTGACTCCTACAATCATACAATTCAGCCTAGTCTTGCATCAGCAAACTATCCAGCTCCATCTGTGAAGTCTGTACCAAATAGTGAACCAAACTGAATCAATGAAATATACTTCTCAGTTGGAGCAAAGTTTACACAGTGAAAAAAGCAATTAAAAATGTTTTGACAATCTTTTTTCCAACACAATTTTCTTCTTTCCATTTTTCCAGTGATAACAGTAATCAAGTAGTCTGGCCACAGTGAACGATGGATGTATCAGGGGACTTAACGTTACAATGGGTCGAGGAGGTGGGGAACGTAATTCACGAGGAGGTGATATGCGGCCTCGAAGCAGAATTGGAGGCCCCGGAGGAGGAGGTGATTGGGGCGTGCGAGGAGGTTTGTATGGAGGAAACGGTTCAATCTGTGCCGGATCAGGAGACCGTTGCCGGCGACGGTGACGGCGACGGGGATGGAGAAATAATGATGGTGCCACAGCCAAGCGACATGGAATCAATCTACATAGTCCCGCAAGATCAGGGACACGATTATCTCAATATTCAGGTCACCGAAGAAGTCATCACCGACAATTGGGACAGATCCGGACCCGACGATGGGTAAGTTCCATTTTACGTTGTTTTTTGTGCACACTGAACAAATATCCATTGTAAAAAAAATCTTCTTAAAGGGTCGAAATCCCGGAGACCAAAGTCTCCCACGACAATTTGCTGGAGTACGACGACATGGAGATTCCTCTGCCGATCGATCAGGACTCGTATACGAACACGCGACCTTACCCCTGCGACTTCTGCAGTCGGAGGTTTCGCAAGAAAGCGAATCTGATGAATCACATGGTCGCCCATCAAACGGATCGTCCGCACGGTTGTAATCTGTGCGGCGCGCGTTATGTGCGAAAATGCGATCTCATGAATCACCTGAAGATTCACGCTTACGCGCCCTCGCGCGACGGCCTCGAGGACGATCTCGTCGACGAGGATTCGCTCGCTCAGGAAGAAGAGGAAACCGCGAAGGGACGACGCAAGAAGGTCCAATCAAGCGCCCCGCGAAAGAGGAAAAACAACAACGCGGCAGTTTCGAAGCGCAACAACCAGGAAGATCCGAATAAACTGATGGAATCCAACAAATTTGTCAATAAATCGTACGACTACGTCGATGAGGATATGAGACTGCTGGAGGAGATGACCAGTAGAAATACGAGCGGACGAACCGGAAATTACGCCTCGAGCTCACGATGGGCGGAACAGATGTCGCCGATCGAGGAGCCTCAGCCACCGCGATGGCCGATAACCGATCCGACCAAGCCCTACGTTTGCCAATACTGCGGCGTCGGCTTCGCCAGGGAAAAAGCTCTCGCGTCTCACGCCCGCGTTCACGGCGGCGACAGCCCCTTTGAGTGCACCAATTGCGGCGATATGTTCTGGGACGTTAATGCCCTGCGCGAACATACGAGAATCAAACACGGTGGTAGCGGTGCTGGTGCTGGTGCTGGTGGCGGTGGTAGTGGCGTCGTCGGCGGAGCCGGTGGAGTTTCCGTGCCCGCCGCCGAGGTCGACGAGTTCGAGAACAACGACGCTACGTACACCGGCGATGAGAGATTCGGCGAGTTCTACTGTGATACTTGCGGCGTTCCGTTCCATCGGCTGGATCTGCTCAAACGTCATCGAAAGTGAGCTCCACTTTACTCTATTTTATCCATATTAAAATACTATAAAAACTGAATTATTATTCCCGCGAATCTAGAGCTACCATTAATGCTTTTTCCGCTGTTTATATTAAGGACGCAGAAAACGTAAAAAACTATTCTCTCTCTCTTTGTCTCTTCTCCACGTTTAGAGCGTTTCTGTCAAAGCCTTCGTTGGTAATGCAAATTTCGCGCAGCGGTAACTCTCTCTATAGATAACAAAAAATAAAAGCATAAACACGATCTTTGTGAAATGTGTACAAGGTGTTAGTTGTCATTTGACAAGAATGGAACTATATTTATAGTAACGATTTGTCAAGAAAAAATCGTAGGCAATGGATCTGAGATCCAGACACACGAGACCTCCGAAGCTGAAAAACGTGTTAAAATGCGCGATCGCTCTGGAAAGCCGATTGACGGAAAAACTAGGGTTAGAGTGTGATCCATTAGCTCTGGATCTATGCGAAAATTCAGATCACAGTCTATCAAACTGTGCCCAAGCAATTCATAGAAGTGCCAGTGATACTTTCAACCCAGAGAAAATGACAGACTTAGAAAATCCACACTTCGTTGATTTTACAAATTTCTCAGTGGGGATTGACCTCCGGAACAAGTGGAAAGATAATAAATGTGCTGATTCTCTCAGCGGTGGTCTGTGTGGAATTAAACATATTTGTAAGATAGAAGAAGACTATGTCATTGAAGATTTTCGTTATCCGCAGGAGATAGATGAGTATGTTGAAAAGATATTTAACTTAAAAAAACAATTGCTCAGAAGGAGGAGGAAGGAAAAGAGAGATTGAGAGTAAAAACACATTAAATTAAGCATTGTATAATTTGATTAACAATGTGTTCTATATATAAAAATTCTCATATTGCAGAATCCATGTTAAACAAGAGGCAACCGAAATGATGGAAGGATCAAGCCAGCATCACGTTTGCAATGTTTGCGGCGAGTGGTTCGAGGAGGCTCTGGCACTGTTGGCACACGCCGAGTTGCACGCTAGGTAATTTATTTTACTCTAAAAAAATAAAAAATAAGACAATCAATCGCGATTGTCACTTAAATTTAAGAGCAAAGAAAAGTTAGTTTATCGGCCGATTAACTGTCGCCAGATCGCCGACCCGACGTTGTTTATTGTGCGGCGAGCGATGCCGCGACGACGCCGAAGTCGCCGAGCACGTGCGCCAAAATCACGCGGAAGACGCGCCGCCGAATACGTGCACGATGTGCGGCAAAACATGCAAAGACAAGCGAAGTCTCTTGAAACATTCGTGGGTACACAACGCGGACAAGACCTTCGGCTGCACCAAGTGCGGCAAACGCTTTCACAGCAAAGCCAGATTACGCAGGTAAAGACAGCAGATTACGAATGTTATAGTTACAGGGTGGCCACCCTTAGGAACACTTTTATTCAGTCAAGAAAATCGAGAAGAATTTGGACATTGGTCAGGAAAAAATTAAGTGATCGGCAGGCTGGTGAAAAAGGTCGATCAGTACGCAATCGCAAACTTCTATACTGTGTTCCACGAATTAGTCTTTATTTTTTTTTGTTGCGAAATTGTCGGTGGCCACCCTGAGTTAAAGTAATTTATTATTGGCACCCAGATCTATATTTCAAAACGATCCAATTGAGTCGGCTAATATAAAAACAAAATGTAAATAATATTGTTTAATACATTTTTTTATCGTAATTGTTCCGTTGATGTTTTTGCAGACACATGGTTTCGCATCGCAACAAGATGGTGGCGTGCGACGAGTGCGGCGAGGAGTTTCCGGACGGCAGAGCGCTCGTGAGCCACCGTCACTCGCACAATAAAGAGCTCGGTGGACGATCGTTTCCGTGTCGCGAGTGCGGCAAAACCTTCGGCAGCCGAAGCTCGCAACAGATACACATTCGCATACACACCGGTGAACGTCCGTACGGCTGCAGATTTTGTTGGAAGGCCTTCGCCGACGGCGGCACACTCCGGAAACACGAGCGCATACACACGGGCGAGAAGCCCTACGGATGTGCGATTTGTCCTCGCGCTTTCAATCAGCGGGTAAGATTACAACGAAACCTCATCGATCGAAAAAAAAAAAAAAAAAATTATATATATGGATTTTCATGATGAAACGATTGCCCTTCAGGTGGTTCTTCGGGAGCACGTGCGAGCCCATCACTCCGGTCCCGATCCAAAGTGTCACGGAAGTATGACGCCCTACCTGTGCAAAGTCTGCGGCGATTCGTACGCGACGTCGGAGGAGATAGTCGCGCACATAGTGCAGCATTGCGACGACAACACGGCGTTGCGCCGCCAGCCGCAGATAGGACCACGAAAGTACAAGCGCAGACGCAAGCTGAAGCCTCACGAGCCAAACGTGGTGGCCGCACTGCCAGTAGCACGAACGACGATAAACGAAAACTACAACGCTCTGGAGCCCGCGTCGGACTCGGACGACAATACAAAGCGAAAGTTAGGCCGGAAGAACAAGCAGCGCACGAACGTCGAGGATGACTATCAGAACGTTCTCAAGAGTTTCGAGAGTTCGCTGCAGAACATCAACTCGATAGTGAGTAATACGAAGCTAAAGCCCGCGAAGACAAAGCTCGGGAAGAAAAATGTCCGAGCGAAAGCGGCGGCCTCCGGCGAGGACAAGAAGGGCTCGGAAACGTCGACCTCCGGGCAACCAGGAAGACCGAAGATGATTCACACGCAAAAAACGCGAGTGCCTGTCGAGGTGGGAGGCGACGGCGTGAAAAAGGGTCAAAAGACGAAAACAATGGTGACGAGAACGCCGAAGGTGATGCCGAACGAGCACAAGGCCGCGGCGTTTCCCGGAGGCGAGAGAAATCGCCCGCGCACGAAGAACGTGAGTTACCACGTGGAGGGGCGGCTGCAGCTCGCGCCCGCGACCTTTCCCAAGCAGGAGACCAAGAAGGAATCCTCCGTGGAGAAAACAACGCCGAAGAGCGGCAGCGGCGCGGCCACGAAAAAGTCGGCGAACAATCACGCGAATAACAACGGGACAATCGTCGAGTCGCCGGAGATGTCGGAGCAACAGCAGCAGCAGCAGCAGCAGCAGTCGACGATACCGGTGTCGGCGACGAAGAAGAGAGCGGCTGCGGGTGCGAAAAAACCGGCCAAGAGAATGCGACATCATCAGGTGATGATCAAGCAGGAGCCGATTGAGATGCTGGATGAGGAGGAAGAGGTGGAGGACGAGGACATTCGTGACAACAACAATTCGGAGGAAATCGTAGATTCGAGCCACTTCGGCAACGAACAAACCATGGACGATGGGAATATGGGCTACGAGCCCAGGATACTGAACGCTCGGGAGGAGTGCATACTTCCCGATCTCGAGGAGGACGTCATTCGACGCGAGGAAATGATGAATGCTGGAAAAATGAAGCTCAGCGTGAAGGTCGAGGCAGCCGCAGCCACTGCAGCAGCAGCAGCGGCCGCCGCAGCTGTTGCTCAGAGAATGATCGTCGAACCGCGCGGCGTGACTATCACTCCCGCCGAGGATATACCCGAGACCATTATTCCCGATACTCTCGAGTACACCTGCGAAATGTGCTCTGCCGTTTTTGGCAGTCGCGCCGAGCTACTCATTCACGTGCCCATACACATTTGATTCCACTTTATCGCGGCCGGATAACTCCAAGTCCCGCCACACCTGTTGATATCCTCGATTGCGACGAAAATTCATCACATCTTTTCACGTTTTTCTCACTGTGTCTTTGCGTTCGGCGCACGGTATCCTCGCGATCTTTCGCATAGATTCACGACCGTTTTATTAGCTTCGAAATCGTTCAGTTTATTTATTCATCTCGTAAATAATTTATCAGGATTCTTCGACTACGGGCGGGAATATTTTGTTGCCCGTAAAAAGAATTCTATTAAAAAATTCTTACAATTGTTCGTAAAAAATCCTGTTATCTTGAATGCAGTTTGTGGGAGTTTCATTTTTTTTTATATATTCTATTTTTCGAAAATGCAAATCCCACAATTTTTTTTGTACTCGGTATTGGGATTTTTTTTTACTTTTCAATGTTGAAAACATTGGTAGCGAACAATTTGCGGTGGAATTTGATAATTAACAGAAACATGTTTCAGGAATCAATAAACGAATAGGATTTCGAAGCTAATTGAATGGTTCATGTTCTGTAGTTTTCCTCGTCCCACAGTATCGAGTTATTTACCGAATTCATGTTGTTCTTATTTCGCGAATTTTTTCCCGTGACTCGTTATCGAGAAACGCATTGTGTTTTTTTTCTTCATAGGATTTGCACCGCGAGATGTTTTTCGCGTAGAATAGAAGGAGCTTGGTACGATTATCATTAACGTTGGACTCGTGAATGAAAAAAGACGGATCTGCGACTTCTGTTTCTCGAGAAACTATTGGGCTTAAGATTTTTTTTCTCTATTTTGGTAATGAGTAATGATACATACTGCGTTTTTGTTGATCGGTTTACTTCGACCAAACGTTGTCAAAAATGACTTGTGTAGTTACATCTAAGACAAACAAATGAAAATTCTATTTTTCGGACGATTAATTATGTAATTTTTAGACACACTGATTGGTAGTTAGAATTATGTGTAATTAATTAATACACGTTAGTAAAAGTAGTTGTATCACAATGTAACGTGAAATTGTAATTACATGACACTAATCGGTATTTGCAAGCTTCCTTTTTAATTCGAAAATTCGAGTTTCGCCCGTTGCCTCGAAGATCCAATTGTTCTCATGAGAGGGCAAAGTTTTTTTTTTTTTTTTTTTTCTATAACTTTAACCCGACGTCCATCGTTAAGAATAATCGGAACAAGCTTCTTGCTGTACCTCGGAAAATGCGAGAAATCGAACTCCACTATTATTTATGAGGAGTTATCATTCGAGCAAATGGAATTTTACTTTCATTGTGATTTCTCGTGAGGCTTAATTCCAATTTTTATTGCACGCCGTCAGTCTCGAAACTTTTCGTTGTCAGATTTGTAAGCCTTCGTTTTTTTCAATACATTCGTTTATAACAAACTTGACAATTTCTCTGCCATAGTAATGAACGGACCACAAATCCCGAATTATTTATTTAATCCGTCAAAGTTACTCCGTCAGTTTTTCAAGAAAGTTTCAGATTATGGAATATTTAAAAAAATAACGAAGGTTCTCAAGTCTCATCTCGAATACTACCCGCTTCTCCATTATTCGTTATTCCTCCGTTGTAATCGCCCGCATCCTCCGTCCCCGCTTCTTTAGTTTTGCCAGATGGAAAGGTAGAAAAATTCGTTTTTATTCTTCGCGAACGACGAAGGAATTCGTTGCATTCTTCTCTTTTTTTTTTATCGACGAAACAGCACAAAAGTGCGCTCGTGGATAAGGAATCTGGATCGTTCCTTGACCAAAGAATGTACATCTCTGTTGTTTTTTATGTACAGCATCCTCGTCTTTAACCACTGCGCGGAATCGTTATTCCGACTCTTCAAACGCGACCACTCGAGTGGGACGCGATCGAACAAACAAACGTTTTTCGGTCGTTCGCGCAAATAATAAACACTAAATGTCTCTCAATGAATCCGTTGAGATTACATTAATTATCGACGCTCCTATTCGAGACAAACGTGAGATTTTGCGACAAAAAGTATATTACTATCGAGCAGCAAAAAAAAATAAAAAATAAAAATTAACTCACAGCTTTCGGACATTCCGCTTGTGGAAATAAAATAAAAACTAAGAATTAACTCACAAACGCAAAATTAAGCCCTAAGAGTTTTGCTGTGCTATTTTATACTGTTTATATAACGTAATGTCTACGAACGAACGAGTTTTTGTCATCTGACTTTTCAGATGACTTTGTCGAAAAAGATAGCAAAGGAGAAAGATATGTGAAAAAAACAAAAAGATTCTTAGTACAAACCAAACGCAAACTCTGATTGCCGATGAATTAGTATTTTGCCTTGTACAGTTTTAGATCTTTCTAACGATCTGTCACCGTAGGGCGTTTGAGACTCGACACACATTTGCGACAAAGAGATATATAAATCGTCATAATGAGTGGCCGACGGGGCGAACAAATTGTTCACTTTTGCAATTCTATGTAAATAGATATTTACATATTAAACTAACTGTGGAAGACGATTGACGATAAAGTGAAGATGAGAAAGAACAGAAAAAAGAAAAAAAAAGGTTCGCCGTTTATTAACTTAAACATAAATTAGCAAAAAAACTATCACTCCGAGCAGCCAGTGGCAAAGATAATAAATGGAGTGGTTATACAATGAACAATGGGGACGATAGAAAAAGAAAATAGTTAAACATCAGGATAAATTTTAATACGAACTGTGCGTAATCGTAGGAAACACAAATGATTTATTTGCCGGTCACGATCGAAACAGAAAGGATAGAGAGAGAAATATCGTGAGCTTGTAAGTAACTGTGCTTTATCTTAAATAACTCTCGGTTAAGTGAAGATATGATTAATTTAACAAATAAGTATAGATCGTAATAACGATATAAAGTGTTGCATGAATAAATTTTAATTGAATTCGTGAGAGAGAGAGAGGGAGAGAGAGTGGGAGCGAAAGAGGAAGAGAGAGAGAGAGAAATCTTATGATATACGTTAGAGACATAGTCAAAATAAAAATACATAGGTGACTAGTTAAAACGATATATATTATCGAAGCTGTATTGTAATAAGCTATGTAGTTAAATCACACAGACACACAAAACACACATGATTTAGAAATCGATCGATGGTATATACATATAACAAAGTGCCGATTTTCATCGGTTATTAATTATTAAAATATATTAATTAAGGAGAGAAAGGGAGAAAAAAATTAACAGATACAAAAATGTACCGAAGGGGAAGGAGCCGCGATTGCTTATCACCAGGGATGATTAGTAACAGACAACAAATGTTAAGGAATAATGGATACGTAGTAGTAGTAAATTGTACATATTGTCAGGATTTGGTATGGTGACGCAATTTACTGTTAATCGTAGTTGTATTTTTCTTTGAATAAATGATTAATGGATAACGTGACAATTCGTCAATCGCAACAGTGTCGGAGGAGCAGACAGAGGTATTTTCGATCCCCGCGCAGACCGCTTAATCTTTTCTCGATAACAGCAGGTGTTTTGTCAGTGGACGATCATTTATTTGATCATCGAAAAACGAAAAAAAAAAATGTAACTCTTTATTAAGTTTTACGTCAATTTTATTATTTCTTCAGTCACAATTTTGAGTTGCAAAAAAAAGGTATCTAAAAAAAGTGTGTTTCATTTCGTCTAGGGAATGAAGTCGCAGATGCCGTAAATTTCTCTCTCGAAACCCATGCACATGACGGAAGCGAGAATAAGCACGGCGCCAGCGATGCTCGTACTGGAGGGCGACTCGCCGAAGAAGTACACCTGGATGACGTAGGCGAGGATGATGTCGAGCGAGCGGGTGACGGAGACCTTGCCGGCGCCCTCAATCTTCAGGGCCTTCGTCACGAGAACCTGACCGGAGAGCCCGGTGATCGCGACGAGAACTATGAGGCCCCAGGTCACCCAGTCGTGGGGAAACATCTCGATGTGATGCTCGGCCTCCGAGACGAAGAAGAAGAACAGCAGCGCCGAGCCCAGTATCCACGACGAGAGATTGAACACGAGAACGGAGAAATGAATTTCCGAACATTTCCGCATCACAACGATGTTCAGAGCCGTGAAGACTGTCGCCAGAATCGCAAACACGTAGCCCATCACGTCGTAAGGTACATCATGATGCGCCTGTAACATGTACCATGGCAAACCGTTATTTTGATAATTATTTTTCGCGCATTAATTCCAGGAGCAAAAATAATACAATTGAAGCGTCGAGGAGAAAAATTACCTGAAAGATGAACGGAGGCTTGGAGACCAGGACGACACCCGCGAACAGTGCGCATATTACGACGACGCGCAGCAAACCGCAGGGTTCCTTGAGAAACAGGAAAGAGAGGATGATGACGATCACCGGCGAGCTGAAGATAATCGTCGTCGCGTCGCCGAGGGGTAACTTCCTGAAGCTGTAGTACAGTAGCGCGAGAGTCATACCACCGACGATCCCCTGAAAAAGGAGAAGAAAGATGAGGTACGTCCAACGATGACCGAAGTCTCGGAAGTCCGCCGATTGCTTCTCCTCTCGCACCGACCTGAAGATGCAGCAGCCATCTCGAGCCCTTTGGTCCGAAGAGGCTCTGATGCTTTACACAAGCGCAAACCATCATAACGGCCATCTGCAGGACAGCCCTTATGGCGAGCAGTATCATGGGATCGACGTTTCTGATGGCTTTCACGAGACCGGCGCTTATGGTGAAGAAAGCGCCGGAAATGAAGGCGAGAAGTATGCCGAACCACTTAGTGCCATCTCGATAGGAGGCGATATTATTGTCGAACTGTTCGGTGTACTGATAAGCCGGATGAATACTGTTGTACGACGTTGTGCTCTCGATGTTGAACTTCATCGTTTCCTTCTTCATTGGGGTCACGTATTTTTTTTACACTGAAACTGCGGCTGGTAAATTTTTTTCTTTCTCTAATTTTGTCTAATTTAAAGAGGAGTAGTTTAGTGTTGAATGGAAGACATCAATCGCGCTACTGGACCAGCAGTCAGCGTCTGGTCCGCCGGACCAAAACAATTAGCATACAGCTTTCGCGTACGTCAAGAAGCTTAAGGGGGATTAAAAGTAATGACTCCTGCTCTGCCCTCCGCATTGAGAAGTCGCACCGGTGGCATGCTATGCGGTGGCCACGCTATGAGAACACCAGAGAGCGAGAGAGGTCGTGAAATCCATTTGCGTTCCAGTTATATATACCATCCCGAAGGGAAAAAAACGTACCCCGTAAAACGTACACGTAATTATTATTATTATGTAAGCGCCTTTGCGAGATAACGTGGAATGTGCTTCACTTACGTATGCAAGTACGCAGCCGAATGCGTAGAGGAATCGGCATTCAGTGCAAACGTTAGCCCGACGATTCAGCAATCGAATAGGATTTTTCGTTGCGACATTCGTCGAGAAATGCTTCGGCAAAACAACTGTAATTATTCAACGGTTAACGCTGTTGAATAACCAGGCGTTTGATTCTTGGCAAATTGTTTAAGAAAGATAATGATCCACTGGAGCATTGGAATTGATTCAAAGAATTATTTCTCTTTAATTACAAGAACAAAATATATGCGCCGTTTTTAGTTATTCAATATCTACAGTCATAGTTGTAGGTAAAAAAATATCGATCGAACGTTCGGGTTTGTTTTACGTGATAACCGCGAGAGTTTAGTCTTTTCCGAAATCCAATTGTTTGTCGTCTTGGTCGACTCTTTGGAGTTTGTCGGCAACGGCGAAGTATCCGAGATACTCGACGGTGTCGGGAGTCGTGTCGTTGTGGTAGTGTCCACCCTCGTTCGCGTGTCCGAAACTGTGGAAGTGTTGGACGCGAAGATCCAGATCGGTCACGGCGCTCACGAAGGTACCCACGTTTATCAATGGAGCGGACATGTCGTAAAATCGCAGCCAGTTGTTCAAATCGGTTACGTTCTTGATCGGAGTCTCCGAGAAGTCTTGCATAACGTGCTGCTTCGCTTTGCCTTCCTTTAGGAGAAATGTACCTCCCAGTCCTGCGAAGGATACATCATTTATTTGTTATCGTGAATGACTCAAATAAAATTAAAGTTTGTTGAAATTAAAGGACGAAGACTCACCGACGAGTTTGTCGGTGTAGTGAGTCTCGAGAGCCTTCTGCATCGTCGCGATAAAATCCCGTTCGCCGATGCGTTTCTTAGCGTGAACTCGCAGAACTTTGCCAGCTTTACCCTCGCTCGCGAAAAGATTAGCCAGGAGAGCGAATCTCGTTTCGTCACCGATGTTGTCCTCCAAAACGCATTGTTCCTTCTCGTTAACCCAGGCCAAGCGCGTCCCGTTCTTTATGTTGTCCGGAGTTATCATCAGATTCATCATCATCTAGAAGTGAGGATAATTAATTATCAATTTAATTGAATCTGCTTCAAATAGTTAATTTTTTGGACATGATTAGAATTGTATTAAACATAGAAAATATTTTCTTCAGCGAGTTCAAGTATTTGGGACAAAAAGAAAGGACAATTACCTCGCAGTTACGAGAAAGATGAGGCCATGGTCCAGCTCCAGCACCTACCACAAAAGCTTTCTCCCCGTAATTAATTTTGCTCAGTATTGTTCTCAGGTCATAGAGATGACTTCTTTGTACCAGAGGAAGCAAGTAACTGGGACCTCCAACTTCCAGTATCGTTGGCTTTCCTCCCAAACCTATTGACAAAATATCGACAATGCATATCCGACCAGCCTACAGAAGTAAATCTTCTCAACAATAAAAAGAAACGACGAGTACCTGAAGCTGCAAGTCCAAACGGAGCCTGCGTCAAATCCGGACAGTCCACAATCTCAACGCTGTATTCAGCAAAGTTCTTAGCCAGTGCAGGGCTGATGACTGAGCAACAAAAAATACATCCAGAATTGCTGGAATCCTCCAGATTTATTTAGAAAAAAGGTTTTTGAATAAATTATTACCATTCTGGATTTCACTAAGCTGCGGAACGTGCAAAGTCCTTTCGACTATCTTCAACGAAGCAGCTGGAATCGGAGTTACCATCTTTCGGGCGATAGATCAATGGAAAAAGAGGTATCGGTTGACTGGTCAAGCCCAGAAATGAGAACTAACAACGAGATCGCTTAACAATATCGTCGAGGCCGGATCATGCGGTAACCAAACGCAGCGGCTGAGAGTGAGTTACGAAACGTTATCTTATCACGACGACCGCGAGACACTACAGCTCTCGAACTGAAATCAAGTGCCTTGAGTGTCCGATAGCTGCACCGCAACATCCGATTAATGCGCACTAGTTGCGACTCTTTATTCCAGAAAAAACGTACGTCATTCGCAGACAATTAGAATGACATTTCTTTTGACAATCATCGTCGGTCGATCCGTTTGCAGCTTAGTCTACAAATTTCCGAAGTTTGAGTAAATCAATAAATCAAACATTTCCCCATGAATCAACTATTTATTTCTTCTCATATACATTTATTTATTGTACACACAGTTGTTGTTCAATGTTTTTTTCGCACAGCTGGACGTAAATGTGACTTTCGCGTCACGTGGCAAACGCGTAAGACGCGCGCATGCGCAACCGACTGAGTGGGGGTAATACGGATCGGGTTGCACGATAAATCGTTATTATTTACGTAAATACGAGAAACGATATTCACAGAAATTAGTGCTTAATAAAAAAGCGCATTATTATTATCGTTATGAATTCCAAGGGCTTCGTACAACCATTTACACGATGGTTGCGTGGCAAGTGGACGTCATATAAAACCAGAATGATCTCGTTATGATTATCATTACCATTAATAAATAAAACTACATAATCGGCACGGTATTACGAGTTGAAATGATTTTTAAAAAATTGTCAAAAAGTCAAACACGCGCCTGCGCGGTACAGCGAAAAAGACGCGGCGTAGGCGGAGTGCGCGGCGTCCGAGTCGGCGGTGGAAATAGTAACGCGAGAAAAATTAGAGAAACAGCCGAGGAATCGTGGAAAATTGAAAAATCGCCGTTAGCCCGGCGTCGCGTTCTCGCGCTTTCGCGACCGATGGAACCGCTCGGCCGGTGCCGACGGTCGGTCGTTTGTGGCCGGTGTGGAGGCGCCGAGTTCCGAGAAACCGGGTCCACCATGTTAGTAGACGTTTTCTCGTTCCAGCCCTGAGAGATCGCCGCCCGAGTGTCCCGTGCGACACCCGCAGCCCCGCAGCCGTCGTCGCTTCCTTGTCTCTCGCGAAGCTCCGAGTGTCGCGACAAACGCGTTGTTTAACGCGATTTTCCAGGGCCAAGTTCGGCGAATAGTGCGCCCGCAGATTTTTTTCCGCACGAAACGACAATGGACGATCTAGGTAAGTCCGAAACATCGGAAATTCTGAAAAATCTGCCAATCGCTGTGTACAGTCCAATCGCTCGCTCGCGTTAACCTCAAAATTTCAAATACATCGAACACTTCGTGAAAATTCCGTTTCCGGATTTTTTCTTTTTTCACCCGATCGTTGATGTTACTCGCAGCGTTTTTCGCGCGTCGCTGTAAGAGGGTTCGGAGCGAGTCGAGCTTTTTTTCGTTAAGCTCGACGCCCTGCGAACGATGAGGAAAAAAAGAGAAAAACGCATATCATGTTTGTCAACTCGAGCGGCAAGCAAGGTGACTCGATTACGCGCGCAGCCGCGCAGACGCGATGCGAGCTGTTTTTCCTTTTTTCGGCGGGAAATTCAAAAGCGCTTTTTTTATCTCGTTGGTTATAGGGACGAAGCCGGATTTGCGTTATTCGCGAATCTGCCTTTGCTAGTCTTAAGTACGCGCGATTTGTGAAATTCCGAAAAACACCGATCTACGAACCACGATTCTTCTTTTTTTCGTCACAAACTTTCAGCTGGTTTTGGCAAACCGGCAGAACGTAAACATCGTGGAAATTCACTCGACGATTGGACACGTGCGAATTCCAAGTGGGCACTAATTATCGCGAGAACTTCCCTAATTGGGTCTTCCACAAAAATTTAGAATCGGCAAATTCGATACATATATTAAGTAAAATGCATTGAGAAACCGATTCATCAAGATATAATTGGTCAAATTGTTTATATTTATTTAATATTAACGTTTTAATATTGACGAAAATTCAAATCGTTGAAAACGCAACGCTATTGGTGCCCGAGCGTGTGACGTCACGATGTTGTTACGTTGCCGCGAACTTTCAAACGTCGCCCGCGTTGCCGTTTCGTAACGTGACAAACAATACATTTCCGACAAAAAAACGTGCCAAATATGATGAATCGCCTAAAAGCAGGTCTCGTGAAGGCGAATTCACGAAACCTGCAAAACATATACATGTTTATGGTGTTGGAATTCATAAAAGAAAGTGACAAGCTCAATGGTGTTCGCTGTACGTTTTCTGTCAGGTTGACAAACAAAAATGTACGGTACAACACCAGCTGTCATTTTTATATGCTCCATTAAGCAGAAAAGCACATAATTATCCATGTCGTCTTTCAGCTAGAAAATAATATAATCAGTAAGAAAAGAAGTGCCGCTTCTGCATGTGATGGAAAAAAAAAAAAAAAAAAAAAAAAAAAAAAAAAAAAAAATATCGTACGGTATATTTCCATATGTGTATTGACATACTGTGTGCCAAATTAAAAAAAAAAAATCATTTGTACAATTTTCGACAAGAGGATCCTCGCAACAAAAATAATCCGATTTTGTCAATTTGTCGCGACGTCTGGCTGTTTGAATACATAACCTCTTTTCGGGTTCTCCGCGCGGAGCAGTGATAAACGCATCATCGGGCGCGTTTTTCACCGTATTTTGCCCAGGGGTACAAAACATCAGCGATAACTTGTTGCCACATTCATATTTACATGTATGTATTCAAATACCATGAAATTAAATAAAAATGAAACTACAGTACGTATAACGCCTGGTAATCGCGTTCGGCAACAACATCGTGACGTCACAGACCGGTTCGGGCAAAGTCGGGCGTTTCCGGCGCGTTCAAATGTATAGTTTAAAATTTGCGTTTTTAAACAGCTATATCTTTGCAAACATTGAGTATTTTGCAAAAAGAAAAAAAGTTTATTTAAAAAATCATATGCGCTCTAAACATTAGCAACGTTTTCTAAAATGACTGGAAGACCCAATTGAGGAAGCGCCGCGAAGAAACAAGTGGTCGAAGAGTCGTCGCGCCGGGGATGGACAAATCAGCGGAGGAACGAGCGTGACTGTCGTCGCGTGCCGGCAAATACGTACCGACGCGCTTATATTTAGTCACGGGAGCTCCGAACTCTGTCGCGGGAAAACCAACACTGCGACGACAAAATGCAGCATCCGTCACGGTGTCCCCGCGCGCGGCTGTGGTCGCGCAAGGGAAGGGAAGGAAAAGGAAGACAGAACAGAGGGAGAGAGAGGCGACGACGACGACGAATAGGTGCAAAGTCTCGACTCGCGAGGGGAGGAGAAGACATTGCATCGCGCCCCCGCGCGCGTCGTGCTTGAAATATAACTACCAGCGGCGTTTTGTCGCGGCTTGCAAACCTCCGCGGTTTCTACAATAGAATGTGTCGTGTCTAGCCGGCCGAATATATACCTCCGCGCCGGAATCGTAAAAAATAAAAAAAAAACAAAAAAAAAACCGAAAAATCACTGAAATTGATAAGTCAACAGAATCTGAGAAACGTCGTAAAACAAAAATGTGATCGAAACTCGAAAGACTCGAATCGAAGAAATTGATATCTATGAGAATTGCCGAAAAAATAAAAATAAAATAAAACAAAAAAAAAGGACAGAAAGATCACTGAAACCGATAAGTCAACGAAAATCTGAGAAACGTCGTAAATAAAAAATGTGACCGAAACTCGAGGGACTCGAATTCAAGAAATTGATATCTGCGAGAATTGCCGGAATAAAGAGGGGAAAAAACGCAAGTGTAAACGCTGAATCGAGAAAAAAAATCGATGACGAGGAAATCGAGTGTAAAAAATGTGAATGAGGAAAGTTGAGATATTTCGGTGGGCTTCGAAAGTGCGACCACCGATAGTCTCGGCCAACGAGAAGTCATCAACCTCCCTCTCTTCTTCCGTCGCTGCTGCTGCTGCTGCTGTCGCTGCTGCTACTCCCACGAGGGAGATTCCCTCGTCGACGTAGTCGTCTGCGACGGCGAAGAGCGACGACGCGGCTTTCGTTTTCACTGGGCCATCGCGTCAACAAGTGGGTGGCCGGAGAGATATAGATCCACGTGTGACGTCGTCTCATTCGCGTCTTTTCGCACCTTGCGGATTACTACGAATACTATACGAACTTTTCCATCCGGTCGACGATTTTAAGAATTTTCTAATTATCTGTTTAGAAATTCGTTATTTTTTGTCACGCTGCCCAACGGATAACGAAATCTCACTCGGAAATCCCCAATCGATCAGTGGAGTTATCTCGTTTCTACGTCGATAACGAAAAGTCTCGTGAACTCTGATATTAACGTTTTTATTTTTTGGTCGTTTAGTGTTTTATCGCTCGCGAAAGTTTCGTAAACAAATTGTTGTCACTGCGCGCGTCGATGTGACGCGCATCGCGGGGAGAGAAACGAGGAGGACGAGGACGCAGCGCGCGAGTGAGAGAGAAGAGGCGAGAGTGTCAGTCGCAGAGGAATGAGCGAACGCCTCGTTTACACAGTTATTTAAAGAACTCAGTGGCGATTAGAGCGAGAGGGAAGAAAACTCCGTTGAATGCTCCTCGGACTGTTCGACTCTCGTAGAAACTTTTCTAGTATCTTCAGTGTGCCATTCTCCCACTGGTCGGCTCGATTCAACGCTCGTTCGCGGATCGCGAGGATCGGTGCGAGGAAGGCCGAATGAAAATGCCACAGATTTTTGTGAAAAAGAACGTGACCTGACAAATTGCAACGGAATTGCAACTACGAAAAACAAAACGATCACTCGAACTGGGATCGATCATTCGACGAACGAGTGACGACAATGGCGATGGATAGATCGATGTACGGGAAGGTCATGCCGGGACCCACTTATCAGCCCTACAGAATCACGATGGCCAAAGGGTCATCCCCCGGATGTAAGTCGTTGAAACTAAGAAAAAAATAAAAAATCCGTTTTTTGATGTATCGAAAGAAATAATAATATAGTAATAAATCTTGATCGAATGGAAAGAAGGCAGGTAGATGCAAATTAGATGCCGAAGGGTAGGTCAAACGATGGCCAAAGGGTCATCCCCCGGATGTAAGTCATTCAAACTAAGAAAAAAATAAAAATTCCGTTTTTAAATTTATCGAAAGAAATAATAATATAGTAATAAATGGTGTTCGAATGGAAAGGAGGCAGGTAGATGCAAATTAGATGCCGAAGGGTAGGTCGGGGTGGGGGGGGTCGGGGTTGCGAGACACGTTCGCGAGAATGAGTGTTTTATACGCGACAATTCCGGTTAACCAACGCGAACACATTACAGCGGGATTACACGCAGTTTATAAATATCCCCGGCGCGATGCAAGCGGTGCAAGCGCAGCGCGCGGAAAGGGAGACAGATGCGTAGGTTCTCGCGAACGACGCGAAATTACTCAATAGACGCGCGCGGCGCGGCTGCACTGTTCTAAAATGTTTCAACGCGGTGCAAATTGGCCGCTCGCGCACATCCGCTTTCAATTGGAAGCGGCCGAAGCGCCGCCGGAGATGCACCGCGCGAGACACTTGTGCACTTTGCACTTTTATTATTTTTTAAAATTTGTTTTCATTCAAGGAGGAAAAAAATTAATTGTCGGTGGTGGAACATTTTTGCTCGTGGCGCTGTGATCGTAAAATCATGGGAAAAAATCGGCGGCTCTGTCGTCGCTTCGTTCGGTCCCAAGGGACGTCGCCGGCGTTTGATCTATGTTTGCCCGGCTCGCGGGGTTCTCGCGAGACTCCGGACTCTATATAACTATACGCGCGGCATTGCCGCGCGGAAGCGAATAAAGCTGCGTTTATTTTCGTGCCACTTGAAACTTTCGCGTAAACACGTGGCGCGAGATACGCGATACGAGCGATATTTTCATCGAGCGACATTTCGTGGACTTTTATCGACGCCAAAAAAACATCATAAAGCATCAACTAAATTTTCACTCAATTTTTTAATTACCGCTGCTCTGAAAGATAAGTCAAGCCCCGGAGAGTTCGTTCCACCGATTACACATTAATCGAGGATAATCGCTGCGGTCAGACGAATTAACCGGTACAGTTGATAAAAAAAAATCCTCGGTAATCTCGTCCGGCGATATTAAAGCCAATCTGATGAGTCTCGCTCGTCACGCATAACCAGACGTCCTGCGAGGAATCGGCACACCCGATGATTTCATAATCCCTTGAAAATAAAGAGAGAGACGTCGTCTCGCCGATATTCTTACCATACATGGAAATCGCAGGGTTACAATTTGCCGTTATTACCGCGCGTGGCGTTGCGAAATACAAACGGCGCGAACTAAATGAGTCAGAGCCCCTCGTGCGCGTTGTGAGCGTTGTGCGCGCACGCGCCCTTCGCCCACGCTGCTTGCCTTGGTGCGAGATCAATTTGCAAAAAAAAAAAAAAATGAAATAAGTGGCATGTGCTCCAAAATATTTCCACCAATGTTATTAAAACATATATATATATATCTTTCGTTTGAACCAAGTTCAGCTTTGCCTGCAGTCGATAAGACAGGGAACTTCCCCGCCACCGTTGATAAAATAGTTTTTCGTAGTATATTATATTATCTATCGAAGCCACAATCAATTTGCGAGTTCCTTTCTTATCGACGGTAGATAAACTTCGCAAACATATAAACAATAATAATAATTGCGAGCATAACATTTTTTTTTTATTTTTTATTTTTTTATAATGTGAATAGAGTACATTTTTTTTCTTTCCTCGTATTTTCATTGGATTTGAATGTAAGCTGAGAGCAGAGCTCAATGGACTCGGAAGTGCTGACTATAGCAGAGCGACTGCTTTCGGTCAATGGAATCCTGACGTGATTCAATGTTGCCCGACTCGCCATATAAGCGAACGAACTTGCAACTCCACTTTCGTGTTCGGGCGTCGACAGAACAGGAAGTGCGAGTGGGAAGGAGAAAAAAAAGGGAGAAGAGCGATATTCGTCGTAAATTAATTCGTCACCCAAAGAGGCCGGAAACTTCCGAATGAAAAAACCACACAACGGTGCCCTTTCTACTCTATTTGTAATGTCGTAATCTGAGAATAAAGTTGACTCATTATTATTCGTGGGATCTCTGAGAGTGTCCGAGAAAAAGAAATGTCGATGTCTTCCGTTGGCGATACGAATTGTGCATTCGGGCTTATCGCTCTCCGGTTCATTGAGGCAAAAGGCCATCATAGCCGATGTCGTCGGGGCTAAATATAAACGCAAATTGGCCAAGTACGACGTTTGATTCGAACCGATCGAGATAACTGGGACGAGTTTTCGACTCGCGACCCCCAAAGGAAAACTGCGAGCTCGTCGATTGAATGAAAAAACAGAGAGACATCGATACCGATTTTTTATTTAGAAGCAAAAAAAATGGTTTAATGGTTATTAAACGAAAAAAATTGGAATTCCGGGGCGATACGAGATGCGGCGATTGGCGCGGGTGGGTGTTGCGTGGTCGTCTCGTCCTCGTGCGGCTCGCTGTAATCGTCTCTTGTTGTCGTTCCCGTCCGCGCGTCTTCGAGCATCGCGCCGCGTCTCACGGACGCCGATCGCACAATCGACGTGGACATTGAGCGAACGAAATCAAAAAGCGCAAGACGAGTCGCGCGAGCGATCAGTCGAGTATCGATCGGCCGCGAAGATTTTCCTTCCGTCCTCCTTGCGTAACGGAGTGACGATAAATCATACAAATAAACAAATCACCTGAATATTTTTTCATTAAAAAAAAATTGCCAAAACCATTTTGTATAACAATTTGTTCTCGTGTGTTTGTGAGTGGCGGTGTGGTAATTACAGATAATAACAAATAATTAAAAAAATATATTTTAATACATTTTTTTTCATTGGAAAATCTTCACAATTTTGCGATGAAAATTGTGTTTCTTTAAATTAATAATTTTCGTCGGTTACTCGCGTGTGGGTAGATCGGCGAAGCTCGATATCTCCGAGACTTTCGAGGCCCGCGGACTCCATATGAGGAGCGATCAGTCTAGTCTCTCGCAGCATTGAGCGACGGCGGCGGCAGCGGGGCTACCCGATCGTCCAGCTATCTCGCGTTCTCGGTTTCCGTCCCACGCGTAATGAATATCGACGCGCCGCACTCGCGACTGCGAATATCGACTCGCGATACCCGTCCCATCGCAATCTCATTTTCGCGCGGTTGTCGCTGCGGACAAAATAGTGGACGTCGAAGATCCCGAGTCGCCAGAGTCACCAGAGTTGGTCATGCGCGGAAGAATCGCTGGACTGAACGACGAGCGGACAGCAATTGGTTGCCGCGCGGCTTTGTATTCGTTACGCGCGCAACGAGGCTCAATAAGACAGAGCTGGAATCGAGATTAACGAGCCGCAGCGTCCGCTCTGCCGTCGCTGCACAATTTGCTCTACATTTCGCGTTTTAAATCCAGCTCTCTGACTTGTTCCAATATTTCCAACGAAAAAAAAAAAGAACAAAAAATTCACCTGAAACAATTCGCTCGACGTTTCGCGTTTGCAATCTAAGCCGCACACTGAAAAAAATCAGTAGTTCGGCTACCAATCATTGATTAGATCTACCAAAATATTGGTAGATCTTATCTTTTGCAGTTACTATAATAATGGTAGCTATGACCAACGATTGGTAATCACAACTATTAATTTTTCTCAGTGCAGACCTGTTCCAGTATTAAAAAAACACCTGAAAATTCTCTGGGACGGATAATTAAAATGTAACTTTCTGCAAAACGCGAGAGGCCACTGAGTAGACCTGAGAAGAAGAAGAAGAAAAATCTCCGCCGCGTCTCTCGAGCAGCTGGAGAGCCGCGCGCGGCAAAGATTGCTCCCAGCTGAGAAAAGAGGGCGAACCGCGGACCAAGCGTATTAGCCAGCGCACCAGCCACCACTATAGTCCCGAGCACTCGTGTGAGTTATTTCTGGTTTGTTCGCCAGCGTAACTGGGTGAAAACTCCTAGAGTTCCCTCGGTTTTCTCGCCTTTTTCCCCTCTCTCTCTTTTTCGTCCATCTTTCTTACGCCGCGACTTGGCGCCAACTTGTTGTTGCTTCATCCTCGTCGTTTCCCTCCAATTCTTTCTCCTTCTTCTTCCTCTTCTTCTTCGTCGCACTTGGTCGCAGCGGTAACATATATACAGCACACGAAACCCGTGGTCTGGGGCTGCGGAGAAGAAGAAAACATATAGATACGTGCAGTAGACATGTATATGTATATACGTTGGGATATATAGGCTAGTGTATATAGGGAGAATGGGAGAGGCCTGGCGGACGACGGGCAGCGGCAGAAATTCACGTAACCGAACGGACGTATAGGTGGGTTTCGGGGGGCCACCGCGCGGAAGGTGCACAACGGAGATTCAACCATCGTCCACCAGTTCCGCACATCTCGCGAGACACCTCGGGACTGCGTCCGTCGCTCCGTCTCTCGCTCCTTTATCCTCGTGTCTTACCTGCTTACCCCGCTTCCGCCGCCGCCGCTGCCGCTAACGCCGCCCCTTGAACTCCTCTCCGCAACCGCTGTCGCCGTCATCGCCGCGTCTTCCGCTCTATCGAATTAACCCCCTTCTCCCTCCCCCGAGCTTCTCGATTCGCCTGATTATCGGTAATTTATCGATTAATCGGTAACACGAATTGCAATACTGGAAATCTTTTCTGTGTGCTCCGACAGTTATTTTAATTACGCAACATCAGTGCGCGTGAAATATTTGTCAGTGCGTTAAGCGCGAGAGAAATTGTGGAAAAAGTTGCATTGGGTAATTCGTCGATTTTTCGTCATTGTGAGGAAAATATGGCGAGTCTAGCGAGGCCAATGTCGCCGTTGAATTCGATAAGTCCCGTGCGTCTGGCGACCATCCAACGTCACGCGTCGTGGGAACGTCACATGGGTGAGTTTGGGGAGAGGTTCGCGGATTGTGGACATGGGAACATTTTTTTTTACGCTGGGAAAAATCCATGGGATAACAATCCGAAATATAAGCGAATTTTGCTAGACAAATATTGAAGTACTATAATATATTGCCGGTTACATTAATTATCGTCGCGAGAATTATACATAAAATTGTTGTCCTCTCAGGCAGCTATGTTGTATGGTAAAGTCTACCACACATTTTTCTGAGTGTACCAATAAGACATGCATTTTTTTTCGTAAACCTCTGCGACTTTTGATCCTCGTCGCGTCTCGCGCGTTCCGCGTCCGCGGATTGTTTACATCGCTCGAATGGAGACCACGTGTCACCGACGCGACTCTTGGTCGAATGTTTCAGCTGTTGTCCGTAGAGCCAAGTGCAACAAATAATTATTCGCAGCAGCTACGGCGCAGCCCCGAATCGTGAGTGACTTCACTGAGAAAAATTAGTAGTTGCGATTACCAATCATTGGTTCGACCTACCAAAATATTGGTTGCAGTTACTAAAATATTGGTAGCTCTGACCAACGATTGGTAATCACAACTATTTTTTTTTCAGTGTTAAGCGCCAAAAAGACGTTTCACGCGCGATTTCAAATCTCTCAGCGCCGCGCGTATTCGTCATCAATGCGTGTTGGGCGCCACGCGACACTGAACCGCAGAGGCAGCTCTCCGCCGGCTCTTGGAAGTCCCGCGCTTCCAGCAACGTCGATGACGTTTGTGCTTCCTCAGCAGCTCGAGCAGCCGGGAATTTTCTCCCTCCAGTCGCGAATCCAGCGTTCGTCTCTGCCGCCGCCGCTGCCGCCGCTGCTGCTTACAGTTTACTCCTCTCTCGTCTCTTTCTCCTACTCCGACGACTTGGGGCTTCTCGCAAACTGTACTCGCCGACTGTACACTCAACCTTCGTGTGCCTCGCGTGTTTAGTGTTTTGCCGGCTTTTCGGGCTTCTCCGCGCCACTCGCGCGCCTTCATTCATATATATTACACGCGTTCCAGCGACTTCTTTACCGCATTTCTTTCGAAACACCGCTGGACGAGAAAAAGTCGTTCCCGTACGATTTTTTTCTCGGTTTTTCATTGTTGAAATATCGAAAGGAATATATTTTTCAAAAACTCGGTTGTGTCTCGTTGGTTATCGAATATTGCTGTGAACTTTGCCTGTGAGTGACTCGGAGATAAAAACAGTTTTTAGCCGTCCAAGCTGTGCATTTTTTTATAAGGACCAAACGAGATGCTGAGCCTCGGTGAGAATATAGAATATTAATTTTTTCGTAGAAACCGTACAACGAAATAATGGAGACTAAAAATAGAGCGTAATTGGATGGAAAATATGAGAAAAATATTTAGAGCGTTATTGGAAAGATTCTCGGAAATGCTGTGGGCGTGTCGCGTGTGAATTCCGCAGACTGTTTGCTTACCTTGATAACGTTGGAACGAAGAAACGCCTGAAATTCGAGAGATGAGAGAAAGCAAACGAGAGCTCGGGTGTCGCGCGCGGATTGAAATGCATATCCACGCGACGCGGCGCGTAGATTTTCGCGGCCTTGAGAGGCCCCCCGAAACGCCGTGCTTTTTCGAGGACGACAAACCTCGCGGCGTGACAGAGACGCGAGCGCGAGCGGCGAGTGCATCGACGATGCCGTCATCGCGAAATAACTCGCCGCTGGCTGATTTGATAATACATTTCGTTCAATGAAAACGCTCCGTTTTCCGTAACGCCTACGGAATTGAAGAGACAATTTTACAGATTTTTTTTTTTTTTTTTTTTCGATGTACCCCCTTCTAAACAATTGGTGAGCATCCACTGTTGTCGATTTATTCAGCATCTGATTGGTCTTTGGGAAACCGGAAGCCGTTTGATGTTTAATATCGCGAAATTTGGCAGTTTGTCAGGAAAAAAAATCGTTTTTCGCGTTTTTGTCCTCGAATTTTCGATTTTTCGGGCAAACACCTGTCGTTTTTGGAATCAGCGGGAAATTTGCCATCAGATAGGGCTTTTAAATTTGGCGAAATCGAAAATTTTTTTTTTCGCAAAAATCGCAAATTTTTTGAAGGGGTACCCCTTCTAAAAATTTGCGATTTTTGAGGGTCAAATAAAAAAATCTGCAAAAAATCGGAAAATCGAGATATCGAGTTCTGCCTGGCGGCATTCTCTTCGTTGAAGCGTTTTCTTTCGAATGCAAAAAGAAAATCCCGATTATATTGATCCAAAGAAAAATTACACCGATTTTAGTACAGTGCCAAAATTGAGAAAAAGTGAAAAATCGTTTTTCGGGTTTTTCTCCTCGAATTTTTTATTTTTCGTGCAAAAATCGGTCATATTTGGAATCAGCGGAAAATTTCCCATCGGATAGGGTTTTAAAACTTCGTTCAATCGAACTTTTTTTTTCGCCGAAAATCGCAAGGTTCCCTACGATGGCTATCCTCCGACCGCGCGCGTAATCACGCGTCATTGTTCCTAGTTCGAATTATATTTTTGCTTAGACAATATAAATGGTTATCGAACAGTATTAATAATTTTGCTATTTTCTCTGTGAATTACAGACGCGCTGCTGGCCGATCTGCAGAACACCGTGTCGTCCGGGCCGACGAATCACGCGGGCAACAATGCGACGCCGGGATACGGATCGCTCAACGGCGCCAGGAACAATCACAGCGCCGGCGTCTACAGAAGCTATGAGAATCGGACGTCACCGCTGCCGCCGCAATCGGTCAGTGAACGCGACGCGCGAGTCACAATCGCGCGAGGCTTGTGACATAGAGTAGATGTACCATTAGTGGGCACTGTACCTATTCTGGCCATTTTTATTATTTTAGTCTTCAAATTATTTTTTCCCCATAATTGCATTTTGACGATTCGAACAAATTTATAGAAATTGACCGATTCATCTACTCAATTTTTTTTATTGTGCAATTAAATGTGTTGTTTTATTCCTTTGAATGTGATTGCCACAATCGGCCTTAAGGTGGCCAAAATCGGTACATCTACCCTAAGTGAAAAAAAAGCGAGCGCGAAAATCGAAGCGCATACGGTAGGCGATTCCCCAGTCGATATTCTTTTAGCTGCGCGCGTGCGTCGTCGACACGAAGAAATCTGCACGGATGCAGGTCGGTCAGAAGGAGTCGTGTGAAACGTGGAAAGAAGCCAGAAGCGTTTCCGCTAGATGGCACCGACCGAACGACTTTCCTCGTCGCGCGCTCGGCTCTCTTTGCGACCGACCGACACCTTCCTCTCCCCTCTCCTCCCCAACGCGTTACGAAACTGCTAACTCTGCGAGAAGAAAAAAACAGATTACTCGTTGCTATTGGCGTTCGATTTCAAAGCCGAAAAATGATATTTTTAAACTTGATACTTTGAAAAAGAATAGTTTTTCGGTCTGTCTCGGTACTTCTGAATGTCGCGACCGCGGCTGCCGAGAGTCGACCGAGCGAACCGGCGCGGGGATTCACGGTGTGTCTCCAGGCCCACCGGAAATAGATCCGGGTGTGGCCTCTTCCGACGAAATTTCACAATTTGTCTTGCGCTCCGAATAGCGCAAGTTATCGATGCTCCTCGCGAGAGTTGCTAGTGGCCGTTGCAATTGCAATAACAGCCGAGTGTCGCAGCTCTTCGACTCTGCATGACCTGCGGGAACATCGATCGCGGCTCCGAAGTTTGTGGCGCAGCGCACCTGTTACCTTTCCCTGCTTATAGTCGTCATATCGATTGTCGTTGTTCCTAGGGCTAGCTACTGCACTTCGTCGCTTTATTATTCATGAAAAAAACGGTCGCTTCTGCGACCCGCGACCCAGGTTTCCGCTGCACTTCGGTAGTTCGTCTTCCTTTCCATAAAGCATTTTTTTATTTTTCATTTCCGAGAAATCGTCATTTAGCTAAAAAAAGTCGAATAAATTCATGAATTTGCCTCATAGATTGATTCAAAATTTTGTAGCGTAAATTTTGTAAAAAAAAATTAAGAGACCGGCGTTTCGGTTACTCAAAAAAATCGGCAAAGCTCGTCGATATTAATACACAAAGTTGGCGGGGCGCGAGGGCGTCGCGAGAACTGGTTTATCGGTGATTCACGTCTGATTTATCGAATTTAAATTCGTATCCAGCAGCGGGCTCGAGTGGACACGAAAGGAGACCGCATAACGCGCGGCGCCGTCGCGCGAGCTCGTAGAGAAAACCGCTCGTAACGAACGCCATGTAGTTTCGCGCCTCGCGCGCGTCTACGCGAAGAGAGTCGCAGCCATTCGCTCGCGGGACCCTCACACGGCTACGCGTTATAATTAGACCATATTATCTCTATAAATAGACGTTTAGTCAGGAGGTTTCGAGCCGGGAGGAAAATCGCAGGGTCGTTCGTCCTCGTCGGGACCTGCCGAGCTGCGAATCGGCGACTGTTCCGAGTCCGAGGATATTTTTTTTCCAGCGTACGATCCAACGAAAATTACAGAAATAAGCGTCAAACATTTTAGTGAATCGGCGGCTGCTCCGAATTCGAGGATATTTTTTTTCCAAGCGAACGATCGAACTAAAACTAGAAATAAGTGTAAATCATTTTAGCAAATCGACGGCTGGTTCGAATCCGAGGATATTTTTTTTTTCTTTCCAGTGAACGATCGAACGAAAACTAGAAATAAGCGTAAAACATTTTAGCAAATTGGCGCAGCTGGTCCGAACCTGAGGATATTTTTTTCTTTCCAGCGAACGTTCGAACGAAAACTAGACATAAGCGTAAAACATTTTAGCGAATCGGCGGCTGCTCCGAATCCGAGGATATTTTTTTCTTTCCAGCGATCGATCGAACGAAAACTGAAATAAGCGTAAAACATTTTAGCGAATCGGCGCAGCTGGTCCGAACCCGAGGATATTTTTTTCTTTCCAGCGAACGGTCGAACGAAAATTATAGAAATAAGCGTAAAACATTTTAGCGAATCGGCGACTGGTCCGAACCCGAGGATATTTTTTTTCCAGCGAACGATCGAACGTAAATTATTGAAATAAGTGTAACAAATTTTTTAGCCGTTCGAGCGTACAAGAGAAGACAGAGGCGAATATTTGTTTTCACTGAAAGCTCGAGAAATAATTTTCGTAGAGGACGAGAAGCCGGTCCGACGATCTCGCTCACCTCGCGACCGACCGGCGATGCATCAGCAGCGCGATTACTCGCTATGCAAATACACGCACTGAGTCTGCAATATTGCAATATCCGCGGGAGCTAAAGTCGCACGTGAATAACACGTGTCGCGAGCGCGCGGCGGACATATTAGAACGAATTAGTTGGCATCAGCCGTCGGGACACCCGAACGCGATTAGAAGGCATTAGGAAACTCGATAATACAACGGATCGGTTTACTGAACGCCGCGCTCGAGTCTCCTTTCCCGAGTCCTCGGACGTTTTTTTCGCTTCTCGAGATCAGCAGATTTTACAAATCTCTTGATATCCGATCGCGCGCCGTAATTAATCGGAGAGGCAAAAACGAATTGCTACGAGCGATGAATATTAATATGCGAAAATGTTTGATTAATTGGCGGTTGGTTGAAATTTCGTTTCCGGCTAATTCGGACGGCGCAACGATTTTCTCGTTCGCCGAGATCCCGCGATCCGATAACCGGCGCGGCAATTCGGAGGAAGAACAAGAAGAAGACGTTAATTACAGTCAAGGCTTCCGTTCGCGACGCGACGACTGCATCACTTCGCCGATATGTTTATCTCGTTTTCACCCTGACATGTTTCCACCGGTCGGATATTTTTGGCCTGACATCGGCTTCTCGCGGTTAGCCCGCGCGCGGTTAATGCCGGATGTGCGATTTCGTCGTGACGAATCGTCACCGAATTTTTTCTTTTCCGCTTTCCCCTTTTTTTTCGATTGCCTATTGAAACAGAAATTAATGAGAATTTTGACGCAACCCACGGCCAGAGATTTTTTTTATTTTTTTCTGCACTGAAAAAAATAAATAGTTGTGATTACCAATCGTTGGTCAAAGCTACCAATATTTTAGTAACTGTAACCAATATTTTGGTAGATCGAACCAATGATTGGTAATCGCAACTACTAATTTTTCTCAGTGTTGGGTCACTCTGACCCGCAAATAACGCGACAAGGTGGTCAATTCACAGCGACAGAGTCGGAGCCGCCGCTCGTATAACCCACACGCGCGGTACGACGACGACGAACGGCTGTTGCGACTCTGACATCACCATTTGGAATAATGTCGATGGTACGCGAGAGGCGCGTTCGGTTGTTGTTAGACACTCGAGAGTTTTCGTACGTAATGCCATTTGGCAGACGAGCGTCCAAATGCATTTGTCGAGAAGCCGAACGCGCGCGCACATCCAACGCGGCCCCTCGCCTTGATTTACACCTGTTTTCTAGTCTTTCGACACGCACACGACGCGCGTTGCGCGTCCACCTTTATAGTTTTTTGCGCGTTACAAGAATGACGCTTGTTTTCCTTCGATTTCTCATGAAATGATTTTCAATCGAATGTACATTTTTTTGTCCCACAGCCGACTTATCAGAATCGGGAAGCCATCGAGGAGACGATAACGAAGACCACCAACGCCGGAGGCGGTCAGCAGTACATAAGTCAGAATCCCGGAAGCGGAGGCGGCGGAAAGATGCCGTCGTTGAACAACAATTTGTCGGAGCTCGACACGTTGCTTCAGGATCTGAGCAACGCTCGTTACAACACCCATTTCCAGGAGCGCGGTACGAGCCACGAATTAAGCACCTCGAAGCTCTCGGAGTGTCCATTGAGAGGGAGAGAAAAAAAAACAATCGGATATTTCGTCGATGTATCCCTTGGAATTGGTCCACTCGTGTCAATTTAAATTGCCGAACGCTGTCGAAAAATAATTGGCAGCGCGCCACGTCGAGATACGTTACAAATTATGTCGTAGCAAGCCGATTCCTCAATCCTACGTCGCGTCTTATCCAACGCTCTATTAATACTAGCTTTGTAAATTATCTTAATCTCGAAACATCTTTTGACTATTTTTTTTTTTATAAGATTCTATTTCCAAACCTTTGGGTTCTCGACGACGACGACGTCGAGTCGTCCCTTTTTGTTTTGACCTTCTCGGGGTACGTCGACTGTGAATGCGAGTCTTGGCCAATTTGGAGTATCACCAAATTTACGATGACAAGTTATTAACGAGTCGCGTTGCGTACTTTGTTCGCTAACTGACGTTCATTAAGTTTTCGCGAATTATCGACAACAGCCGGAGATTCATCGACGCGAATCCGCGAAAGGGCGAATTTTGGTTTTATGGCCAATATCAATTTTAGAGACTCTCGGATCATCGGGTGGAGGACCGAATGGTGGAGCGATAAGTCCGATGCTTCGCTCGCCTAGCAGCCTATCGGCTTCGCGTCCCACGGTGGATTCGTTGCTCGAGGAATTGAATACCGCAGTTCCCAACGGGTGAGTCAAAGAATTTTTACGGAGTTACGTTTGTTTTATTACATCGCATACAGCTTTAATAAATCGAATCGTGTTCTCGCTTATTTTCTCAGCGAATATCCACACGAAGGACGCGTGAAGGTGACGATCCAGGAAACCTCGACCGAAGTTCAGCCAGTGTACGAGAGTTATCCGACGAGCCAGAACAATTCGCTTAATCGCTCCGAGCTGCAGAGAAGCTACACTGCCAATGGACACACCGCGAGCAATGCGACCAAAGAGCTCGACGATCTTATGGCTTCGCTCTCGGAATTCAAGGTATGTCTGTGTTATATGTTTCTTCAGCTCACTCGCTCGTTGTTGCTACGTGCTCATTGAAGAGCTAGTGAAAAAGTTGGCCGTCGCTGCTGGGAAATATTCGACGCGCAGTGAGACGCCTGCACGACGAAATGAATGTTTATTCCAACATTACTGTATTCGCTGTTTACCCGCGAGACAGAGTCAAAGAGCATCGAGACACGCCCGAACGATTCGCGAATTTAGCCGTGCAAAATGCGCAGTCGAAGCAGCGGCGAGAATTTTCCAGCCACGTGCAAACTCTCGTCGCCCCAGACACCGGAGGAAAATATTGTTGCGACGCTTCGACTCGGCAAAAGCAAACAAGTTTTCGTTCATCGACGGATCGTCGCGACAGGCGTGACCGAAAATTCCGACATACGCGCGTTTTCATTCGTCGGCAGTGGGTAGGATAATAAAACAGCGATGTTAAAGCGTCGCTCCTGCCCATTCTTGGCTGGCCAAGTTACCGAAATAACTATCCGTTTCAACGATATTGCGGCCGACACGAGTGTAAGACGGGACGAAAAGCTTCGAAGCCGCCGAGAATCAGTGTCCCTCCGCTCCCTCCTACTTTCGCTTTTTCTTCATCCACGGCTTCTTCATTATACACAGACGCGACTGACGCGCGAATGATCTTCGGCGTCTTCTGTCCTGTGAAACGCCGGTGGGTTACGTGGAGGGGGGGCTCACCGGAAAAATCGTGCGTTTGCGAAGCTTCGTCGGCGAAGAGTGGGAGGGGAAAACGAAGCGTAGAGCGCGAGCGGTCCACGAAAAAGCTCCTCAGTCAGTCTGCAAGCTCGAGCCTCAAGGGTCGACTTCGAAAGTTATTCTTCGCAATATTCCGTACGGTTATCAAACTATTTTCACAATATTTTTTTCTTGCCTCTCTATCGTTGAACCGCCAAAGTCACTTTTCGCGATTAATCAAATTTCCAATTTTTCCCGTTTCGCCGAAAAATCATTTTTTTTACCGGTTTATCGAATTTATCGTTTTTTTTTAGTCGCAGTTTTTCGCAGTTTTTCACAGTATTTTCGAGGGACCGGCGTCATTGTCTCTATGTATTTTCGAAATGTGCACGAAACGCTCGTTCAATCAATTCGGTTACTCGGCATTTTTTTTCTCCACCCAACAGTGAAACCGATTTTTTTCCCCCCCACAACGAGAAAAATTACGCCAAACGTCAAAATCCACCTGTCACTGTCATTACCGGAGAGAATAGATTATTGCGTGAAATCCTGCAACCGTACTTCAAAGGTCACCGGTGCATTCGTCAAATTGAAAAAGACATTAATATATTTTCGGATAAAAATTTCGAAAAAAAAGAAAATAAAAAATAACAGCATCCGCGAGACAGAATTAGCTTTGGCTCGTCCGACAAGAGTCCACAAATAAAATCACAAACCCCCGAAGCCTAGACGCTGGAAAATTACAGACATATTGGCCTACTTCGATAGGTGCCTCGGCGGCGTTCCACAAATAGCTCAGATTTCGCCACCCACGCCTCGAGAAAAGCACACGGCTCGCTTCGGATTTTCCCCTTCCCACTCGCGGTCGTAAGCGCGTAGTATTTTCGCTGTTCGAAAATAAAGTAAAGGGGTAAGACGAGAAGGCAAAGAAAAAAACGGCGGCGAGAGAAGCATTTAACCGAACCCGAGACATTGGTTTTACAGATCAATGGTAGCACTCACCAGCACCAGACGGTGACGTACGCGAAACCGAACAAGGCAACGAAGAGCTCGCCGTCGCCGGTGATTCAGGAGGGCAGCGGTGCATCAGCAGCAGCGGCGGCACTCAGTCGCATTCACATAACCGAAACTCACGCGAGTCACCAGTACCAGCCGCAGCACGGAGAGAGTCACACGACAACCGCGCAGGCCACGACGCACATCGTCAAGCAGAATCAGTTGGATTCTATGCTAGGAAATCTACAGGCGGACATGAGTCGTCAAGGTGTCAATACCACCCAGAAGGGATGCTGCAACGCGTGCGAGAAGCCGATAGTCGGCCAGGTCATCACCGCCCTCGGCAAGACCTGGCATCCGGAACACTTCACGTGCACCCATTGCAACCAGGAACTCGGCACCCGTAACTTCTTCGAGCGCGAGGGACATCCTTACTGCGAGACCGACTACCACAACCTCTTCTCGCCTCGTTGCGCCTACTGCAACGGACCGATTCTCGATGTAATTCGCAGTTCCTTCCCACCCGCGAGTTGTCACATTTCATCGGTTCACCGGTTAAACTGCTGTCCTTTCGTGTCCACAGAAATGCGTCACCGCCCTCGACAAGACATGGCATACCGAGCACTTTTTCTGCGCCCAGTGCGGCAAGCAATTCGGCGAGGAGGGCTTCCACGAGAGGGACGGAAAGCCTTATTGCCGCGAGGATTACTTCGACATGTTTGCACCCAAGTGCGGCGGATGTAACCGCGCCATAATGGAGAATTATATATCGGCGCTGAATAGCCAGTGGCATCCGGATTGCTTCGTTTGCAGGGTACGAAAACACACGCACACTGATAATAATTACATTCTTCCTTTGTATTACAGATTTTCTCTCGGAGATCCACGGGACGCTTGCGACGATTGCGAGTTGCAAAAATTTATAAGAGAAAGAAAAATAACTAAAATAATTGGATTGACTTGAATATGCAACAGTGAGAAAAGACAGTTGCTTGAGTATTTTGAATTTCAGGACTGCAAGAAGCCCGTGTCCGGCAAATCCTTCTACGCGATGGAGGGAAAGCCGGTGTGCCCGAAATGCGTGGGCGTCGACGACGAAGAAGAGGAGGAGGAGGAGGAGGCATAAGAGTCGCATTCACCGTCCGCTATTTTTCGTTTTTTTTTTTTTATCTTTCCATTTCTCGTGATCCGCAACGTCCTCGAGACATTTCCGCGACCAGCGTTCTTCGATTTATCGATGCGAAAAAAAAAGGAAAACTTCGAAAGTCCCGAATGCCCCGGGGGCTCCGGAAATGCGGAGCCCCAAAACCACCCCCTGTGCTCGATAAAAAACTGCGAAAGTAACGCTGGTCGCGTCGTGTCGCTTTTTTGTCGCAAGGTCGAGGACGTCGCGCGAAGCGCGAGAGACGAAAGTGCGAAGAGAAAAAAATCGCGAATCCACTTTGTACCGAATCCCCTCAACTTCCTGCTCGACCCCCCGAAAAATGCGCCCTTTGGACGCAGATTTGGAGATATCAACACGAGAGCACAAATCAGAGATAAAAAAACACGCACACGTAAAGAAAATGAAACACTTTTGTATAGATAGCGAAAGCGGCGGGGGCTACGAAGTGGCGAGGAAAGCGAGGATGAAAGTGTAAAATCGTTTTCTCGCGACTTCGGCTACGCTTGCGATGATTTTTTGCAAATGTTTGAGGAAACTCGAGAACGCAGCTTCTTCCGCAATCGCGTCCAGATGTTGTACTGTACGAATTAATAAATGTAAAAAAAAAAACAAAAAAAAAAACAAAAAAAAAAAACAAAAACAAATAGACACACGACACACTTAGCGGGAGAGGAGACGTGAGAGGCACGTGAGAGTCTCGAAGCTCTCGAAACGCGTGTCCGCGGCTCGTCGCGCTTCGTTAGTATCGTCCGTTTAGTCGGATTCGACCGAGCGCGACGGGACGACGCCCCCGCCGTCATTGTCTCTGATTTGTGCTCAACCGTCCGTGATCGATGGCTCACAGCGACATCGATTTTTCTACGTTCAAGTTCCTCTCTTTTACTAGTCTTGCCAACTTTATTCTAATTATTCGGAGGAAATATTGAGCGTGAGAAAACCGATGGCCTTGAGAATTTTTCAGGGTGGGAAATTTCCCACGGTCGAACTCGCCCTTGAATAATGCGAGGGGGGTTCGCGAATTCTCCTCCTGGCCCCCGATGAGCGATTTCCGCGGACCTCTGCCTTCTCCTCGGCGCTCGTGGGTCGCGCTTGGATTGCCAAACCCGCGACGCGCCTCTGCGATTCGCCCCGCAAAATTCTGGCTTGGCGCCAAAAATTTCGCCACTCATGCGTCGCTTTACAAGCGATTTGTCTTTATTTTTTATTTTTTTTGCCAAGACACTTGCGGCTTGCCCGAAATTTCCGTGGGTTGCAGTGCAAAAAGGGTAGAACTTTTTTTTTGTCGCGCATGTGCCCAATTTCGGAGCGTCAGTCGATTCGTTCCAAATGGAAAAATTAAAATATGTTTTTGCAACATTTCATTAGGTAAAAATCAAATCGTCAATTCAAACGACGTAAATGCGAGGAACGTCTGACGAAAGGATCGAAAAATTAATTTCAGCTGTTTCGATGTCTATTTCAATGTCCATTTTCATCAATAACACAACTTGTTTTCTAGGATTGCCGGCAAAAATTCCAAGGCGGGTCGTTCTTCGATCACGAGGGTTTGCCCTACTGCGAGACCCATTACCACGCTAAACGAGGTTCTCTATGCGCCGGCTGTCACAAGCCTATTACAGGTGAATTATTAATCGAACGTGCGACACAAACTTCGAGCATAACAATTGCGAGCCTTTGAAAACACCGCCTGACCTAAATCTTTTTTTTTTTTTAAGGACGTTGTATCACCGCAATGTTCCGGAAATTCCACCCGGAGCACTTCGTCTGCGCGTTTTGTCTGAAGCAGCTGAACAAGGGGACATTCAAGGAGCAAAACGACAAACCCTACTGCCACGGTTGCTTCGAAAAGCTCTTTGGCTAAAAACGAGACAAGCAAAATAATTCGAGGGTAGACGCGAAATGAAAGAAAAGAGAACGAGATACTAATAAGTCTTAGGAACAGAAACGAATTCAAGGGTCGATTTTAATGGGGTATTAAAATTCAAGTTTTTTCCATTAATCAGCCGGGTTTGGGTCCGAGCGAGTCGGGACATTTTTTTTTCACGATCCCGAGTCATAGATTTCGCAATAAAAAAAAAACGAACGAGAAGGTCGGGCGCCTCTGGCGTCTCTAGATGGATAACACAGTTATATATTTATAAATATATATTACATATACGAATGTTTCGATGCATCGACAAGCGATCGAGCCCGTCGAACACTCGGATCTTTTTCTTCGTCACTTGACCTTTTAATTGCCAATTTGTTTCCGAATTACGAAACACCAATTGGGTGCTAATCGCGATGTTTTAATTTTTTCTCTCTTTTTTATTGACTAATTAATCGAGTTTCCGAAATGATTTCTCTCTTCGTCAGGGCAGAGGTTGAAGGACCTTTTTGTACGCTATTCTCATGTCCGCGACCTGTTACGTTTGACGAATTTATATTCTGTACAGTTTAGCCGATAGTTTCCTCGAGTGATTTCCAATGCATTACTTAATTACTCGGTAAATGACGAAACAGAGAGAGACAGAGGGATAGAGTGAAAATGACGAACAAAATGAAGGAGAAGATTCAAGAGACAATTATTCCGCGCGGCGTTGGGCCACGTTCTTCCAGCCGCAATGATGTTCACGCGTTAATCCGTCTACAGTTGTCATGATTTTTTTTCTCTTTTTTTTATTATGTACACGTAAAATAATATTACTGTAAAACTTACGATAGTTACGAATATTTACGTGCTACAATACGTCTTCGAGGGAAGATGCTATAGTTTACCCAGGGATGGGAGACGTTCGAATGGAAAAGTATTTTAAATACTTGTTTTTTAAACAAATGTTTGTGGATTACCGAGACGAAATCTTGTTACGACGAAAGCGTGAAATTGATTATTTCCGCACATCAGTCTGTTGAAAATTTCAAATACTTTTTCATTCGAATGATTTTACCGGTACTACTGATACTAATAACACAGTATTAATAACCATTCACTAACTGTTGATTAATTGACGATGAAAACAAATGAAAGATAACGACGGGCTCGCGGCGAGCGTTTCTACGACGTTGCCAAATTGATCGCGAGCCCCGTGTAGACATACAAAGATTTTAATAAAGAAAAATTAAAAAATAATAAAAATCTTAAGACCTGGTACTCTCAATGATCTTTTATGGCGATAAAACTCGTAAACTTTTATTTTACACAAGTATACTGGATTTCGGTAGGTTTCCTGAAATAATTGGCTTCATCGTTGTATTTGGCATATTTTTATTAATGCACGAGACGATAACGTCGCGAATGCTTTATACACTCTCCCTCAACGCTCAATAAATATTTATCTCGCTTAAAAACTAAACTTATCCGTCGACATTCTAACCGTACGAAACGAACCCTTACGACGAGGCTAACAAAACCGAAAAAACCCACAAACACACTAGTGACATATTTGATTTATCTCTCGAATGAAAAGCAAAGTATGGACTGACGAAAGGTAAAATACAAAAAATAAAGAGTCTATGTACAGGTGAAAATATTTGAACGGTGCACGCGATGCGGCTTCGAAAATAAAGTTGGCAAGTACGCGCTTAAATTAAACGTCGACTGTCCCCGAAAAAACGTGCTTTTCGCGGACGGTCGACGCCAGTGCAACGTGTTAACAGTGAATAAACACATCGAGTGCGATACCGTATATTCAATGCACGTCACATAAAAAAAAGGCCGATGCTATGATGGACGGCAAAATCGCGATGTCCACCGTTCGTCATGTCGCTTACTTATTATCACAGACGGAGTACAAAAATCTCGGAACAAGAATGAAAAGAATCGCGTAATGGTTTTTTCCTACGCGAGGCTGGGAAACAATTCCGAGAAGCTCTCGTGCCAGAGATCGGTGAGAGCTCCGTTATTCGCAGTGCCAGCGATGTTCGCATTTCCGCTCCTGACGGTCGAGCCTTTGTCGTGCGTCTGAATAGGCGAATCGTGCGATTCGTAGCCACAGTCCGAGAGATTTGAGTCCAATTTGTATGAATTCGCGATACCCGCGTCTGAGTCATCGGAATGAATGCTCGACGGCGAGGATATCGAATCCGTGAACGTGTAAGCGGGTGATAAGAGATAATTGCTGTTTATATGGGTTTTCGGAGCGAGAATATGCGCCGGTTTGTAACTCGAAGTGTCGTCGGTAGTTGAATTCTCGCAGTTGGTGTTGTTGCTGCTGCTGATTTCCTGGACGCACTCTTGTATCCTGACGCCGTCGTCCTCGCCGGGATAAATGATAGTGATGCAATTGGTGGCCTCGTCGTAAGTACCGTAAACGGTGTCCATGTCGTTAGCCGGTTCCTCCTTCACTTCGATCTCTCGTTTGAACGGCAGATTCGTCACCGCTGCGACGTCACTGCGCGCAGCCTGAGCGCTCTTTCGCTGTACAGCGTTCGCCACTGATTTCGTTCTCGTGCAATTAATCGGCAAACTCGTGATCGCCTTGCCGGGCGAAGTGACCGCGAAATTTCGCGGGTAGCTCAGACTTTCAACGGCTGCACCGGCTTCCACATTTTCTGATGCCGGCCCCACCACTCCTTCTGTATCGTTAGATTCTTCAATGGTATCTTGCTTGACCGTGATCTGAAATTAACGAGAATGAGATGAAAAATGCTTGCATGTATTTTTTTATATTATTTCGAAATGAAGACGAATACACGAATATTGTAATACCTGTTCATTTGATTTACAAGAACTTGCTTCCACTTCTGCGGTAACTTCTCGCAAAAGGCTTTCGGCGAGTTCCTCGAGTCGCTCGATGTAGTCGTCGCCTTGGAGTTCGCCGAAGAGTTCCTCGAGAGGAGGTAGAGCGTCATGATCTTCAGGATTATCGAGGCGTTTGTGCTCAGTGCCGTCGGGGACGGTGCCGGCTGCGCTGCCCCACCCTGCGGCAGAGGGTTTATGGGGGATACGGCTGATCCCAGTGTGGGAGCAGCGGAGCCGACACGAGCCTGACAAGCCGAGCAGAAACGCTCCTCGTTGTCCGTCGTTGTCGTCGTCGTCGTCGTCGTCGTCATCGTCGCTTTTGCCTCGTCTCGTTCTCTCCTCAGTCTCTTCGATTCCGTCAGCAGACTCTCGTTCTGCGACCTCAACATCGCGCACTCCTGGCTCAACAGATCGTTGCTGTCCCGCAACGCTTTCACCGTGTCTTCCAACTCGTCCAACTTTGCCTTCTTGCGATCTCGCGAAGTTTGCGCTGCCACTCTGTTCTTCAATTTTCTGCAACAAAACAGAGACCAACCGGTTTTACATATCAATAACACGCCAAAAAATAATTCGCGACTAATTGAGAGAGACGGTAAGTTCGCTCACTTTCGCTGTAATTTTTCCTCCCAGGTCAAGTGATCCAATCGTCGTTTCTTTCCTCTGAGCCACATGTCGGGTGGTTTCGCCGGATCCGTGTCCATCGGTATCGTCTCCTCCAGCACCTTCATCGCCGGTTTTCGCTCCATCCTGTTGGTGCTTCTCGCGGCGAGAATTGACGTCGCGAAGTTCAAATTCGCGGCGGCGTCGGCGACGGTGCCGTTGGCTCGCAGTTCGCCCGTACTAACGCACCCCGGAGCCTTGGTCAGGCTCTTAGGCAATGTTATGATTACGCTCTTCAGAGTACTCATAATATGCCATACATGAGCTCGATTCGTTTGACACAGGCGGCGTTTGTTATCGCTTCGCCGCTTCCACTTCCGCGTTCTCTATTTCCGGTTGATTGTACTGCTCCTGCAGTGACAACTTCTCGTGCCTGTACAACACGAACGATATATAAAATTTAATTACACCCATATAAGTGCAGCACGATAAAACATATTTTTTCAAAATGTCGTAGTTTCGCGAAACTGCGCAAAAAGTGGATCCTCGAACAGCACAATACCAGCACTCAAAATCGCAACATATGTTGGCACAAATACGCAAACAGTTTCCTTATGCTAAAATCACCGCGTGTTATTTACCTCAATTTCGCAAACGACAATCACGTCCGGTCGCGTCGGTTCCTCGAGACCGAATGCGGCTGCGATGCCTGACGAAATCCTCGCAGGACGGTGCTTTCACGATGTTTTTCTATCCTTCTTGTCTTGTCCAGCTGACGCAACGTGTTTCGCGTACTGCAGCATACTGAGCACTCGAGCACCGAGATATCGCGGTGTAGAACGTACGAGAACGTAGGTGCCGCCGAGTGCGCGACGGTGTTGGTGTCATCGAACGCGTCACCAGCCGAGACCCGATGTGGTCTTTTCCCATTGGTCGAGGCTCGGCTAGCCGACAGAGAGAGAGATAACACACTCGACTCCTAGTGGAGGGGCAGAATCGACGTCGTCATGGTTACGACTATCGTTTACGCCTGTAAACACACTGCGTACTACGCGCGACGAGCACCGCACGCACACATCGAATGCGACTCGCTTCGCTTCGTCGACACCAGCGAGAAAGTTCGTTCATTCGGTATAATTAATTCACGACCTGTTGATCGACCCACGGGAGACGAAACAGCGCTCGTGCCGCGGGTGGGGGCGGAGAGGTTAATGCCGCCTGCCTTCTCAGTGGGGCTGTTGATGTTTATATATGCGAAAGTTCGGCCTTCTGTGGTTTTGCATATTTGCGATTAAATTTTTGACCTATTCGTCACTGAGTTATTTGCTATGGAACGAAGCGAAGCAGAGCGTCGTCAAAACGCCGTCGCATTAAAATGTAATTAATTCGTTGGTATTATCGATGTATAGTTCGTTAGAACTTTGCTCTTTTGACCCGCGTGGATCTGTCGAGTTGAATATATTAGAAGCTTCAGCTCGCGACACTGAATAGAAGGCACAAGTCCATCGGGCTTACGCAACATCTCGCGTTTTTACCGCTCGGTGACATCGCGAGATCGCGTCGTAGGATTCGGAGCAGAGACAAGAGTCGTCGATTCTGCGCACCCTGGATAAGTGGCGCATGACAAGAAAGAGATGTTGATCGCGTGACATCACTCAGAGCGAATGACTGTCTGATAATGGAAACACATGCATAACCATGGCAGCTATTATACTCTCCTAAATTGAGCAATGACGTACGTCGATTCTATTCACCCGTCGCGAATGTTAATAGAGACGTCGCTCGACGCTAAATTTATCTCGTTCAACCTGTCGATAAATAATTTCACGCCTCAGCTAAAGTTTTCCTCGTCGAACGGTATCTTATTAGTCATCGACTCTCGTAAGACAGGCGTAAAATGCTGACGAAACAATGGCCACGCGCGCTGCAAATCCCTTCCGGGATTAGTCGCTGAAAGCAATTATTCCTATAACTGTTATTATTATTATATGAAACCGAGCGAGTTGCAGTGAATCGCAAAACAAAGCGAATTACATGTATATTAAATTACGAGCTGTTGGGTTTCGTAGATCGATAGATAGAAAAAGATAGGAGGCCAAAGGCAGAGATGCTATATATACTTTCCGAAGTGGCGAACTATATTTGTCGCCGGCGCTATGCATAACGTCCGCTACATCGATTGGCACTCTCCGACCGCTGGGATGTAATATTACGTGCTAACGCGCTAGGGGTCGCGAAAGGTCTTTCTCACTGCAGACGACGGAATGTTTTGCCGAATGCAACGATATATCATCGCGACACTTCGGCTCCTCATTAATTCTACATATGTTCCTTCCGCTTCAGTCTGCAGGCTGCTCGCAATCGGCGTCATTCCCGTGTTTGCTTCGCCTAAATAAACAATAATAATAACTTATCGGGTGTCAGGGCTCTTCGAACGAAACATCGAACATCGCGCGGCTGTCTTTACACGACCCTTTGCGTGTACAGCCATTGACATGGTTATTATAGCCACCGCGACAAATACACGATTTTTCAACGTTAATGTTATCTGATTTCAACGGGCCGAGGCGTAACGAAAGCGGAAATGATGCTAGCTTTTCCATATCTCCGTCGCCTAAATATACAGTAATATCGGACTAATGAAGAGGCCCGATTACCTATACTCGCGGGGCAAAGCGTAGAGTGTGGTTCTATATACTCGTTGGCGTATAGTCGTTAGCGTCGATGTATTTTTCAATGTCGTCTCCGCAAGGATGAAAACGCCGCAAGCGGAGCAAAGGATATCGAAATTCGTTGGTCGGAAGCGCTGCTGACGTCTGTCGAAGCTCGAAGCTCGAGTTGCGCCGGCGATAAGAAGCTGACTGCTGCTGCTGCTGCTGCGCGCCAGGACAGTTTTTCTGTCATCGAACAAATCTGTGACGCTCGACAGTGATCTTACTTACGGACCCTGCAATCGGGCTCTCGCGGGATCTTATTATCAGTGACTCAGGAATAAAGATAAGCGAGTGTGGGCGATCGTACAGGCGTGACAACGTGCAACTTGTGTTCCATTGCGAAATCGCTCGCCTTGTGCCTGCCCGTCAAATTCTTCTGAATGGAGAACAACCTAACCTACAAATTCATGCTCAACGTTAATGGTCTCATACCGAACAACATATTCGACGACATGGCTTGCGAGGCTTGTTCCATAAAGTTTACGCTATTCAAACGCAAAGTCAGTGCATTTTTTTACCGTCGATGCAACCGTTTTCACGGCTCGAGTGGGAAGAAAAAATAGAATGACTACAATTTGATTGTTGTTATTGTTGTAGAAACAATGCAGGGACTGCATGAGATATTTCTGCACAGACTGCGTTATCAAGAGAGGCGATCGTGTACTCAGCTGCGACAACTGCAGTATGTTGTCCAGAAGGCCCCTAGTCAGATCTCAGGTACTTAAGATGAGGGCCAAAGATCTCAAACATTATCTCGTCGCCAAGAAAATATCGCTTCGGGGATGCGTCGGTAAGAGTCTACCAATGGATTGTTTATTTCTGTGCAGGTTCCGCCGCAGCATCTGTCCAAATGATCAAACATTATTTGTGGTTGAATTTTTTTTTGTCAGCTGATGCGGGATCGATAAAAAAGGCCATTGAGCCCAAACACTCCTAATATATCTTGTTTATTTCAGAGAAAGAAGACTTAGTAAATATCTTAATGCAATACGCAAATGGAGCCGAAAGTCCAATGACCAACGACAGACCTCACAGCGCGCCGCCCAGTCCGGAGTAAGCATGCTTTGCCTTCGGGTTTCTTTGTACTTTACGTGGATGTCGGAATTTCAATGATACATTTATCATTCATTTTGTTGCGGCACAAAGATACACCCAACGCACGAGCCAGCCTCAGCCTTCACCTCCGCGAAGATCCAGAAGTCCACCAGCGACCACCAGAGCACCGACCGTTCAACATCCCGAACCCGAGGCTCCTCCAGCGTCGCAAGAGAATCAACCTACTCCGACGCGGTCGCACGACGTCGATATCGAGGAAGTTTCCGTGGAAGACACGAGTCCCACAATAAGCAGCGGTGGCCCGGAGCCTGTGATAACGGAGCAAGAAGTCGAGGAAACGACCGAGGAGGCTTCGAACGACCAACAATCGCCGATGTTCACGGAACTGCCCTCGGTACGAATAATAACACAAATCTGCTTAAAAAACGCATTCTCGGCCATGACGTCAAAGACATACATTTTATTAATTGGATTGGTTTCCTTTTTCGCTCATTCCGCGATCAGTGGTCGGGCAATGTGAAATTGTCGCAAATAACGGAATGCACCGACCTCGAGTATCTCACGGTTAAACAACTGAAGGTTCTTCTGCAAACGAATCGCGTGGATTTCAAAGGTTGCGTGGAGAGAAGCGAATTGTTGGACCGAGCGACGAGACTCTGGCAGGCGTCGAAGAAAACAGATGGCGGTGAGTAAACGATAAAAATTGAGTTAGCAAGTTTTAAGGAAATAAATATTGATCGAAAATGTGGTATTGATTCGACAAAATTATTGTTCGTTTCAGAGTCCGAAGTGGAGGGTCCGTACGACGAGAGTCTATGCAAGATCTGCTGGGACTCACCTATAGAGTGCGTAATTCTAGAATGCGGTCATCTCGCTTGTTGCATAGACTGCGGCAAGCAGATGTCCGAGTGTCCGATATGCAGACAGTACGTCGTGCGCGTCGTGAGATTTTTCAAAGCCTGAACGGCGCGACAATCGAGGGAAACAGGTTTAAAAAGAAAGAGAATGAAAAACAAAGAATTTCCGAGAATCGACAGACTGGCAGAAAAAGCAAAGACGCGAATTGAGTTAGTAATTGGATCGTTGAAGAAAAATTTGCAGGAACGACAGCTTGCTAATGGTAGGAGCTGCTGCTTGCTATACTCAATGAAAAAAAGAAAACAAAGATATAAATATAGATTATTATATTATAGGGTCTAAACACGACGGATGTATAGGGCATGTATAGTTGTATGTATATTGACTACCCGAGATCGGTCACTAACGATAGCACATCATTTTCGACCACATTCGCTGGATCTTCGTACTCGCTTCAGAGGTTTGAATCTTCCTGATCGGTGATGTCGATTGCTTACGTTTGTCGAGAAAAATTACTTCGACGGAAATTATATCCGACGAAATTGTCGGAAATGCGTAGCTTTTGGTGACTCGTCTTGTATGCAGGCAGGTATATATAGTATATATATTTTACAAGTCAGAATTGGCACTGGAATCGTGCAAACTCGTGATAAGGAAAAGTAGTATCTACGGCGAAGTCTAATAAAAAAAGACGCTTAGCCTTCGCGTTCTTTTCCTCTATTTTTTGTTTGTCCATTTGAATAAACGTAGCTTAGAATTCTAATCGACGCTACGCGCGAATATTAACCGCGATGGAATACAACAAAGTTGGGAATAAGAAAAATCGATTTCAATTTAATCGATTTTTTTTTTTGTTAATCAAGCTGTCGAAAGAATTTTCTCTCATTTTGACTCGAAATCCTTAACTTTTTGGTCCGCGCGGTGCTCGTAAACATAGACAACATATCAGTGGTTTTTATTCTTCCCCTGCGATACTGTAAAGATTAGAGAAAAAAGAACAATTTCCCAATGCTTTTGAGAAATTTCGAGGATTGCCTTGTTGACGACGCAATTCCTTGTTTACTCTATTCGCTAAATGTTTTCAGCAGAAAAAATGTCTTCGAGTCAATTAAGTAATAATCGAAATTAAAGTAATCCGTCGTTAACTGTGCGCGCGAATCCGCGTATCTTGTACATGAGCTGTATTGTAATACCGCCGTCGTTTTATCGTCGTTAATACTACGAACGTACGTATTTTTGAAGCAGGTGTTGAATTTAATTCATAAAAAACAAAATCGATGAAATTCGAGTGATTCGTCGAATCCAATTCCCTAATATTTATTATTTCATTCACTAACAAAGTTACACATTGGACAGTCTTCGTCATCGCTCGGTTTCTCGTCACAAATTCCCTTTTCTTTTTTTTTAAATACAATTTATGTGTATATACGACAATCGGAGAGGATTACGGGAATAGCTACGAGTTTGATACTATAAAAAAAATAAAAAAAAAGGTTAATCATCGACAACGAGACGAGAGTGCGTTGAACGTGCTCCTCTGAAAATTCTCAGGCTGTACAGGGACCGAAATTAATTCGTGAATAAAGTCGAAAAGAAATGCAACAATTTCCAGTCTCGATTAATGGAATTAACGCCGGGGCGCGGGAGAGCCCGACCGTTATAAGACGTACAACCTAAACAATAGTTCGTCGAGGCAGAGAGGGAGAAAGAGAAAGTTCCTGCTTGAACAAAAAAAAAATTATATATATAATTGTGTATTTTTCACCTCGGAATTTAAGGGTCGGTAGACTAGTTCCGTCGAGTTCTTCCATTCGCCAAACACAAATTTCCCGACGTTATTTGTTCATCAAGCCCGTATCGAAATTTCACGAATTTCGATTAAACGTTCTGTAAAATTAAAAAATAAAATTCCGCTCTCGTCCAGTATTTTCAACAGCGACACTTCGATATTTTTTCATTATATATTTCGGGAGACGATTTTTTCTTTTTTTTTCGTGGACGAATATTTATCATCATTTTTTTTATACAGAATACACACGAAACATAAATACCGACGAGTCGAAAGACAAAATATGTGTTCGCGTCGACGACGGAAGTTAAGAAGTTGAGACGGAAGTTGAACTCAATGAGATTCTCGTCCGCATTTAACTCCCTTTAGTTGAACATTTTGTGTGTGTATGTGTGTTTGTATTGGCTTCGTTTCTTGGGTGCTTAGGGTTTGTGTGTTTGTCTATCGAAAAGGTGGTCACATTAGCTTTATCGCTGAACCGGTGGTGCCATTGGCATACCCGGGCCAACGTTCGACATGGCTGTGTTGGGACCAAGCAGGACTTGCTTCTGTTGTGCCCGTTGGGCCTCTTCCATCTGTGCTCGCTCAATCTCGAATATCACCGGAGCAAAGAGGATCGCCGACGAGCTGAAGAATAACCAGGTAGCGGAACACGAGAATCCGTACAGACCTGTTTTGTAAACAGTTTATCGTTGATGATTAACTTATAGTATGATTTAATTGACAACTGACTCTTTTTGTTCAGCTACAAAAATCATAATCACCTTTGACGCACCGGTACAAACCGGAGCCAAAGTTGTACCCCAAATTGCGCACCTCCTCCGGAAACATTTCTGTAAGACCTATGAGTCTTTCAGCCAGGGTTTCATCCTGCGTAATTGAAAAATAGAATCCCAATACACAAACAGTTAGACAAATCACACAAACGAATTATCGCTATAATTGATTGAGAAGAATTGAAACACAAGCGAATCACTGACGACTCAATATATATCAAGTCGGTGATACAAAATCATGACACAAAAATATATCTCTCGACAACACAGATGACATTGAAAAATCTGTACGTTCATGGAGAACGATGAAAGATGAATGAACCGGAATTACGTAAGCACTGGAGTGCGATATACACGAAAAATCATGTTCCATTTCGGATTGCTCTTTTTTTCCTTTTGAGGTTAGGTCGTCATCTGCGGATCGTGAAATTGGCTGATCGGTGATAATAGCGAGCGTCACGCATCGGGGTTTGTATTATCCGGAGAAGGAGATAAATCTTGGCATGACGAGGGTCGCAGCGATTTTGATAATTCGTAGTTAGGTGTTTTCTCGGGAAAGCGAGTGTTCCGTGCGGGTTACGTTCGCGAGAGGGTTAAAGATCGCGCGCACGTACCTCCTCGTCTTCGGCATCGTCCGGCGGAAGAATTGATTTCACTTCGGGCGATCTCACATCGCTGCTTCCCATTCCGCTGTCGAGAATGTCGACCTCCTCGATCGAAGCCATAAAATAGCGCTTAGCGCGGTAGTCCGGGCCTTGTGGGTTTCACGGGGTTTTTCTCGTCACTCTCCTCAGTGATCCACCAGTCGTGGGAGATGGTGTGTGCGGTGCGGGTGAGCGCGGATATACCCGCAGAGACTCCTCGTGCCTTGGAATCGCCGACAGGTCGATTGCGGCGCAACTCTTCTTGAATCTCCGAGTTTAGGAGGCGCGACGAATGCCGCACCGCAATGATCCCATTGGTCAATCAACGCGACTCCGTTAGTCAAATATAGTTATATTAAACGCGGGAAATTTCAAAAATTAGTTTATTAGCTTCGGCGACTTTTCGGGTAGGTTTGTTACGCAGTAATGAAGACACGCAATGTGCAACTATTAAACGTATAATTGAGTATAATTAGTTATCTTTCTCTCCGTAATACATAAAATATTCTTTACATGGTAATAATATATCTGCAGATGACAAGAGTGTAAATGAATAACGCTTCGAATAATTCTGGAATATAGCATGTAAAGATAGGGAAGAGCTAATGAGTTTTAGGTATATATTTAACCGAGTTTCGTTTTTTTTATCTTCAATAAATTTCGCTTCGGACATTTCCGTAAGTATAAAGATAACGCGGGTACGCTTAACCGAAGAACCGCTGCGACGACGCCGTCGTCTTGCTCTTTCGTAAGCAAATAATCTTCTCTGACAAATAATAAATATGTTATGGGGAGTTATAATATTGTCTATATCACTTAGTATAGATGCCGTGTACGAGTTTTTTTATACGATGAAAAAAAACGCGAGTATGCGACTCCAAACTCAAGGGGCAATGAAAAACGCTCGTTCGCTTTGATCAAGTCGCTCGTTAAATTGCACAATGCGAGATAATCTTCGGTCTCTATACAACGTAAAACATGCAGATTTCGCTGCTTTTTGCTTCCTAGAAAAATCGTTTCCCGCTTCATGAATGTATGAAACCAGGCGATGTGCTGTAAGAAAATTTGTGTATATTGTGACTGAGCGAATCTTGCTGTTGATGGGGAAAGGAGGTGTCCATAAAATCGTCCTCGTCGGTCTCCTCCGCCGCCGCGGGTGTGGCTGAGTCCATTGAGTTAGTGGTAATTGTGCCTTGATAGTGGAGATAAATCGGCGTTATTCTGTGCTCGCTCCGCTCGAGAACGTAAGGATCGAAAGGGAAAAATGTGTCCAGCCAAGTGGCGAAGCGATTGCTCGTCTGTAGTACGGGAAGATTGCTTCGCGAATTGTGCTCGATGACTGTGTAGCAGTAAGCCAACTGATAGGAACGCGTCACCGTCGCGAAATGTTGCACAACTGCAGGCAAACATACTCGCAGCGGATTAAGCCGACAAGTCACAATCTTCGTCAGATTTAAACTCTGCAGGAACAACAAATCTGCGGAATCCGAGAAAAACAAATTAATCTCACCGCGCATATTTCCAGTTGCACATTTTTATAGAGATGAATAAAAAAAAATACGTACTTTTCTTCGTATCGACGAGGTCCTTATGTCTGAATCCAATAACGTAGAACATAGCTTGGCAGACAGAGTAAAAAACCGTGTGGACTCGGACGTCGCTGTTTGCGCACTCAAGACTGTCCTGGGCGGCGATGTAGCTGTGAGTCCAGGTTACCATTTCGGAAAGTACCCTCGTCAGTGTGCTAATTAATTGAAAAATGTATTGTAAGTAAAACAGACGTGAGAAAACGCGTTAAAAATAAATTAAAAAAAAAAATCGACTTACCTGATCGGGACGAAAGTCGCTCGCGCGAGAAGACTGGCGATGTAGGCGACCGCAGACTGTCGTAGAACCGGTGCGACGTTAGGATTCGAAACTTTCTGCCACAACCAATTGAGAAAAGCCTCGGCGACGTTTTGCTTGAAACTGCAGATATAGAACATGACGAATTGCACATGATGACTCGCCCACGTGGGCAATATCGTCGTCTCGAAGACCTTGAGCAGATCGAGGTACAGACTCTTCAGGGATTCCATTTCGAGGACGTCGCGTGGGTGGCAGACATTGTACACGTATGACAATAGCATTTCCATACAGACGTCGAGCGTGTGAGCGAGCGGATGCTGCGCGCTGCTTCCGCTTCGCGGTTCCTCGGTGGCTTCATCGTCGTTGTCATTTACGGAGTCTATTTTGAATATGGCGCCGCCACCCTCGTCGGCTTCCTCCATTTCGTCGTTGCAGTAATCCTCGATTTCCGAACGCGGAGCATTCACATCCAGGACGATTAATCTTTTCGGGAAGAAGAAAAACAAAAAAAAATTAATGCTTTGACGTCGAGTTTTCAGGTGATTACTGAGGAGCTAAGTAATTACCTGTTTATGATCAAGGACAAAATGTCCGATCGCAGCTGCGGCGCGTATTCCAGTATCTGCAGCAAAGCGTTTAGATAAATCTCGTGCGCGTGTGTGCCGCTTTTGTGGTAGGGATAGCTCGTGGAGAGCGCTTGCAAAAGAAGTTCGCTGCACCTGTAATGTCGTTACATACTTGTAATTGCCGAAACAAATCGAAAAAACAATGAGCATAATTCAATCGATTAAAGTCAAACTTACATTGGTACGATTTTGAGAAATTTATAGAGAACGTCGTGTATGTGAAAGAGCCGTTGCAGGTCCTCCTCCCGTGGTTTTCCGTCTTCCCACTCTGTTGCCTCCTCCGAAGCTGAAGTAAAAATTTGTTTATGAAAACTGTAATTATTTTTATGTAAGTGTTTAAGACGCTTTGTAGGTACTCACCGGGCTTGAACTGGCTGACCAGTTTGCAGATGACAAATTTGCAGTGATAAATGTGAACGCATACAAGATCTTCGAGAAGTCCTTTGTAGGCTGTCGTGGCTTCCGCAGATCGATCGGTCCAATTTATGTTGAGCAGCGCTTCGACGAAGAGTTTGTGGGTGGGTCCCAGTAGTGATATACATTGTCGAACATCCACTATTAATTCTATCAATTCTTTGTCCTAGAATGAATGATACAAAACTCAATGAATATTTAAAAATTAAGGTAATTTGTAATAGTTTAAGATGACAATGTACCTTTATCTTGGCGTCCCTCAAAATACAGATGAGATCTTCGTAAACCTTGCGATCGCATCCGCTATCAAAGTTCTGCAGAATTGCTTTGAGATTTTTTGGAAGTTTGAAATTTACCGCCTTCTGTAGACCCACGAGTTTGGCCCTTACTCCAGGACCTTTCAAGATCGAGGCTACGCTGCTCGAGCGTGAGGATACGACGGACATCTACCAGAGAAAAAATATTTATCTTGGGTAAATTTATAAAAGAACACTTTGATTTGTACAGAAGCACAACAGTCGTTCCTGGCAAACATTTGAAGCAGCGAGCGGCCTTTGAAGATGAAAAATGAGGCGATACATCGTGGAAAAGAATATCTCAATATTTATGCATATGGACGTCCCAGTGATTGACCATTGTCATCTCAAGTACGCATTCTCTAATTGCCAATAATTACCACAATGTTTCGCGCAATCGTCTCAATCATAACGATCTCCGATTCGGCAGTTCGCGCGGTGAAGGGAACAACATTTTTTATGCGTTTCGAAATGTCGTAAACATAAAAAAAATGTTTCGCGCGGTCATTCATCGGTACAGACGATCGATGAATGCCAGGTTAGGAGAATGAGGGTTATGGATGCGAGTGAATGCACTCGGGAATGAACAAAGGATGTTCAACGAGTAAATAACAGTCCGGAAGAGACTTGCGGTGTGAGAAACTAGGTTTAGAAACGACAATCGAGCGTCAAAGACGAATTTCGTCGGTCGAGCATGCGGCTCGCCGAGGCCGCTATAAGTGAGGTTACGGCGGAGAAATCTCAAGTTACAGAAAAAAACTCACCTTGCTGCGTGAAAATGCCTGTCTCCTATAAAATACTGTCGATGCACCGAGTTACAGAAGTACGCAGAAAATTTGACAGCTGCGTATTTACACACTGACACGCGGATCGTGGCAAATCGACGACACAATCGCGAGACACATGTGTGCCTCTTTTAAAGGGTCACAACAAAAATTGCAGCGTACCGTGCAATCGCCGTACGCAGTCGTACGCAGACGCCTGCCATGTGGTCGCTCGACGAATGGCGTCGTCGAACGCCGAATCGCGTCATTCCTGACCATCGAGAGCCTCGAGGTGATAAGTTACCGTTATTTAATAATATAAGTGACCGTTCTTAAAACAAATTAATAGTTGCGAACAATGTTTCTGTAGATTCTGCGACAAAGTTACTTTTGAAGCATAGGCTTTTTCGCGAGGCGAACGAAAACGAGATTGCACTTTATTACAGCAAAAGTGCGCGTTTATTTGATTCTTGTCATTCTCGCGTTACTGCGCGATCGTAAGATCGAATCGCGTATATAGTCGAAGGCGCCTCGTTTCGTTTAAGTACTAAAAAAGAAGCAGCTGTTACAGTTGCCGGCAGAGATATTAAAAAGTTGAAAAAGCCACAGGTTGCAGCTGTAACGCGGAACGATGAGCATTCCGCGCGCTTGGAATACGATCCGCGGGGGAATTGCAGCCGTCGTGACAAGAAACGCAATGAGTTTACAATGTGTCGCTTTACCGATGTCTCCCGACCACGTGCAACGTGTGTCTACGTGCGACGGATGGAAGGGCAAATGGCGGACTAACCTACAGGTCAAAATTGTCTCAAGGTCAAGTTTATTTTCCTTCAATTTTCGCGGGGATGGTTCGCGTTATTGAAAATGATCCCAGTAATTTGATAACATCGTCAGAATCTTTTTTCACGTGTGTTTATCCTTCGGACCGGTTTACCAATCGCCAGATCGGACCATTTGTCGAATCGACAACGAGGTCCTGATCAAATTGTTCGCTGGAAAAAAATGTGTTCGACCCTGTGCCACCTTTTCGTTGGGTGACTGTTTGGCGAAAGCTGTTATGCTTTTGATGATGGCGTTAATGGCGTCGCGACGCCGTGCAGACACAGGAACAGCAGCGGCAGTAGCAGCAGCAGCGGATGAAGGAAATGAAAACGACTGCTGCTGGTGGAAGCGCTGGTGTTTACGCTACGATCGTACGTCTTCGGATGGGGTAGTGGTTGGCTGGCACGTGGTACGTGCGATCGCATACTACACTCGTTACGCGACTTGATGCGGCACTTGCACGAGCGACCCACCCTCTCTCTCGCTCTCTCTTCCTCTCGAGCATCGAAGGCGGTTGCAGCTCGGCAGAGGGAGCGGCGCGCAGCTTTTGCCCATAGAGTTTGAGATAAAAATTTACCGCGGTCTCGGGGACTTTACAACGGCTGTAAATAGGATCGGTTCGCGGAGGCTATGCGCGCGGTGGCGCAAAGGTACAGTGCTGCTGCTGCTGCTGCTGCTGCTGCTGCTGCTGCTGCTCTGTGTCGCGCGAGGCCACGAGGGCCGTGCGGGGAGAAGCAGAAGAGGAAGAGAAAGAGGAGGACGAGGAAGAGGAGGAGGAGGAGGCGGCCGCGTCTGCTCGTAGCTTCTGTGCGATAAAATCAAGCGAGAGGAGTTACCCGTTCGCGGATCTAAACGAGCGAGTAGCCGCCGAGCGAGGATACCGAGAGCCCCCCGGACGAGGAGAGCGCGGCTAGAGACAAAGAGAACGAGAGTCGGTACACCGGGCGCAGCGCCGAGAGCGAGGCACTCCACCCCGGCCCACCCCACCACCCGACTCCCCCCCCCCCCCCTTCCCTCGAATATACTATAATAAAAGGAAAGAAAGATGGAGAGAAAGCGGAACCTCGAGTTGCACGCAAGAGCTCCGAGTATATAGTCTCGAGACGCGCGAAGAACGTTACGAGTTTCGTCGTCTTCCCCGTCGTCGAGAAGCTCCACCGGCAATATCTCGAATATTCTTGAAACAGAGCGAGTGGAAACCACCGCCACTAACCTACCTCACCGTACTCCCCTCCCTCCACCTCCTCTATTCCCCACACTCGAGGAGGAACCGTACGACTGTGGAAAAGGAAGAAAAGAATATCTGCACTTTATGTTCGGGGGAATATTGTAGATAAGATTTTCTACTTCGATTTTACAGCGCCTCGTGATATACTCGATCGAACGCTGATGATCGCGAGCATTTGTTTCAAGAATGACGACTGCGGGGCCTCGAGAGATAAATTACACGTTGAATAAAAAATTGGGAAGCGGATGAAGAAAACTTGCGCTAGAATAAAAAAATATAATAATGAATGCTAACCGAACGTCCTCGATAGCTTCGGATTGGATTACACGAAAGCTGCCAACTCTCTGTCCCCGTTTTATTTACCAACAACCCCAGGGCAGCGGCGAGCCCGGATTTCGTTAAACGGAATCGCACTCTGTGCGCGATTCAGTTCGTGGCCGCAGCCGCGTGTAAGTACATCACTCGGTGCGGTTAAATGGAAAGCAGATGTCATAAATAAACCGCCGATAAGATCTCCGGAGTAAGAAAAACGACGGCGGAGGAAAGAGGACAAACCGAAGCCGAGAGAGGTCGTCGACCATTAGAAGAAAGCGAGGGAAAAGTCGCGGCGCGTCGGAGGAAGAAGGAACGAGTGCGGGGCTACGAAAATTTGTAACTTATGGATATATCGAGAGTGCCAGAAAGTAAAGAAGCGAGGTTGGGCCGAGGGAGACGCGCTACTCGCTACACTCGCAGGGAGCTTTGTGTCGGGCGGCGGCAACGGCGGCGGCGTTACCGATATCGCGCTCTCAGCGCGGACCGAGTCAAAGCGTTGGAACGAGCGAGCGGAGAGAGGGTCAGCGATGGGAGGGGTGTCCCGTCTGCTTGGCCAAGTGCCACACGGGTAAATACACCGACGGAGCGCGTCAAAGCTATCTCGCTGCGGGGGAGCGAGGAGCGCGAGAGAGAAACAGCCCGAAAACAGCCCAAAGCGGAGAGCGAGACACCGGCGGAGTGGGGAAAAGGGAATTTACGATGTGGAGCGTAAGCTGCGGATCTTTCCCCTCTCTCTCTCGTGGGCGAACAGAGGGCAAATCGCACACATTCGCAGAGCGCGCAATACTCATTATTATATCACGCTCATCCGACACAGACACAGTCCACGAGGACAAACATATTGCGCCTTTTGGTGATAACGCGTTTTATCGCGCGCGAGCGATCGGTGCGATCCTCGGAAGCGCCGCCGCGAGCGCAACATTAAGGAATGCGACGGTCGAGACAGCGCGACGCGTCGAGACGCGCGACGACGCCTCGGTCGGCCGGCCAAGGAAACATCTCGACATCCATAAAAGTGTCGCCCTCGAGTCCAATCGGATATCGAGACGCCGGGCATTAAAGTCTCGGATGGACTTATTCCGGGCGCCCGCACTGCGTCGAGGACCGGATACGTGGTACTAAAATTAAACGGTCCGTGCAGGTGAAGACAATGTCGACGGCGAGATCACGAGTCGAGAGCTTTTTTTCCTCCCTATATATCGCTTTTTTTTCGTTGTGATAAAGAAAGGATGCTTTTTTATGGGATTGTAAAAATTGAGTACAAATGTCGCGGTTGTTTTTACCGTCCCGTCGGATGCGGGAGAATTTATGACTATGGCCGCACGAAGTTGTCGGTCATTTTTCAACGCGGGAAAACCGATGCTCCCGAGGCGCCGACGCGCATCGTATTGTCAATTTTTTTTTCATTCGCACGCTTGTTTTTTATGGAATATTTGTAATCTAATCTTTGCTTCGTTTTTTGTTCACCGAAGATTATATCGGATTATGCGTCCGTATAATAATTTTCGCGCAACGCGACGAATTGAAAAATTGCACATCCTAAAAACTAACGAAAAAAATAAGAGACGATGGAAAATTTACGAGGGGCTCGACGAGACCGACGAAGGAGCTTTGTGTCGGTAGCATCGTATTGTCAATTTTTTTTTTATTCGCACCCTTGTTTTTTATAGAATTTTTGTAATCTAATCTTTACCTCGTTTTTTGTTCACCGAACATTATATCGGATTATGCATCCGTATAATAATTTTCGCGCAACGCGACGAATTGAAAAATTGCACATCCTAAAACTGACGAAAAAAAATACAAACGATGGAAAAATTTACGAGGGGCTCGACGAGTCCGACGAAGCGTGGCAAAGGGATTTTCAATTTTACGACGACTTCACTCGGCGGGTCTGAGGAAAATAACGTCTCCCGATGGAACCGGATAGCCCGAGATCGCCTTCCGCTTGAATTGTCTCGCTTCACCGCGCGAGTAACGTGCGTCGATGCAAGTGCACTCTGATCTATGCTGAATATTCCGTATATCGTGCGAGCGGTGTTGTTGTACCCCGTGCGGCGGCGGTGGCTGCGCCACACACACACAGACACAGACACAGACACACACTCACACTGGTAATCCACAAGTGGAGAGAAGAGGACACGCGCGCGCGCTATGTGCAGTCGGGCGAGCTTAAAAATATTTAATGCGAAGCCCGCGAACGCGTCGCATCATATTTTATATGTATATACTCGATAACCCGTGTAAGGTACATGAATAACGGTGCCGTTGGGCATTTATCGACGATAACCAGGGAGCCTCGCTCGTGTTCGTCCACCGGGATTCGTAGAAGAGGCCGCCGCGTTCTTCTCCTTCCTCCGCTCCTTCTCCCTCTCGCTTTCCCGTATCTTCTCTATAAACTCTCGCTTTCTCTCCCTCTATCTCCGTGCGGTGCGCAACACGTCATACACCTTATTCATTTTTCCTTCCTCCGCGAGTATCCCCGCGGCCGTGTATCGAAACTCGGAACATCTGATCCTCCTTCGATGTGCGCGCACACTTTATGGATTTGCCTAGTGAATTCGACGTTGGAAAATAGGAAGCCTGCAACGTCCCAAGAAAAAAGAAAGAAAAAGGCAAAGTACAACCTTCGACATGGCAACTGAATATTTTTTTTTCTTCTCCGTAAAGTTCAACCGTGTCGTCCGTGAGAAATGACGATACTAAATTTAGCGGAATTTCGCAGAAAAATAAATTTCATCCACTTTTTTTGCCAGAGTCTCTTAATTTCCGAGGACGAGTGCCGGCGGGAAAAACGAAAAATCGATAGAGCCCCGGGCGTCTGCAATTAGCAATCTATTTTACGGTCTCCGGACCGACAATAATAACAGTCCTCGAGTAGTGTCCCAATCATCCTTCGCCGAATACCCGTTTTCCTCTCACAGCGCGCGGCAGTTTTCATATCGCCGTCGCGCGCGCGCGCGTCGTTATATGTAATTAAAACGAAAAGTTACTGGGAATAATTGAGTCGACGGAGTTAGCAGTTTCGAGAATTAACTCGCGCTCGCGCACGACCGCCCGGCCGGCCGGGAGTTATACTTGTTGCTGCTGCTGCTGCTGCTGTTCCTGCAGCTCGTCGGTGTGTAGGTTAACGCGCGTCGTCGTTCGACCCTCGTCGTCGAAGCGAGCGTCGTCTCGTTCGCTCGGAGCAGCAGCAGCAGTGGCAGCGTCGACGTCGGAAGACGCTGCGTGTTCGCCCATGACTCATGAAAGATTGAACGCTTCTTGGTCGAGCCGAAAGAAGTCGAAGAAGAAGCGCGGCGGAGACTCGTCTTCCTCATCGCCGGCGATATCGCGGAGACTCGGATGAATATACGCTCACAGTGCACCTCGGCGTCCCTGAGCGCGACGAGCACGCGTTCGCAATTTCTATGCCCCTCCCCGCCCCCCCTCCCCAGCACCCTTTGCGCTTTTTCCACCGAGATACATTTCCTGGCGTGTACAATTCACGGAAATTAGTGCCGCCGCCGTCGCATGCTCCGGCGGCTTGTATACTCTTCGATTAATTCCAATCCGACGAGATCTCCGCGCGGCTCGTTGTCGGCATCTATTCGCATATCGGATTATCCCTTCTCGGAAGCTTAAGGAGACCAGCGGCGGCGGAGGAAATAATTGCGGGCTCAAATGAGCTTCGGCCGATTTGTAAGCTCGAGGAAATAACGTCGAAGCAATGTACAAATGTTGTACCTTGAAAAAGGTATGTACGAGTGATTGATTTTTTTCAGCCCGATTTGGCACTCGCGACTCGTGCGAATCGGTGCGTCCCCTTAAGGCGTCGCTCCGTCTCGCACGCGCAGCAGCAGCAGCTTGCTCTTCCGAGATTAGTTTGGTCGAGCGAGTACCAGATACTCGATGGGAGGTCTGCGCTCGACTCTTGAAAACGACTCTATCTTCGTGGGAAACCCTGAAGAACCAGACGAACCAGCGAGTCTGCGACCGTAAGCGGAGAGTGTATTGTTGTCACGCGCCGTCTCTCGCGACAATTAGCCTCTGCCTCTTCCTCGTTGCGGTATTGCGATCCCGTGCGATCGATTTTTCGTATTATTTTTTTTAGTTTTTTTTTAGCATTTTTTAGTAGTATTTTTTAGTAATTAGTCCCTCTTTTAAAAAGTTCATGAGTAAAGGAAAGCATTGTTAGCAAACTATTCGAGCTGTGATTGGCTGGGTCTCTCAGACCGAGTCCAAGTTCATTTTTCCTTGATAACTTTGAGTTCTGTCAAATACTGTATTTTTTTTTAATCCACTAAAAAAAGGTTGAGACCAGTGTTTTCAGGGGTAGAATATGCGACTTGAGAACGATGGTATAGGTTAAAAGTCGGTATTTTGAAAAAATAAATTTCGTGACCCTGATTTAGGCGGTTTCCGGCCCGGCGGCCAGGATCTACGATTTCTGACAAACTGTTCGGCCAAAAATTTTTTTTTTTTCAAAATGAACTAAAAAAGGGTTGTAACCGGTGTTTTCAGGGGTAGAATATGCGACTTGAGAACGATGGTATAGGTTAAAAGTCGATATTTTGAAAAAATAAATTTCGTGACCCCGATTTGGGCGGTTTTCGGCCCGGCGGCCAGATCTACGATTTCTGACAAACTGTTCGGCCAAAAAATGTTTTTTTTTAAATCAACTAAAAAAGGGTTGTAACCAGTGTTTTCAGGGGTAGAATATGCGACTTGAGAACGATGGTATAGGTTAAAAGTCGATATTTTGAAAAAATAAATTTCGTGATCCCGATTTGGGCGGTTTTCGGCCCGGGGGCCAGATCTACGATTTCTGACAAACTGTTCGGCCAAATTTTTTTTTTTAAATCAACGCAGCAGCGCAAAAGTATCTCGGGCACGCACGCCAGCGCGTGTGATTAGCCTAGTATATATATATATTGTTTTTATTATATCTCCAACTCCGATCTTATTGCGTGCAGTGCGCGATTCGGGTCCACGCGCGTTAGGCGAATTTCGAGAAGTCGAGGCTCAAGCCGCGCGTGATCGATAGCTCGTGGAGTTTCCCACCCCTCCTCCGCCCCCGCGCGGTAAGACGCGACTCATCCGTCTTAATCAACTCCATTAATCCAACTTTGAGGCGAACCTGCGATGACCCCGGTCGCTCGCTGCCGCGTATAGCCCAAGCGGAACGCGATCGAAGCGCGCGGCCGTTCGCTCGCGAGAAATTAAATTAAAATAGCGCGGAAATGTTCTTGACTCGTGCGGTTGCTGGAGAGCAAAGGGAATTCGCGCGTTTGTTGCCTCTCCACTCGCCCAACTTTCCCTCGATTTGTTTCCAAACTCGCGGCGAGTTAACTTTAAGCTCGCTCAAGGATTCTTCGCACGTAGTACATCAGCCGGCGCGCGAAGTTTCGATCGATTGGAATTTAAGTGCCGCGCGGCGAGAAGTGGAAAATCTCCGGAAGGAAAAGATTAGACGAAAAATAATCAACGTCATTGAGGGGACTGCGCGTATATCGCTAAAGCCGACCGCGTTGACTCTCAGTGCGATGCTGATGCAAAAAAAAAAAACAAGACAACAGCAACAAAAACGAGATAAGAAAAATAACGGAAATGATGTACGAGTCGGGTGAGCTGTAATTGATTCATAAATCTCGGCCACATTTTCGGCGCTTCTTTTCCATCGCGTATATCCTTTTGATTACTCGTACAGTTTACGACGGGTGGCTATAAATTTTACTCCCGCGGACGTGTACGAAAGTCCCGAGAATAAGAGAAGGAAAAAAAATACACGTTCACCGCTGCAAGACCAGCTAAGATTTTTTTTATTCTTCGGGTTTATCGCAATAAGCTAATAGGATCCTTCGAGAAAAAAAAAAAAACAAAAAAAGGAATCGAAGCACTACGAGGCGGAAGTGCTTCCCAGTAACGGGACGTTAATTTTCCGGCGTTTACTTCCCTTCGACCGAACAACGAACAGATTAGTGCAAAAAGATGTAATTGATTTTTTACAAGCGAAAGGTACGTCGAGTCTCTTTACGGATCGTTAAAAAGGGGATTTAACGAAGGTTGAAAATTAAAAAGAAGTTGAAGTTTAAATTAAGACAACGACGTGGCTGTCGCGCCACGTGAGTCTTGCGCAGCAGCAGCCATTCTCGTAACCCATCAGCTGCTTCTGCTCGTGCTGCTTCAGCTGCACGTGGACACAAGTCGCAAGTGGTCGGGTGACATCCGCAGAGCGATACATTGTAAGCTCGTTCGGTTTCTTGTCGCGACGTCTGCTATTCCCTCGCGTATTTAAAACCCTACCGATGTATCGGTACGTCGTGTGTGCGTGAAATACGAGCATCGTTCGCGTTACAGCCGCAGTAGATTTTCAGCTTTTTCCAACTTTTCTTCCCAACATCTCAACCGACAACACAAACCAGCTGCACTTTCGTCTCTTTGTTCGTTAATTTAGAAAGACAAAAAAAAATTAACTCGCTACCCTTTTTTTCCGGGTGACAAAAGAAGCGAGGAAAAAGCGGTCGAGGGAACAAACGAGTGGAATTGTCGAGGAAGAGGTTGGTCAAGCCCGAGCGTCGGGTGAGATAAGCGAGAAAGTGGAACGCGTGGAACCGGTCAAAGGCGACGAAGTTGGAGGAAATAAAATATGGAAGTGAAGAGGATGACCAGCGTCGAGATAAAAAAGGTCATTGTCAACGACGAAGTTTTCATGGAAGTTAGATCTTTCCGACTTCTATGAAAAACTTCTCGTCTCGGCCGCCTCACTCCCCTCGAAGAAAACAAAGAGGAAAATTGGAATATGAAACAGGAGTCGAGCGACGGAGTCGCGGCTGAGAAAGTGAACCGCGAAGAAATCGCGGAAAGTTGCGATTCGAATGAATTTCAAAACCTCGGTTCAAAAGTTATTCGCGAGTGAATATTGTTGTCGATTTATTCGGCTTCCGATATTGGTAATTGGGGAGACCGGCACGAACGACAGTTTTTAATATCACGAAATTCGACGGTTTGTCGTTGCTGCTGCTGTGTACACTGTTAAAAATCCGGTGTTAAAAACAATACCGACTTTCACCTCAAAAAGTCAGAAGTGCCGTTTTCGCGAATTATCAACGGATCGAAGTGAAAATTGAAATACAGACGCCAGTAATGTGAATCTCGTAAATGAATTGGTCAGAATTCTGATTTTCGAAAAAAAAAAAAAAATTTCAGATCAATTATCCGGCAGAGAAATCTGTAATGAAAAAATCGATTTTTTTCGTTAATTTTTCGATAAAAACTGAGAAAAGCGACTAATCCATTCCCTAGATAATAAAAAATCACATATGATACGTGCATTCAAGCCTTTAAAGCAAAAAGTGTTATAATGATTCGTCGGTAACACAGGAAAAATGTAACGAAATGGCTGGTGTTAATCATACACCGTAAAAAGTGTTACTATTAACACTATAATAAGTAACACCAGGAAAAAGTCCACACCAGCAGCGTTTGACACTGTAGATTTTTAACAGTGTAAAATATAAAGTTGAAGCTGTCCGTTCGTCCGTTCGTTCGTGAGCGGCTTCATTGAAGGCGTTCGTTTCGTGTGTATTTTGCGTGCGAACGTCGCGTTGTCCGCCCTCGCGCGTCCCGCTGGACATCGGTGCGTCCTTCTCGTCCGTGGCGCTCCCGCGAGGTCGTACCCCGCCGGGATAGTGCGCGGATAGTCGGTAGGCAGTAGGTGGAGTGCGGTGGCGAGGGCCCTTGCGTCTCGCTGCTCGGGGCCCGCCGCGCGCTGCCCCACCGCGCGGCGCCCTGCCCGGCGTACGTGATCCCACCGACGTTACCCGCCGCTCCGTGTCCGCGTGTACGTATACATGTACACACGTGTACTATATATATACACACCGTAGAGATTCTCCCGATTCACCTCGTCGCGCGCCCGTGGCCGCTAACTCTTTCCGATTCCCTCACGCACTGTGCACTCACGTGCGCTCTCGGGTCTCGTGACGACATCGACGACATCCGCGCGTGCTGCGGAAATCGCGCTCGGAAGACGTGGAAAACGCGTCTCACACGGAGCAGCCGGGACTCTCCGCTTTTCGCCCGAACCGTTTTTTCGTATTATCCGGTTTTTTTTTTTCGTATTATCCGATTTTTTCGTTTCACTCAAAATTTTCATATTCTCACGAAAAAAAAATCAACACATCCTCATTTATGGATTATCCGTCGGAGGACGAATCGGTCGGTGGTTCTCATCGATTGTGACTTCGAAGTGCTTGCCGCCACCTGTGGAAGAGAGAAAATTGTGAAAATTTGTTGTAAAGTTTTTTAAAAATTTTTTCGTCTCGAGAGAAGGAAAATAATTGCGCTTGTGGATGCGAAGATGAGGACCGCGATCGTCGAGGTTATTCTAGCTGTCGCCGTTTGTTGCCGGGGGATCGACGGCAGACCGCAGCAGACCAGACCAGGCGAGTATTTTCCCGAAGAATGGATTTTCGTTGTTGTTTGATTTTTTTTTTTTTCTTTTTTTTCGTTGGGGAGTTTTATCGCCGAGGCGAAGATACGCGGGGAGAGGGAGTCTTTTAAGTTGAGTCAGGCAGATGGGCGCTGAGTGTCGCTCGCGCTACGGAAGTAACTCCGGGGCGCGCGGCGCGGGTTCGCCTCGGCGAGGAAACGGTAAAAGCCCAATCGAATTACGTGGTTTGCGGTGTGAACGTTCGCGCGCGCGCGCGCGCTCGCCCGCTCTCGACGGACGGATGAAAAGCAGCTGCTGCTGCTGCTGCTGCCAGAGAGAAGGAGCGAGCAGCGAACGTGGAGAAACTGAAAAGGCCAATTCGCGGTACATCTAATTTAGCACTTCTTTTAACGCTTTTGCATAACACTGCAGAGAGTACCAGACACTCGGCTAAAGCATTTCTCGCGGATCTTTTTTTTTTTTCGTCTTCTTCCTCACCTTTTTTCTTATTCCTTTTTTTTCTCACCTCGCACCTGGCAACTCAATTCGCGCCGGAGCCACCGCGGTAAATTCGCTGCATTCAACGGAATTTTTATTCAGTCTTTATTAACGCGAAATGTTTTTACGGCGAATTGCGGATAAAACGGAATTAAATGAATAATTTCGTAACTCGTCAAATCAAAACGCTGTTTATTAAAGTTGACGAGAAACGGAGTGGTTCGTCGTGCGAAATATGGGAATTATCGGGAGATCGTTGGCACAGTCGGTTGGGTCGAATTTCCTTGGACTGCGACGCGCGCGCTTAGTCCCCACGGTAATTATCGAAAGTTTAAAAGCCACCGACGCGAGACGAAGGAGAGAAATCGAAAGAAGTCTCGATAATCGTCGAGCACTCGTGCGCTCCACTCACCGTTCCCTCCCTAATTACTTGTACTGAGAACACACGATAATCCCCCCTCACCCCCTCCCCACCCCCAATCCCCCCTGTGCTCCCTCGGCTGCTGCCGCTTCCTTTTTCTACAGCCGCACTGCGACTCGTGCGATGTCTCTCGCGTCGAGCAAAAAACTAGTATACCGAACACGACCCACGGACGAGTTTTCGCGGCAGCGGCGGCGGTCGTTCCGTCGCGCAAACGCGCGCAGCGCGCAGCGACAGCGACGCGGTCTCGGCTTGAATGAACGAGTCTAATCTTTTCCTCCTTTTTTATTCTCCCTTTATCCTTATTACTATTACTGTTATCATTATCATCGTCATCATTATTGTTATTATTATCATCGTTATAAGCGCTCGCGGCGAGAGTCGAGCCTCTCCGGCGTTCCAGCGGATGTTTTTTTTTTTTTTTTCGCTGCCGAAGAACGAGATTGAAAGCGAGACACTTGCACTATTATCCGTGTCGCGTCTTTGGCCTCTCGTCCCCTCGCCCCCCTCGCCCCCTCGACCGCGATGCAGCGGATGAATGAACGAGTGATGAGCTCGCGTCTGCCGCTCGTGTTTGAGATGAATAGCTCGCCGCATAATTCAATTCTCGTTCTTTCGCCCCTTTCTCGACTCAGAGCGTGATACGTGGCTCTGGCTGATGTTTGCCTGGCGTTGCTATCGTACCCAATAGCAAAGAGTGGGTCCGAATATCTATCCGAAGGGTCCTATTGGGCCCTTCGGATAGATATAGGTATCCGGACATTTCGTCACTTTTTTAGGTTAAACAATACACTAAAAAAAAAATAATAGTTATAATTACCAATCGTTCGACAGAGCTACCAATATTTTAGTAACCACAACCAATTTCTTGGTAGATATCACCAATGATTGGTAGCCGCAACTGCTGATTTTTTTCAGTGTATCTGTCAGTTGGATGAAATTTTCGTCGAATGCAGTTGAATAAAAATGACAAATGTCAACGAAAAGTCGTCTTTGTGGAGGCTTCTCGTGATTTCGAGCAACGAGGGATCACCTTCAAAGTGCACCGCTGCAATCCTGCTTCCGGATTGCTTCCCCCATATCGGCGACTCGATTTGAGCGCGCGCGAGGAGGGGGGTTACCTAATAATTGTCTTTAGTCTTCTTTCTCGGTCGCGCTCGGTCGCTGACAAGAGTTAGACAGAGCAATCGCTGCTGCTGCTGTTGCTGCTGCTGTGCGCATCGCAAAGCCGCATTGCGATGCGACACGCGTACGACACGTACGGGCAGTCACGCGTCTACGCGTTTCGACTAATCGATCACGAGCACAAGAGCACGTACAGGGGGGGACTCTGTGTGCGAGTTTCCGAGCTCGGAACTGCTTTTCTTTTGACCCGTTTTCCTCTTTTTCGTCAATTTATTTATCAATCCCATTGCCCATCAGCGCGGAGAAAAAATATTGTTATTGGTTTTTCCGAAATGGTCGATTTATCGCGAGAATTAATAATTGTCAAAGGTAAAATAATTGTCAAAGTCGAGACAGGGTCCGCGGATGTATTCGTCATTGTATTCCCGCGTGGGGAAAAACCGACGCGGAAAGAGAGGAAAAAGATGGTCGATCGTTTCTCGTTCAACGACAAAGAAGGGGGGTCGGGGGGTGGAAAATAGCCTCTGCAGGCGCGGTACATACGACCGCGCTCCCTTTGGCTCTCGTAGCACTGCTGCTGCTGCTACCGGTAGCGCGGTAGCTCCGCACGGAAACTTTGGTCTCGCGAGTCCTATTCGACACGGAACCGGCGCGGGATAACAAGCGCGAATTATTGCCAGGGCTCGCGGACGATCGTTCTCGTTCGCCCAGTCCCTTTGTCGTAATTCAACGACTACGAGCGATGCTGCGCACTTTTTTTTCTACCAATTTTACGTGTTATTCGCTTTTTACAGCTGGGTACTTTTTTTCTTCTCTTTCCATCAGTACTGAGGCTATCGAGAAATTTAATTCCAAGTGTTATCGATGGATAATTATATTTTTCTAATTGTTACATGTTTCAGTAGTGGTAATTGTATATATTGGCAATCAATGTACATTTTTTTTGTACAGTGGTTGGTTAGGTAGTATAAATAGTGGTACATATTTCCAACAGGCCATCGACCGAAGTCCTTCAGCCTACATGTTTCATTTTTATTTAGAGAAAAAAAAAGTATTATACAATTATTATTTGCTTCATTATCGGTAGTTTTTACTATTTAGAGTACTATTTCAATGATTTCACTTCGACGTACGTGAGTTTTTTTCAACGTCGCGTGAATTCACCGATGAACGGAGCCTGGCCGATAAATCGGATGTAAAAGTAAGATAAAAAGGCGGCAACGCAAGGTGTTTGGTGGTTGGCGCGAGCCGAAGGGCCGCGGGGCCGGCTCGGCGCTCATCTCGACGCGCACGTTGCTCGCGCAACGCGAACCACGCTGCAACGCTCGTCGTTTCGTTGTTGCATAAGATTCAGAACCTGTTCCGGTACTCCATTCATCGCGAGAGGCTCGTTGCCACGACCTGGCCCAGACCTCGCCGCCGCCGTCGCCTCTCCCACCTCATCGCCCCCCCTCCCCCCCCTCCCTCCACCAGCCTGCTTCCTTCGAGACGTTCACGGTCGTAACTTTCTTACTAAAAATAAAAATAAAAAAAAAAAGAAAAAGCAAAATCGTTTTTTTTTATTTTTCAAACGGTCTTCGGAGAACAATTCTAAAAATAACCTTCCGCGAATGGGCCTCGAGAATTTTTATCAATAGAACGGCGACGCAAAGGCCGAAGACTCGATTCTTTATCATATCTCGCGCGATATATATACGCATCCAGCGGCACGTTCGATGCCTCGGGGGGTGTCCAGTCCCCCCTTTGGGCCCTTCGATCTCCCGCGGTTTCGCCAGGTGTGCGCGCGTATCGCGCGTCCAGGAAACACCCACGCGTTTCGCGCGCGCGCTTCACCACCGTTCCACACGTAACTTGCTCGCGGTAATATATATCGCGCGGCGATACACGCGAAGAGGATACCCGGGAGTAGTTGTGCCGAACGATCGAGTCTCGCACCGTCTCCCGGCTCTCTCTTTAATTTCTTACCACGTCGTCCTTTTTTTCTCATCCTCCTCTCCTCTTGTTTCTCCTCTCTGCACGTACTTTCGCTCTCCCCACCCCTCCTGACCCCCTCCCCACTCTCTCCACCCTTCGGCTCTTCCGGTGAGATTTTCATCCTGCAGTGATTTATTATTCCGAGGAAGAAGCAGGGAGAGGAAAAAAAAGAGATAGAGAAGATCGAGTCGCCCGTTGAATAAGACGAATGATTCGCTGAATACTGTATAAACGCAGCTTGGGATAAAAATTCGCGCGCTGCTAATTGAATGGTGTGTCTCCTTCCTCCCTCCGCTCGCGTGACGATTGAAAAAAGAAGTAGAGACAGAAAAAAGGACACTGAAAGTTGAGCTTCCGCTTGCATCTTTCTCCGAAACTCAACGAGATGTTTCGACATCCGGCGGAACGTAACCCTGATAACACCAAAGCGTCCATTTGTAAGAATTTTGTGCACTAAAGTCCCCTACTTGGGTTTCCATTTTCACGCCTATGATGTCCAAAAAAGCAATCGCTATTAAATGCTCAGCATACCTGCAAAGCACGCCTGCAAAAGTTAGACGAATCATTGAAAAGGGTACTTTTAGAATCATATATAGGAACTACGCATGACCTTCCATCCGGTGTTATCAGGGTAATCCTACTTATTTTTCTTTCTCTCTCTCAATAGACACACGTGCCAGTATTGACTGTAATAGACGAGTGACGCGTCGCCGCCGCCGCTGCCTCAACCGAGTTCCGTGCTGCAACGTGATTGTCGCACGATGATGCCAATCGTTAGACGCCTATAGGTAACCATGTGTAACGGCGACCTGAGTATCCGAAACTATAGCGCGTGTCGCACGGTCTAACGTTGTTACGTATCTGTCGCCAGGACTTGTAGACGCGAACCGGGTAGCAGCAGCGGGGGAGGGGAGGGGTGGGGAGGGGATAGGCGAGAGCGCGAGCAGACGACGACGTAGCTGCGATAGGGTTGGTTTGATGTGTACCTATATGCGATACCTATAGGCAGCTCAGCAGCGCGCTCCCCCCTCACCCTCTCCTTCATCACGACTTCCCTTTAGCCTCGAGTTACTCGGAACACACTCGAAGGGCGCCGGGGATCTCAAGTCCGGATCCACTTGATAAATCAGCGAGCGCTCGGCGATAAATCGGCAACGTCTGTGGACATTGGCGATATCTCTCGCGCACGGCCACATTACGAAGCCGCGAGAGGCGAGCGCTTAATCGCGTGACGTTCGACGATTAATAAATTACAAAACAGTAACACGGCACCGCGCGCGCCTCCTCGGCTCGCCCACCAGTTTCTCCGAATCGTCGCGCGCGCTGCGCGTTACGTGTTTTAATTACCGAGAATCCGTCGTGGCGATTTGCGCGCGGCGCGGGCTCTTTGCGCACGCGACGCGAGATCGCGCGCACGTCGTGTATAAAAAAATCAGGACATGCGAGATAGAGGACTTAGTGTGGGGGCAGAATTATTTTTTTTTTTTAATTGGCGTCGAGACACTACTGAGTCTCTTGATAGGACCCATCGGCACTGACCCACACTGAGGAAAATTAATAGTTCCGATTACCAATCATTGGTTCGACCTACCAAAACATTGGTTGCAGTTACTAAAATATTGGTAGCTCTGTCCAACGAATGGTAATCACAACTATTAATTTTTTTCAGTGCATCAGCGTCCTTTTTGTCCTCTCCTTCTCACTTCTCTCGTTGCTCGTCAACGCGGCGTAGACAACATAAGTTCAATGCCCGATTATGCCCGATGACGCGGCTCCCTCTTACCGTCGCTGTGTGTAAACCAAAGTATAACCGCGCGCATAAATCCCACAAATATTATCATAAAAGGTAGTCGCGTAGCCGCGTTTCTTATTATTATTTACGAGCCTCTGCGCTTCGACGACGGGATTTTATCTTTTATCGCATCTGGTATGTGTGCGACGCGCTGTGCTTCAATCAATTTTGATTACGGTGCGTCGTAATGCAAGAAGAAGGAGAAGAAGAGACATCTAAAATGGATATTACGAAAGCACGTTATTTCGACGTGTACAAAGAATTTCTCCGGAAGCCGAGATGAGAGAGAAGCGCGCGACAAATCCCGCTGTCCGTGCCCGAAGAATAATCCCCGACGAGCGCGCGGTGCCGGGAATTCGGCATCCAACGAAGCGCCCCCGTGTTGCATTTGCATTTCCTCGCAAAAAGCCGCCTTGTCCGCGTATAGCTTCTGCTCTCGAATTCTCGAGATCCTTCGTCTACTCGCGCGGCGGTTTCACCTAATTTCTCGAGAATGCGTTATTGCGGCTCTCACTCTCTCTCCCTGCTCTCGGCTTGTATCTCCCGCGTTTCTCGCTTCCCGTGTTTCCCTCGGTGACCCGTCTACCGCCGTCGCTATTACCGAGATATCTCCTCGGTGGATGACGCTGCGAGCCAAAGGGAGAAAACACGCGATTCGAGCTCGGCCCGAAACTCGTCTGGTCGTAGCAGCTGTGTAGTCTTCCCTCCCCCCTCCCTCCACTGCCGTCGCGCGCGGCGGCCGCTCGCGAGTGCTTCGGATTTCCACGAGGCGGAATAATATTTGGTTAATCTCGGCGAGGTATTTGTATCGCAGTCGGGAGCACGCGGCAACGGCGGCTCGCTCGCGCGGAGCCTGCCGGCGTTTTCGTATTCCCTTTTTGCGTTGTTTGTTTTGCGCTTTACTTCTTTTTTTTTTTTTTTTTCTCTTTCTTCCGCCATCTTTTTGTCCCCCGAGGCGGTCTCGCGCGCGCGCGCGCGCCGCACAGTGTCCCTACGGTATCTACCCCAGACGCGCGGTAATTAATCGCTAATTGTATAGCGTTAATTGCAGCACTGCCCCGGCAAACTTCCTTTCTCGTTTAACTCGCTTCTTCCTCCGGCGCTATACTCTTTCTCCTCTTTCGGCTCTCGTCCCTTTGCTTCTCGGATCCCCCTCCCCCTTCCCCTCCCGGCCCAAGCTGCACCCATCGTCGCGGCTCTGCGCTGCGTGCCGGCTGGCAGTGCTGTTGCTGCTGTTGCTGCTGCTGCAGCAGCAGTCGCCAACCCGCAGCAGCTATCGCACTATCTCCACCGAGCACCGCACATTGTGCATTCTCTTGTACGGAGGCCTTCGTCCTCTTCGTTCTCTGGCGCGACGCTGTCTCGAGTCTCCTGTCTCGCCGCCCTCTGCGCTCTCTAATAATCCTCTATCTTCCATCGATCGAACGGCCAACGCTCGGCACTCCGGATGCGGTACGTCGCGCCCGTCTCAACACGCGAATTAATAATTACACACGTGTGTGTGCGCGCGTGCAGGAGTAAGAGGGGGGGGGGCACAGTCCTCGGCGCACCTACACCAAACCGTTGTTTTCACGTTTGCCTTTCTCATTTTCTCATTATTTCCACCGCGCATGCGCGTCCGCGATCGCGGCGACGAGATGCGAATCGCGCTTCCGGTTGCTTTTTAGTGAGTTACGATATCTTAATTTTTCGCGGAGTTACGATTTTTTTAATTAAACACTGCATTCGTGCCATTTGTCTCCATTTGTTCAAGAAAAAATACGTGAAAGAATTTTTTTTCTCGAAATTTTGATTATTGATTTATCAAGTCGAAGGTTTCCAGCAGTAGAATGAATTTTTTCAGAATTTTCAGAACGAAAATCTCATTGGCTAAATCCCGTGGGCTGAATTTCCCTAATCAAAATCTTTCATTCCATGAAAACAATTATCGAAATAGCCCGTGTTAATCACGAAAATAATAAAATTAAATTAATTAGTTGCGATTACCAATCATTGGTTCAATCTACCAAAATATCGGTCGCAGTTACTAAAATATTGGTAGCTCTGACCAACGATTGGTAATCACAACTATTCTTTTTTTTTCAGTGTAAAAAACACTACGAAAAAATCCTCTACACTAGCAGCGTTTGATACCGTATATTTTTAACAGTGTAATTAACATTTAGCCGTTGTCGCTGTTTGTCCAGGCTGCTGGTACGAGGGGAAGCGTTACCAAGAATCCCAGGTGGTGAAGACGGGCGAGCCGTGTTTGCGCTGTCAGTGTCACGACGGTTCGCTCCGGTGTCGGCTGCGAGTGTGTCCGAAGATCCCGAGCCCAGCGCCTTCCGGTTGCGCAGCGAGAAGCCCGCGGGACAACGCGTGCTGCGCCGAACTCGTGTGCGCCGGGGATTCCCGTGAGTATGACGAAGAATCCCGCCGGCCGCGACACCCCGGCTACTACCGATGCTCCAGGCCGATGCGGCGATGCTCAACGCGGACTTTCCTCTTCCCTCGTCCTCTCGCTTACACGCGCCGCCGCCGTCGCCGCGCACTATCCCCCACCGTCCACTCCTCGAGCTCGAGCCAAGGATTTATATCTCACGAACGCTCTGTCCATTAAATCTTTCCAGATGAGAGGAACGTGACCGCCCGACGTGATCCTCCCGCCAAGGACGTCAGAAGTCAGGATAATGGTATAACGCACTTTTCGACATGATTTATCATTTTTCTCTCGACGTCTCTTACAAACGTTGCGGCATTTTTTTATTACCGCATCTTGGATGGAAATCGCGCGGGTTTACTATTCTTTTCCTCGCTAATTACACTCGGTCGGAAAATTCGTCTGACCTCGGTATCGCGTGTTAATGTTTAATATCAAAAAGTAGTCAACGACCAAAAAAAAATATCTCGTGTCGCTGCTATTAGGTCTCGCAATTAGTCGCCAGCAGGCTCGCACACCTTCCGCACGGATTTTCGTGCTGGCGAGGATATTCCGTGCGTTGGCTCCGCGTTGCCGCCACGCTTCCTTCGCCAAACCATAATATCACGTTCGCGCGCGCGTACCGTACGTGGAAAAGCCGCAAACGGCGCGTCGTAAAGTAGCCACCGCGGTGCCGCGACCTCAGATTCCAATTTCAAAAGCTACGTGGTCGCCACTCGTTCGTTCGATATTTTTCTCTCGCGAGAGGTCAAATAAAATGGTAGGTTTATCGGCTATTATTTCATTGGCGAAGAAGGGGGGTGCGTTCACGAGGGCGTGAGATACGCGCCCGGCTCGGCTATGATGGGATCCAGGCGGTGCGAGTATTGTTACTGCATATCCGGCAACAGGAGATGCCTCAGACCGAGATGCCTGCTTCCTCTGGCCGGATGCACTCCGCTCTACTCGCCCTACTCGTGCTGCCCCGTTGCTTACAACTGCACCGGTGAGTCTTCGCTTTTACGCTTTTCTCTATTAAAAAGTTCGTGAGCAACCATTGTTGACGATTTATTCATAATCTGATTGGTCGTTGGGAAACCGGCAGCAGTTTGATGTTTAATATTGCGAACTTTGGCAGTTTGTCAGAAAAAAAATCGTTTTTCGCGTTTTTTCCCTCGAGTTCTCGATTTTTCGGGCAAACACCTGTCGTTTTTGGAATCAGCAGGAAATTTGCAATCGGATAGGGTTTTTAAATTTGGTGAAATCGAAAATTTTGTTTTCGCGAAAAACGGCAAGGGGTACCCCTTCAAAAAATTTGCGATTTTCGAGGGTCAACTTTAAAAATCTGCAAAAAATAAAGAAATCGAGATATCGTGTTTCGCCTTGCGGCATTCTCTTCGTTGAAGAGTTTTCTTTCGAATGCAAAAAGAAAATCCCGATTATATTGATCCAAAGATAAATTACACCGGTTTTAGTGAAGTGCCAAAATTGGGAAAAAGTGAAAAATCGTTTTTCGGGTTTTTCTCCTTAAATTTTTTATTTTTCGGGCAAAAATCGGTCATATTAGGAATCAGCGGAAAATGTCCCATCGGATAGGGTTTTAAAACTTCGTTAAATCGAAAAAAAAAATTTCGCCGAAAATCGTAAGGTTCTACGCTAGCTAACCGCCGACCAATAAGTTTAAAACACCCTGGATTTCTAACAGTGTTGACATTAGTTATTTTTACATTGCGCACATTGATTCACGTTGAGTTCTTGTTTTACCCTCAGCAGATCCGGCTCACCGCTCGGTACCAACGTTCGCCAACTCGTCGTCCGGAAACGGTTGGTTCTTTCTCTCTCCCTAAAGCGTAAAAAATACAAAATAATTAGCAAGCAATGTCCAAAGAGTCGCACGTTTTTCATATTTTGTTCGCCGACGGTCGAAGGCTGCCGCGTCGGAAGTCGAAGGTACGACGAGGGGGAAATGGTGCGGGACGCGGCGCGGAAAGCAGACTGCGACAATTGCTTTTGCGCCATGGGCGGCGTGCGTTGCGTTCCGCTGTCGTGCGCACCGCCGCTTCAGGGTTGCACGCCGATCGTACGCCAAGGACACTGCTGTCCCTCGACCTACAACTGCAGTGAGTCGTGCACTTCCGTTCCGAGTTGAGCCCTCCCTCACCCACCCAGCCCGCTTTCGAATTACTCGTTTCTCCGCCTCTTTCCCTCCTTTTTTCTTCTTCTTCCTCTTCTTCCCGTCACGTAACAAGTCGTACCTCGCCACAATAATTTTATTCGTCCAATTGTCGTCGACTATTGTCTCGAATTTTCAGGCGGCAGTATCGAGGTCAAGGCAGCGCAGAATTACGCCTCTTACGCCTTCATCAGCAAGGATTACGCCAAGTTTCGCAAGGAAACAAACTTTTACGTACGTTCTGCCTGCCTCTTTGTCCGACTTTCATCGCTTTCCAGCCAACTTTTGCCACTTTCGGCGGCCGCCGCCGCCGCCACCGCCGACGCCGACGTTCGACGATGTATCGCGTCTACATTCCCAGCCAAAAGTTTCGTTCTCTCGAGTATCGAGCACTCTGCGAATCGATAAAAAAATAAAAGAAATAAAAATGTTAAAAATGTCAGTAGATGCGCATCGACGTCGTCATTTGTTTTCCACAAGTTGGACGTATCGCGGCGGAAGATTCCGACACTTTGACGACACTTTTGACTGGGAATGTATACAGCCGCGATGTATCCTCGAAGTGCCGCGCTTAGATCGCAATTTACGAGTACTTTGACTTTAATCCTTGCAAACTTGCGTGTTTCGTGCAGTCGATGGACATGGAAGAGGAAACGGACGAGGAGACGGAGGAGGAATACGAGTCCATCGGGAATTCCACGGTCGAGGGTCGAGGTCACAAGAACACTCGACGAAGACCAGGATCGACTTACCCGAGTCTCGAAACTTTGGCCAACTCTCAGACGACCAGAAGTACGAATAATACCGAGGATTTCATTGGCGCGCGGTCGACTCCGACGGCGCGAGAAATGACGACGACGACGAAGACGACGACGACGAAGACGACGACGACGGCGGCGACGACGCAAGCCGATAAATCGTCGACAGTCTCGAGCCACGAGACGGAGACGATGGACAACGAGATTCCAACCGAGATGATGGACTACGGAAAATCCTCGACCCTGCAGCAAGAAACAACCTTTGAAGTCGCCTGGACGACCGTCGAACCGACCGACTACCCAGAGTCTCAGAATTTCGACTCAACGCAGGACGACGCAAATTTCGATTCATCGACGACCGAATCCACCGCTTTCGCAGCTTCCACCGTCGGCGAATCGTCCGACGAGTCGACCGAGGCGACGACAGTTTCATCGGGAGACGCGCAAGAAACTTGGCTGCCGGAAACTTGGACCGTCAAGTTTGAGCCCGAGACGACGGATTATTCGACGACGACGACGACGACGACGACGACGACGACGACGATGACGACGTCGACGAGCGACGACGAAACGAGCACCGTTCCACTTGCAGAAGTGGGAAACACCGTCCGTAGCGATTTACACGCTGCGTCTTTCGGCCAAGAGATTAACACGACGGGCGAATTGTCGAAACGCGTCGACGAGTCTTCGGACGAAAATGTGTCGAGGGAAAAGGTGATATCGCAGGTGTATCAGGTCGGCGAGCAGTCGGTTATTTCGGCGAAGGGTCCGGCCACGGGATCCCCGAGTAGCATCGTCATGCCGGACAACATACTGGTGATGAACGTGACCCTCAAGACGAACGTATCGGTCGGTCACGCGCAGGCAATGACGATGAATCCCGTGAGATCGATACCGCCCGATATCGAGGCCATTCTCAATATAACTAATCGAAAAAAGCCCGGCGAGGACTACGATTACGAGTACAGTCGGCCGACTCTTCCGCCTTCGCTGCCCAACGTCAGGTCAGACTATTTTCTTACCTCTTCAAACAAGTTTCCTTCGACTTTAGCCCTGTCGACGATTGATCCGACAACTGTCGTTAACTCGGAACAATCATCGGCTCGAAAAGTGCTTTTTCGGTTAACGACGAAGCGTTTAATTAACGAGCGGAAGAAAAATATAATGTCACAGCGAGAGAGGAAAGCTTGCAGCGGCTCTCGAGGCGACGAATCATTTCCCATCCCCCGCATCGAGAAGCGGCCTTAATTCGAATTAATCCGTTCGCCCGCGTGGTTAGGTCCCAGCTGTTGGCAAACGGCAAGAAGCACGACTAATTCTCGGAGGTGGCTGAGTTCGGTGGCTCTCCGTGTGCGGAGGGAGAGCGAGAGAGAGAGATTATATCGCGGCGTTGTAGACTCAGCCCCCGTTTTCACCGTCAGGACGGGCGCGATATTCCTATTCCATATAATCCGCGCGCGAGCATAGCACACGGAAGCAGCGTTAAACTCGGGCGTTTCAACCGGAAGCGAGAGTTGACCCGTTAATTTCGACTTCCGTTAGCCAGCGGAATTCTACTGTGGGGAATATATACCGAGAGAGAAAGAGAGAGAGAGGGAAAGAGAGATGCGAGAGCCAGATGCTCCAATTTTCGTTGCGCTTCGTTGTTAATTTGGGTTTTTCTACCAACAACTTTTTCGGAGACAGTTTGCCAATTTTTTTTGTGTCTTCTTTTTTTTTACGGTTCAGGATTATTCCATTCGTGGCTGCGGACGCCCTCGTCAAGAACGAAAAGGAAATGCCGGTTCCAGTCACGAATTATCCCGTCGGTTCTGTGGGACTTTCGCCGCAGGAGCTCGGACCAACTGTGGCTGGTACCATGGCCAATTTTTACGACATCGCTACGCAGGAAAACCGCTTCAGTCCACCTGTCGAGACCGAAGGTTCCTATTGTTATTATTACAATTATTATTACTATTTTTATTATTATTATTATTGATACTCATGAGCATGCCTTGTTTTTGTTTTATCATTTGTCGAATTATCATTTTTTTTCTTGTAGGTGGTTTTGTACCTCGAGAACCTCCTTACTTCGACGCTCTCTACCACTCAACGGACCTTAATTTGGAAATTCGCACGGGTGTCACGGTTTCCGCGGACATGACGAATCCCCACAGGAAGAACGATGGTAACGATGAAAATAAACTCACTCCGTTTCCTCGTCACCGATCGATTTGCGTATTTTGTTCGTTGTTTTCTTTTTATCTTTCTGTTTCGAGAGCTAGCAACCAATTGCCGGTTCGAGAATCGTGATTTCCGTCACGGCGATCTGCTACCCAGCAGCGGACATTGCATAATATGCATCTGCTACTACGGCGAGGTAACCTGCTCCGATGAGAAGTGTCCCCCGCTGAAGATTGGCTGCCGGCGACTGGAGAACGAGAAAATCTGCTGCGGAAAGATTATCTGTGGTATATTCCAGCTTAGTTTTATTTTTAATTTGCATAACCATATTACGTAGCGATTTATTTGCGGTGTGATACGAAAAGAAACGAAGTAATTGTCGAATTGTGTTGGCAGTGAATTCGGACGAGTCGCCGACGGTGGTTCTGGACCGAGCGGATCCGGTGGCAGCGTCGCCGAGGCAGCCGTTGCCGGCGATAGACGGTGTCGTGTCGCCGGATCCTTTTCGCGACGTAATAAAGACCGAGCCAGCGCCGGATCTTCCCTCGTTGATCGAGGACATGCTTCCGTATTTGGCCGAGCGTCGAATAACAAAGCCATTCAATCCGACGACGCAGACGACGCAGGCGACGCACACGACGACACCGCCGCCGTCGCCGCTGACGACGACGACGACGACGACGACGAGTACATCGGCGCTCGAGTCCAATGTTCACGGTCACTATCAGCTCGCGCCAGACGACAACTTGTCAATCGAGCCCAACGCCGGAACCAGCCAGTACCACGCGAACAAAGCTTCACCGTCGACATTCAACCAAACCTCGTTGGGTCCAATTGCCGAATCATCGAGCCTCGGTGACTCGATCGTCCAGAATTCGCGAAAACCCGAAATTCCGGCATCAACCGCGCCGGAAAAAGTATCGCAGCCATCAGAGACCGAAGATTCTTCGGTATTTTCCTTCGGCAGCGTTTTCGACATGTTATTTTCGGATAGCTCCGAGACCACGAGAATTCCAGTTGGGTCGATCAGCGACGAACATTCGACGAAAACAGCGCCGAAGAAGGAAGAAGAAACGAAAGAATCTTCGTTGGGCTATTTTCCAATTCCTGTTGAAGAAACACAAGACGGCAAAGGATCTGTGGAGGCGAGTACGAGTGCGACAACGATTGGCTGGATCAAAGCCGAGGAAGAGGCGGCAGCAACGACGACGACGACGACGACGGAGACGATGTCGACGACGACGGCTGTGAGCTCCAAAGGAAGCGGAAATCCAGCGACGACATCGTCTTCGGACAACGAGGTCGGCACGTCGGTTAACAGCTTGCTCAAGCTCGCGGGCTGCAACATATACGGGAGAATGTACCGGGTCGGTAGAATAATCACGGAACTTTCGAGCCCTTGTCTCGAGTGCAGGTGCACCGAGGTCGGGGTACAGTGCAAACAGCTCGAGTGTTGATATAGCTCTCTCCGGCTCTCGCGGCTTCGCGGCCCCCACAGAGATCGATATTATCGCTCGCCGACGCCGACACTGCCGCCGACACCGACGCCGCCACCGCTCGCCGACATTCTTTATTTCCCTTTTTCCGCTCCTCGAACCTCTCAACGAGCCGAGCAAATTCTTCGTTTCGTTGACCTCGGTCTCTCGTCGCGAATCGACACGACGTCATTTTTATTCTAATTCGGTTCGTCCGGTTTCGGGGTTCCAGGGTCGTCGTCCTTGCGCCACCGACGGCACCGATGTGTAACTTTCATTGACGACAATAAAACTGTATAGATGAAGACAAATTTTCGTGACAAATATTATATATATAGGATATTTTTTTTACTCGTCGAGGTAAATAAATGACTTTATGAAGTATTTGATGTATATTTCATTCCAAGGATATTTATTGGGATTTTTTTTTAAAACGAATGACACATCGAGAGTCCGGTGGTTCGTTTTGTGCGAGCTTGTGTCAATTCTCGAGACATTCGAGACACTCGAGACACTGACCCGCGCAACGTCGCCGAGTGCGAGAAAGCGCGGAGCTGTGCACTTTCCTCACCGCGAGTCGAAGGTTCGAGGAGACGAGTATCGGATCTCCGCGGGCAATGGGTAAACCCGGCGACCTCTCAGCTCGTAGTACCTTCGGGCTGTCGATTCCTTGGCGTATTCGGCTCGTCGCCGCGACACTGTCCGAGATAACGAGCTTAGTTACTCGGCGGCGGACATCTCTCGGTGCGTCTCTCAGCAGCCACATCGACGGTATACCTGCTATGTACCTTCTCGATACTTTATTCTCGTTGCGTTCCAATAACGCGCAGCACTGCAAACTTTGGTCCGTCGGCTTCTTGCGCGTCGGATCCGTTCGCGTCTTCAAAGTTTCGAGTGGCGAGATATCGCGCTGGATATAGGTAACAGTGAGATAGGGTCAGTGGGTGGAAATTTTTCCTTGCGAAATTTTGTGCCTTCACCAAAATCGATGCCATTTCTTTTTGGGTGCATGACAAATGGATTTTTTTCCGAAAGAAAATTAAATAACGAAGAGAATGCCGTGAGGCGAAACGCGGTAGCTTGATTTGTCAATTTTTCAATTTTTCACAAAATTTTCAAGTTGAAATCGCCAAAATCGCAAATTCTTCGATCGAAACGATAGAAAATACAATCAGCTGTTGATAAATCAGAATTACGCTTGGCTCAAATTAGATTCTTTTCAAAAAGAAAACAAGAAATAAAAACTTCCTTTTTTGGCGTTTCGAATGGCCAACGCAAATTGAGTATACAATTTGCGAAGCCGACCTCGAGTGGAGGTCGCCGGTGGCTTTCCTGGCGGCAACTTGGAAAATGGAGTGGTCAGTAATTGTGTAGGTACGTAGGGGAAACTTGGTTGGAGCGGCAAAGCCGGAAGTTGGTGCAACAAGGTATTGGCTCATCGCGCGGTGCGCGCGGCTTTAACCCAGCGCTCGGGGTTGCTTCCTCTTTTTCGTCCTCTTGTCTCTCGCCTTGGCTATGCACGTGCAAGTACACCAGACATTGTGCACTATACGTGGGACGAGGACGACGGAGCCCATTGCTCATAGTTACCGAAGCTTCGAGTTTGGGGGGAAGGAGGCCAAATCCTTAACGATTCGGCGCAGCTTCGTCTTACGCTTAGATGCTTTCCTTCCTCCTCCACCGTCTCTCGCGCTGCGACGATGCTTGGCCGGTAGTATCCTCGGCCCGTTGCATCCTCGCCGGAGTGGATAACGAGAATTCACGAGCGAGACACCGAACGGTTACAGGATTTCGACGATCCGGCGGCGGCGGTGGAGGCCACGTGGCTCTCGGCCTTCTACGGATATTATGGTGTTATATCCGCGGCAATGGAGAACCACCACCACCAGTAGCGGCAGCAAGTACGGCAAGTACGGCACAACACGGGATTGCGGGTACCGGTTGAAAATTATAGCAGCTATTACACGAGCCATAGCCCAGACCTCGGTGTATTACTATATCGACTCACTGATTAATTATCGTGCCGGCCACTTCGGGCCCATTGATTGTTCGTTGATTAATTGGCGAGCTGCTGTTGCCCCACACGGAGCTCTCGCCAGCATGCATATAGCGACAGACAGAGGTCGAGGGGAGACGAAATAAAGAGGTCAGAATTAGCGGTGTGGTGGGTATACACGGAAAACAGACGACGCACCTGTGTAATGTCAAGCTCAATTGTCTCCAACGTTGACGAGAGTTCTCGAAATCGGTGCCACGAGGGTTGCGCCCCCCACGAGTTTTATTTCAAACTTATAAACGCTGAGCGAGTTAATATTAGACCGGCGTTGACGAGCTACGTGCAATTTATTTTTTTTATTTTTTTGCATAGGTGGAAAACTGTTCGGCGATTTCATCAATGTCGAATCCTTTGTATTTCAGTGGTAGGTGGTGGGGTAGCGAGTGAGGGGGGGGGGGGGGGGGAAGAGGGCGAGGGGATCGAGACAGGGAGGTAAAAAAAGGATTATTGGAATATTCGGTATAAACGAATGTCCGTGTGATATGGGAAAACTGGTTCGATAGGCGGAGACGACGGCAGGGAAATTGAGAGCGAAGTGCGCGGCGGGGTCAGGCGGGGGGAGGGGGGGGGGGGACGAGGGGGCAGCTCGGGAAACGGGTATCGATTACCGAACTAAATTAGAGATATCGAGCTCTCTCGGAGAGCCTTGAACCGAGGAGGGAGGGATTGCGAGGGCGTGTGGTGGGGGGAGGGGGGCACTATACGTTATAGAGCGGGGAAATTAGTCTACGGTAGGCAGAGCCCGTGACACTCGCGAGTGTCACGATTCTTTTTCCTCGTTTTTTCACGGGCAGCGCTCCAGGATTCGTCGGGCAAATGGAAATAAAGGGATAGATGAACATTTCGGATTTTCATTTTTTTTGTTTAATTGGACGTTTTGTATTTCTTGCATCCTCGCTCCTCGTCTCTCTCTCTCTCTCTTCCTCTCTCTCTATTTTTTTCCAATACTTTTTGTTTTATTATTGCACGTGATTGTTTCGATATACACACACCAGAGCACTTACACTAACTTTTTCATTTTATTTTGTTTATTTTGTTTATTTTTTAATTCGTATCCGCATCCTCGTTGGCAGTTTGGGACAGGTAATTGTAATTATAATATCGGATGTAACGTATTCGATTATATCGATTGACTATTTACAAAGTACAAGTCGCACACTTGGGTCGACGATGATAAGACTAAAATAATCACAGCCAGTTTACTTTATGTAATATCGATAAACAATGCTTCGCTCACTTCTTTTTTTATTCTTTTTTTTTTTAAACTGCCTTTTCGACTCTTCTTCCCATTTTTTGCGTAATTGTATCGTTACGTACTAAATATCGCGTATGAAACGTGGCTCTTACGGCGCGTTACTCTTAAATTTAATTAATTTATGCGACGTGTACTATTTTGCTGTCTTTCTCGATTATCTTAGCTACGGTGTGTGGCTGCTTGTTGCATTTACTGCTCGGAAAAATTCGACGCAAAGATAACTCACTGATAACAATAAAGCTCAGTGAAATCGATAAAATGTTTTTTCCAATAATTACTAACTGTAAGGTATTTCATCGGTACGAGGATATCATTTATTCAAGTAAAATTGGATTTTTTTGATGAAACATAAAACTCACCTGTAAAGTGAGCTGTACCGATGGTCGGAAAAAATATTTTATCGATTCGAGTGATATTTGTTTCCCAGTGCAGGGACGCGCGAACGACAAAACACAGATTTTACGGCTCATTTTGCGGTTCCCCTTCGTTATTCTTTGCATGCTCATTAATTTTCCGACAGAGTTTCTGCTGTCCGTTTGCAATGAAATTGTGTGCCGCGAAATTGAAATTCCGATGATTACAGAGAGAGATCGGTCGAACTAATCGAGCGCTACACGCTAATTCGTTAGTGCGACGCGAGGGGCACACGCGAAAGTGGGAAGAACGAGACTTACATACGTTTTTGCTTTTTTTTTCTGTGCGAGTCGCGACGTGTTTCGCGGCCTCGGCGATACAGGGAAGACTAAATTAATTATTTTCACTCGTCTGACAATAGACGCGCGTTGTACGCGTTGTTTTTCGGCAGTTCTCATACATTCTCAATTTTTTTTGTTTCGTCGTGATTGGATCGATCCTACGACAATAAACACCCGTCGACACCCGCATTGTTTTCAGCGAGCATAAAATACAATCGGATATTGACACCACTCGATACTTTGAAACGCGCACGTTTTTCTCTCTTTCACAATTTATTTTATATTCGTTATTTTTTCGCGAAAGATATCCACAGCGCTATGTTTATTTAAGCTTTTTATTTTTGTTTATCTGTTTTTTTTCCAGTGTTATCAATTGTAAAATGTTCGTGTCTGTTGTGATTTATTTCCTCTGTTTTTCAGCTCAGGAGTGTTATTTTTTATAGGTCAAAAAAATCTGACGGATAATCTCACGGTCGGCGAGGAGGAACGAAAAGATATAATTAAAAAACGAGCTTCTTTTCGTGAGGATTTCATCAACTCCTTCACCCGGAAGATACTTAAGAAGTCTTAAAAATTTAACGAACGCTCTAAAGAAAGTTTAGAATGAAGGAGCCCTGAGAAGGTCGTCCTAAAAAAAAAACTATACATATACGATATATCAACTTTACGGTGTACTAAAAATAGAATAAATTTTCGAGTTTTTAGTACTTTTAAAAAAGTTATAATCCAAGTACTTAAAAAAAAAGATGTTTACTGATAAACTAAAAAAACTTATAAATATAGAAAAAGAAAAAAAGGTAGTCGTTCCGAAGCAGCGAGAGGTGTCGAGTCGCGCTCAATACAATAACGACGATTGTCGACGATACGACGTAACATTTAATAAATGTAACGTTAAATATTCTATCTGATCTCAATGCGGTTCGATCACAAATTTCCTACAAATATACAAGATTTTCTAATTTCCGTTCATCTCGTTTGACTGAAATGTGCTGAGAAAATAAAATGAACACAAAGTACGAGGGTAACTCAAAAGGAGAGTGTTGGACTTTCGCTTCCGGTGCGTCCCGACGGGAGGACAGCGCTTTCCTTCTTTCCTTCGTTTTTGTAACTTTTTAATTTTCATTTTTTTTTTTCAATTTTTTTTCCATTTTTTCTCGTTACCGTTGTTTCCGTCTACTCGAAGATTCGCTCGACGCTCTCGCGAATTTTAACGATCAGACAGGACTTCTTGCAGAGCTCGACGAGTAGCTCGATTGTTTGTCAGGACGGCTTGCGCAGCTGTGGCAGAGCGATGAGATAGATGTTGCCGAGGGCGGCGCCGATGATCAGCAGCATCAGACTGACCGCCGAGATGAATCTGACGAATTTGACGAAGCGTCGACCTCTCGCGTCCTTTTTGCTCTGGTTCGGGAAGACCGCGAGTCCGAGGAGGGGACCCGCGAGGGCGCCCGCCACGTGGGCCGCCCAACCGACTCGACCGTAGCCGAGAAGAGCCGGAACCGGATACGCCGCAACGTCCGCCCCAGCCAGAAGGAGCACAGCCACCAAGCGCCAGCCCGCGTATCGCAGCTCCCCGTGACACTGCAACCAATGCAAAACGCACATGCGTGCCACCCACAAATTTATTCACAAATTCATTTCATTTTCCTCGCTCCTATACACATCCCTCTTTAAAAAAGTTTATGAGTAACGGAAAGCATTGTTGGCAAACTATTCGAGCTGTGATTGACTCTCAGATCGAGTCCAAGTTCATTTGTTCTTGATAACTTTGACAGTTCTGTCAAATATCGTATTTTTTAAAAATCAACTAAAAAAGGGTTGTAACCGGTGTTTTCAGGGGTAGAATATGCGACTTGAGAACGATGGTATAGGTTAAAAGTCGATATTTTGAAAAAATAAATTTCGTGACCCCGATTTGGGCGGTTTTCGGCCCGGCGGCCAGATCTACGACAAACTGTTCGGCCAAAAAATTTTTTTTTCAAAATCAACTAAAAAAGCGTTGTAACCGGTGTTTTCAGGGGTAGAATATGCGACTTGAGAACGATGGTATAGGTTAAAAGCCGATATTTTGAAAAAATAAATTTCGTGACCCCGATTTGGGCGGTTTTCGGCCCGGCGGCCAGATCTACGATTTCGGACAAACTGTTCGGCCAAAAATTTTTTTTTTCAAAATCAACTAAAAAAGGGTTGTAACCAGTGTTTTCAGGGGTAGAATATGCGACTTGAGAACGATGGCATAGGTTAAAAGTCAATATTTTGAAAAAATAAATTTCGTGACCCCGATTTGGGCGGTTTTCGGCCCGGCGGCCAGATCTACGATTTCAGACAAACTGTTCGGCCAAAAATTTTTTTTTCAAAATCAACTAAAAAAGGGTTGTAACCAGTGTTTTCAGGGGTAGAATATGCGACTTGAGAACGATGGTATAGGTTAAAAGTCGATATTTTGAAAAAATAAATTTCGTGACCCCGATTTGGGCGGTTTTCGGCCCGGCGGCCATATCTACGATTTCTGACAAGCAAAACGACAAATTTCTTTTTTTTCTTTTTTTTTTTTTCAAAAGTAACTGAACAAGGATTTTTTTAGTTTTGATTTACCCTTTTAAAGCTTTATAAGAGCGCAGCAGCGCAGAAGTATCTCGGGCACGCGCGCCAGCGCGTGTGGTTAGCCTAGCTAAAAAATATAAAAGTGCGAAAGACAAAATTCACCTCACGACAGGATCAGACCGTGTATTCCGCTCGAATTGAAACGGGGAACGCGCGCGGGTCTCGGGAGGGGCGTTAAATTACGATGAAAATGCCGCTGGTCTCGCGTGCGAGAAAATGAGCGTGGCGAGCAGCGCGATTTAGTAGCGGCAGTAGTAACGGCAGTGAGAGAAACGCGAATGGTCAGACGGCTCCCTCCGCTCGACGGAGAAGTTGAATTAATGGCGGCGGCGAGCGATTAAGGCTATACGGGCGCGGGGAGGCTTTCGAGACGCGACGCGGCTCTGAAGGACGAAGAAGGACGAAGGGAAATGGCCGAGGAGAATTACGCGCGGTGGTTTCGAGGAGCGCGCATCAGCTTCTAGCGTAAGAAGACGAGACGCGCGGGGCGCCTCGTGTAGCGCGTCTCTCCGAAATGGCCAAACTTGCTTCCGTTTTACCTCCCTCTCCCTCACTGAAGACTCGCTGCTGCTGCAGCAGCAAGGCTTCTTTGCTTTGCACCCTCTACCTTCTCCCTCTCTCTCTCTTTCTCTCTCTCTCTCGCTGGGCGAGACCGCAACGGAAGATGCTTAGCCGTTGCGATAAAGCGGGAATAGCTCGAGCGAAGATCTTTGAGATAGTCGCACGGATTCATCGTCGTGTGTCGTGCTCTGTATGCGCCAGACGAGGGAGAGAGAGAGAAAGAGGGAGAGGGAGAGAACGACAGAGCGATGGTAATCCTCGTGGAGGGAAGAGTCGACGCTGCCGCCGCCGTCGCCGCCGCCGCAGAGACAACTTTGTGAAATACGCGAACCGTGCGAGATACGAGATTCCAGGGGATTTATATAACTTAAGGAATTGTAATTGGAATTGCTTCGCTATGGCTTCTGCATCCTGAAATAACGGCATCGGTTCACTTGCAAAGAAAAAGGAAGGAAATTAAAATACGTCGCACTACGATAATCGATTGATGTTACTTCAATGATCCTGGTGATAATGGTTTCGTTGGACGATGCTTTGAATTTAGTCGGGATTGGTCGATAACTCACCAGATAGAGATGCGCCAAGTGGCTGGTGAGTAGCGCATAGACACCCGCCGACGCACCGATCAGACAGAGAGTCGGGTGAAGCAGAGATGCTCCCAAGGCACCGCAGATCCCACCGCCCAGATAGATCGTTGCCACCGCGATTCTACCCTGCTCCACCTGGAAATCAACCATCGGAATGCCCTCTCCATCAATCTTCTTGCGTTATAATCCCATTCAACTCGGAGACAGAAACACTTTCGAGGGGAAAAACTATTTTATTTCAATATTCCGATAAAACAATGACGCTCCTTTAAACGCGAAAATTTACTCAATGCTGAAGCTAAAAAATTCGCAATGGATCCGTCGATTATTTTCAGCCCAAGTTTCAATTGATCTCTGGTAGATTGTACATTTTTATATTTTTTACCGCGCAATAGGAATTGCTTGGATAAAAACGCGAGTTTAACCGTCAGAGGGACGACAGCTTTTTCCAGTCTCTGCTCTGGTTATCCTAATACATCTACATATAGACATTGTACGCCGGTTGCAGAGGCGATCGATTGAGAGCTACTCGATCGATTACGGCAATTCCAGTCTCGTTTGGCACGAGTGCCGGGCTCTTTTGCAAAGGACTCGGTGCTCGTTGCCCGCTGCTACCCCTTTTGCCCTCGAGCCGCTGTGGCCGCTGTGGTCGTGGAGCTTCGGTTTTTTCTTCGAGATCAACCGCGTCCCAGCAGCGAGGCGGAGGTAGCTCTCCGCCGTGTCGCTTCGGACTAATGCAACCGGGACTCCCCTTGCCCACCCGCCGTTGCACATCCCCCACGAACGGAAATATAAGCGAGAGGAGCGGAACGAGCGCGCGAGTGGAGCCCCAAAACGACGAGTCGCACACCTCGACGGCAATTTACTCGATGGACTGCGGATCCGCGCGAGCCGAGCTCACCTCGAGTGGAGTGGCCAGAACCAGTTGGATGACGACGTTCAGAGCCAGATGAAGCGCGTGCGCGTGCAGAAGCATGTACGACGCGAATCTCCAGCCCTGGAATCTCTGTCGGGGATCGTACTGCAGCCATATTCTCGTTGACTCGTCACCCAGGCAGTGGACGCTTATCTGCAATCAACAAAAGAACCACAAAAAATTATTCATTTCCGCTTTAATATAAAAAACATTTTATTCGAGGGTTGAAAAAAGGCATTCGGACGATAAAAAAGTGTAAAAAAAATTGTTTTTATTTTCGCGAGAAAAAAGTGCGTCCTTTGAGGCATCGGTTTGTCGTTGTCGAAAGGCTGGAAATTCCGTGAAATATACGAGAGAAATGAGAAAATTGTCGGGATGCGCAATGGCGAGACGTATTTATACCGGATTGCTGGCTCCACGCTGTTTCTATAATGAATACGAGAAGCTCAGCGGAGCCGGAGACGCGGCGGCGGAGCAGTCTCTTGTGTTTTCTCTTCCCCGTTGACTCGGTTCGAGATATATAATTAAACAATCTCGGCGGAGGAAAATATTTGAGGTGCAACACGCGGAAAGCGCAGGGAGGACAACGAAACGTGGAGGGTGGATGGCGGCGGGTATTAAGGGGGGAGGGGGGGGGGGCGGGGGGCAGCAGCGGAGGATGATTCCTCGGTTCTCTTTTCGCCCGGTCTCTCCCCGAGAAAGGATGATGACCCCCCGTGGGGATAGAAAAGGTTCCCGCCCGACGGCAGAGCCCGACTCGCTAATTAATTTAATTCAAAGAATGAATCGCTCGGTTCACCCGCTTCTCCCTCTCTCTCTCTCTCTGTCTCTCCTCCCAACAAAGGGGCTCTGTGTGCACGCGCCGTGGCTTCGGGTAAACCTGAAGGGTTAATTGAGAGGGAAGGCAAGACAGTGAAAGGGGAAACGATGACAGAGGCGAGAGGGCAACCCTCGTCCCTCGTCCCTCGACCCTAGACCCTCCGTCCCTCCTCGCTCGGCGACGATTCTTTGACGCGAGTGAAAAGAGAATTAACAGACTCAAGCTCAGCACTTCTCGTAGGCGGGATCGTTGAGACTATTTTTTTTCATGTACGTTCGATTTTTTTTTCAAGCATCTCATTTTCTCACTAATTATTCGCGTCGTTAATTGAAATTTCGAAATTCCGATTTTTCGGATTAGCCGTTTTACTCGAAGAATCGAAGACAGTTTTGGCACTTTTGTCGCTGGGATCTGTGATTCAATTGTCATTTTTTATTTTTGAATTTGTGGAATATTAAGAAGCCTCTTTTAATAAGTAAGTACGACAAAAGAGGCAGTTCGAGCGTTTCGTCGTTGCCTCCTCTTGTGCTCTGCTGCTGCTGCTGCCGCCGCCGCCGCCGCTGCCTTCCTCTCGTTCAACGACTTTGCAACGAAACAACATAAACTCGTTAAGTCTTCCTCTGCGGTCCGAAAGTACTTGCGCACCGAGGATCAGAGCCAGTGGAAAAGTATGTACAACCTGTATACAAGTCCGTCTTATGTACTGTACTCTATATGTACGGATGTGATACATATAAATTTTCGAGTGTGCGCGTGAGCAGGGCGCTAGTAGTGCGCGGCGAGAGAGTCTCGTCCCGTGCCGCCCGTCTCGTCTCGTCTCGTTCCACCGCTCCTCGTAAACTCGTTCTTCTCTCATCTCCCCCGTGTCCAGAGGTATACACCATAACCCTCTAAACTTCGTCCATGCCATAGCACAGGAGAATAAGGAGGAGAAGAAGAAGAAGAAGAAGAACAACGACAAGCACAAGTAGAAGCAGAGGCAAAAAAAGCCAACCGAGCTCCCGCAAATTCTTTTCTCATATTTAAATAATGAGGGCTTTAAGAGCAGAACGGGTAAAAATAAGAAATGGCAAATGAGTGCGACACGCCCTTATACTAATATTGTTCGGATTTTTGTTTCCTCGACTCCAACCGTGCGACGAATAAAACGTTCAACGTTTTCGCTCCTCTGGAAAAACGTCTTCGTTTCTACTCGAGCGGGTCTTGTATTTCTCTGCACTATTCTACAGTGGGGTCGCAAAAGTAAATGTTCCTCTGTCGATCAAAAAATTAACTCGTGAGTTGTGTAAGTTTCTAAAGTGTAATTTTGATTTTTTTGCTATTACATTGAACGTTATGTCTAATAGAACTGCTGAGCATTAATTTGCTATTCACGGTCGAATCGGAAAAGGTTTTTTTTTTTTTTTTTTATATTCGTTTTCACAGCCAACGCGCAACTCGTGAAAATAATAATGGTGATAATAACGAAGCCAGTTGAGTTTACAAAGGGAACAAAGTTCAATGCAACAAAATCCCGAACAACGATGTAACGTAACGAGCAATTAAATGCCAAAGCTAATGAATTCCTGGCACTCCAATTAATTACTAATTCGAGGGATAAAGCGGAACTGCTGCGCGTACCGAGGGCACAGAAATCCTGCGGAAATAACGGCGGTAGGCAAAAAAAAGAAGTCTTGTACATATCCCAACCGTCTAAATCATTAGCGCAACGATATACTCAAATAAATTTGATGTAACCATAAAAAACAGCTGCGTGCGAGTAAAAATTCATAGCAGTGGCTTTACACCAACCTAACCGCAATTTTAACGCCAGCAATTGACGCTCACACGTGGCTCCTGACTCAACAAAAATTTAACTTCCTCCCAAAAAAAAAAACTCTCGATAACAATAACAATGATGACAACAGTTGAATAATAAAACCAATGATAAAATCGGAAAAGCGAGGAGGAAAACACTGCAATAACGAAGAACGAAGGATTGATCGTTGGGGCTGACGCGAAAGATGGAAAACGAGGGGTGGAGGGGGGTGGTGGGGGGGGGGGGGAGGGCACGAGACGGGTAAATAATGTGACAGATATGCGTATACAGGTGCACACGGGGATGGGTAGGTGTGTACATGTATAAAATAACAAGAGACGGGATGACGTGAAATGGCATGTCGGGCAGTGGTGTCGCGACGCGTTAATGTCATCACCCTCGGTGCTGGGGTTTCAGCGCGAGGGGGATCACACACGCACAGAGAAACTGGAAGCGAGGGCATCGGTGGATACGCGAGAGAGTAATATTATTTATAGTCGCGCAGGGCTGGTGACGGTGGTGGTGGTGGAGGTGGTTGGTGGTGGTGGTCCAGCCTACTACTCTTCAATCCTCATTAACGCGGTGCTTGGACGTTGTGTATAGGGCAGGTGCGGGTCGGATGGAGCGAGAGCGAGGGCGAAGCCCCCTGCCGCCGGTACCTTGGGCGCCAAGCCGCGCGCGCGCGCGTCCTCGAATAATGAATTTTCATCGGGTTCCACGCTAATGATTCGCGGCTGCAAGCTACAACGAACAGTCTGGAACGCCCTCTGTGCGAGCGTGAATGTGTGCGTGCGAAAGAGGGCGACTATACGCGTTGAGTTACGCCGCTGGTACGTTTGTCTCCGCGTGTCGACGCCCGCGGCTGCTCACCCTTCACATTTCAACGTGTTTGCACTGTATTATGCACGGCTATCGCGATATGACGGGGAAAATAATATTCGCGAGGCTCAAAGTTACACCGGATGTGATACGACGGGCGACGCGTGCCGTCATTGATTTTTCCTCTCGCCGGTTTTCGCTCGCCGAGTCAATCTGCTTGGGTTTGAATTCATTTGAATAAGAAGAAGAAGAAGAAGAAGAAGAAGAAGAAGAAGAGGCAGAAAACAAAATTAATCCATTCATAAATGTTGTGGTTACCTAAAACGACTTGTAATCTACATTTTTACGTGGCAAACAATCGAGTCTTGACAACGTCTCGTTTGGGGGTAAGGCGAGAGGCGCGCGGCGAGGGAGGGAATAAATGTTCCAATAACAGTTGGCCGTGGCAGGCGTTAGATAGCATTAGTATGCAGGCGTAGGTAGGTAGGTACGTAGGTACGTAGTACCATCCTGGAAGACCGAGGGAACGAGACTTACTGTAATAACACAGTGGTGCGCGCACTACACCCGAGGAAATAGTGTTTTGCACGAGAGAGCCGAGAATTCTGGCAGTAACGCGAAAGCTATAGGGTTATACGCAGGGCGAAACGGAGCCGAAGAGAGCGAGGGAGAAGCGCGGCAGGGACGAGAGATGGAATATGCGAGTTGGGGCGTTACTGCGGAGCGACCGCACCGCGCGCGAGCATAACATCTATTTCCGGTGGTCTGGAGAAGCTTCCCGTGGAAAACAGCGAAGAGACAGGAGGTGCCATAGCGGGAAAGGGAAGACCGCCCAGACCGCGTCACCGAACTAAAGTAGATAGAGCCGGGGAGAAGGGGGAGGAACGGAGGGAGATCCGCAGCCGCAGCCGGATGCATCGGAGCGAAGAGGAAAAGATGCCCGTTTTCCGCGCCAGTGTTGCGGGTGCTCGACGGGGCCGCGAGGTGGCCGCGACCCCAGCGCGGATAGAAACCAGAAACGAGAGACTGTGCGAAGCCCCCCAACGGAAGCTGCCGGACTCGCCGCTCGCGTCTTCGCTCGCACGCTTAAATTCCACACGAAATTTCTCGCACACACATACGGAAGTCATATTGTACACCGAGTTCTAATATTTGTCCTCGCTACACTGTTAAAAATCTACGATGTCAAACGCTGCTGATGTGGACTTTTTCCTGATGTTACTATAGCAGTGTTAATAGTAACACTTTTTACGGTGTAAAATTAACACCAGCCGTTTCGTTAAATTTTTCCTGTATTACCGACGGAACACTGTAATACTTTTCGCTTTAAGGGCATGAATGCACGTATCATGTGTGATTTTTTATTATCTCGTGAATGAATTAGTCGCTTTTCTCAGTTTTTATCGAAAAATTGAAGAAAAAAATGGACGTTTTTGTTACAGATTCCTCTACCGGGTAATTAATCTGTAATTTTTTTTTCGAAAATCAAAATTCTGACCAATTCATGAACGCGATTCACATTACTGGTGTCCTTATTTCAATTTTCGCTTCGATCCGCTGATAATTCGCGGTAAACGGCACTTCTGATTTTTTTAGGTAAAAATCGGTATTTCAGATTCAGTTAACACCGCACATTATCACCGTGATTGGTGTGGACCTATATGGACACCGATTTTAACACCGGATTTTTAACAGTGCACACATACGGAAGTCATATTGTACACCGAAGTTCTAATATTTGTCCTCCCTACATTTCGTTTATCTTCTTGAGTTAACGATCTATAAATAATCAGATTTAACATTTTTGTCGCGGTAGTTGGAAAAAAATACGCCGAAAGCACGGATAGAAAACAGTGGATGCGAAAGACTGCCGGGCGCGCTCGACTCGGACAATTGTGAGAGTAGTTGGTCCGGCTGGGTTGTACCGCGCTCGCGTCATATCTCACTCGCTAAATTCCATACGAAATTTTTCACTCGCCTTTACCCCACACCGCGCGCGACAACCAGACACCCAATGTTTCTAATCTTTTGTCTACTTTTTCTTTTCCCTCGTTTCTTTCGCTTTTTCGTATGTTTTTTTTTACAGCCACTCGGCAACGCCGGGTCTTTTGTTCGTTCTATTATGGCGGAGTGCTGGACGGACTGGTTTTACAGGGGGGCCCCGCTATATACTATATTTTATTTTATTTATCTCCTGGCATAACAAGGGAGCTGTAACCACCTCCGTTCGCGCCCTCCTCGACCTCTGCCCCCACCACCGGGCCCTCCTCTTTCAATTCGCTCTATTCTTGGGCAGTCGCGGACGTCATTATTTACAGGGCCGTGTGGAGGGCCGCCGACGTCGCGCTCGCCGTCCAAGAGGGAGGAAATCGTATTTTTGGTTGCGAGGGTTGGAGGCGGCGGTGGCGGAGGTGGCGTCGGGTTTGGTGCAAGAAGAGCGAGACGCGGCGAGGGAAAATCCGGCGTGCGAGTACCAACGGCGCTCTCGGACGTTTGTTGTCGTCGGTACACTCTTCGCGGATGCAAAGAGGGAAACGGGACAGCGGAGAGCGAGAGACTCCGTTTCTATCTGCGGTCTCGCGCACCATTGCTATACACGTATCGCTACAGACGAATCCGTTGCTCTCCGCTGCTGCTGGCCTCGTATTCGCGGGACGCCGCGATGAGTACGAGCGCGCGCTCCCTTTCCGGCCTTCCGCTTCTCGAGCCGCAACATCTATTTCCGGGCGTTTCGGCGATACAACGCGCACGGCGAATCTAACTGCTGGAGAAACGCTCGCGTAGTTTCCGCCACCGTGACGCGCGCGACAGGTAGACATGGCGGCTTTGACCGAGAGTATGGGCGGTTATTCGCGCTTAAATTTATCACTCGCCCAAATCCTCGCTGGGATAACGATACGGCTCGAATCGTCCAACGTCAACGTATGTTTTCGTTACAAAGGAATTTCGTTTGCGCGCTTAGGTGAAAGAGTTGATAAAAATATCCGCACTGAGAAGATGTGACGGATAAAAGGTAAGAAGAAAAAAATCTCGGTCGTGTTCCGACGATGTGGTATCAGGTGTTTGCCGAACATCGTTGTTTCATCGTTATCCGTACACTGTTAAAAATCCGGTGTTAAATTCGGTGTCCATATAGGTCCACACCAATCACGGTGATAATGAGGGGTGTTAACTGAATCTGAAATACCGATTTTTACCTAAAGATCAGAAGTGCCGTTTATCGCGAATTATCAACGGATCGAAGCGAAAATTGAAATACAGACGCCAGTAATGTGAATCTCGTTAATGAATTAGTCACAATTTTGATTTTCGGAAAAAAAAAAAATTACAGATCAATTACCCGGTAGAGGAAACTGTAATGAAAAAATCAATTTTTTTCTTCAATTTTTCGATAAAAACTGAGAAAAGCGACTAATTTATTCACGAGATAATAAAAAATCACACATGATACGTGCATTCATGCCCTTAAAGCGAAAAGTATTACAGTGTTTCGTCGGTAATACAGGAAAAATTTAACGAAACGGCTGGTGTTAATTTTACACCGTAAAAAGTGTTACTATTAACACTGCTATAAGTAATACCAGAAAAAAGTCCACACCAGCAGCATTTGACACCGTAGATTTTTAACAGTGTAACAGCTTGCCTCGATAATACTGATGCAAATCATGAGGTACGGCGCTCGTATTCTGAACTTCGGTTTCCTCGGTGGCAGCGGGTGTCTCGGTGTCGGCCTCGGGGTCAGAGTCAACTCGTCGTCGCGGATTTTCCTCAGAACAGGCTTCGTCTCGCTGCCAGGTGAATCCGGTGTCTCCGGATAATTCGGCTCGTCGAGCGCTCGCTCGGTCGTCGTCGAGGTTGTGGAGATCGTCGACAGGGTCGGCGATGTGACCAACAACGCGGCTTCGACGTCCATCTTGCCGCCCCCCTGAAAACACACAAACGAATTTCTCATTATATATATTTTTTTAATTCATTTCTTATTGTATAGTAATGTGAGTCACCGATTGTACAGATATGTTTGGGCTTGGATGCAACGCATCGCCGCATCAAAACTGCAAGCGATAAATCAGGCGGTCCCTGATTTCTATGGTCTTTTGAAAATTTCGTACAAAGAGCCGGAACAAAGGAGGCGGGAGGGCTCGGCTCGGCAGGTCTGCTGAGGCGTCGAGGAGTCGAGGAGCGCAGTGAACTGGCCGCGGCGCCACCGAGAGCTCAAGTTCGCGACACACCTCTTCTGCCTTCTCCTGTCTGCATACTCAAGGGCTTTGTTGGCTGTTAGCTGTTGGCCAGTTTTTTACTACCCACTTTCCGCGCCAAAACTTGGGCGTTGCGCTTAGGGGTAAATCATGCAGGAGCTTCGCGAAGATACGAAATTTGATTTTCAAAAAGGTGACCCAGAGACCAAAATCCATATCCTGATTAAACAAGAGAACGATGCTTGTTTTTTCACGTCTAATTAGTGCACTCCGCATTGATATGAAAAAACATGAAAACCCTTGACCACCCGAGGCGTTTTTGTGGTGTTCGCCAGGCCCCGAAGGGTTAATAACAAAATGAAAAATAGGAAAAACGTTGAGTCTCCGGTGACGCAATGTTGTGGCGGAAGGTCGGATTCGCGAGAGGGAAGAGGGCCGAGAGAGACCGAAGCAAATTAATTAACTAATTAATTGGAAGCTCTCGGATGTAACCTCGAGAAGCGGATGCTGGTGGTGACGCGGCCCGGCCTGCTGCCGCGGCGGGTTCGGATTCTCGCGTACACGCGGTAACCGCGTTAGCGAGCGACACAACGCGACTCGCGGGCGGCTGGCCCTTCGACAGGACGCGACCAGCAACGAGCAGCGACGGGCACTGGATTTTCCACCCCTGAGAATCCGAGCTGACCCTTTGGCCCTCCAATTACGGCGCTCGCGAGCCCGTACGGAGACGACGACGATGCTCCGGGTTATATAGCCCTCGGCCCTGGCTCCCTGCACGTGCCCGTTCTCCAGCGCCTCTATCCACTAGGACCTCCGTACACACACTCCGTGTACACGCCATACGCCGCTCTATACACGCTCTCGGCTGATTTGTGTGCGGCCTCCCTCGGGACCGGCATTATGTTAATTAGGAGGGAAGAGGTTACGCGCCGGGTTACCCGATTCACCGAGCTTGCTTCTGGTGTTGCATTCCACACCTCTGCGTAGCTATAGCTATATCTGTCTTCACTCGCGCGAAACGCAGCCGCTCGTTTGTTGTCGCCTCGATATTTCTACAAAGCCGTATTTCTCAATAGAATGATTATTTTTTTATCGTACGCGAGACATCTGTAATTCATCTATCGATAAGGTTATGCGGGATCCCTCGGGACCGGAATTATGTTAATTAGGAGGGAAGAGGTTACGTGTGGGGTTACCCGATTCGGCGAGCCTGCTTCTGGTGTTGCATTCCACACCTCTGCGTAGCTATAGCTATATCTGTCTTCACTCGCGCGAACCAGCCGCTCGTTCGTTGTCGCCTCGATATTTCTACAAAGCCGTATTTCTCAATAGAATTATTATTTTTTTACCGTACGCGAAACATCTGTAATTCATCTATCGATGAGGTTATGCGGCCTCCCTCGGGACCGGAATTGTGTTAATTAGGAGGGAAGAGGTTACGTGTGGGGTTACCCGATTCACCGAGCCTGCTTCTGGTGTTGCATTCCACACCTCTGCGTAGCTATAGCTATATCTGTCTTTACTCGCGCGAATCAGCCGCTCGTTCGTTGTCACCTCGATATTTCTACATAGCCGTATTTCTCTAGAGGATGGTATTTTTTTATCGTAGGCGAAACATCTGTACTTTGTCCACCGATAAGATTAGAGAGGGGAAAAGGTGAACGTGCACTGCATTCGGTAAGTAGATACGGTCGGTGTTGGGTCAGCCGGGGTAGCCCGATTACCGGGGTGTTTTGGGGAGCGAGGTGGGCGACCTTATTGGTCGACGGAAAAGTCGAAAAAAGCCAAGAGCTCGGAAAGCTTGATGCTCCAGCCGCGCGTCGTAGTCGTGTAAACAAACGCGACGAGCGAAGACGAGTCACAAGTGCCGAACGAGCCTCAGTCGAGTGTTGTCGGGGATAGTGGCGCGATGCCTCCGCTGCTGGCCAGCTGATGCCATACTGCTGCCGGCTTTGCTTGGGAGCTGAGAAAATATTGAATCTGTTCGGGCAGCCTCCGCGCGCGCTTTTCCACCACGAATTTTCCAGGTTCCGGTGGCCAACGTAAACCCCGGGAAAATTCAAAATTCAAACTCGGTGTAGATGCCGGGAAGAGAGAAAGAGAGAATGGGGGCTTGTCACCGATTCTGCTTTCTTTGGCGGAAGTGCTCGCGTTCCGGCTGAATCGCTTCTCTCGCTAGTCTCGGGAGCGCGCCTCGCGCAGCTAACGGGATTTTACCGCCGGCGGGTAAACTACGCCGAGGTTCTGTGCATAAGCATCCGCGCGGTGTGTATACGCGCGGTGTATCGACCATTATCGAATGTGGCGGCAAGTGCGGTGCACCCAGACTCCAATGTTGCGTACGATGCAATTCGCCTCTCCCCGTCCCGCCTGTTCTCCTCCCCTTCGATCTTCCGCACCCGGTCCTCCCTCATGTTATTCAAATTTTAAGATAAATCAAACCCTCCTTGAGGCGAAGGTAACCCGCCGCGCGTATCTATATATACCTCGCTGAATCGCGCGCGCTCTACGTCCGGGCTACGTTACCGATTCTCCGCCCTCAAGATCCATATCGTTTTACCCCCGCGTGCGATGCCGCTGCTGCTACTGCTGCTGCTCACCATCAGTCTCATACTGTGCGGATCGTACCTACTTCATCCATATCGATGTTATTCGAGTTTAGCCGCGGAAAAACACTGGCAACAATCGTAAAATCGTCGAATAACCGATCCCTCTTTTAAAAAGTTCGAGAGTAACGGAAAGCATTGTTGGCAAACTATTCGAGCTGTGATTGGCTGGGAATCTCAGACTGAGTCCAAGTTCATTTGTCCTTGATAACTTTGATAGTTCTGTCAAATATCGTATTTTTTTTAATCCACTAAAAAAGGGTTGTAACCGGTGTTTTCAGGGGTAGAATATGCGACTTGAGAACGATGGTATAGGTTAAAAGTCGATATTTTGTAAAAATTAATTTCGTGACCCCGATTTGGGCCGTTTTCGGCCTGGCGGCCAAATCTACGATTTCTGACAAACTGTTCGGCCAAAAATTTTTTTTTTCAAAATCTACTAAAAAAGGGTTGTAACCAGTGTTTTCAAGGGTAGAATATGCGACTTGAGAACGATGGTATAGGGTAAAAGTCGATATTTTGAATGTTTTTTAGTTGCGATTTACCCTTTTAAATAAGAACGCAGCAGCGCAAAAGCACCTCGGGCACGCGCGCCAGCGCGTGTCATTAGCCTAGTCTTTAGTTACATTTTCCGTCATCTCAAAGTATAGCAATACATTTAGTCGTCCACGCATAGGGGCGATTTAGGGATTTTTGCATGTAAAGTTTCGCCCGGGTTCGTCCGTCCTTGTACAGTGCTGACGGTGGAGGGGGACAGGGCTTGGAGATTTTAAGAGCAACCGGGGATGGATAAATGTAGAGAGGAAAAACGTGGCAAGGGCTCGGCAGGAGCAGAGAAGATAGAATTCCCAGGATGCTGTATTCGTACGTCACCGGCAGCAGGGCAAAACCCGCGAGCAGTAGCAGTAGCAGCAGCAGAGAGGGTAGCTGCGGCACCAGGGGCTCCAGAGAGCTGCATTAAAATTACGAGGGACATTAAGGATTTTAAGGCTCACCTTCTACGCGGAAAAGCCTCGCGCGTTTTCCCTGCGGGCTCCGTACACACATCCCAGCGAGAGACGTACGCGACGCCCGTTGCGCGACGTTTACGAGCTCGACGTTGCCGCCGCCGCTGCCGCCGCACAGCAGAGACTGACGCACGGGCGCGCGCGCTCACACACGGAACACACCGAATAAAGGAAAAGGAAGAGGGAAAGAGCCGCGCGGCAAGTGCCGCCCGCACAGCTTCCGCCGACCCCCGCTGTCACGGGCACCAAAATCCTCCGCGCAAACCCCCTCTTCAGCCACGACGATATCTCTTGAATTATTTTGTAGAAACTTCCCGAACGATTTGTCGACGAATCGCAAACTTAGAACTATATGCTAACTTCGAGAAAGATTTTCTGGCAGAATTCGACACTGCCTCTTTTTGAATTCACTAGTTTCTAGGCTTCAGGCAACAAATTTTTTTTTTTTTTTTTTTTTTTTTTTTTTAACGGTGAAAAGTGCAAAAGCACGAATGGCGAAAAAATTCTGCATTTTTTCCAGCAAAAGGTAAAAAGATGACCAGCCGAGGGAGCAAAAATAAAGGGACGACCGTAGCAGCGTCGACTCGGCCGCGAGTCAGTTCAGCCAGTCGAAGCCACTCGACGTTTCTCTCTCCCTGCCTCGATCCGCCGTCTGTTTGTATTTTTGTCCGTTCGCGAGTGCGTATTCCTCTTCATCTATCATCCCCTGGTTCTCGAGTACTCTCGCCGAGCGAGTAATAATAAAAGGATGGAAAAAAACGCGAGGGTACGGCGGCGGCGTTCGGTGTGCGGAAAGCGCCGAGGGGTCGACGGGGAGACGCGAGAGGGAGGCCAAGTTGAAGAAGCGGAAGAATCGGAATCGGAATCGGAATTCTCGATCCCCCCTCGCGAGCTGCCGAGCGAGCTTGTCTCCTCCCCTTCCACCCCCTTCGCCCCTGCGCGTCAGCTCTGCCGCAGAGAACCCGAGCCTTCTGTGAATGAGAAGCATGTCTAGTGAAGCGTGTCAATATTACTCCCATATAGCTGTCGGTGAGACCAAGTGCAGCGGACTGCAGTCTACGGGAAAAGATATTGCACGCCGAGAGCTCGCAGCTTAACGGCAGAACGGTTAACCCGACGAGACTGCGGAACATCCATTCGGATCATCGTTTTTTTTCCTTTCTTCCTTCTTTTTTTTTTCTTCTTTTTTAATTTCTGCTCCACTCCATTTTATCATCTCTAATCTCGCTTTATTAAAAACATTCTATTCGCGCGAGCACGAAAGAGCCAAATATTTCTCGGAAATGATTTTCTAGCCCATTTCATCGTTTAAAACATCTCCCCGGGCTCTTCAAACTCGAAGTTTTTCATTAGATGAAAAAAATGTTAACCCAGAATTTTTAGATTGAAGATGTTAAAAAAGAAAACTGTAATCTCTTCGTTCCACTCGCAAGATTCTCATTCACGGTGCAAATGTTAGCATCGAGAATATATCTTTTGAATTTACAGTTTCAGTTCAGTATTCTTTCGAATCGTTTGAAGGATTCCCGCGGATTATATCCGCCATTCGAACAGCCACGAATCCTCGTTATCGCCATCATTATCGTTATACGCGTTTTCAAAATTTATTTTACAGATATTCATTGCATGAACGTACACGACAGCAGGGAAGCAGAGCTGGGCTTGGCTTGGTCCCCACGGTTTTGTAAGGAACTTTTTTTTCAATGAAAAGATGAGCTGAGGAAAAATTGTATAGCGAGACGAGAAACGATGGGGAAAGAGCGAGCGTCGTGGTGAGAAAAAAAAAATGATTCACTTTTTCCTCCCGGTCTGCGTTTTATTTGTCGTATATTCATTAATTTTTACCCTTGCCAAGAGATGCCAGAAGCTCGCGATAATTATGCGCAAAAGCTTTTCTTTGATTCGCGGTGGAGATATAAAAACAATTACCCTATTCTCATTTCAGCCGAAGCGAGGAGCGTTTTTTTATTGTCTTTTTTTTCGCTCGCTCTCGTAATTTCGTTTCTTTTATCTTCCTTCCTCGGCCTCGATCGTTTTATACTATATCCCGTTCATTGATACGTCTGAAACAATAACGTCGCGAACACCGCGAGTAATAATCAATATCGAAATAACTGTTGGTCGGAATTCTCGAAGGTATAGCGAGTGTCCAATATATTAACGCACAGAGAGAGATAGAGTGTGTGTGGGTGAGAGTCACGGAAATTCTATCAATAATAATCGGATCGATGGGTAACCGCGCTCGAGGGGCTCGCCTCACATTTCCATCGCTGTGTGCTCCGGCATATTCATTTATCCTGCAGAGAAACCTACACCGATGTACATCAAATACATGTACTATAATATTATTTACATTTAATAGCATTGATTAATATTTATTCATTAATATTACTCGTAAATATTAATTGATTCATTAATTTATACAGCGAGTTATCGAACGTACCGAATGGCACCGAAAGTGCATTTTATAACATTCACTGATAATCATGGGACACTGTTGAGTGACAGTCATTTGGTAGTCATTTGGTAGGTCTACAAATATTCGCATGCTCTGCTGATTAATAGTAGCCATCACCGATTTCCAACGATAGAAATTCTGTTTGCCTTTCATTTTGTATCGTTATATTTGGAAGGGGGGACACGATCTTGAAATTATTCGAGCACTCAGTTATAATTCTCAAGAGCAGGGGAGAGGCTCTTTCATTGAATTTTAGTACGATATATAGATATATATACCTACAGATCGCTGTCTGGGAATAATTCTCAACGCATGAATAAACAATAATAGGAGTTAGCTGCGCTCCGAAAACTCTCGTCAGACACTCTTATTTGTATCGTGTTTTTTCCTTTTTCGCGGGCGCAAAATGTTTCGCAAGTCTCGCTTCACCCGATATTCTCTCCTCCTTTGTCAATCGAATCTAAATGGTGTGTCGACTGGAACTCTCGGGATAAGAGTCGATTAAACAACCGAGACTGTCTACGTTTTTCACCTTGTTAGAGAGAAATTCCTCAACGACAGAATCGCCAGTCGAGAGATTTTCAGATCACGTTGCAATTAAAAAAGTAGACGCTAGTGTGCGGGAAACGATAATCGAATTGCCATTTTTCTCATTAAACTAATAAAATTTCACATAAAAAAATCTAAGGTTTAAAATTTCACAATTTCGCGCCCGAAATTTGTGCCTTTAATTTATAGATTTACCAGAAATTCCGCGAGGATCTTACGACTGTTCAAACAATCTGTCGAGCGCTGTGTGTGCATATCTATATGCAGTGTATATAAGTTTTCGTGGGATAAGGTGTGGCGTGGAGCTATATACGTACGATAATATAATCCGCGTTTAGGAAGCAAGCACGGAAAGCTTATTCTCTGGTCGTCGTCGTCGTCGTCGTCGCCGTCGTCGTCGTCTTGGTCTTGGTTATCTCTGTCGAGCCAGACGCGAGCATTAATCACGTTCGCTCTACCTAGCGAATTCACAAGATCTCAGATTGGATGGAAAGGAACAGAGAAGCAGCAGCAGCAGCACCAGCAACCAGACCTTCCCCTGTTACCTTCCTGAATCTTCGCTTTCTTCCGCTCCTCTCACCCGTGTTATACTCTATGCACCAAAACACCATCACGCTCGAGTAACAATGCTCATCAGCTCGTAAGCATCCACATCGCGAAATCCACCAGATAAAACTGTTGTAAAACTACCAAAACTGACGTAGAAATAATTGACAAGTATCTCGTCGAGCATCGAAAACGATATGACATGTGCTAACCAGTTGTCACGGTCACTCGGCTCAACTATCAATTCCCAAGACGTAAGAAAACGAGCTGCGGGGAAGAGGGGGCACTAATTCTCGAATAACGCGACTCTATTTAACGAGCGTGTAAGTAACGACTAGCGTCGGCCAAGAGTGAAGGATCTCGCGAGCGAGGACGAGCTGCGGTAGACTAGCCGCGCGTTATTCGATCGTGAACGCGAGCCTCTGTGTCTCCAGTACGAGTCTGCTGTATCGCCATACATACCGATGTATAGGTACTATATATCCGCAGCTGACGATGGTGACGGCAGTGGCTGTTGTAGTACAGTACAGCAGTGTAGGGACACCAGCCGCTTGCATAATCGACGGGCTTGTCCGTCGCTCGTTCTCTCTCTCTCTCTCACTCTGTGTCGCTTTTGGCACCTCTTCCGGTCTCTCTGTCTCCGTGCTCGTCGTCGTTATGTTACCATAGACAGAAAGCCCAGTGTTCCCCCGTCTCTGTTTCTCTCGTTCCGGTTGACGTTTACTTTGCCAGGCGCTGCATATATGGAACACGCGAGCGCGCGCGCGTGTTCGCGTATATGTCTTATGCAAATCGCTTGGATGCGATGACCGCCCCGGTGGAGATGGATCCACACAGTTCCTCCTCGATATATCGACTTGCGAGCCGCTTTGTCCCTCGTTCGCACACACATCGACTGGGTGGAGCGCGATTCAATGTCTGAGCTTCACCTGGAATTAATAATCACGCGGTCTTTTCTTTTTATGCTCTGTGTAGCATTCAAAGTGAAGTCACTGGGTTTTTTCAATACATTTATAAATAAAAAAATCACTTTTGATGCCACGGCAGTTTATTTTCTAGTCAACGGTGTATTAATTGCAACACCGGATGGAAGGTCATACGTAGTTACCATATGGGACTCTAAAGTACCCTTTTCAATGATCAGTCTAACTTTTACAGGCGTAATGCTAAGATTAGCATCCAATAACGATTGCTTTTTTGGACATCATAAGCGTGAAAATGGAAACCCAAGTAGGGGACTTTAGTGCACTAAATCGTCGCAAATGGACCCTTTGGTGTTGTCAGGGAATGTAACAACAATTTTTTCCGTTATTATAATTTCACGAGATTACAAGAATTATCGTGGCTACGCGGCTCCTAAGATACGACCGGCTACTTTGAGTACGGTGGAAAGTCTTTGGACAAAGTTTTCCGCGACGAGCGGCGGAGAAGTCGAGAGGACGCTCGGCGCTTTGACAAACACTGATTACCGTGGAATAAGAAAAACTGCAGCAAGTGGATAAGCGCAGTGAGGGACGAGAAGGGTGAGGGAAGGGTAAGATCTTCGGAGAGTAGTCTCGATCGCTTTCCGGGAAGGCAAGCCTTCTCGGGGAAAACTACCTATACCTATATACCTATATTCGCACGGGAAAGCCGCTATGTATATACTGTATGTAGGTATATATACACGTGGCAGCAGCGGAGGAGGAGAGGGATAAGCCCCTGGGCTGTCGAAGGCCGAGTGCTGCTTTGCCCGTCGATCCCGTTTATCAGCTGGAATTGCGGTCGTTATCGGAAAGTGAGAATTTCCACGCAGGCGTTCCGCCCGCCTGTCCGATTTTCCCGGGGCTCGCGCGCGCTTCGACTAACGTCGACTCGCATTCTTCCGCTTTCTCGCCCGTTCCGCCTTTATTTTCTCCCCCGCGCATATTAGCTCTCGATCCTCGATATACGCGAACGCGTCGAGCCTTCCACTCGCCCTCCTCGACTTTCACGTACAACGTTCAGGCTTTATTTTCCCTTCTCCCACGTTACCCGAGCTAACTGCGGAACATTTTCCAGCAAGTTAATTTTTCCACCGAGCGAGCATTTTTTTGTTATTTTTTTTTCTGTGTGCCTGGTTAATCTACATTTTTATTGTGGTTGATCGAAAAAGGTTTTCATTAACTGAATATTCACCTACGCCACCTGCAACCGCAAGTTTTTCAGTTTGTAACATTTTTGTTTCGCTCTGCTCGTGGGTTTGCAATACGAATGGTAAATGCAGTCGAGGGATAACGAATAGTGCAGTATTGTCGATAAATTTGACGAGCGACTGATAACCAGTGGGGAAACGACGACAATGGTAGGTTTAATTTCCGAGTTAAGCAGTCTCGCGTGTTACTGCCATTAATCGGATGGATGACCGCTTAGCTGTGCTCTGGATAGCAGCGCATCGAATCACGAAGCGGGGAGGAATTCTTCCGGTGACTGGTGATTCCCTGCTGCAGCAACACTGCGTTCTCCGTTCGAAACGACGACTGTTTGTCATATCTGTAGGCTCATCATAAATATCTATAACCCATTTAATGTACCTGTGATCGTAGGGCAACTGCTGATTTTTTTTGTCCACGTGCGAAATTGTATCAACTAACATATATCATTGCACTGAAAAAAATAATAGTTGTGACGACCAATCCTTGGTCAGAGCTACAACCAATATTTTAGTAACAGCAACCAATATTTTAGTAGATCGAATCAATGATTGGTAATCACAACTACTAATTTTTCTCAGTGTAGATAAATTCAAAGTTTTCGCATATGCGACGACGTCTTTTGATTCTACGTATATTTTGTAGCTCTTGTGCGAGGCCTCCAAGAACAGCGGATGATTCGCGCGGGTGGCGCCCGGTATCGGGGATTTTCCTGTGAACGGATTTGATTACGTCGAACGATCGAATGCAAATTTGCGCGAGGTTCGCGCCGCCGCCTGGATTCGGGAGCGCGCACACGATCCAACTCCCTCGCCAGCTCGTCCGTTTCGAGATTTCCGTCTGCCTCGACGAACTTCAATTCCACTTCTCTCTCAATTTCTCTCGGGTTCCGGTGCATCCGGAGCATCAACCACCGGCAGCGACCCTCGGCTCGGCTCGGCTCGACTCGGTTCAGCTCGGCTTGGCTCTCGTTCCTCCCCCATTCTCTACCTTCGCCGTTCTCTTTCACTTCCGCTCGCCCTTCGCTATCACCAACTCAAATATATATATAAAAGTGTGCGTTTTATAATGTGTATATCTATATATGTAGACACACATACACATATATCAGCTGCTATTTTCCTGCCGCGATCGAACGCTTCCGTGGCTCCGCAGTAATTTCGCCACGTTCCATGGAGATATATAGCGGGAGAAAAGATTTTTTTTAATTCAAAGAAAAAAAGGGGTAACGTTATATCTGTATATAATTTCAACCTTTCCCGTTCGGCCTCGGCTCACTGGCCCCATCGATATTTTTCGTCTCTATTTCCTTCTCGTACTTTTCCCATTTTTTCCCACGAAACTCATTCTTCGTTCCAGTCAGAATTTTTTTTCGGTGGAAACAAAAATTTCTTCGTGATTCCCAAAGCACGGAAAGTTTCGCGGATTCGAATTTCCCACCGAAAATGTTTGCCAGGAAAAATTGTTAGGTTAGCAGAACTAGGGGGGAAAAGATGGTTGGGTCAGGCGAATTCAAGGATCACTGGCTGCCAAATAAATATTCAGATATAGTAACGATTTTTTTTTCTCGTCAACGATGAAATTCGTTTTTACACCCATTATTTGCACCGATCGATAAATTGAAAAATGTTAATTTGACAAATGGAATAATTTCTTTTTCTCCATTCACATTTTACAATTTATTTGTCCCGCTTTCCTTGTTACAAATCTGAAAATTCCTAATGTTATCTTCAAAGAACAGTGGGAACAAGATTTTTCGAGAAATTCTTTTCCGGTTATTTCCACAAAAGATACTTTTTCCCACTGATGTACACTTGAGAAGTTTCCTGTCCGGCTGTGCTGCGCTATTTTGTCAAAGCAAGAATTCTCTCTGTACGTTCCCGCTGTGGCTGCGGAGGGGGAGGGGGGAGGGGGGGGGGGGGCGAGAGTGGAACAAAAAGCGCAGTGCATTCATACTCACTAGTGCCAGAAAAAAAAGCGAGTAAAAAATAATCGCTGCCGAGCACCGGTGAATTTAAATGTTTCCGGAGCATTGGCGGGCGACAAAAAGAAGAAGAAAAAAAAAAAAACACTTTACGAGGATGAATGGGAGGGTGCACGGGAGTGGCGTGTATTAGTCGCCACTCGACTTTTGTCGCGCTCGGCTGTCGGACACTGGTTCCAAAATAGTGGACCGAAGATTTCGATGGGTGCTCGCCGAGAGGGTAAACTACCCCTGTGCGGAGCGGTCGACGCGTGCTGCGCACACACAGCCGGCCGCCCCTAACCCCTTCCCTCTCTGCGCGTTGTCCGCTCGTTCACTTCGCGGCCGGTGCCTCTTTTAGCCGGAAATTTTGCATCTCGCAAGCGCGGACGGTGAGTGACGAGACGCGAAAAAAAAATTCTGCATTTTTTTTCCCTAAGCCAAAAAACCGCTTTCAAAACGTTTCAGTTTTTATCTAATGACTGTGCGTTATCAATATATTAACCGTCGAGGTTTAACGATGACGGAAATTCGAGCGTGTTTCGAAGGGTTGCGAATAACAAAAAATTGGTACGCGATAAAAGATCGAAAGTGCCGGAGCGGCGGTTTGTAAACCAATATGTCGGTGCACTCAGTCTGGTTCCCTCCATTACAAACCATTTGTCTCCATTATATTCACTTTTCGAACGACCCCCCGACCCCGTGCATTCACCCAGGCAAATACAATTACTCGTTTTGGACACAAAGTGGTTTTAGTGGTCTACGTCGACTGCAATTACTTTTTCAGCGGAAAAAGAAATCATTTTATTTTCCTCTTCTTTTCATTTAAATTATATATCTTTTAATTCACCGTTGATATAATTAACCTTCGCGGCTTTGGAAATTTATACTCCAACAGCACTGTTGTAGTGTAACGAACAGTGAACTAAAAATAAAAAACCTCTGCCTCTTTGAATGTAACATAAGTACAAAGAAATTTAATATTATTTTCATAGTCCACCGCAACGCAGACCTGCTTGGCTGACGAATTTCTAGCACAAAATAGTGAAGACGTCCTGAAAAACGTGTAACATCCCTATATACCATTCCCAGCACATTTATTTCCCAGCGGGCATAGCGTTATCTTCATCATGATTATGCCGTGCGTATCATGCGTTCGCGTTAAATCAGTTTTTCGCGAGGATTTTAATATCAGGAGTATTAATTAAAATTCTGCACTTGGCGAGAGCTGCCGCAGCGTGTGCACCGCCTGGTCTCGCACCGCTGCTCATTATATCAAAGCTTTGTAAAAAAAAAGAGAGAAAAGGCGAAAAAAAAAAATTTCCAGCTCTCCTCTGACGTTTGTGCCACGCCCCAATTTTTCGTTTCTCTTATTTTTCCTCTCTCGCTCACTCTAATTCTGCACTGTTTCGCAATTTGCGCTGAGACACGGTCAAACGGCAACCACCACCAACAGCCACCAGTCTGCCGGCCAGCCCATTGTCTGGGACGTTCATTTTGCGGTTCTGGGCTTAGTCGAGAGAGAGTGCGAGCCCGGGATGGGCTTCGGCGACGGGAAACTCGCGGGAAACGAGCGCGTTCACGAGAGCGTCCATGCGTTCGTCGACGCACAATGCATTATCGTAAACGCGTGCACGCGGCGGTGCACACGGATTTAGGCGCCCGCGCCGTTTGAAAGTGCTCGCGACGGGCGGACGAGTCGCGCGTTGTTGCGCGCTCCCTGTATCGCTCGAAGAGAGCGCGCGGAGAGGAAAGAGAGAAGTGGCGGATGGATGTTTCCTTCCTCGCTCGCGCCAACTAGAATGCAGCGTCACGAACTCTCCGCATTCGTCGTGGGACAAGCGAATCAAGCCCGTCGAGTTCTATCGGTCTATCCTACTCTCGTCCTCCCTTCGCGTCTGTCGAATTTGCAACTGCGTGCCGAGTGTAAGTACGCTCCGGGACTGCAGCACGTACGCGTTACCAGGCCCCGCGCGCGCGCGCCGTACACGACCGACCGCGTCAAAACGCACGTGAATCCAGCGGAATTCAGTATGCGCTGTGTCTGCGCCGTCGTGCGAACGAATATGCTCGGCATACGCGGCGTTGTCCGGCGCTTCGCCGTGCGCCCACGCCGCAACGCACCGGGAGCGGTAATTGGAGCCGGTCATGGAAATTCCTTTATTACGATCTGCAACTATATTCTCAGTTAGTCGCACAGCTTCCTTCTTCTATTTTTCAATTTTTTCCCACTATTTTTGTATTTTTCAAAACTCTGCATTTGTCGTGACAACGATATGACAATTATTGCCAAAAGCATCCCTCCGAAGGCGCATTTCGGCAGATCTCATCGAGCAAGCAAAATATCTGTCTTCCCATTCGTCCGCTATTTGCTCCATCTCTCCCGCTTCCTTTTCTTTTATACTTTTTCCCCTTATTTTTTTATTTCACCAGACACGAGACGACGCTTTCATATTAGCTTCGCCGAGTTTTCCAGCTAGGTTGCTGCCGCGTTTCCTCGCCTCGCTGGTGGGTTTCCTCTCCAGTGAAAAGTACAGATATAGCGCGGGGGATACATGTCCTACACCCGGGCGAGTGTACATAGAGTTGTGTATCCTCGAACTCTACCTCTCGCGCTTCTCGCATCGTCGTCGTCGTCGTCGTCGTCGCCGTCGCCGTCGCCGTCGTCGTTGCGTTTGGTCGTGTTCTCACTCAGCGGCAGTGTCGAGCCCCTCGGAGTGTCCTGCTCGGGAAGCTTTCGCTCGTCCGTACACCAGCGTCGAGCCGTATTTCATTCGAGCCCGAAACTGCGAGAGAAGCCGTAAATAACGTGCGGCAGCGCGATGCCTGGGCTATACATCGCTCTCGTTTCATCGTTCGTGTACGATCCTCCCCGCTCTGTACCCTCCTCATCCCCCCACCCCCTTCCCGCCCCTCTCATCCTCTCTCCCCTCACCCATCCCTCCTTTTTCTCCCTTTCTCCGCGCTTTCTATCTCCCTCTCGCTTTCTCTCCCATAGGCCGCGGAGCCTGAGCGAACTCGCAGTGGCGTGTAATTATAAATCTGCTTAAATTCATCGCGTCGCTTCGTTGGTGCGCGCGGTCTCGCAACCTCACACCCTGTAGCATTCGCTGCCGCTGCTGCTGCTTCTCTTTTCGTCCCTTCGCCTCTCTGCGGCCAACCCCCGGCACTTTGTGTCGACCACGAGTCCGTGGCATCAACCCTGTCCCACCATCCCCCCTCGGCTGGCCCACAACCGAGGAACGAAGGACGGTGCTGGCATGCTGAGTAAACAGTGAGCAGCAGTAGCAGCAGCATTCACCCCGCATCGCACCATCCGCAGCCTAAACCAATTCGTCGCTCATTGAGCGAACGATCGCGACTAATTTCCCTGAAATTTGTCGCACTCGTTGATTAGCTCTTGTTCCCGAGCACAGCGATGCTAACGACACGTCATTGTCGCTCGGTTCTCGAACATCGAAGCTGCAGTCTGGAGCTGTTTTATTTTTTGGTGGAATGTGTAATGACGTTTCGGTGACAGCAGAGGCACTGAAGCTTCTTTTTTTCCATTGCATTTGCATGGAAATTGGTTGTCTTTGAGGTTGATGATTGTGCGACGAAGAGTTGGGATGTTTGAGTCAAAGGATACATCCAAGTTGAAACTTTGATGTTGGTGCTCTAGTTGTGAAACAAAGAGTTTACTTGGAATAGTGTATGTAACATATTTGTATTCACTGTTCTGCCATCAAATTTGCATCAAACACTGAACAAATGAACTTCAGGTTGCGTTTTTGAGACAAAAAAATTGAATGTACCGCAGTGCAGCGCTTCAAGCGACTCCTTTAATGATTCTATCGAACGGCACGACAAATATCGTCGACAACGCTTGGAAGCTCGTTCGAATAACATTTTCGCAAAATAGCTCAAGTAAACGGGAACAAAAAAAAATGATCTCATTATTGCATTAATCGAAATAATATCTGCAGGGGAGACGCGACAGTCGCTGTAGTCGGTAACATATACCTGTATACAGTACGCGCGATCTGCTGTTAAGTGTTTACCGATAAAGGTATAAAACTAGCAAGCGGAAGGAAGAGGAAGAAGAGGTAGCCTGCGATGGGATCGAGCGCAGGAAAACGACGCGAACGAGGGACAAAAAGAGAACGGAGATGGGATGAGAAAAAAACATGGAGAAAGAAAAAAAAGAAACGAGGAGGCAAGTTGGCCAACTCTCGTGAAGCAGGTTCTCGTTTAGCGAAGATGGTGCTGGTGCTGCGACGACAGCGACGACACGACGACAACGATGACAACGAAGACAACGGCAAAAGGGAAAAGCTCTCTCCGCTTCTTCTCACTCCGCTCGACTGTTTTCTACTGTCGAAAAATTCTTTCTTCTCCTGTTTTTTTTTCACTTCCTACATACCACTGAATCTCCCTTTGCGCCTTTTGTTCGTTCCTTCGTCTTACTTCTGCCCTTTTCCAGATGCTCTCTCTCATTCTTTGTCCCATGGTTAATACCGTTATAGTCAGCATCACGCGTGCATGCAGTACCACTGACGCGAACACAGCGAGGACACTCCGTCCACCCAACAGTTTCCTCCAATCGAAAAATTCTTTTTTCTCCTATGCTTCCTCTTCCAACATTCCGCTAAAGTTTTCCTCGCCCTTTCGTTCCTTCTTCTTCATCCTCTCTTTTCTAAACTTCCTCTTGCACTCTTTCTCTCCCGGTTAATGCTGTTATAGCCATGTGGGTGTGTGTGTGTGAGTGAAAGTGAGTGAGTGTGCGGAGTGAGCTTCTCTTTCTGCCGTGGAATCTCGAGATTACAGGCGGAAATTCGTGTACTTTCAGCGCTGGGTTTTAATAAAAGTTCCTCAAACGATAGCCTCCCACTCCCGCGCTTTCCCCGACTCGTCGCGGGGTTACGAGTGGGAGGCGGGAGGCAGGGGTGAGGGGAAAGGATGAAACAAGAAGTTCGCTGCGTCAAAGAGAGAAGGATAGCTCAGCGCTATAGGTGGCGGCCGAGAAATGAGAAACGAGGAAGGGGGTGAGAAGGAGAGTGCAGTGAACGCGAATGCGAAGGAGAAAGTGCACGCACAAAGCACCACCACCTCTCGCCTCCTCACCCCGCCCACCCCCATCCACCCCTCGCGCGCTTTACGCCTCCATAAAAATCGAGGAACTTATTCTACTTTGCCACACAGCAGCGCTCCAACACCGTTGCACCAGGTGCACACGTCCTTTTCTCATGTTCGCTTCGCCGTCCCCTCTTTTTTTCCCTCTTCGCTTCGACGAAAAAGTGTCTATATACACCAACTCCGCAGTCTAAGTTGTCTTGTTTCTCCGATCTTCCATTTCACTCACTTGTTTCACGCCAGTTTCTTTCTGGATTCTCTTTTTTTTCCTAATTTTTTATCGGCGCCTCGGGCTCGAAATTGAGCGATTCTTGAGCTTGTTCTCTTCACTCACTTGCGTTGTTTTTTTCTTGTTTCTTTTCCACAACGTTTTTTTCTCATAACACGTTTTTTATGTTATTTCACTACGGTGTTACCCACGGCAAGAGTCCGATCGTAAACGCGTTAATTTCCTCACCGCGCTGTTGGCACCCGCCCCCTCCTCAGAGCTCGCGCACATTCCCTTCCGTTATAAGGGAGTGAAGAGGGGGTGGAAGCGGCACAAGGTTGGGGTGGTCGGAATAGCTCGCATAACTTGGAGCGAACGATCGAGCCAATCCCCTCGCTGCAACTGCATCACACCGTCCTTTTACCCACCACCGTATTCTCGGCACCTCGGCGCGGATTTCTCCACCCCGGCCGCACTCTCCTTTCCACAGGGAATTTTATACTCCCAGCTGATCCAGCGTTTTCCGTTCGAAACTTCGTGGCACTCACGGGAAGCTGGACATCACGAGTGATAAAAGAATCTTCTTGCCACTTTTTTTCATAATACGGCTTCAATTGCAGATTTCGTTTTTATTGCATTGAAAAGCGGAACAAAATGTCAAACATCCATCGTAATAAATTATATAAATCATTTTTATATTTTATTCTTTGATACTTTGATAAAATTTCGTTGTTGTTTGTCATCGCATTTCCTATTTTTGTAGAAAAATTTGGGTTCGAAAATTAAACGTCTCGCGGGTTAGATTAGAATGATTGTTCTTTAAGGTCGACGAGTCGTGCTCTCGTTATCGTCGAATACCACGAGCTCCAGCAGTATCTCAGGAAGCACTTAAACCCAGCCAACAGGCATCGCTATATCTATAGGTTATTCTACAAACACTTCTCGAGAATCATCTCTCTCGCTCACTCTACCTTCGTCGCTCTCTCGAGGCCTCGTCACCCCTCGCGTGGCCGCCGCTGCCATCGTCGTCGTCGTCGTCGTCCTCCTCCTTCTCCTCCTCCTCCTCTTCGTCCTCTTCGCCTCCGCAATAGAGCCCAGGGGTAGTAAGCAAATAATCCAATCAAGCCGAAGCAGCTATGCCCCGCGGTGCAACACACAGCTCTTAGCTTTTTTATCCATCAAAAATTTCTTGAGCCAACCCGACCCCCAAATTGATCTTTCCCTCCTTCTTCAATCCTTTAACCTTATCTTCGCCTACAAAAAAAAGAAAAAAAAAGAAATATCTTTTCGTTGAACAAATATCGATGGCTTAATGAGCCTAAAAAAGTGAAATAGCGTTGGAAGAAATCGGACAATCCGACAATCACAGTCTGCACACTATGGTCGAGAATTAAAATTGGATGAAAACGAAACGAAAAATGATTCAAACGTATCTGGTATTTGTCTCGTACATCGTTCGATGGAAAGCTCGTATATGCAAAAGTCTATGCACAACAGAGAGCAGGAGATAGGAGATTAATCGCGTTTGGATAGTTTGCCAACGATGCCTGTGCTGCTCTCGCTCAGCGTTGCAGTGCATATTACATGCGGCTCGCTGTGTGTATCAGCTTCCGCGCTAGTTTATTAGCTTCGCGTGAATGTGGAGTCGGTGTATATGACACAGATAAACGATAACGCAGCCATACAGCACGTACTACACCCCTGCCACCACCCCCGTGATACTATAACTGGATACAGTGCATATATAGCAACGATTACATCTGTGCACAGTGGAGCTTCGCGTAGTTTGCCTTTTCGTGCCTTACCTACCGCATCGTTCAACGAGGAAATTAACGCGGCCAACGATAATTTTTTAGCATCTCCCGTGGAATATTAAATTAGTTTAAAAATATAATTTACAAAAATAAAATAAAATACATTTTTTGGAAATAGGAGGTTGAATTTTTACATACAAATATTTATCTGTTGGATCAATATTTGCATGCACAAGAAAAATGATTGAAGGAAGAATCCCTTTGCCCTTTCCTTTGTCCCGTCTTGGAACTTACGAGAATCGGCACTGTACACGCGCCGCATATGTATGTATGTACTGCCTGTACTTACATAGCGGGTATACGTATGCGGAGGGCAACACTTGAGCTTGTTTGAATGGTGCATACGTGGTCTCCCTCTCGTATGAATAGACATTTGGGCTCTTCGTGCACGGACATAAAACACGTATAGCCCTCTTGTGTATATCCATCTGGTTGTGTTTACGTCGTCCGACGGTAGGTGTCGTCCTTTCACTGTGTACCAACACTGCCGGTGGAACGATCTCCCGGTTACACAGCAGCAGCAGCAGCAGCAGCCCGAGGGCTTCTGCTTTTGCCGTTAGATTGCAGGTGTTGCGACGCGACTACGTCGACGTCGACTCCGACGTTGCCCCACCGGAGTATCAGGATTATCGTCTTGGTCACGTGTCTACTCTATGTATGTACAGATATATGCTCCGCGGATATATATAGTCGGGTGTGCGCATGTTAGGCAGTTTAACGTATAGGTTAAACGTGCGAGCACGTTCCCTCGAGGCTTCGGGGGTAATCCCCGGTTTTCTGGGCTTCCTTCCACCACCGTGCGCTGCTCCCCGTGTGACGTGGCGATCCTCAGCCCGACTGATAGTTACAAGGCCCTTGGTGCAAGGGGCCGCTGGCGCGCAACACACTGCTCTCTATATGACGACAATAGAGAGGGCTGCACATGCATTACGGGAGGCGGACGGCGGAGGGCAAGGCACTTACGTGGAGAATAGTCGCGAAATGGCGAGAGCGTTATGCAAATCCACACGTGGAATCGTACACTCCAAAGGGACCTATTGCTCCGTTAACTTCTGAGGCATACGGTTAAACGGATCATTTGAATTTGTGGATGTAAGTGAAATAGCCTTTAAATGTAAGCGAGTAAACGTTAGCTATGCAGGAATGAAAAATCATTGCAAGCGCTAAAAATCACAGTCAACAGTTTTCTTTGGAACACTGAAGTGTCCGACATGAGCCAAGAGATTCGGCAAGAGTCGATCCAAGTCGACAATCGCCGGAGAAAAATTGCAGATGGTGCAGCAGTGGGTCACGATCGAGGGTAGAGTCGACTGCCGTCTCATCGCTCATGGTTCGTGTAGTCGTGTGTCAGGGTCTGGGAAAGTCGCTCGCGCGATATCCTCTTCACCCCTTCCGTCGAGACTCGCGTTATCCACGGATAGCTTGGCGAGCCATCCACCATGGCGATAAGTCAATGAGGATGGATACAAATCGCAGCGATACTTTTCGTCAGGGCGAGTTCGTGCTTCGCTGTTCGCTGGGTTTTCTCAGCGTCGACTCGACTGGCTTTCCACCGCACGAGTCCTGGCCCATGGAGCAGCTCGCACAATCCGCAGCAGAGCGGTGGAGCGAAGGAGCGAGAGAGGGAGTAGCAGTGGTGGAGTCAGTGCACCGGAGCTTCAGCCGCGAAGAAAATCGTTTTCTCGCTCGAATCGTCGTGCGCGGAATGTATTTGTTTGTACGTAGCACTTGGCTCGCTCGTTTCTATGCGCCTGTGAGAGGAACACGGACTATTGGTCCTAGCCCCGGGTTTTCTGCCCCGTCTGTGCGCGAAGCTCTCGGTATGAGAAAAGTTCGCGGGCGGAAACTCGAGTAAACTCGAGACACAGAGTGAGAGGGCCAGAAGGTGGGAAGAAAGCGGGAATAGAGGGAGAGGAAGGAGAGAAATAAGAATGAGGGACGAACGTGCTGCTTTCAGAGACTCGTGCCCCGGAGATGGAGGAGAACGTCCAGTCGAAGGGAGTGGAAGGGGGGATGAGGGATAACTGTCCCGCAGTTCTGGGACTAAACCCCAGACGTATGGCAGGAAATAGAGTGGAGTGCAGAGCTTTTCGATCTTTCCCCCTCCTTTCAGTAGCAAAGATCTTCGAGGTTTTGCAGAAAAAGAATTCCCTACCCAAAGACTTATGGTAGCATCGTGCTTGTCGCTCCCTCCGGTGTCAGGGTTCATCCGAACACATTTTTTTCCTCTCACTCTTCCTCCTTCTTCTTCCTCTTCTTCTTCTGCTTTTTGTCTCTAGTCTTTTCAATGAAATGTGCGACACAGGCAAAGATCTCGCAATTTCGGTGTAGTCTTGTCTGAGGAGACTCTCGTCTGTGCTCAGGGGCTGGCGGTGATGTCGGTGGGCTTTGCTTTTGTGCTGTCGAACGATGCGCAAAAGTGGGTCGAGATGACTGACCGAGGAAGCGAGCGAGCGAGTGAGCGAGAGAGGGAAAGAGAGAGAGTCGAAGCTTTCGTATAAGCCCGGTTAATAACGCGGAAGTGGAGTGTGCCGGAGAAGTGATGAGAAGCGAAAGGAAAGGAAAGGAGGGTGTATGTGCGTGTGTGTGTGGGTGTATATGCGAAAGAGAAAGAGAGAGAGAGCGAGAGCGAGAGAGGGGAGTTGAGAAGAGGTTGGTGCTGCTGCCGTTGCTACTACGGGTTCTACTACTGTGGCTGCTGCCAGCTCTACTCAGTTTCCACAGTCGTCTCACCGGCGGTTCTATCCTCCACTCTTTCTATCTCGTCGAATTTGCATCTGACGTGCATCTGGTTTGTACGTGAGCCACGGCTACTCCTGCTGCTTTTCGTACGGATGATACGGGACGAGATGTATACTTAAGGGATGTCGAGACATCCGTTGTCTGAAGTGTCTGAAATAATAGAACACACGAATCGTTACGCTGGTTTGCTTTGCATTCAATTTTGGAATCTCAACGCGCGTGTTAAGGGACTGAAGCACCTGAATATCATCAGAATTAAATGATGGGATTCACGTTTACATTATTTTCAGCTTGAAAAAAAAAACCACTTGGATGGTACAAAATGTGAAGTATTTTTTGTAAATAGAATATTTACTTTTGTCGCCAAATTCATCGGTGCAGATACTTTGTTCTATTTGGCACTTGTCGCAGAGGAGCTCAGGTAGCAACCTCCGGACTAAATTGGTTTTGCGAGGTCCCATTCCCTTTGTAGGAAGACTCTGTCCAGGCGCGTGTACAGGAATTTCCATTTGAACATCCTTCGCTGAAGTTGCAAGGAAATTTAGTGAAAAAAGTTACAGCGCCGGGAAGAATTTACTGCAAAGAAAATTGGACCCTGCGAATCTCTCTCTTTGTAGTCGCACAACAAAGAAAATTGGACCCCGCGAGACCCAATTTGGTCCAACGATGCAACCAGATCTCTGTGACAAGTGCAAAATGGAAAAATATTTACACCAATGGACATGGCTACGATAAAATCCACTCAAGAAAATGTAACTTTTTTTCTGCCTGCTGAGTTTTTTATACGTTTAGTTGCCATGTAATTTTCATAATTTTTATGTGATCAATAATTACACTAATATACCGATTTGACGTTGACTAAAACCGTTTAAACTACATCACTTAACTGTCTCAAGTCCGAATTGATTATTCTGGCAACAGAGGCAACCTCGCAAGGGTTTGGACGTGTCGATCAAGAGTGATTTCAAATTTATCCTAAAATTCAATTGTGCAACGTCGACTCAATTTCTGTCGCGTATCGCGCGTCCTGAGGGACAGCTCGCACGTACGTTTCTTTCCCTCTCTCTCTCTCGCCCCCTCAATGTTAGCGTGTGACTGTGCATGTTCATATAGGATGTTGTTGCTCGTGCTCTCTTCCCAGAGCAAGCGCGAGAGAGGACTCGGATCTGGGCGATTCGCCAACGCGGAGGGTTGCCTGGCTGCCTCTCCACCGCACGAATTTCCGCCTTTCAACGCGCCCGAGATATATCCCATACTCTCCTTTTAAATCGTTTCCTGTAGCAAGAGCTGTCGTCCTCTACTCGTTGACTACGGCTCGTTCTACTCTGTCTGCGCCGATGCTGCTGCTGCCGCTGCTGCTGCTTCTCTTTCGTGCTCACCTCGTCCCGTTCGCTTATTCGCGTTCATCCTCTGCCTCTCCGAACGACAACGACGACGGCGACGACGTCTTTGGCCCACGGTTAAAATCTCGCCAGGAGGGACCTGGCGAGACTCCAACCTCTCGCCTTATCTGTACTCGGCCACCAGAGGCAGAGTGTGCGCGCCTCTCACGATGCTCCTTCTGCTTTCCCCGTACCAGCGACTCCTCCACAATCGGGGCTGCTCCTCGTGTCTCGGGGATCTCTATTGCTCTGTACTGTGGCAGCTCCGTCGGGAGAGTTTGCTGCAGGCGTGAGAGCCACTCTCCAATCACGTCGACTCTTTCTCAACTATTCGAACACCCTGTGCGTGTCTGTATGTGTGTGTGTGTATTTCTTACACCGTTTTATCGCGAAATTGCGATAATGGAATCATCCACGAACTGACGGCCTCGATAATACCTTTTTCTCCTCGGTCGACACTGATGGCCTGAGCCAACTTTTACGTTGACCTCGAGACACACCTTTCGGCCCGGAGACACGACCCAAGTCTTTGGGGTTGTTCGAGGTCGTCCAGATTGACGACGAATCCGGTGTGAAATGCGAAAATTTAGTATGAGTTTCGTATATCGTTGCAAAGGACAATTTAATAAACCGTCCTAGTGGCAGAGTTGCCTCTGTGTGAGATTCCGTTTTTCATTCGAAGCGAATGATCGCGATTGGTCAGCGGGCCAACGATTCCCTCGACCCGAAGACCCACTTCCGCGCGTCGGTATGTTTCAGGATTCTCGCGTGGATGAAGATGAGTCCCTGGGCTGCGCCTTCGGCCCTCGCCAGAACCGAGAGAGAGAAAACGAGAGGGAGCGAGAGATAACGAGATATATATTTCTTCGGGGTATTACAAGTGACCTCGGGGACTCTTCTCGGTTCGTGAGCTTATTTATCTTTCTTTCTCCGCTCCATGCGCTTCATTTTAACGCCGCCGCCGTACAATGGAGATAAACGACAACGCGCGGAGCGTCGGACGTGAAAATGGCAACGGAAAAAAAAAGTAAATAAAATAAAAGGCCTACCGAAAATAGTGTTAGAGAGAAAAAAATGAATTGAAAGATAGAACAGGTCTGAGGTTACACCGGCAAAAGGAAAGAATATGAAAGTGGTAAGGTCGCGAATTGTTGGCTAGGGGAACGTGACTCAGCCTCTTGACTGGAGCACAGCTTCTGCCGTGGTTGCAAAGGACGAGGAGAAGGACACAATCGCGAAGGAGTAAGAGAGAGGGGAGGCAAAGAACCTGTGAAGCTTTTCTCCTCCTTTATTTTGAGGTCGTTTGGCCGAGCTTCGTCGTCGTCGTCGTCGTCGTCGTCGTCGTCGTCGTCGTCGACGCCGTCGAGTGAAAAAGGGACGCGGAAAAAGAGGGGCCAAGGCAGAGGGGGATGAAAAAAAGGAAGAGAGGCAGAAGGGAAAAAGGAAGCCTCGGCTCTCTATACCCCCTTTTATGCGGACGACCAGAGCGCCACAGGGAATGCTACGGTCAGGCTGATGGCTTTATCGGTCTCGACGATCGTTAATTCGCGAGAGCTTTGCTGCTTTTTCCTGGCAATCGCGGAAAGCCCGCCGAGTCCGAGGGGGGTTGGGTAGTTGCGCAGTCGACAGGTTGATTCCGGAATCCTGCAGTTATATCCTCGCTGTGTGCCTCCCTGTGTACGTGTACGTGTACGAGTGTGCAACTACCGCTCGAGAAAAGCCGAGGAACGGGAGGTAAGACTCTGGTTTTGTCATCTCACCGCTTGTCTTCCGTAGACATCCTATCCGTGCTAGCATCGTCGACAAAGCGTATTAAAAATTGTTTCCCAGAGTCTAAGTTGCTCGGAGAGAAATTTTATGAAAAATCGTCGTCACAACAATGTTTTGTTATTATTATTTTTGTCACGCATTGCGTTGAGGCCAAATAAACATTGTTAATTGAAATCTAGGAGATCGCTGCAACGAGCAAACAAATGATTAAAATGTCACTTTTATTTACCTTGAAACAACGACGAATAATCGAAAACTTTTGCAGACACTTTTGCGTGAAACAATAAGAAGCAAAGCTCGAGTATCACCTCTCCCTTATTCAGCAGTGTGAAAAATACATACCAATCTACGAATTTGCGAAGCAGGAATCAGGAGGATTTCGTGAACATACCAAAAGTTTCGAGAGCGCGCGCAATAGTTTCTTGCGCGACTTTCCGGAATACTTTGGGGGAGAACAAGGGACCGGCAAAGTTTCCGGACGAGAGGGCCTATATGAAGAGAGAGAGTATAGGGAACAAGAACGACGAAAGTGGATGGAAAATACGATGGACTCCGCTGGCGCTCGAGGCTCCTCGTGAAAGAAAGTGAAGAAAAAAAAAAACTTTTTCGTTATTTCGCGCGTATCAATCTCCATGTTTATGCAAATCGGTGTGAAATCCTGCAGCACGCCCGATAACCCTCGTTTACTCGGGAAGGGCTTCTACCGTTCTTGCAGATCGTTCCAAGGGCTTTATCCAGAGGTATTCGAATATACATGGGTATTTGCCCCCCCACGAAAGCTCATATGTATCCGGGGGAACAAATAGCCCGGATATTTATTGAGGCTACAAAAGTCACGCGGAGGGGAATGAAAAGCGAGCCGGTCGTGTCTGGGAAATTCGTCCTACCTCTTCCCCCATATCAATTATGGTGATTTTATTATAGACGCGTAATCCACGGTCCCCTGCAAGGATAGAGCGATTTTAGGGGAAAATTGTTAAATTTTCGTTTAAAAAGAAGCATTATTATAACGAAAGGCTCGAGGGTGTTTCTTTTTTATTTTCCTTATCGAGGTGACCGTGCACCTGGGACCTTTCAGCTGCCTCCGACCACTTGGCGCTGCTCTTCCCTCCGAGCCTCGAAACGCCTCATTGTCGTCCGTAATTAGTTCCCGTGGTAGCCCTTTTTCTGGAGATTCACGGGGCGCGAGCCCGCACGAGGGAGAGGTAGCTTCCCCAGAGGCTCGCTGCTCGGCACCTCTCTCAGGCGTCGCCTTCATCCACCTTATCCTCTTATCCCGCTGCGCCGACCAAGTTTCGCGAATTAAAAGCGAATCCCGTAGCGAGCAGACAGCCAACTTTGGGCGACTGAAGCGAATTTACATTGTCAGGTGAAAAGACGCGAGGTGATTGAGAAAAGAAAATATGTCGGATTGGATGACGATTTAATACGATGTTAGTCGCTCAATTTGTGGATAGGTTCGATGTAAGTCCACGATGCGCATTTCATGAGGTGTGAATAATCGGATTTTTATTTTTTCCGAGGAATAATAAACTATCAATGATAATTCATAATTGTTGGGATGTGCCACTGCTGTAAAGCAGAGTATTCGACACGACGACGATCGTGAACCAGGTGACGGAGATGATTCGCCGCCCGATTGGACTCGGAATAGGACAGTTACGCGGGAGACAACGAAGACCCACGCGTGTCAATTGTATTCGAGCGAATTGATCAAGTACGTAGGATTGGTGGACGGCGGGCGCCGCAGCCCTGTGGCAAGCTTCGTAGTCGCGGCTAATAAACGCGGCAGGGACATCAATTACGGAATATGATCGATATACCTGTTTGATTTGTCGAGGATGCGTGCGACAAGCTGCACTTGCGGCTAATGTCGCCTCTCACGAGCAAACCTATCGATAGCTGCGGGGCGTAAATCCTCAACTGCGATACTTTGTCACACGGTGAAATCGTTGAATTTCGAAATTCCGCCAACCCACCCAAAATCTGCATTTCCCGCGCCCCGCGCCAACTCGTCTAGTCACAAATCCGAGAATTCATTTAGCGCGCTCGATGGAGAGGTGCGGCGCGGAACTTTCGTTCTCTCGTCGTTTTCCCTGGGAACCGGCGGTCCGGGGAATGCCAAGTTCCCCGGGCTTCTGTCACAGGATGAAACTTTGGCCGGAGTCTCCGGGGCGAAGCCCAGCATTCGGTTCGTCGGCCGAACGAGGCTGCGGACGGGCGATGTCGAGGAAAGGGACGCAGAGGAAGGAGAGCAGCAAACCAGAGAGGATAAAGGAGAAGGCGTAGGTACTCCTCGCAGCGCAGCTAACCATAATTAAAAGATTCCACCGTTGTCAGGGACTCGCGAGTCTGCAGTGGGACGAGCGCGCGGATTCATTCGTCGAGTTGCGGCGCGCGCTCGACCGAGGATTACACTAACTCCTTACAACTCCTTACAGCGAAGCTTCCATCGGGATTCTCTCCCCTCTTCCTTCTCTTCCGAGTTTGCCACTTCTCTCTGATCTCCGCACTCGAGACTTACCGCCAGCCAGCCACGGAGACTCTTGCTCCTCCCGCGGACGCGGCACGTGGGACCGAAGCACGCGTCGAGGGCTACACGAGGACCGCCGGGCTGCTGGAAATTTCATCGCAAGGAAGCCTGCTGCTTCAACAAACTTGGCGGCTCGCGCGTAGAGAACTGAGCCACAGTGTGGAGACTGTGTTTTCCGAAGCTCGCTAATTACCGTTTTTATTCAGAGGAAAACAAGTGTTAGATGCCGGGGCAGCGGAGATGGTGAAAAGCAAAACGTTTGAGCGGCTTTGTCGAGTATTTTTTTTTCACACGCGAAAAAAGTAGGTGTATACGTGTATATATCGAGTTGGAGCCATCAAGAGGCAACTCACTTATCGGCGTTGCACTATATCACTCGCTTTGTATATTCATAAAGCGCTCACCGCCGGTCCAAAGTGCGCGAGCCCGGGCTTGACTGATGTATTATACACGCAGAGGCATCCAACGGCCCCAAGTTTCTTTCTCGGGCCGTGGTGTTTTTCAAAGCTCTCGCACCGTAGTCTGGGACGTCCACCGTGCCCAAGGTAATAGCGAGAGAGGCCGCCGCTCCGGTGGCTCGAAATGAAAATATAACGATAAACAATGGCTCGAAGGAAGAGAAGCCGAGAATGAACACAGATAAGGGAATGAAAGGATTCCTCCTCTTTCTGCGTTTTCTTTTCCTGCATCTACTGCAACGCAACTCCGCACCGTTGTAATTCGCGGAAAAAGAATTTTTTAATTACTTCACAGACGCTGTTGTTTTTACGACATTGTTGTGATACTGTAATTAAATAGAACAACTTTTAGTTGTAACTGTTAAGTGGATCTGCCGACTCGTGATTTTCACTCGTTTATTTTTTATCGGTAAAAATGAAACGTATCCGAAATCCTGAGGAATTTATTGTTTGTCGCACTGTTTTATCCCTCTTTTAAAAAGTTCATGAGGAATGGAAAGCATTGTTAGCAAACTATTCGAGATGTGATTGGCTGGAACTCTCAGACCGAGTCCAGGTTCATTTGTCCTTGATAACTTTGACAGTTCTGTCAAATATCGTATTTTTTTTAAATTCACTAAAAAAAGGTTGTAACCAGTGTTTTCAGGGGTAGAATATGCGACTTGAGAACGATGGTATAGGTTAAAAGTCGATATTTTGAAAAAATAAATTTCGTGACCCCGATTTGGGCGGTGTTCGGCCCGGAGCCAGATCTACAATTTCTGACAAAATGTTCGGCCAAACATTTTTTTTTTTCAAAATCAACTAAAAAAGGGTTGTAACCAGTGTTTTCAGGGGTAGAATATGCGACTTGAGAACGATGGTATAGGTTAAAAGTCGATATTTTGAAAAAATAAATTTCGTGACCCCGATTTGGGCGATTTTCGGCCCGGCGGCCAGATCTACGATTTCTGACAAAATGTTTGGCCAAAAATTTTTTTTTTCCAAATCAACTAAAAAAGGTTTGTAACCGGTGTTTTCAGGGGTAGAATATGCGACTTGAGAACGATGGTATAGGTTAAAAGTCGATATTTTGAGAAAAAAAAATTCGTGACCCCGATTTGGGCGGTTTTCGGCCCGGCGACCAGATCTACGATTTCTGACAAAATGTTCGGCCAAATATTTTTTTTTTCAAAATCAACTAAAAAAGGGTTGTAACCAGTGTTTTCAGGGGTAGAATATGCGACTTGAGAACGATGGTATAGGTTAAAAGTCGATATTTTGAAAAAATAAATTTCGTGACCCCGATTTGGGCGGTTTTCGGCCCGGCGGCCAGATCTACGATTTCTGACAAAATGTTCGGCCAAAAATTTTTTTTTTCAAAATCAACTAAAAAAGGGTTGCAACCAGTGTTTTCAGATTAGTCAAGTAAAAGAACCAAAGCCCAAAAATAATAATAAAAGTATATAGAATTTTAATTTCAATCTGAAAGAGGTTAAAGTAAAATAAAATTCTTTTAAATATATCGATGAAAAATTCATATATATGTATATATGTTTCATGATAAATTCCGACGATTTCTATGGGTCGTATGGTTTTTGTTATATCCTCTATCAAATTTCATTGTAAATATGGTAACTTCGAGGCTCGCGAGTATTCTCTCACCCTCGTATTTCTTTGTGCTTTAACGACGTTATTAAATATGGAGGGTGCACGAGGGGTATCCGGAAATGTCGAGGAAAGTTTTGACCGAGGCTCGTAATACTATAACCCAGTGGCAGGACTGGTACAGGGACCGGTGGCACAGTGGAACACCAAAAGCTCGAAGTTAACCGAGGGCAGAAGCTAGGCTCGCCTCTCGCTGCTCGCTGCTCATCTCGTAACGACGAGAAGTTGGCTCGTAAATTTCAGCGGTCCAGGCTTTGCCTCTCCACGTGTCTCTTTCAGTGTGTGTGTGTGTGTGTGTATTTATGTGTTTGTGTACGTGTCACAGTCCCTCTGCCCGTTCAACCTGCTTCAGGAAGCAACGCGTTCGTTAAATCGTTGCAAATTCTCGACAAACAGCTGAAAACAGAAATAACCTAGCATGAAGAACATTTTCCATAGTAACGCCCCGCCCCGCGGTATTTTCGTACATTACTGGCCATTAAAATATTCTCCGATTAATTCCAAACGTGTTAATAACATTTTTTAGATATTAAAAGTGCTTGATAAGAAGAGAAAAAATAAAGCAAGAAGAGACGTTAATTAATTTGGGGAATGAGGATGGCTTTGCGTAACTCTCGGGTCCCAACGTTATCCGAGCCAGGGCCAAAGGGAGTTGGTAAGTCGAAGGCGAGAGTAGGTTGCAGGGGTGTGAAGTCTTCTCTCACAGTGTCTGGTATACATACGGGAAACTCGCCGTAAGTTCGTTACGATGGGGTGAAGAGGCAGGACTGCAGCAGGGCAGGGGGAGGTATATGCGATCGTACGCGACACTCCCCGACCCTCCGACCTCGTTACGCTCCGCCACCATTAGAGGAAAATTGATAGCGACTCCGTACTCTTCCCTCCCCCCTCCCAGAAGCAGCGGCGGCGTCAGTTCCCCCACTCGCGTTCGCGCGAACCAAGCCCCCTCCCCCTGCGCTCCCCCCGTCACTCCCTCCACTTCCACTCGAAGGAGAAATTGCGCGAGAGACTTGCGGGCTATCAGAGAACCCGACGTGAAAATTAACGAGACCGCACCGGATCGAGATGACATTAGCAGTCGAAGGGGCCGCAGTTAAGGGCGGCACGGGGGGAGGGGAGGGCTCGAAATACCCTCGCGAAAAGAAATTAAAGTCGATTTCGAGACGCTAGTGCTACTCGCTAAAGCACTCGATCGTTGCTTTCGATCACGGAGAACTTTCTTATTCATTCGCTATCAAATTTATAGTCTCGCTTTGTCTTGTCTCTTTTCTCGGGAGCTCCGTTTTTGCACACTTTTTTTACGCCTCGGCCTGGAGAGTTTTTTTTTCTTCCGATAATCAAAATATCGGTATGATCGATATTACCTGAGTTTAATTTTTAATAAAGTCAATTATTTAATTTTTCGAAAACGTAATTGGATTTTTTTTTTTTTCGTAAAGATCGAGTGAAAGTGATTTTCGTTTTACCAGCCAATTCCGCGGAAATTGTACGGCGGTCGAGCTGCGGCAAGCAACCTTACGAGTTGCGAGTCGATATCGCGAGGGTTAAGAGTGGGAGGGAAAAAAATCGAAGGGTACCGCGCGTACGTGTTGTTTGTAGCTTCCTCGCTGTTCTTTTTTGCCCTGCTTTATGCCGTCGTATCCTCGTGTATACCGAGTCCCGTGTCACGCGATATCCGCCACCGCCGCAGACTTTCTTCTCTGACGATGCAGTGGCATTAAGGGTGCTCCTGCCCGGAGGGCTGCGCGTCCTTGTACGGTTTCCTTCTGGCAAAACAAAGTACAACATTCGCTGCGTCGGTTTTCGATGCTCCGGTGCTTCTCGCTACTTCGCAGACAGAGCCATCGTTCGACGAGCTATCGACTCTATTTATTCCACGAAAAATTGCAACCTCTGAAACCAAAGCCCCCGGTTGCTTTTCGTAGATTATTTTGTACTCACCGCAAAGTGCGCATTCAACGCACGCGTCAGACCGCGAAATGTCGATCAACGAACGAAATGATTTATTTTCGTCGCTGAAACTACTTCGCTGCATTTGCCTAACCGTTAGTAAAAAAAAAAAAAAACGGTGGAATATAATTGGCTCGTTAGAAACTTTTGGCAACGATAAAACAAATAAAAATTAAATTCAGCCGACAGATGTTAAAAAACAGTTGAAATCGCTTCAATTCAATGAGCTACAAATTTTGTAGTCCATGGTAATTTTACAGAATTATTTTCCGGTGTGCAAAGTTTTTAGACTTTTTATTCTCATATTTGTCTTTTTTGTGATTTAATCACGGTTGTCTTCTGCCTTCATCGACTCATCCCTCGCTTGAGTTTCGACGTTCGCGCGGACGTTTGGGGCTCTGACGAACCGGCGGATGGCCGGCGAAGTCGGGTAGGACGATTAACTTGGAAGTTTGGACGCTTAATTAATTGCGCTCGCGAGAGAGCGAGAGAGAGTGGTGCGACTAAGAAGCGGGGTGGGTTCTATGGCATAGCCACGACGTCGAGCGGCCCCCAATTTCCCATTTCTCTTTCTCGTCTCCCCCCTTTCCTTCCTTCCACCTCCACCACCCCCAGCTCCCCTCTCCGCGCCAGACATAAAAGCTGAACTTTGATGCTTTATTCAAACCTCGAGTCGGCAAACAGTCCTCGAAGATACTTGGAATTCCGTTCTGTGCGTCTCTCCGTCTTTCAGCTGCAAACAGTTTTCCCCTTTTCTTATTTTCTTCCCCCTCAACGACAACCTCCCTACCCGCGTTCTCTCGCAGCGTCCCGAAACAACAAGAAATTTATAAATTGCGAAAAAACTTTCACATGCATTAAAGAACGCGCGCGAAACTGAGTTCGTTGAAAAACAAATAATGCTGAAGAATCGAAGAACCAATTCGTCCCACGTTTTTCCGCCAATAGAATTCTTCGTGAATACGAACATTGCCTTTAAATATATATTTCGATCCAATAAAAAAAAAATCTGCTAACTGGGCAAAGAGGTACATTTCACCGTACCAAAAAATTAAAAATTCTTCTCCATATCAATTCAAGGTTTAAAAAATAGCGCCTGCTGTTGAAACTGCATAAGATAAGAAATGATAAAAATTTTAATAAGCTTGCGCCGTCAGTGATTCTGCGGAACAAAATTGGAGCGGTGTCAGGCTTCGCATACCCCCCATTTAGAACTATCGGGGAAACTTCCTGAGCGCCCAAAAAAAAATGTCTCTACCGCGCACTACGAGGGAAGTACGCAACTCGAATTTCCCCGAGAAAACCATTTACCCGACTGTATTCACCCAGTGGAGGTACCATTGAAGTTCAAAGTTGTGGATAGACTAGAAATTCGAGAATCGCGAAGTAGAATTCCTTGTCGAAGGGAGCTTGGAAAAGTCTTGCGTTATATCGCGGGCGCGGGAAGGCGCCGCGGCTCAAAGTCAGAACGCCGCTTGGTGCGCGAGCGCATGGAAGGAAAAGTGTCGTCGTTTTCTTCTTCCTTCGGCGTTGTCGGTCGGCAACGGCGGCGCTCGCACTCGTCGAGCGCCAGAACCGGTAGGGTGGTTGCTTCCGGTTGCACAGACACTTCCGGCGGCTTCTTCGTGTCTCGCTCGCCGAGCGAGTGGATAGCCAGTGCGGATACAGGTAGACAGAGAGCTGAGAGAGAGAGAGAGAAAGATGGAAGCGAGTCTTGGCTCACCGGAAATTCGACGTATCCAGGTTAGAAGCGACGAGCTCCCGCGCACTCCACTGTTCCAACTTCCACAGGGTAAAATTCGTACTCGAGGCAGAAGAAATCGTCGAGATAAGGTGCGGAGGAGTAGAGACCGGAAGACAAGGAAAAGAAGCTGCTTGCCACCGGAGTGCAGACACTGTGGGCGTCGAGGAAAACGTGTACGGGTTGAAACAACAGCTTTCCAAGCCAGACGGACTTGCTTTTCTTTCTTACCATGCTACATTGACTATGTGTGAGTGTGTTTGTGTGTTCGAGCCACTGGGGATTACCGCGACAGGATTTTTTTTTCTCCATTCACGGTGCATTGTTTTCCGCAATTCTTGGAATGAAAATGGCTATCAAAGAATTATTCTCTGGCGAACCCCATTCGTTATCACTGCAAACAACGTTGGAAAACTGTAGAACAAAAAAAAAGACAATATGGAATAAAGATTAATATTCCACATTCGCAAGGTTTTTCATTAAACATTGTTTTGTGCTGCAATTCAGACGCGGAAAAAGTTCCACTTATAAAAATATTTCATTTAACATGCATGTCTGGTAAAAATTTCGTTACGTGTACCGTGTGTTTAATATTCATTCTCAGGTAGACTTTACCCTACACTTATTATGCGCATTGTAAGAAAAGTTTTGCAGAATACACGAGAATTCTAAACGAGTTTAAATTCACCGTTTCCGGCGACGCGTTTCCAAAGCGCCAAGTGTGGACAGAGAAGCACGTCGGAAAATTTGGAGCGAACTAAGGAGCGTTAATGCAAAAAAATTGCAGAGTCCCAAGAGAGACTCTCGGGGCGTCCGTTGTCCGGGTGTCTCGGCACCACCTCGGGCGAGCGACGATAAAAAGGCGTGGAAGTGAAAAGTAAGGCAGTGAGAGTACGACGAAGAAAGCAGAGATCGCGTTAGCGATGGGAAAGCAGAGGCCATGGGGAAGGGAGAGAGGGAGGGAGAAGGAGAGCGAGAACGGCCAGAGGCGAGGACGAAAGCGCGTACGGTGGAACACACAACACACGGAAGAAAGAGTTGTGCTCGGTGCTTTTCTTTGGATAACAGGATACACGAACATGTTTCCTCTCTCAGGTTCGCGTGCGACCGGGCGCGCTGAGACCTCGCGGTCAACACAACTTTATTGTGGTAGGGTAGGACAGTGCGAGCGCCACGGTGAATCACCTCTCTCTGTGTTTCTGTGCCTCTGTCTATATATGTGTATATATAAATAGACATACATGGAGCACATAGAAGGTAGTACAAGACTCGGGGCTTTGCCTGCACCTTCGACGCCGCGCGCTTTTCCCGCCTCCGGGGCCTCCAACCCCCGACGTATTTACGCCCGCACGCCTCGCAGCTCTCCTTCTTCTTCTCCTTCTTCTTCTTCTTCTTCCTCTTCTTCTTCTCCTGCTCCTCCTTCTCCCGCTTACTCTTTCTTTCTCTCTCTGTACCCTCTCAGCATTCACTTCCTCGCTCCATCCCTCGAGGATTCGAGCCAACGCTGAGCTCACACTCCGCGTGAGGCGCTATACACTGCACTATCTCAGTCTACTCTCTATCTTGCTCCCATTTCCGCTCTGCCCCTTCCGCTTCGACCTCTTCTTACGGCAAAGGTGAGTATACATATATTTGTATACGGGGCATTCAACAGCGATTCAAACAATGCACGAACGCGTCGAAATTTCGTTAATTAGTTCTCGAATTATTCAACAACTGTCGAATGGAATTACTGTTGTAGCAGATTTTACGTACAAGATGAACATTTATTTTAAGAACAGCTTAAGATGCAAATGAATTTTTTATTATTAATTATTTAAGAGATGAAAATGGGTTTCGAAGCAGTAAATGTGAATCAAATTTGATGTTCTTTTCAGCTTTGCAAAAAAAAAAACATTTAAAAAAATTAACTAAATTCAAGAGTATCAGATTTTTCCATTGACCGAGTTGGTGTGGAATGTCCCATACGAATGTATGTGTGCGTGTGTATGGGAGTATCCATATACATCGTAGCTAGGTACCTCTCACGATCTACTTACTTCAGCCTTTTTCCAACCTCTTTCGCACCCTTCGTCTCCATTTCCCATTCGTTTTACTCTCACCCCCTCCTCGCCTCGCTGCTTTACAGGGTTTTTTTTCACAAGGAAGAAAATATGCCCTTCCGGGAATTCCATTGACCCTTCCGCGTATCTAACATCTGGAATATATATCTGACATCAAGGACGTGGATCAACATCTGAAGTTTTCCATGTTGCCTAGATTTTTTTCTTCAGAAATCACACGAGGGAATATGTTGAACTGTAAAAAAACCATGAATAACAAAACAAAAATTACTGAATGAAATTGTCAATATTCCGCGTTTTATTAGATAATACACGCAATAATTTTTCTTTACATTATCGCGCAATGCGTTGCTGGCCATTACCGTAATTGAAAAGTACAAAAAAGTACATATCGCAATGGCTGCCGGTACGAAAAAAGCGTGAATAACCAGTCCCGCGAGCAATTCTGCGCATAATGTACCGAAGGCTCGTAACAATAGGTGGAACTGCGTTGCGCCGGGAATTACTGGCCGAATTGGAATAGCTACATTCGCAAACGAGCGGAATATTCGTTAATCGAGTTTCGAGAGAATACATTAAAGCTAGATAGATAGATAATATATAAGGATTGAGCGTGAAAAATGCCAATAAACGGTCCGGGTGTTTTTTTGTGGACCGGTTCAATATTTTCGCGAAACCGTGGTCGGCCGTATCTTCGATCGGGTCGAGGAGAATAAAACGCGAAGAATAAATAAGTGCGATGGTCGGGGAGTGGGAGGCAAATTGCCCGCCTCATGAATTATTTATTTTTCGCGTTAATCCAAGTTTCTCGGTGGCTCGCACGTTCTCAACAATACATATATATATATGTGGGTGTGTGAGTACCTGACTGTATCTGTCTCCTAGGCTGTGCATATAAATATATACCCGCGTATATATAGTTTGGGAAGAGACAATCGAACTTTGCTGCAGCAAGACGTGCCTCTTCTTTCCGAGATTCCCGTTATTCCCCTCCGCCCGTCACCAGCAGCACCGACGTCCTTCCTGTCCCGGACCCCAAGCCCGAAGAAAACTTCGATCTCAGCCAGCCACCCACCCTTGCTTCTGCTGCTGCCGTCGCCTGTCTTTCCACGCGGACAGAACGAACCAAATAACGCAAAGAAACAAAAGACAACTCCGAGCGAGATTCTTCTCTTTCCCTGTATACTTACTTCCCGCGACTGGAATCACAAATTCTAGGCGACACGACGCGACCACTATTTCGCGTGGAAATGTTTATGCCAATCGCCAAACATTTTTAAAAACGAAAAACAGCTTCCCAATGATGATAATATTAACAACGATAATAACAGGTACCCCTCTATTGTCATTGATAACAATGACGAGAACATTTCTATAATCGTATTTATAAATGAAGAAGAAATTTGAAAAATAAATCGCTGGTAAATCGAATATTTACGGGAAAAAGCGAGCGATTGTTTCGAGGTCGTTGGCACGAGCGCGCAAGAAGGATCCGTATGCAGAGGTAACGGATTAGCCGGGTAAAGTGCTAGACATTTTCACTCGGAGCTCATGACGCGCAGCGGGTCGTGCGGCGCTGCTGCTGCGTCGTCGCTGCAGCAGCCGAGGCTGCCTAGCCCTCGAATCCTTGACGCGGTACGTGACAGCGAAACTAACGCGGATATACCGCGCGCGCGCGCATGCAGCACGTACGTCGCAAGCGTGATGCAAGAGGAGGAGAGCGCCGCGTGCACTTCTCGCCCCCCCTGTGTCATTGAGCGTGCTCTCCCGCGCGCGCGAGTAGAAACGCTCGCGTATAGTCAGACAGACGGGAGATAGACGAACGCGACTCGACAGTCCGCGTCTGTCTGCCTACTGTACTAGACGCCCGTTTCTGCAGGCTCGCGCAGCGGTCTCGCCAAACGCACAACACACACACATACACTCGCGCACCGCGAGTGTCGAGTGTTTGTGTGTATTAAGAGGGTTAGAACGAGAGCCACATGCATCCGGCGCCGGAATAGAAGGAAGAGGGGAAGCGGCAGGGGCTCTGCGGGTACCACAGAACCGAGCCACAGGGCTCAAAGGGAACAAACGCAAACGTACGCAAACAGCAATGGCCCGAGGACACAATTTCCGGTGGCGGGCCAAACCACCCCCAACTCCCCCCCACTACCATTTCCCCTCTCTGAATCCTCACCGCCCGGCTGACAAGATTGTCCTCCACCGAGACTCGGTAAGCGCTTCGTCTCTCTCTCGCCTTCGCCTCTCTCTCTTCCTCTGTCTCTGTTTCCCGTCGACTGTACTGTAATCAGCTGGTGACTGCTGCTCTATGCTATATGCATTTATTTGCCTTGAACCGAAGTTGAACGATTTTTTTTTCTTTCTTTTTTGGTAAACGCACGTGGAACGTCGTTCAATTTGGTGAGATAAATTATACATCGCGCGTCATTATTTTTTCGTGATGGATATGACCGCTGCTGGCGATAGAGGCGAAAAACAATGCGTTGTAATAACAGTCATTTTTATTGAAATATGATAGGAATTGTTTTTATTTTTTTTGCACAATTGTTTCGTTTTCTCTTTTAGTTTATTCGCAAGTTTCACGGTTGTGGATTTGACTGAATGATACAGGGAGTATTGGGGGGATTTGTTAAAATAACTTGAGTTAATTGGTTTGTTATTCGATGGGGAGTAAAATAATGCACACGGCCATCGATATTTTTAACGATATTAGGTATCAACGGTATTTGAGTTTCGTAAAACGATATGTGGGAGGCGAAACGTGTTTGGGCGCATTAAAAGGTCTGATTGCGAGCAGTACCCATCATTGATGATTCCCGAGAGAGTAAAAAAACCGGTGGAGTTCTAATACGAGAATGAAAAGTTTAAAAAAATGTCAGGTTGTATCCAGGGTCGTATTATGACTTTTAAATAATCTGATATACCAGCCCCCGACGATTCATATTTTTCTAATATGACCCTGATATATTTTTTGCACACGTTGCGGCGAATAAATTATAAATCCATCGTAATAATGTGCAAAACGTTTCAATGGCTCGACGATCGATTGTCCTTCGACCTTGTTGAAACCTTCAACGAGGCTTTTTCCACTCGTGTCCAATACATTCGGCCTTCCATCAATTTTATGCAACAAAATCAAATAATACACCATGATACTGATGGATTATAATAATAACAAAATTATTATGACACGATAACTGAAAATATTTCGTAACGGGTCGAGTATCATCAAACCTGCAAATCGACAAGAGAGTTGGTCGAACGTGCATTAAAACAATATGTAATTTAACGCGCATATATCGAGTTAATTAATCAAGTAACTAATAACTGAAGTTGGTGCTATCGCTGAGAAGAATTAATTACTCGTCGAATATCCCCCTCGAGGCCATTGAACTCGCCAACTCTAGTAACGAGTTGCATCATTAAAATCCATGCCATGTGTTTTCATTATTTTTTTCTATCTCAATATTTGCTGTATCGATCGCTTTCAATACATTATACATTTTATAAATTCCTACCGACCTGCAAAAACGACTCTTAAAAAATCTACTGCGATGTACCAGGACACGTGTATGGTACAACAGTTAACGAGAGCATTAAACATCCCTTTTTCCGAATTAATGGCGAAAAGGACAGACTTTAAGCCAACAATGAAGCTCGTTAAATTATTTTAGAGGGCTGCTGATCCGTTGTACCCTCCACCGACCGCTATTAATTATTTTCAGATATAATTTGGTTACATACCGGCTTAATCAATTGCTTATCGCCAGTGTAAACAGTGACGATAATTATATTGCGCGAGGTCATGGAACCTGCCAACTTTAACGATGCCTCAAATAATGCAATAAAATGACGCCTCAAATAATGCAAAGAATTTTTCGAAAACCGATATTAATTACAGTTAAAAGAAAACAACACACACACACTTTTGTTCATCCTTTTCAAAATGATCTCACCATTTTGAAAAACACCGAGGAGATATACTTAAAGAGTGCATAAAATTCTCTTCACAGTTCGACATAAAAAACGTCCTTTCATCAAGAATAAAAGCTGAACACCCTGAGCGATGAAATTCGACTCCTAAAAAAGTCGATCAATCTTTCTCCCAGTTCGTCAAAGTCTTTTCACAACTCTTACCTTATGATATCTCTGATTTTCGTACTTCTGTCCAGGCTCTTCGAAGAAATTCCTTTCTCACACAGTGCCAATAGAATTATTCATATTTATCCGAATTAACGATCGCGGTTTTGTCGTATTACACCGAATGTTTTTCTCACTGGGTTAATAATTCAGTCACTCGGCGGAAATTACGTAAATTATACTCGACGCTTGATTAGCTGTGGTAATGATGAATTTCGCGGCGTCAAAAACCGTTACAATCGTCAGTTTAGTTGACAACAGAGACTGACGACGAGTCTGAAAAGCGCGAGGAGAGCTCACGTGCGTCCGGTGAGCGGTCGCCGCGTGCACTGACTCCTACGAAGAGCCGGAACGTAACAGCCGTGAATATACGATAACGACAGTCGGGGGTGCAGATAGACAGAGACGGAGAGACAGAGCGAGACCGAGAGGGAGAGGGAGAGAGAGGGAGAGAGTGGAGTACGATTACGAGAACGTGGGGCGTCCCGACGCGCGCCTCCGCAGTCCGCCGCCTTTCTCGGCGTACAACTCTGGCGAGAGCAGCGCGCACACCGAGTTACTATGACGACCGGCGAACGCATCATCGTCAGAGCGCAGTCGCGCGACTCCTATACGCGACGGCGACACAGAGGGAGAAGAGGAGGGGAGAGAGGGAGAGAGGGTAAGTCGGAAACGTCAACCAGAACGTAAACAAAAAAAATGTATAAAAGAGGTAGAAAGAGAGGGAGAGGAAGAAAAATAATTCCATCACTAGTATGATTAAAAAAAAAAAGATTTACAAAACATTTTACTTACTCTTGGCTTTGGAGAAATCAGTCTCGGCTTGATGTGATTGGACGGATGTGTTTATGCTGTTCAGTTACATCTTGCATCTGAAAGAACATAGCGTTTTTTAGAAAGAAGAATTATTGGACTTTCAATTTGTTGAGAAATATTTGCCACATCCATAAAACCAAGGGAAGTATAAATAAAAGGACAAAAAATACAAGACATGACAAAAATACATCACTTTGCATGAAATTAAGGTAGAGAAAATGAGATAAGAAAAATGCAAACTCTCTTCAATTTCAGAACTGGGTTAAATCATTCTTGGCTTGACGTCATTGGCCGGCTACGTTTATATTGCTCGCCTATCAGTATATCTCGAAGCCCAAGAATAACGCAGAGAGTGAGAGAGAGAAAGAGAGACAGAGAGTTACCGAAGCCGCAGTGAAGTTGGGTTACGTCGTTGAGAAGAGGAAATGAAGGCCGTCCTCCTATCTTCCTGGACTCGTTGCTCACGAACGTCGCGTGTTGTCGGCGACGTTTTTGTCAAGCGCCTGGTGACTCCGGCAGAAGACCTGGAGCTCTCGATCTGCAGCGCAGAGTCAAGACACCCTTCGGTAACAGCCATTACCCATCCGTTGCAAAGCCTCGCGCGACCGAGAGACCGCGGAAAACCAGCGTCGCCGCCGCATGAAACAACCTCGGAGCAGTTTCTATCGGTGATGCGCGCGCGGCTATCAGTATTATAGAGCTTTTCTGCTTGTACGCGGTACACGTATATCTGTCTGTATCTGTATCTCTATTCTATACGCGGCATTCTTCGTCAAATAAACCACCTTTTTAGTCTCTTGGATACATGTATTCTTATTTTTATTCAAACTAGGAACAATGACGCGCGCCCACGCGCGCGGTCAGGGTTTATCCAGCGTAGCAGGAACCTTGCGATTTTTGGCGAAAAAAAAAATTTTCGATTCAACGAAGTTTTAAAACCCTATCCGATGGGAAATTTTCCGCTGATTCCAAATATGACCGGTTTTTGCCCGAAAAATAAGAAATTCAAGGAGAAAAACGCGAAAAACGATTTTTCACTTTTTCCCAATTTTGGCACTTCATTAAAATCGGTGTAATTTTTCTTTGGATCAATATAATTGGGATTTTCTTTTTGCATTCGAAAGAAAACTCTTCAACGAAGAGAATGTCGCCAGGCGGAACGCGATATCTCGATTTTTCGATTTTTTGCAGATTTTTTAATTTGACCCTCAAAAATCGCATATTTTTTGAAGGGGTACCCCTTGCCGTTTTTTTGGCGAAAAAAAAAATTTTCGATTCAACGAAGTTTTAAAACCCTATCCGATGGGAAATTCTCCGCTGATTCCAAATATGACCGGTTTTTGCCCGAAAAATAAAAAATTCGAGGAGAAAAACGCGAAAAACGATTTTTCACTTTTTCCCAATTTTGGCACTTCACTAAAATCGGTGTAATTTTTCTTTGGATCAATATAATCTGGATTTTCTTTTTGCATCCGAAAGAAAACTCTTCAACGAAGAGAATGCCGCCAGGCGGAACGCGATATCTCGATTTTTCGTTAACGACATATCTCGATTGGAGATAAAAATCTGGAAATTTTGTTCAAGTGCGTATAATCGTACCAAAAATGTATTTGGTCGTGAAATAACATAAGAAATACTTCGGAGGGTCGGTAAAAGAGTGTCTGACCTGACAGGAAACGGCTCATATGTAGTATGATATCGCTGCGCTGCAGAACGGAAAGGGTGGACCTCGGAGATGATGCTATCCAATATTACCGATCTCTGTGACGAATCCAATACTCCCGGGGTTCCCGCAGACGCGCGCACCCACACCCGCGCACGTACGCATGCATACACGCGTGAGTTTCACAATTTCCCGTACTATTATTATTATCACCGTCATAACTATAGATGGAGTTCCAAGAACACGAACAATCGAGACTTCTAGCCTGAGGATATGGACGTTTTACCGACACGAAAATGAGGTAGAACGTCATAAAGATATTCACTCAAACACAGGTGATATATATTTATCATTCTCTGATACAAGGGGATTTTGATTTCTAACGTATCCCAACCAATTGTGATGAATTTACGTTGCACTATTTTTTACAAACATGAAAAATAACAGAGTAAAAGAACGAAATGATAACGAAAGGAAATACAATTATTTTGAGCCATCGAAATAATATCGTTGACTATAAATAACGAGAACGCTTTTCGATAAACAAACCGTTTGAACGTCGACCCGCGAATTAATCTTCGAGCTATCTGCATTAACTCACTCGCCCCTTTGCGGATTTTAGCATTAGCAAAGTTGCAGCGGATTTTCCGCACGACATGTGTGCAATAATCGCCTGGCGACCAGTCAACTTTTATTTCCTACCCAGCGCAGCATCCTCTCGCGACTCTCGCCAAATGCTGGGTGAGTGTCTGTGTGTGTGTGTTCCATTCCTTTTTCGCTTCTGGCTGTATCGCTTACTAGGATGATTCGAATACAGAGCGGCTCATCCCTCGCCCGGATCTTCCTCTATCCACTGCACGATTTTCTCCCTTAAATACCAGTCGCCATTGCTTTTCGCCGTTCCGCACACGCTTTAATGCTCCACGGCATTATCATAATTGCCTCGACCTCGTTATTCCGTTCACAAATATTATTTAAACAGTCGAACACACGCGCCCTCCGCCATCGTTTCGAATATTTCTCCTTCCAAATTGACCTCAGCTTCTCCTTTTATTCCGCGAAATGAGAGCGTAGCAGTTGCATTCGTTAATTTAAGCGACGTTTTTTTTGTTGTTGCCTCGAACGCTTTTGCCATTTCTCGTTGAAACGATGGAGACGACTGTAACGAATCGTCGACGAGATGCGAGCGTGTCAATTTTTTCGTTCTCCGTTCAAACGCGACCTCGGCGCGAGTTGGTGTGAGATCCGGTATAATGTAACGAGAGAATACCAAGCGCGTCGTTCTATGCACGGAGCGCGACGGTAAACGAGTGCAAAGCGCAATTTCTACGCTCGAGCCCCGAGCGTCAATGAAAGTTCATTCGACACTCGATCAAACCGACTCTTTGCGCCAGCCAACGGACACGAAAACACCAACCAACAGTCGCTGCTCCCCGTTCAGCGCCGCTGCCGCTGCCGCCGCGACGACGCGACGACGAATGCTGATTGTAGTTGTATTGTAGCGCGTCCTCGATCGGTGCAACAATACCCCGAACAATGGCCCAAACCCAAGGGTTCGTACTCTCTGCTTCTGTCTCGTGTACATCGCCGCCGGTCCCCTTTGTACACCCGAGACTTCTGCAAATCGAGACTCCCTCTCTGTCTCTCTCAGAACGAAACGGCATTCCTTTGAGCCGGTATCCGGTGACTCGCTACCTCAAACACGCGTGTGCGTCTGTTTAGTGTACCAAAAAAATTACACATTTTCCCTAAACTGCATTAGCCAATTCGTAGATCCGACTTCGGGTCGCGAAAAACATTAAGTACATCAATCGTGCTTCGACCATAGTCAATCTATGCACAACAACATCAAAACGTCTAACCATACAAATCTATGCCACTAACTTAACTTCCCTCCCCTGATCAAAGAATCCAAATTTCCATAACGAAACTATGATTAAATACCAGTGTAATCAACGAAGTGTATGATGATCGCGATCTCGCTCAGCGAATACGTATTTGGAATCTCATTTTCCTCACCTTCGCAGCACACATTTTTTTGCCGTTAGAAGCCATGATATTAAATAACACTGTGCGCTATATTCATCTCCGATATAAATTACGTAGGGAAATTACTTTAATATACATATATATGTATATATATCGTGAGTAACGCGTTTGAAATTTCCCTGCGGAGTAGCCCGCCGCCGCAGCTGCCGCTGCCGCCGCGTCGGTGCAATGATGGCGCACGCCTCTCTATCTCGGTGCATTCGTGGCTTCGGAGCGAGGGACAAATATACAGGCAACGATGCGACGGGAACCCCGGGAACGCTGCACATTTTCTCCTTCGATAGCTCTCGCGAAATACCGTCGTGTCTCTATAGCTCCTCTGAAAGACATATCCCCGTCGTCGCTCCTCTGACAATTACGCCAAGCACAGGACGAGGCCTTTAGACTTCTCTCACTCGAACAGCCTTGTCGATCCATAGCTTCATCCGACATACCCCCCGCTTCCCTCTTCAACTACCCCTTTCCAAGGGCTCGGGAACACTCGCCGCCCTCATTTAATCATGAACGCATTATGCGAGATTAGATGAGTCTGGAAAATTAATATTCCGGTGCGGTGGTATACTGCGCGACGAGTTTAATGATCTCACCCCTCACCCTCCCCCCACTCTTTTCGGTCCGGAGGGAAACAGATCTATAGCACTGTCCTTCCCGGCGGAAAAGCCCTTTTCCCTTTAACATTGCTTCTCTCGGCTAATGCTCGCGTGATACGAACCCCTATCTCGGGTAAACGTAACTCTGGCAAGAGCCTCAAAGCTTCGGGAGGAAACGCTGAAGCGACGATAAACGCGATGCCCCCCTCCTCACCCCTCTCTTCCCGTTCCTTCCCTTTCCAAGCCCGACTCTGCGCCTGCTTGGCTTTCTACATGCTCGTTTGTAAACACCCATTAATCTAGTTTATTTTATTTTTTTGCTTTTCGTTAATTACGTCCCGTCAAACAGCACCTAGTTAGTGGCAGGTCTGAGTTAATCACAGTTCTTGCCAGCGGCTGACTTTCTTTGTGTCGGTGAGCGAATATATTTTGCGGTTAAGTTATACGCTAGATTTGCCTCTCTCCTATTTTTTGTCTTTGTTTATTTTTTTAACGAGTATTTATATGTCAAATTTTCTCGTTATTTTTCGGTGAGAATTAAAAATGTGTATGTACATTTTATTGCCAGTAATTTTGAATTTAATCACCTCGTTTCCATGATAATTGTCGGCGCGTGCGGATTCGTTCAAATCGTATAAAGGCTTCTTTGTTTATTCTGTATCCAAGTGCCAACCTCTTCAGCTGTCACGTTGACCCAAATCATGAGAGGGAGGCTCCGTAAACAAACGGGCGATGAAAATAAAAATTAAATCGAGTGGTACGCGCGGGAGCTATTTACCAGGTGCGTATATAGCTCGTTGTGCACTGTGTATGTGTGATTTCCCTTCGTCCTGATGGCTATAGTTGTATCGGCGATCCTGAGCCTATTCAATTTTTCGTCCCAAGTTGATTCGACGCAATTTATCCACTTAAAAAAAGCGGGCGAGCAAAACCTTTCGAAACAGTTAATTCCCGTTCTCTCTATCTTCCTCGCACGATTTCTGTACCAGATATATTCAGGGTATCGGCGATTATCGACCCGATTGTTCATTTTAACAACGTTCCAATTTTTCGTGCACGGAAGGAATCTACATTTTTGGTTTCCCACCGCAAAAACAGCTGACGTACGATTCAACGCTCTACAGAGAGAATAGTATATCGGTTGGGTCGAGTCTGAGGAAAGTTCGCCGTGCGCTTGATATATCGCAGTCTGCAAATATGTGAGTAACCCAAAGCTTCCGGCGTCGTGGCTCGCGTGTACACGCAGTACCGGAATGTTAAACGAAATCAAAGGGATGACGATTGTTTATCTTAATTTTTACGTTTATTCATCCACCTTACGTTAAATTGGTCTTTTCCCAAAACAATTTAACTCGCTTGAACTAAATATTGTATTCCAAAGGGTTGATTTGAGAATTTGAGCAAAGCATAGATAATAAAAACTCGAAAAAAATCAAAAGTTCGGAAAAAGATAATATAAAATGATTTCTCGCGCAAAGCCGAAAGTCGATGGGGTTTGACGTTTCTATCTTTTTGACGAAATACACCGAAATCCCCGGATCGTTCTTCTTTTGTTGCTCCGGCCTCATGTATGCCCAGGTCGATCCCACTGATCCGCCCAGCGCATTCCAGCTCTCGTGTACACCGAATCTCATCGGTTTTCGAGAGCGCGCGAGTGAGAGACACGGGGACTTGAGTGAGATGAGGGTGGCTGCTCGTTAAACTTGATTTCACGATTTACGGCAAACGAGGAATATTCCGGTAGGAAAGACGAGGGTGGAGGGGGGAGGCGGAGAGTCGAAACGAGCGCTCATAGAACGGCAAAGGGTAATCGGGCCTGGTGCTGCCGCCGTTTGTAACGATGGTAACGCGATATATATCGCGCGCGCTCGCGCGAAAGGTCCTCGCGCGTGGGCCGCGTGCACGCACACACACACGTGCGCACTTCGGGACTGTATAACTCGGGAGTTGAAGCGAGCCACGGTCAGAAACGATCTCCAAGCGTTTTCCAGAGGGAGCATCGAGTCCGAACAGCGCTACAATGCGATATACCACAAATACGTACGTACGATATATACATACGTATATATTTACGGTATAGCACATTCGAATCCGAGTTGCATCGGCTGCAACGAGAAATTCGCCGCGGGTACCCGCAGCATAACGTCAAACGCTGGGGGCCCAAACGGGGCGAACGATATTTTTTTTCTCTCCCTCTTCCCCTTGCCCTCCCCCCCTCCTCGCCTCTTGCTCTCAAATCAAACGTTGAAACTGGTGCGGTGAACCAGCCGGAAAGGGATAGATACTATATGCACTACACACTATGTTCATCCCCGTACGTTGCGCGTTTGCCACTCTCGTGTATACAGCCCAAGAGTCGGGCGGATACATCGCGAGCGGTTTTCACCATCGAGGCGAGCGGATTTCTAACTACCGAGCAGTTGAATTTGTTTTACGTTCGTCGCCCCTTTCCCGCCTCCCGCCCCTCCACGACTCGACTCGACTCGACGGACAGTGCACGGCCCGGTGCTTGCACAGCAAAAGCAACAGAGGTTACCGGAACCAGACACATTTCCGGGGACCTACGGGTACGCGGCTGCGTCGCGTCGATTCGTGTAAAGACCAAAAGGCAAAGCCAAAGGTTCACGCGAAACAGAAACAAACGGAAGATAAGCACAAAAAAGCTACCGCAAAAACTCGTTTGCGAACTTGGCAATGTTTGCGCAACTTTTACTTCATTTTTTATCGCTCGTTATTGACTCTAAAGTTTGTCTTTGAAATTTGTGGGTTTGCTTCGCGGGGTGAAATAAAATGTTTCCTAAACTATCGTCGCCTTTAGGTAAAAAATTACGATTATTTTGTCACGTGGAAAATGAAGAAATGTGTCTCTGCGAGTGTGTATAGGTATATAGGAATAATATAGGTGAACGAAGTGAGCTGTCGCGAGACGCCGGTTCGTGGAAAGAGAGCAGGAAGCTGGCTGAGACTATAGATGACTGGACACGAAGAGGACGTACGATTAACCGCGAGGTACTTCACCTCTGCAGCACCGAGAGCGAACAGCGGCACAGCCCGAGGTTCGACGCACAGAGCCACCACCGGATATTAAAGGTCTGCGCTCCCGCCATCCACTCACCTTCATTTCCACTTCCACCGATTCTTTTTCTTCCTCCGATCCTCTTCGAAAAATGTCGAAGATAATGTAGTTTCGTCGAGCAAAAACGCTCTGCTTCCTCGGCTTGTCACTGCTCCAGTCGCGCGATCACTCTGCCTGTCCTCTAAAACATAATTAATTAATTATTATTTTTGCCAGTGAGCGCTTGTTACTCGACACGTCGGCTTTTCGTATTTTCCGCAATTAATATGATCACGTTTACTCAGTAGGATCCGCATTGCCGCGCTTTGTGATTGCGGCCTCCCTCCAAGTGCCGCTTTCCGAACCATGAGAAAAAGCTTCTTGACTTCCCCCCTCTGAAAGTTGTCCCTCGCCGCTGTTGGAGGTTGATATACGGTAGCGTGGACCATGAAAGAAGAAACAACAATAAAAATGAAGCGAAACAGATGAACAAAAAATAGACGACGATAGGAGAAGCAGCCTGTGTGTATATATATATTTGCGGGAGAGAGAGGCAGAGAAAAGGCATTAAAACCGATGAAAACGCTTGTGCGCTCGTGCGAACAATTTTTCGAGAGCGAGTGCCGAACCGTACGCGCAGTTCACTCTTCCCCCCGCGAACCCGGCCCGAAATATATAGCGGGATACGGCTATACCTCGACAATATAGTTGCAAACCAGTTGGGCGTACCGCGCGCGCGACGTTATTGCCCCGGCTTCCGGTCTAGCCCAGCGCGCCGAATTTCCCAGCCTCTCCCTCCCCTTCTCCTTCGTTTTTTTTTCTCTCTCATCGCTCATCTCTCATCCTCTTTATTTTTTACCCACAGCATCCTCGAGGCCGCGAATCGTTCGGCGAGCCCACTCTCCCCCCGCGCGCTACAAACTCTCAGCGAGCTCTCGATTCTCTCCTAGTTTCTCGGCTCATAACTCTGTCTCTCCGCTCATCGTTCTCCCGCATTCCCGATCCTGAATATTTTTCGCTACTGCACCTACCGACCTATATGTATATCCTGTATATATATAGGGTGTACATGTACGAGTGTTTGTATACGTTATATACGTTTATGTGGGTACAGAGTGCAGCGTGTACCAGCGATGATACTCGACGTGCCGTGGCCGTTCCGGCAAGAGGCAAAAAATATCGATGGGAAATCCATCAGAGCTTTTCCGACGCTCGGCGTGTGCGAAGCCGCCTGCTGCTGCTGCCGCTGCTGCTGTTGCCCCGCCTCGCGTCGTATACATTATGGCTTTTCGGACAGATTCACTGCGCTCCGCACCATATATAAACATTTCTTTTAAATTTTATTGCCACGCCGGGCACGAGATTGAACAAATTCTTTGATGTTCGAGTTAATTAAAAAAAAAAAGCCAATTAATTTTCCCCGCGCGGGATTTTGTCCGAGCTTCAATTCTCGCTCGCGTGCCAATTTGATTTCGCATATTTGATTGCAGACTTGCGGGGAAAACAGAGGTTTCATCGGCTTTTTATCGACAACGATAAAAGTCGCCAGTTCGACAGCAATTGTTATTTAAAACCCTATGACACGTGAGCTTTATTGTGATTAGAGTGTTTTTATTTTCTTGTTTTCGCCTCATCGATACACGAAAACCATAAAAAAGCTCCGCCAGGAATCCTCATAACCCGAGGAAAAATGTCACGAAAAAAGCTCACTAAATTTGCTCACATTGGACCTAATTTGATGACGATTACCGCGCAGTGCGGTGAAGCAAAAGAAGAAACAGAAAAAAAAAAGACGGAAGGCTGGCTTCTGTCGTGCAGCGGAAAACGAGCGTATGACTGGTCGTTTTGTGAGGTGCTTTCACGCTGCGCTTGCTAATGATGATGCTGCTACTCGCTGCTTCGTTGCTTTGTATAAGAAGCTATATTCATAGGTTTTTATGCGATATAGATAGTGAGATACAGCGAGGCCGGCGTCGAGCGTGGCAGACTGCAAGCACGCGCTGCACACAAGTCGACGATGGGCTCTGCTTGCACGTCGGTGCGCACAAATGCGCGCACGTGTTGGCCACTCGCACGACTCTCGTTCGTTTCTCCCTGGCGCGCTCACCTCCAGGCCACTCGACCTACATTTCCGCGTTCGGTGACTCTCCGGACAAAAAGCCGGCACACACCGACGGAGGTTGCTCTTTTGCTCTCTTCAAACTCAGCGGGCAATGGCAGCGCGGGCGCACCGAGACACACGAAATGCAAGCTACGTGTGCGCGCGTGTACGCGAATCCAGAGCCATCCAAGCACACTTGTGGTATATTAAAATCATGCGGTAGCACGCGAGAAGCTCGTTCGGTAGTTTCGCACAACTTTGAAGTTGGCCTGCAATACGCTACGTGCGTTTCAGCGCTGCCGCAATGCGAGAAGAGCTGCTGCGCGCGATCGCAGCCGTTCGCCGCGCCGAGCTTTTGACGCTTCGAGGGTCGCGCGAACGCGCGAGGGGGGAAAAGCTCCTGTCGCCCCATTAGAGAAACCTTCATCATCGACTAGTCCAAACTATAATCCACGCGGCGCCCTTTCATTTCCGTCCGCTTTTTTCACCCTTTCTTTCTTGCCTTTTTTTTTATATCCATCTTCGTTTCCCGATACGTATGCAGCGGCGGAAGGCAGCCCCGTTATCCTACCGTTTAACCCCCCAGCTCGGTATTCATCATCTGTTTTCGCCGCGCATATACACCGTCCATTTACGCGTGTTACAGCTTCCATTCTAGATGTTCCATGCTCGGAAAAGCACGCTTGTTATTCGAACGGTTCCGCGGAGCTTCGTCTGTTCTGCGCCGAGTTCTTCGTCGTTTTTTCCGCCGCACCCCCCGCGAGTTTTTACTTTCCTTTTACATCCACTAGACGTGATTACTTTCAGCACCAAAGCTTTATTGTTTCATCCTCTCTTTCTCTGTGAGCTCAGTGGTCCGTTGCGTTTTTTTTTTGTTCCTCTTTTCCTTCGGTTCGAGGGCTGTTTTTTCTGGCAGCTCACGCGATACGTACTACAATGGACTTTGCGTTCCTATGTTATATTGCTCCGTCGTGCGATGTTTCAATCTCGAAACGATAAAGGCTTCCTCTGTCTCTCGTAGATATTACATTTTTATATCGGAAAATCTCGCACCAATCGCAATGTATATGAGAAAGAATAGTGACCGCGGTTAAAATGATTTGCGGATATTTAAACAGGCGAAATTCATTTTGCGCGTTTTTAAATTTCGTTTATTTTCATTTCGTGTCTCTCTATTCCGAGGCTCAGCGTCTCGGCGACGCGAGACCCGCGTCGTTCTTGCAAATTAAACAAGAATAATACGAGAAGCGGGGCTTCGTGTCGAGTTTTCGTCGTCTCGTTCTTACAGGGATACAACGAGACGAGACGCCGAGTTGATACAGCGACCGAGCCATCCCCGTCCGCTATATCTTCCCCTCTTTATTCCATGTATAAACGTATAGCTACAAGTATAGATACAGCGTCTGCAGTAGTTTATATCGTGATAGAGCCGGGGCTCTCCTTATTTGAAATTCATCCTCTGAACTTTGCACCCTTCCCTGGCGAGACCTCTTATTCCTCTTCGTTCGCCTTCCAACCCCCCACCCCCCTTTCTCCCCCACTCCCATCGACGTCTCTCCCCTTCCTAATGAATAATAAACGTTTCGACACTCGCAGGAATCGCTCTTACGCGGTGTCTAGACTCGTCGACCATGCGAGATTCACGAACGTTCGCGAGAGACGAAAAAAGGAAACAAAAAAAAAGTACAGTAACAAAAAAATATGTAAATGAGACGAGGGTTGATGCCCTTTTCCTCGGAGCGTAGGAAAGCGCGCGGAAAAAAGAAGGAATGAAAAAAAAACAAATATTCACACGCGAGGGAGCGCCAGGAAGTCGAGGACACTTTTTCGTGCTAAAAAATGTACGAGACGAACAAACAAAATGGTGTGCGAAGGGATGGGTCTGCCCCGATGGAGGCTGCCTGCCCCTTTTCTCTCTGTGCTTCGGAAGGAAGGGACTGGCGAGTGCGACGCAGGGAAAAACGAACGAAAGAAAATATAGTGTATTATTCGTGACTGGAGCTTTCTGGTCCGTTCCACGCTGCGTGCGGAAAATATAGAGTTCCGGCGGCCCGGCGCTCACGCATCGCCAGTGACAGGAAGCGGAAGGATATTAGCTCGAACGTCACTCCGAGTAACGAGGGCCGCTCGGCTTTTCGCATCTGTGAAACGAGAGCCTCGCGACCTCTCAACTTATTTTCTTTAGCGAACCAGCAAATTGGTATTCAATTTCTTCAAAAGCGAAAACAATCCTCGAGCAGGATATGTATAACATTTCAACTTTCGCTAACCTTTTAATCGGGTGGAGCTATTTATTTTTATCTGTACACACAAAGAATTCCCATAAACAGAAATTGACCCGGTCAACCTTTTTGTCGACCTTTTTCTCAAAAATAAATCTGGAAACTCGTCTCTTCTCGAATTGGCGTCGCTCGACGTTCGAGCGAATCTATCGGCTTCCCACGCGGGCGATTAACTCGCATTATTGTGAAAAGTTAAGAATACCGCTGGCACTCGAAGTGCACGGGAGAGAGTTACCTGGAATTTCGAATAATTCATTTGAGGTGTATTCATGATGGTCCGCGGTAGTTTGAAGTCTCGGTAACGACGAGCGCGGAGATAGGAATCGTGTGAGAAACGCGCGCGCGCGGGCGGGCGAATGAGAGAGGAAGAGAGAGAGAGAGAGCGAGAAAGTGAGAGCTCAGGATTCCTCGCTCCGGGACGCGACCTTCGTCCCGACGAGTGGAGACGAACTTTGACATTCGGTTAAACTCCTGTAACGAGATTCAGTAATTTCCACGTCGTCGTACTCCTCGTGCTCCGCAGCATCTGCAGCCCTTCAGCTTCCTCGGCGTCACATAAGCGAGAAGAGACTCGGCCGCGTACACTCTGGATGGTGCAACGGGCAACTCGTGTTGCCCGTCTATATCTACTTCTCTCGCTCGCTCTCTCTCTCTCTCTCTCTCTCTCTCTCTCTCTCTCTCTCTCTTTCTCTCTCTCGTTCGCTAGCTCGCGCGCAGTCCCTCCTATACTTTGCTGTGGCAAGTAGAGGGCTCGAGAGCAAAGTACTTAGGTGACTATACTTACTACCACTCGGCGAGCCTGCCCGCCCTCCACCCCCTTCTCGTCCTCTGTCTCTCTCTGTCCCAGTCGGTCGTCTACTCCCGAGACTCTATCTCGGCCCGTACAACCGCGTTATCTCAATTTGTCAAGAGCTGTGCACGCTCGGGCAATGTGTAGCCCCGCCGCGACTTGAGTCACCACAGGCACTGCCAGAACCTGAGGGAACAAAAAAAAAGAAGGCATTCCGTCAGAAATTAAGTACAGTTTCGGGTATTAACATTATTAAATTATACGCACGTGGTGAATGTTGTGGGTTTCAATTTTCGCCTCGGTACTCAGTGGTCTGTTCTGCAATAACACCATTCTTGGTGCAAATGATAATTGTAATTAATACAAAATATGCAGTAGTTTATCGAGGCTGTACTATGGTTACACTTTTTTTTAATCCGTGGATTGGTATACCGAAAATAAATGTTTACTTCGAATATCATTTGTCTAATGGACATTTTTGTTGCATCTAGATCCAAGCAATATTTGTCATTTAATTTCGCAATCGTACTCATCGAATTCGGATTCCGTTATTACAAAGGAAGCCACATAATAGAGGTTGTGAAACTCCTGGCTAGTGACTAGCTGGCTGATAATCCCAGCAGAGTGGAATGTGAGCACGGCGAGCACGGGTGAGGTCGGAGTTCCGATGTCGATGTTGCATGAGGGGAGGACGACCTGGTGGGAGCCTGATGCAGCGACCGCGACGCTTCGACGTCCACCCCTGCGCAACACCTATGCACTCCCTGTGACTCTGTGACCCGGAGGAAGAGGCAATGATTGAGGGAGAACGGGATAGCGACAGTAGCCGAGGGTATGGCAGGGTTATTGCGAAATTAATTGGAAATCGATTCGATACCACACGAGCGACGAGAATAGGGTACAGCGCTTCACGGGCGAATCCTACGCGACGTCGTCGTCGTAGTCGTCGTCGTCGTAGTCGTCGTCGTAGTCGTCGTCGTCGTCGCCGTCGATGCGCGCCTCAATACGCCGGTGATACAACTCCGCCGTGTGATACCCGATACTGGAATCAAATGCAACGAGATATGTATCTCTCATTTCTGCACGTTTCCCTGGCTACGGTTGACCATTTTTATTTTTTATCATAAATCTGAATGAACAAAACGCAGGAATTATTTGTTTGCAAAATATTTCAGCACATGGAAAGTAATATAAATTCGCCATTCGAATAAATCTATATGGATGAATGAAATTTGATATATTTTTTGAAACAGGAAACTGCCATTAAGGTCATATATGAGAGACGGGCTAAGCGAACCTAAACGCGATTAGTCATCGCGCTGTGACATAATCGAAAATGGCAATTCATCATGGATGAATTGCCATGTAATCCCCTGGAAAAGGCTTATAAGCTTTTGGGGCGGATTATTATTGCAGCAATCTGGGTATGGATGAAGGCGCGCCGAGACACGGGTCACACAAGACACTCGCTGTTTGCGATTAATCTGCGAGTGTATCTTGCGCAAACCTCGACCCATACTGCAAACTTGGGGGGGGGAGGGGGGGAGTCTATATACGGGGCCGCGCCGACCGCGCGCGCCCGCCGTTTATATTCGCGTTATTTGCTCAACACCGGCCCAATCTCGGCAAACCTATCGAATTCGGATGTGCCCCGGTAGCAGCCATCGCGGCTACCACCGCCGCCGCTGGTGGTGGTATCTCTCGTTGTCTCTCCGCACGATTCCCAAGCCCTCTCGGCGTGCGTGCCATCGCGCCGCAGCAGCAGCACCACCGGCCACATAATTAGACTATGCTAACCCGAGAATCGCGCGCGGCGATCCACTCTCGCTACGCGGACTTGTCAATACTCGGTTCACTGTCACGATTTTCATCTCCCTGTGTGCTACATGAATATCCATACATATGGTAGAAGTACCGATTTTGGCCATCTTTGATCCAGTTGTGGCCACCGAATTCGAAAGGACAGAATTATTTGTATTGCTAAAACGAAACAAAATTGTATGGACAATCTTGTTCACCTGTATGAATACTTTCGAAATTTCAACATGAAGATACAGGAAAAAAATAATTTGAAATAAATTACAGTGAAAATGGCCATAACTGGGAGAGTGGCCAGAACCGGTGCATCTATCCTATACCGTTATATGTATACCTCAGCTAATTCCAGTATTTTTTTTACGAGCTTCAGCAGAAAATGCAGGACTCACGATTTCAAGTAACGCGAAAGACGTTTGAAGACTGAAAAAAAAATTCCGAGGGCCAAATCGGTGGCCATTTCTACAGAGAACGAGTCGTACATACGTATAAATATACATACCGCGGTAAATACATTCCACTAGTATATAGGAAGTTAAAACCCTTTTCGATGGCGCATCCCCGAACCAATTACAAAATCGAATTATCTTCCTCGCACCGGGCTGTCGATAACACGATTTTTTTCACCCTCCTGGTCGGTGTGAGGGAGGGAGTGAGAGAGAAGGGGGGAGGGAGAGAGAGAGCGAAAACGGCGATAAAAAAGAAAATTCAACAGCAATTGCTTCACTTGGCGGGGGTTTTCCACTTGTTTTTATTTTTCCCCTCGCCAAACTATATCTGCATAGTATAGTGAAGCGCGCGGTACGATTCCGGATGGGAAGAACAAAATTTGTTTTATTCATTTTTGTCATTCCCGTTTTTGTTGCTGTTATTTTTTTTTTATTTTACTTTTTTATTTTTCATTTGATGTTTTCGATTCTCGATTTGCAATGTCCTGCAGCGGACGCGGTTGATGTTGAAGAGGAGCGAAGAGCGGAGGGAGGAGGAAACGCGAGAGATGTAATCGCGACGCCAATTATCGTGTTACGTCGAGCGTTCGATTGGCAAGTCGATCCCGCGGGGGCGTTCGTCCGGCGCAACGATAAATAAATAACTAATCGCGGTAATTGGGACTTGGGACACGGACGTCGACTGGACGTTTTGCTACTGCATTTGCTATCGTCTTCCCCTGCGGATCGGAATCCCGAGATTAAAGCGATATGTCGTAATACATGGAAATTGGATCGAACGAAATACGTCGAGCTCGAGGAAATCTATCCAGGTCATATCGCCTTGTTTACGTAACTTGCGAAAAATATCAAACGATATCCAACATTTGAGAAAAAAGTTAGTTTCATGACAGAGTGTTGATAGATGCGTTAAATCTCGTGTAACACTATCAAATGACGCAAAAAAAAGTCGGTTGGGGATCAAAATAACGAATGACCAAAAAGCGAGTGGCCAAAATAACGAATTTCAAAGTAACGAACGTCTAAATCTAGAATGATCATCATTACGGAATTCGCAATTCTAGCCAATCGTTTTTTTTTATCATTCGGTATTTTGACCCCACATTTTATTAAAATGCCGTTAAAATAGCGAATGATCAACATAACGAATGCCCAAAATAGCGAATTCCGTAATGACGATCATTTTATATTTAGACGTTCGTTAGTTTTAAATTCGTTATTTTGACCATTCGCTTTTTGGTCATTCGTTATTTTGATCCCTACCCAAAAAATCTGGGCACTGTTCCGGCTGCGACGAAGCCCTGGAAGCTCCCTTCGTAGGCAAAGGATATATCCGAAGACGTAGAAATTCGCAGATGATAGACAGATTCGGCGCAGTCAGCTAAAGCTTCCTCAGCTTCGAGCTGTAGCTTCCGGCGTTGCGTCAGTGCCGCGAATAAAAGAAGCTATATGTGTGCGCGCGCACACACAGCTTTTCGCGCTGGTTGAACCCAAGGGAGGTTGAACCAACTGCAGTGCACCTGGTGCCCTATACGAGATTCCTTTCCCGATCCTCGTGGGTGCGAGTGCGAGAGAGCCCACTCGTCGCTACCCTTCCGTAACGGGAGTTTCAATTGAACCTAGAAATAGAGAAGCGAGAGAACGTCACTAAGTGCGAGCGCGCTGAACGTAGAAAAACGAAAAGAGCGGGTGGGTGGGACGAACGATGGAGATGTATGGGGGGAGGAAGGAGAGCCAGCCTATTGCACCAGACCAACGCGCGATCTCGCTTCGAGAAGCTCTCGAGCATCGCGAAACTCTTCCTTCCTTCCTTATACTCTTAATCCTTAATTAACCCCGATTCTAGTCTGTTCCTGTTGAGCGGATAGCGACGCGCTTCGATTCCTCCTGATGCCTTAATCTCGATTCGACGAGCTGCGCGTCTTAAATTCTACTCTCTCATCCCTTCCGGCACTTGTACCGCTTCCCCTGCCTTTTCTGTCTCACACTCTCTCTCTCTAGTCTGGCTACAGACGGTAAAGCTCAATATCTCACTTACCAACCACTTCGACCTTCCGATACGCTCAACTTTTTTTAATGTTTTTATCTTCTAACTATACACCAAGTGTGTAAGGGCAAAAAGACACAGACTGTCCGATTGAAGCTAAATCGAAAGATCGTGCCGAGTTAATTTAAAATCTAGGAGAGAAAAGTGCAAGTTGGACAAATAAAGCGGCGCTTGTCGGAGATTCGAATGGACAAACACGACTGATAATTGTATTGCTTGTCACGTTGTATCGGCGTGCGTACGCGATTAGACCCGCGTCCTTGTCAATCGAGAAACGAGCAACCGTGGGGGAGCTGTACACCAAGCCCGGAATATTTAATCCTGTGTAATTTCGGGGGACAATAACGTTGGCTTTCGCGATAGTTTAAAGCTACGAGTGTGACCGCGCACGCATAGATAATTAGGCGTTACTGCGCTATCAGTAAACTGCGGTAAAACTAATTAATTATCGTCCATTCGGAAAATATATTCGATCGAAGTGGGCGGCAAGCCCCGACCACTCTCAATCCACCCTCTCCGAAGCTCGATATAATTACGTTGAGTGTTGTGCATACATGTAACATCTATACATATATGCAGCCCCATTAATATGTCCGTATGCGTGTAGACACATACGTTATATATACGCAAACACGCCGTATATATACAGCATAGACTTTGGTGTACAGTCGAAGAGCGTCGAGGGTCCATCGAGGCATGGTTAATCCAATCGATTATCCTACGTCCCGGCTAAATTAAAAGGGATGCAGCAGGGCTTCTCGAAACGCGAGCGTATTTCAGCCACTCACGTTCCACATACAGTGTACTATGACCGCACCAGCCCAGGCCGCCGCTTTATCCACGTATATAGAGGAATAATTAAGTGGTTTGGCCACCTCTTCCATCCGAGCGTTCTTCAACTCGTCCAGCATATCACAATTGTAATTAATACAATTAATAACTCAAGCGTTTTCACATGATATTCTCGTTTCCCTCTGAGATTCATGAAAAATTTCGAGACCTAATAAAATTGCTGGGTCACGCGCGACGCAGAGAGTTTTTTCGTTATTTCCAACCTTGTCTCGCTTCAATTTCCCCCAAGTCTCATTTTTCTCCTTTATTATCATTATCATTATTATCGTTATTGCACCAAAACTCCGCCGTATTTTATGTTTAATCTCTTGCAATGTCTTCGACCTTGCATGTTTCTTTTTTTTTTCTTTCATTTGGCCTTCATCTTTACCTCACGTACCTGCTCGTCCAGTAGTTTGCTTGCTCTCCGGACTCTGCCATTTCTCGTCTGGATTTTTTACGCTCATCACAGGGACAGTTTCATGCTCGGAGGGCTGCATGCCGTGGCTTCTTTGCTTCGCTGTTCGCGGTGCCTCGACTCTCCAGCGTTTCCCGTACGTAATCCCCGCCGTGGCTGATCCTCCGCAACTCATTCAACCCACACTTGAGCCAACAACGTTCCTGCTGCGCGGTATCCAAGTGTTGCGAGCCCAGACCAGAAGCTTTTCGACTGGCGTAAGGAAAAAACGTTTTTATTTACTTTTTTTTTCTTTTTTTTTTTAAGTCGTTCACGTACCTCATCATCTTCCCTCGGTATAGTGCAGCCTTTCTGTTGCACGTCGCTGAAAAAAAAAATAGATATATATATATATATATACACACACGATAAAAGCAAAACGAGCACCCGCAACAGGATTAGCTCACTCTAGCTCGCTAGCTCGAACGAGGAAGAGCCACGAGGTAGACTCTCGTTGATGCGGTTATCGGATCACGCGCCAGCACGTTAACTGAAGCGCGCACACGCCGCTTTTTTTTTCATTTATTTTCGTATTTATTTTTTCGTTTAGCTTCTCTCGCGAGAAAAAGCTTTTGTAACGCACTGCAGTGAAGATCAGAGAGCAGCGAAATCGCAATTGGCAATTATCTACTACAAATTACTGGTTGAACGACCGTTTACGGTTTTATTTAATTATTTCCACGATACCGAGTCATTGTCCTCTCCGCGATGTGTCGTATTTATCCGTGGCACGAGGAAAACTGATTGAATCTACGTACATGACATTATTTTATTTTTTATCTCCACTCAAGTAAATAAATGAAGTACACAAATGCATGAAAATAAATTGAAGAAAAAATATCTCTGAGAATATCGCGACGTTGATTTTCGTCGAGAAGTCAAGCACAAAATTTGCAGTTAGAGTGCACAGGTTGACAATTTTCGCATCCTCTGTACGGGGTTCGTTCCTGTGCTCAACTGTGAAACTCCTTGCCGAGCTCCAACACCTCTGTTGGATGTCAAACGAAATTTCACACAAGTATGCAAATACCGTAACTCCTACACCGGCGCACTCCGATGGCTTTGTATTGCGCACGAGGCGGCGGCGGCGCTTCCGTCCGGTCGCTGCAATTAGTGGAACGTACGTGTAATTTATTTCTGTACTACACGAAGCGCAGCGCGCCGTACTATCTATATGCGCAGAGTCCAGATCTCGCTGTATCGTTTAAATAGTGCACACGTCGGCGAGCGAAGTGAACTAAAGACTGGACGATTACCCCTCGACCGAACCAACCCGGCCGTCATACACCCGGCGGACCTTCCTTTGGTGAATAAAAAAATAAATTAAAAAACTTCTCCCGCGTACGCTCGAAAAAGGCCAGTGGAAGCGAGCAAAAAATTACTCCAAAGTAGGAGGACAAAAAAAACGGAACACGCCTGAGGGGAAGTTTTTCGCTCGAAAGTGTCTTTGGAAAAGCCGACCGAGGGATAGAGAAGTGTACGCGCCTCGTTAACCACACTCCAGCATTGCGCATCGATGTACCCTTTCACGATATTCGCCGTCAGCCCTTCCTTCCTCTCGTCCTGCACCGAAAATACCAGACACAGGGAGCGCGGACGAGGGAAGGTAAAAATTCTACGTTGACGCTATCGCGTCTCTTGATATAGCTGCAAAATTCTACTGAATCACTCGTTTGTATCAACGTTTGTACGTTTACTTAAATGTTTCTATCAACGCAATAAAATATTTTTTAGATTCAATTTTCTCGAGAGGGAAAGAAAAAATTATTGCCCCTAAATCACACAACGACCTAAGAAAAAGCGATGCTGGAGCATCGAGAAAATTTCGAATTCTCCATACGTAGACGACGAGCTCTATGCTTCGGCTCCACGAGTGAAATAGTACCTCGGTGTCAATTTAGATTCTCGGTTTCCCCTTTCGCGAATGGCAGTGGGGTTTGGTAAAAAGGATTGAACCAAGTTTCGCGCGCAACGGAAATGGATATCGACGAGCGGGATCGCAAAAAGAGCGAAGAGGTAAGGGCGAGGTACGAGAAGGACGTATCGATGTCGAAATTTTTCTCTCTCGCGTCTGTCGTCACGGGGGACGAAATTTACGAAATGAAAAAGACCTCGGAGCTCGTAGGATCGTCTTCGCGGCTGTTGTCGTCGTTGAAGCTCGGGTGGGTTACCAATTTTAGAATTTTACGCGCGTATACGTCCCACGAAATCGAACGAATGAAATGTTCGCACTGTTACTCGTGGCGGTAACGGATTTTTTAAATACATGTTTTATATGTATATACACATATACAAAATATATATACACACCATCATAATATAGCCGCGGGCTTTCGAGGTCCGACGTCGTACGGACTGTGTATCGCACGACGAAGCCAAGTGCCGGGGGATTATAATAATTCGCGTGGCTGCATCCAATTTCAATCTACCCCGAAGCTTCGTACACTTATCCGGCTCTGATGGTTCTCCAAACCCAATCTGAGTTTTGATCTCGCAGGAGCCGAGCCTCGAACAGAAAAAAAATGAAGATTTGAAGAAAAATATACATACCATCATTTGCCCAGTAATTTATTATAATTGAGTGATGTCATAGATTCTGAACGTTGGGTAGTTGTGGCGACACGTAATTTTTTTTTCAGCTTTGAAGTGAATTATTGAGACATTGAAAGATATTTTTTATGCGTCTTAAAATGATACAATAATAATATTGAAAATGAGAATGAGAATAAAGATTAGATACCCACGATTTCAATGAATGATCTGTTTTCAGGAAAATACTTTAACACGGTTGTATAGAGAAACGAAATGTAGTTATCCTCATGGCGCATGTATCGTGGCGCGAAACACACATTTCACAACGATAATACAGTTGAATTTAAGTACTAATACGAGAAACTTTGTGGGGGTGAGGCTAGTTGTGGTAAACTCATCATCTCCCGCTGATGCTGGCATCTCCCATCACAGGAGTTAGCAAAACTTTCTGGGTCTCTCTTGTCTCGAGTGTTACACGTTGGTTTCATGGACAGTTTCGAATAACGACGTACACACGTACGTATACTAAGCACTGTAACAGCGTGACGTAAGACCAGCAATAGATGGATATAGTACGTGTATGTGTATGTCGAAGCTTCGGGGCGAAGGGGGCAGAACCGAAGGGCCAAGGGCTCTTCCCGACGTCTACTTCCTGATAGAATGCATAATAGGACGTGGAGACTTGTCAGATGAAACACAGGGGATGATATCGGTGCATGTATGTACGTCAATGCAACACAGGCGATCGTCAGCCAGAGGAGTGACAGAGAATTTCGTACAGGCTATTCCATGCACGCCATTTCATAAATAAAATTATCTTTCATTTATTTCTATGCCCGCTTAGTGTCAGGATTCACCAGATATTTTTAAAAGATCCAAACAAAAGATTTGCTACGTTATTTACAATATAAAAAAAAGAAAAGGAAGATTTATTGAGGCACTTGAAATTAGTTTTGACAAATATCATTAACACGATGGAACAGCCAAGCGAAACTGATGGAAAGAAAAAGGAAAACGACCTGCCGAAACGTTCATTTCCGACAGCTTTTTTATTACTGTGTTTCTAATTCTTGTTTTCGTAATCAAACGGCAAGGATCCTCCTACGTTGTTCCTAGTATTTAATATTTGGCTCGACGAGGTTTCGCACTGTTGGCGCGGAATGAACTGTGCATTACGGCACAGAGAGCACAGGCGCGGAGAAGGGTTTTGAATGACGTAGAGACACTTGGTGAGCGAAGATACTGCAGGCCGAGTAAGCAACATCAACCGAGAGGGAAGGATAGTAGTACAAAGGGGAGCGCGGAGAAGCGAACCGACCGACAGAAGCCAGTGCCTCATCGAGGAGGAGCCCCACTACTACCTCAAGCACTTGTCAAGTAATTGCGTTACGTATTGACTTAGTTTCCCCAGCGGTCGTACCCAGGCACCGACCAACCTACCCCCTGGATGGCATATTAATTATTTGGTAATTTCCAAGTTTGACCGGGTGACCATTGGGATCCCGCCGTGCGTGCAATGCACGACAATATTTGTCCTCAAAGCTACGGTGACATCCATCAAGTTATTTGCAAAACATATTGTGCAACACACAATACGTTCTTAGTGATGTTATTATGAATAATAATAAATATAAATATTTTATCATTATTATATGAAATGAGTAAGTCTTTCGTTTAATTTTTCTCAATGTCTCATCGAATCTATCAACCGTCGAGGTATACCAGCGAACTTAACCCAAACTCTTCCCCCGCCGTTCTCTTTCATTTTCGTCCTCATTCGTCCAGTGTGCCGGTTGTGTCGAGCGAAAAATGAATTTGGAACGAGAGGCAGAGGTAAAGGATAGAGGAATATAAAAGTAGCTCGAAGTGGAAGCGCACGGTACAGTAGCTGCGACAGGGGTTTTCGGCCGGGAGCGAGGCAAGGAAAGCTGGAAAAGTTTTCATCGGCCCGCGGTAAAGAGCCTTCGTCCCCGAGTATGTGTATTCAGCACTCGAAATTTTCTTTCTATTCGATTAAACGTCCCATCCACTTCTCGTTCTCCCCTTTCCTCTCACGTCTTTCGATTCTCTTTCTCTCGCTTTCTCTCGAGCCTTGATGAAGAATTTAATTTAGATTCATTGGATTTTTAAAGCGACTGCAGGGAAACACACTTTAGCGCTCTAAATGCTCTTGTACCATTTCCGCTGTTCTTTCCCGATCGATTTTCTCTTTTTAATATTCAAAATCACGATTTTTTTCCTTTTCTATATATCACCTATTTCGTTAATAGGAAGATAACTATCCATTAATGCAACATGAAAGATGTTGAAAAAATATATTAAAATTACCCAATTTCTGAGATACTTTTAAGAGTAAGATCGTTGCGTTGCTTTACTTTACGCGTCTTTCTGACCTGGACGACATGCATTCGCCCGGCAAATAAATATAGACGAGCTCATACGTGAAAATTTATATCCCCGAGTGTTGGCAATGAATTTCACTTTGGTACATCGCGGAGACGAAGGGACCCAAGCTTGGCCTCTCATTTCTTCCTCCTTCACTTCATCTTCTTCTTTATTTTCCTAAGGTTCACCAGTTCTCCGGTTCTCCAGCGCGGGGTTGTGTACGGAGAGCTCGTTCATGGATTCTTAAAGCCGTATGGGATTTACGCTCTCGGAGACGACGACGACGACGAGGACGACGATGACGAAGAGAGAGAGAGAGAGAGAGAGAGAAAGAGGGACGCGCGACATAGACGACGTCGAGAGCCATGTCCTTGGACCGACGATGCTGCGACGTTGCTGCCGGTGGTTCTGGCGTTCGCCGGCGAAGCCGGACGTCGAGCTGCCTGGAGAGCAATCAATTTCGTAGACGAGTCGCGTCCTCGGCCGTACACGACCCCCGGAGAACCAGCGGTGAGTTCGTCTTCGAGAGCGTCTCGAGATGTACCTTACCTATATACACAACTGTAACAGCGCGTGTACATAGATAGACGTAGATAGATAGGACGGACAGATAGATGCCCCGAAGTGCGGCAACGGTTCGCGCACGTTTCCACTATCGAGCTCGGAAGAAGCTCCGTTGATTTTTCCCGGGTGGAAAAGTCGGCCCCGAAAGCGGATCAACTTGTCAGATGTATAAGACGATGCACGGAGCGGCCGAAGGATTGAAAAATAGCGAGGTACCCGACGCGATGGCGATCCCTTCAATTTTTCTTCAATGAAACATCCATCATTGATATCCTGGCTTAGTACCTGCGGAGTTTACATTAAATTCCTATTATCATTCCACGGACGTTTGTGACAAGACTATCAAGAAAAAAATATATATTTTCAACTCCATCTGCGAAAGAGGCAATTTTTTACTATGCAAATAGAAACCCCTATTTTTCAAGACAACGTCGAAACAATTTTCGCATTTCAGAAACTACTGAATAACAGCAAATGTGAAATTCATTGTAGAATTGCAATTACTGTACACAATTCGTTGAGCTCTCTCCCATCCTCCGCTTAAACGAAGCGACTCTGCGACTCTGATCCCATCTCGCAATATGTACTACACATTGTCCCGGCGCTATGAGGATCCTCACCAGCCACGCAGTGTTTCAATAATTCCCGGTGGATCTTCTCGCGCGTCTATATCACACAGCGGATCACGAGGTGACAATTAATTCGAACACAGCTGCGAAGAGCCTCGGTGTCAGTGGAGATGCGGAGGACGTTAACGAGACGTCGGGGGACCTCGCACCAGAGTCTCGGCTGCGCGACGTACGTTCCTCTTTATACCGACGTGCATTTCCACAAATACACTCGAAGCGAGAAATACGTCTGCACAGACCGAGTCAAAGTGTAAGCGAGTCGTGAGCTCGCCTCTCGTTTTCATCATCCACAATTCGATCACTCTCGATGAAGATTAGGCGAAGCACTTGTGTACCTCACCTCCCTTATTCTCCTCCACTTCCTCGTCTATATCCTCTCTCTTCTCTCCTCCCTCCTCCTCCTCCGCCACTTCTCTTGAGCAATTTCCCGCTGCACGCAGTGCGAGACGGAGACAAGATCCCTGAGAGGCTCCGCCTCGAGTGACGCTTATTTCTCTCTATCTCCGTCGCACTCTCTCTGTCTCTTCCTCTCCTGTCCCGACTGTCGTGGCTTCTGTCACGAGGAGTGGAAGCCAGAGGCGATTTCCGACGCGTTCATCGGGGAGCAGGCGAGCAATGGGTATATACGGAGGAAAGGGTAATGGGACGCGGGGGATGCACGCTTGGTAGCCACGAGAATACACCGTTGCCCTCCTTGCAGACCTCCTTCCCCCTTCCCCACAGGTCCCTCTTGTCCTCGCTCGCTTAAATTGAGGTTTGGTTGGACCGAAGAGGGTAGTTAAGATATCGAGCCTGGCTGAGAGGCGTCGAGACGCCTCCACAACCATGAAGAGGTCCATGCCCCGCGACGTCTTTCCCTCCGCTCTTCCCACTCCAGACAGCCAACCAGCCAGGCTGCCTCCCTCTCTGTCCTTTCACTTCGACCCTCCTACATCTCCTTCTCGTTCTTTACTCGCCACTTTTCGCCTCACATCCAGACAGAGTAGTTGACTCGACTATCCGAATTGAATCTAATTTTCTGGAGAAAAGAGACTGCCCCGGGCTAAGCCACCAGAGTGGCTTCACTTGGACTATCGGTGAATCACGTTGACTGCTTTTTGGTGCACTGCTGTGGCTGACCTTGATCATACTCAAAGTTGGGACATGACACTTTTCTTCCTCTAACAACATTTTTCCAATATTTCCAATTTCGATTCATTTTCCGCCGATTTATCACGGAAAAAATGTTTGTTTAGGAAGAGTAGAGATTTTTGAGCAAATTAGTAATGTCCACAATTTCACGATGTTTCTTTTTTGGAACGGCACGATAGTATTTTTATCGTTAAAAAAACAGCTTACCGAGTGGATATTTTTTAAAATAGAAAAATAATGCATTAGCGCATTATCGTAAAAGATGGAAGCGAACAGCAATGCACACATATACTGAGGTCATCAGTATCGCGTCCGAAAAGCTCGTCCCCGTTGTCCCCAGTTGCGAAATAACACCGCTCGAAATTCGTGGGGGCCTTTGTGTTCGTAGGGCTTGGCCCATCCGGTTTGACGACCTGTTCCACCGGCTAAATGATCAACAGGAGTGCTGGGGCCGCGACCGGAAAATCATTATGCTGGAAACTGCATATGCGTGTAGTCCTCCGAAGCCGCATTGATGAAACGTTGACCTCGTGTACAGCCGTTCGATTACAGCGCAACGAACCATTTTCACACTAATCCATTTGTACGTTAATGAATCGATTAGCGAGCGATGCAACTTGATGTGCAAAAGGCGGAAAAAATGAAAGAGGAAGATGAAAGAAATACGTAATCAAAGTAATGTGAAACCGCAGGTCGTGGATGACAAACAGAAGAAACCCGATAATGTATTTAAGCTGATTAGCGTGATAAATGAAGCTTTTCCGTAAATACCGTAACGCGATAGAGTCGCATATATTTGTGGCTAACGGAATCGTCACTGCGCACAGCGAATAATTAGCTATTAATACTGTGTTATACCCGATAATAATGACCTGTCGTCTCGCGGTAAAATGCATCTGCTCTCGATATCTCCGTCGTGCTCAATCGATGATCCCGAAAATTTGTAAATAGAGTGTGCGTGTATCGGTGATTAACTGAAATTACATTGTCCTACGGGGAAACTCACCGGATGAATAATTTTCCTCTCGTCTGGCGCTCTCGGCTCGTCGGTTCTACATCTCGTTTTCCCATTCGGAGCACAGTCACAGGCACGGAAGCTTCATGGTGGCTCCATCCTTGTTTCTCGCGAGGGACCACAGCGAGTCACTCGTGAATCTGTAGTAAAAAATTATATTAGGTGCGAGCAGAACGAAAATGAGAATTCGACGGTTTATCAAAATATTCTTGAGTACCAATCATTTTTAACGCAGCTTTTTTCATATTTAGTCGCAATAATCGGGCGGTGATTAGAGGAGGGTTCAAGTATATATAGCTGTTATCAGTGAATGGTGATAAAAAAGTATCATACGTCTATTTGAAAATCTCCAAATAGTCGTATATGGACCTTCTTGGCAAAATCTAATATTGCTAATTATTAAGTGATAGTCATCAATTTTAAGCTACAATACACACATACAGTTATTTGTTGCATGATACGCCTATTGTCAGAATCATGTCGGAGTTCATAAACATTGATAAAATTTCGAGTTCAAAGGTATACAGATTTGTCGTTATCTCGTGTCAGCAATGTCCATAGAGCTGCTACGCCATGACAGTGTAATTTCGTAGTCTATTTATGAACGGGACCGAAATAAGTGCAATCAGTGTGCGATACGTTGCCAGTCAGATCAGACCGATTTGTTTTAAACATGAAAATACTGCTACAGAATCGTTATCGGTAGAAAGTGATTTTCGCATCTGTGGCCGGGAATTTTTTAAGGTAAGGCTAACGATCATCCCTCTTTTAAAAAGTTCATGAGTAACGGAAAGCATTGTTAGCAAACTATTCGAGCTGTGATTGGCTGGAACTCTCAGACAGAGTCCAGGTTCATTTGTCCTTGATAACTTTGGGTGTTCTGTCAAATATCGTATTTTTTTTTAATCCACTAAAAAAAGGTTGATGACAGTGTTTTCAGGGGTAGAATATGCGACTTGAGAACGATGGTATAGGTTAAAAGTCGATATTAAAAAAAAATGAATTTCGTGACCCCGATTTGGGCGGTTTTCAGCCCGGCGGCCAGATCTACGATTTCTGACAAACTGTTCGGCCAAAATTTTTTTTTTTTCAAAATTAACTAAAAAAGGGTTGTAACCGGTGTTTTCAGGGGTAGAATATGCGACTTGAGAACGATAGTATAGGTTAAAAGTCGATATTTTGAAAAAATAAATTTCGTGACCCTGATTTGGGCGGTTTTCGGCCCGGCGGCCAGATCTACGATTTCTGACAAACTGTTCGGCCAAAAATTTTTTTTTTTCAAAATCAACTAAAAAAGGGTTGTAACCAGTGTTTTCAGGGGTAGAATATGCGACTTGAGAACGATGGTATAGGTTAAAAGTCGATATTTTGAAAAAATAAATTTCGTGACCCCGATTTGGGCGGTTTTCGGCCCGGCGGCCAGATCTACGATTTCTGACAAACTGTTCGGCCAAAAATTTTTTTTTTCAAAATCAACTAAAAAAGGGTTGTAACCAGTGTTTTCAGGGGTAGAATATGCGACTTGAGAACGATGGTATAGGTTAAAAGTCGATATTTTGAAAAAATAAATTTCGTGACCCCGATTTGGGCGGTTTTCGGCCTGGCGGCCAGATCTACGATTTCTGACAAACTGTTCGGCCAAACATTTTTTTTTTTTTCAAAATCAACTAAAAAAGGGTTGTAACCAGTATTTTCAGGGGTAGAATATGCGACTTGAGAACGATGGTATAGGTTAAAAGTCGATATTTTGAAAAAATAAATTTCGTGATCCTGATTTGGGCGGTTTTCGGCCCGGCGGCCAATTCTACGAGTTCTGACAAGGAAACCGACAAATTTCCTTTTTTTTTTTTTTTCAAAAGTAACTGAACAAGGGTTTTTCAGTTGCGATTTACCTTTTCAAAACTTTATAAGAGCGCAGCAGCGCAAAAGTACCTCGGGCACGCGCGCCAGCGCGTGTGATTAGCCCAGTAATACATAAAATTTAAGTAGATAACTTTTGTTCGCTGATCTGTAGTTATTTTTAACGCGGTCCTTCAACCGTTTTTTCAACTACAAAATATATATAGTTGCTGCATTTGTTTTTAGTGAATCGAAAATCTACGTGGAGAGATGACGTTCGGCGTCGTCGAGCTGGGATTGGCCGCCTTTTTAGGCCTGCTGACCATCTACTATTACCTCACGCTGAATTACAACTACTGGGAGGCTCGTGGCGTCAAAGGGCCAAAGCCAATTCCTCTGTTCGGTACAACCAAGGACATAATCCTGAACAAAATGTGCATGGGTGATTACCTAGCGAAAATTTACAAAGAGTGGAGGAACGAGCCGCTCGTTGGGATTTATTTGCATCGTCAGCCGGGTCTGGTGGTGCAAGACTTGGATTTAGCGAAGGACGTGTTGATAAAAGATTTCAACAAATTCGTCGATCGTGGAAATCCGATGAACGAAAAGATCGAACCCCTCACGGCGCATCTGTTCAACATCGAGTCGACAAGATGGCGCCCTCTGAGGACTAAACTCTCGCCCACGTTTACCTCAGGGAAACTCAAGGACATGTTTTACCTTCTGCTCGAGTGTGCAGACAAATTGGATGAATATCTGGACGAGATAGTCAAGGACACCGAAGATCATAGCGCGGTGATCGAATTTAATGAATTTACCGCCAAGTTTACGACCGACGTTATCGGCGTCTGTGCGTTTGGTCTTCAGCTCAATGCGATTGCCAGCGTTGAAAGTCCATTTCGAACGATGGGACGGAAAATATTCAGGTTGAGCTGGCCGAGTTTTATCAATTTTCGCCTACGAAATTTCGCGCCTAATCTGCACGCCATTCTCGGACCTCTTTTCGCTGACCGAGAGATGGTCGATTTTTTCGTAAACACGACCAAGCAGACCGTTGATTATAGAAAAAAAAATAACGTTGTAAAACACGATTTTATCGATCTTCTCATGGCGGTCATGGAAGAGCCTGACAAAGTGGGCGGTATCGGTAAGTAAAAATTCAAACGATCCGCCTCACGTGGAACAGCTTTTTATACGTAGCTCACTTTTTAAAAATAAGATATATATGTTTATATGTATAAAAATCAGAATTGACCGACACATTGCTTGCCGCTCAACTCTTCGTGTTTTTTGCCGCCGGCTTCGAAACTTCGTCCTCGACGATGAGCAATGCACTCTATGAGCTCGCTCAGAATCACAACGTTCAGGAGAAACTGAGAAGGGAAATAAAAGAAGAGATGGACAGAACTGATGGGAAAATAGAATACGAGGGAATCAAAGGCTTGAAATATCTCGACATGGTTTTTCAAGGTAATTTAACAATTATTCGGTAAAAAAATATGTATTATTGAATAGTAATGGATGGAACAACTAATTAATTACTCAATCACTCTCTTTTTCTGCAGAAACGCTGAGAATGTATCCACCGGTTAATATGCTAACGCGAAAATCAACAGAGCCTTACACATTTAAAAATGCGTCTGGTCAAAACTTGGTGAGCATCGAAAAAGGCCAGATGATTTGGATACCTATTTACGGAATTCAGAGGGATCCTCAGTATTTCCCAAATCCGGATGTTTTCGATCCTGATAGATTTACGCCGGAAGCTATTGAGTCGCGGCATTCAATGGCGTATATGCCATTTGGCGAAGGACCGAGAAATTGCATCGGTAGGTACAATATCAGTAGAGAACGATTAAAACGGACAGCTACAGTCAGATGGTCAAATTGTAACGCTTTGGTAACCAGAGGCCCAGTTTGTCAGTCGTTGTAGTGTAAAACTGTTTTATCGACTGAAGTTGCTACGCTCTTAAGATAAATAGCAGCGCGCATCGACAGCCGATAATACAGAGACCGGTCGAAATATCCACTAAGTAAAAACATCGACAACTTACCGTTCGACTGTATAATCTTGCCTATCAATTGATTTACAATATTGTTCTATGTGTTTTTTTTCCTCTCATCAGGCAAAAGATTAGGTGTCATGCAGACTAAGGTGGGTCTCATCAAGATTCTGCATCGTCACAAGGTTGATGTTTGTGAAAAAACACAAATTCCGTATGTAAATGATCCCAGGGGTTTCCTTCTGTTGGCCAAATATGGAATTCGTCTGAGGATCACCAGAGACGCGTAAAGCAGCACAGATCTGTAAAAATATATGTTGATTAATAAATAAAAAACTGTTGAAATGTTAATTGTTAGTTTTTGCAACTCGATCAATTATCGTTAAGTACAGTTAACTCGAATAGTATTGTCAATATCAGCAGTACACTATTCAAGCAACAACGTTTATTATCTTATCTAACGTTAACATAGTAAATTTTCCATTGCGAACGGCATAGAACTTTTTGCTGAAAATACAGGCAGCGCATAATATCGAATCAAGACAAAGTAGAAGTCTGCGCCTTAAGAGCATTACCGCGCTACGATAATACTGATACCAGGATATTCAAATGTTGAGAACATTTTTACACAATTTGAATCTACAAGAGTAAATTTCTTAAAAATGTTTGGAATCAATGAATACAAATTCGGACAGTCTCCCTAATGTTAACCCCATGATCAGAGTTTTGTTGGTTATGAGAAGAGCTATGCTCGCCGAATGGGACAAAAAAAAACGACAGAAAATCTCGTATCTGCCGCGCAGCAATCGTTGTGTCTTTCCTACTTTGAGTTTCGTCGTTTTATCATTCGCACGTAGTGAATGTACTTACCTACCTGACGAAAAGTTTTGGTCAATTCGTCGCTTCATCTGTGACCGAATTACTTTTATTTTCCGGCCGAAATGTTGACACACGTCAACTCGCCGGCTCGGTGTATGTTTTACGCGAGAGGACAAGGGAGATAAAGTTGGCGGCGGGTGGAAGCGGGTTAGGTAGATCCATAGCCACTGCCTGTGCCTGAAGAGGATCGAGCGTCGCCGTCGCGCGCTGCGTGCTTGGCCCGAAGGCGCCTGCCGCGGAGTTGGTGCGACTCGGCCCTTTTGTTTGTTTTCGTTGGTCTCCTCGTGCACCGCTGCTGCTGCGGCGACGGCGGCGGCGCCGGCCCGCGCGATAGAAGTTGTCCGATGCTCGCAGTGCTCGCAAGTCGAGTGGATAGTCGCACACGAATTTTACACTCTCCGGCAGAGAAATTGTAAAACAGACGGTACGTATTTATTTTTTCGCTTCGCCGGGAAGAGAATTAGAGCTATTTGTCGAAGCGTCGAGCTCGCGCTGAAGCGTCGAGCTTGCGACGAAGCGTCGCATTAACGCTTCGTGACACTATCCTCGCGCAACAGCCGTCACCGCTTCCAACAATAACAAAGACTAATCGATCAGAAGATCGCCGTATTTTTCTTACCCAGTGGCGAAGCAATTGGAAATTTCTTTGCGAACAAAGTTCGACGATTGTTTTACTAGTTTTCGTCGACGGACGAGAAGCGCGGCGCACGCGCCATTTTTATTTATAGATGGCGTTGTTGATGCGCGCGCATCCATCGCCGGTATCGGAAACACCAAGATATTATCAGCCTTATCGGTGACTCATTCGGATGCCGTCCTCAGCTTGTCTACACATTTTTAATTGGGTCTTGGCCATCTGTCGGGGTGCTCAACACCCCGAGCACTTTTTTTTAACACATTTTTCCAGGAAGCGCAGAGAGGCAGAAGATTGGTTCATTTTTTCAGTAAATCCACTATGCCAAATTATTTCTAGGTGACTCAATGTATCCGTATAATTCAAATTATAAATGAGGATGCAAGGTAATTGTTAGGTCTCAGGTAGCGTCGGAACGAGAAGATGAGGTACGAATTTCTTTTTGTTGAATCACAGTAAATTGGATATTCAGTAATATCGGAACATTTTTTGGAAATCATTATCGTCGTCTGGAATGAGATAAATAAATTTCCGACGACTTTGTAGGTCTGGTAATTAAAAAGTCGATCGACGAACAATACTTTCTCAATGTATTTAAACTGTAACGAAGATTGTTATTACCCGAACGTTAGACTGAAAGAGGATCGCAAACATCTTCAACTGCTTTGTAAAAATAATAAAAAAAAACAACAACATCGCCACATTTAGCTTGTTGATAAGCTCCGTATCGTGCGCGATCTTCGATCGATATCGATCGAGGCTGATAATACGTGTTCTCGCTATTAGATCAGCAGTTACTTTCGTCGACCTATTAATGAACAAATTATCTTTGCGATAGAATGAAAAATTCCGAATATTCGATAGTATGTTGGAACTTTCGTGACGAAATAGTTTGCAGAAAAAATCGAGTGAGGTCATCGTGTACATTCATTATTTTTTCGGTATCATTGTATCGCCTTCAGCTACTCCGTTTTCCGCGTTTCTGCGAAGAGAGCGGCGCCCAGTATGGGGACTACACAAACACCGGAGCACATATGCGATAAGATAAAGCAGGTTCAAAACGCAGCACTGAAATCAGATAGACGTTATTTCACCTCAGACTTTCGACAGTGTCACTGCTATCCACGAAAATGTCAAGTAAGTTTCGCGTCAGAATATTCGCCGAAATATTACGTTTCCGCTATTCGTTGTCTTAAACGCGAATGCACATCACATTGCAACCCTGGATTTTTTTTCGTCGTCTACGAGTACAGAAATATTCTTAAAAACATATTTATATTTTGGTATTATAATTTGTGTGTTGTAAATTAATTTCGATTTCGAGAGAAAAAAATTAATTCGCGTCTTCGCCTTCATTGAAAGATTGCAAAATAATTAGTAAAAATATTCGATAATATCTAATTAAATGTGAATTTAAATAATTGTGGATGAAAAATAACAGCGGATACAGCGTGAATTTTATTACCGGAAATAATTTGCCATGCGTCATAATTTGGTATCAATGACGCCCTTGCTACGGTAACAACATTTTTGTCGCATCAGGAATTCTTTTCTCTTCTAAGCAATTCCCGTACCGTCTGTTTTTGTAGATTTGCTGCTAAAACAAGGTCACATTTGCAAAACGCTTTTCGTCGTACGTTAGAATATCGCTTATTGCAGGTGGTCATGCGATATTTCATTTTGGGGAAGGGGAGTTATCCGACTTCGTGCCTAAACTGCAGACGATACACACTATCGCAATTTTATTGCATTTTTTCAATTTTTGACGAATCATAGCTTGAAAATAATTTACAAAAATGGTATCTGCAATTACCGTTTTTGCAGATTTAATAAATTCCATCGCACCACCATCGCTATTTTATTTCATCTTTTCAATTTTTGACGAATCATAACTTCAAAAATAATTTACAAAAATGGTATCTGCGATTACTGATTTTGCAGATTTAATAAATTCGGGTCTCCTGTTGTAGAAAAATATCGAGTTCGTTACAAATAGTTTCGGTAATAATGTTTAGCCTGTTAAAATATGGACTGACATCATTTTTTTGTGAAATCGCTGGAATTATTTTCATACACTCGTTTTCTGGCAAAGTGGACGCGACTTTTTGTCGTCGCTTCAATGCAGTTGAAAAAAAGCTGGCAGTGACACACGCGAAGGCGTGGCTCGCGCGGGCAGAGACGTATCAACGCACACCTTTCATTATCGTGCGCAGTACTTTGATCCGTATTCGCGAAATTTTAAGCCCGTCACTTCGAGACATCCGATGACATCACCTGCGCGTGACATAACATTCGACAACGTGTCACAACGAGCAATTATTCGGCACAATGTGGCCATTCGTTAGCGTCTGACGTGGCATTTTCGTCGTTGCTGCATATTTTTGTCCGTAAATTCGGAAATGCCTGCCTTCCATATTTATTCATTAATCTATCCATTCATTAATTTTCTTTTTCATTTATTTATTTAATTTTTTTTATTTTGACTCAGTAACGTTACTTCAACCAACAAATAACCAATCTTATTAATCCTCGCTTCACAAAATTCTAAGAATATCCGATAAATATTTAAATTGCACTAAAAATGCATTTCACGTTTTATCCTTCGTGAATTAAAAAAAAAAAGGCATTTCGGTTTACGCGGCGGCAGAGACGTTTGGCTGGTGTAAAGGGTTAAGTGGACGAGTATCGGGTACCGTTATCATAAGGATTTAATGAATTGCAGACTTCAGGTGGGTTCCCCGTACGCTCGGCCAGTCGGTCCCGGAAACGGCGGTGGTCGGCGGCCGCGACGGCGACGGTACCACTATCTACGTCGGGCGCGCCTTCCACGACGGCGACATGGTACCCGCCAAAGTGATTCCCGATAAAAATGCCGCGTACATCGCTTACGGCGGCGAGGAGCACTTGAAGCACGAATACGAGGTAAGGAGCAAAAAAAAATAAAAATAAAAATATGCCCCGGTAATCTCGCGCGTCTTATAAAATAATATAATCTAATCAACGAGCGTCCTCGTCGTGCGCTCGATCCGATTGGCTTTGAGGCGACGTTCGGACGCGCGAGCAGATTGCGCTTAAAAAAATACAGGCGCGAGTTGCTTTTTCATTTCCTCGTTGAAGAAAAATTATCGCCGTAAATTCATTTGATAATATGGCAACAATACACTGATGACGTTTTTCCTAATGTTACTTATTACAGTGTTAATAGTGACACTTTTTACGGTGCATAATTAACACCAGCCGTTTCGTTAAATTTTTCCTATGTTACCGACGAAACATTGTAGCACTTTTCGCTTTGGACCTATATAGACACCGTCTTGGTGTTGTTTTTAACACCGGTTTTTTAACTGTGTAACGCTGGACGTCTGAAATCGTCGTAATCGAACGGAAATTCGGGTCCTCGCGACTTTTGAAACAATTTTTGTGTCCAAACATGTCCGATATTTTTTATAATTAATTTTATTCGGTTTCGTCGTCAGGTTCTGGTCCAGAGCGCCTTCGCTTGGGAATCCAGCAGCAACGGCGTGATACCCGCCAATGCGGTTGTCGCCGGACAGACGTCCGAGGGCGAACCCCTCTACGTCGGACGCGTTTTTCATAACGGTTCTCAAACAGTTGGCAAGGTTCGTACAAAAAAAAACGAAAAATAAGAAAAAAAAAACGAAAAAAACTAAGCCATCAGTCATCTTTTGTTATTTTCCACGCACTCCCAGCGCGATAAATTATTCATTCGCAGGTCCAGGCGAGCCACGGATGCCTCTACATTCCGTACGACGGCGAGGAACTTTCCTTCAGGGACTACGAGGTTCTCGTCCACCACTAACAAATTATTTCGATTATCCTGAATGAATATTATTTTTCAATAAAATTTAATTATTATTTGCTCACATCGGTGAATCACATCTCACGACTTTTCACACATTTTCACTTATTCGTCTTTGACCCACGATCAATTTTATACTCTGGAAGAATAATTATATTTTTTTGTCCGAGGCCTCGCAACAGGAAACACATTGATACAAGAACCTGAATTATGCTGGTAGCTTCTTTTTATTCGGGCAGCAGCTTTGACAGTGGCAAATGAGAAAAATATCCTCGTCGTAACCGGCGTAATGTGACGTTACGACGAAAATAAGACGTCGTGGAGCGTAATTCGTGCGTCGATTTGTTCTGAATTACTCGTCGAGCGCAAAAAAATGCCTAAAACTGGTTTGCGAGTAAACGGGTTGAGCCTGGAAACAAGAATCTGAAAAAAAAAGTTATTCCTCAATTTACGAATCATCAATCATTTCTGCTGGGTGAAAAATAAAATGCAACGAGAGCAAAATCTTAATTGCCAATAATTCTTTTTTTTTTGTTTGGACAATTCTTTGCCATTATTTCATGACAAAAAATACAGAAAGTTAAATTTTGTATCGCGCTTCCGATTTTAACTGACTCGATCGATACAACGACGGAGAATCCGATTGAATTGAAAAAAAAAACATCAATCATATATCGTTACCGTAAAAGCGCATCGGAACGAAAAAGAAAAAAATTGTTAAACATTTATGAAAAACTCTTGCTCGACGGGTGAAACTGGTTTTACTCTCGTCGCGCACGCGACGCGCATCTTCCCGAGGAATTTGGCATTGAAAACTCGCGCGCGGCGATATAATACGACTGACGTGCGCCGACATTGGAAAAACGCGCGCATATCGCTCGATCAACACGAGTCGTTTTTTTTTCAACTTTTGATTGTTTCTTCCTTTCAACCAATTGTTACAATGGTGCGGCGCAATTCTCTCGCATATTTTCACGTTGGCTCGCAATACAGTTTCGGATTTGTTTTCGTTTCGCCGATTCAGGAGCAACAAAGAATTCCGAATAACGACAGGAGGATGTTATTAATTTTTTCTTTGATTTCTTTTCTAGTTTTTTCTTTTTTTTTTTTTTTTTGTACCCGTCGGACGACGATTACATATTTCCGCGTGATCATTAATTACGCGTGACACGCTTAGAGAACACTCGACGGTTTTGCGTCGACGATTTTGCCGCGCGCAGTCGGCAGAGAAAATATTATTATATTTTCAATGAAATCGCGGGCGCGCGACGTCGCGAATGGTTAATTACGAAACAGCTATTTAGCGGGGACTCGCGCGCGGGCATTGCGCAATCGGGGTTCCTCAACCCTGATGCGCGTTCGCGCATCGAGGACGCATATGAATAAAACGTTCACCCGCGATGCTGCGCGCGCGCCGAGCTCTCGGGCGGCGCGTCGTGTACACACGAACGCTCCCTGAACTTCGCAGCACCGCGCAACCTGTTTACTTCCTGTATCTGAGTACCCGTTTTTTAATTTTTATTTTATATTTTTTTTTTTTCGGCTGATTTACGACCAACGTCGAGGAGTAACTTTAATTCTTCAACGGGTGCAGCGAGTTTCCGTTACACTGTTAAAAATCTATGGTGTGGACTTTTTCCCAGTGTTACTTATTGCAGTGTTAATAGTAACGCTTTTTACGGCGTATAATTAACACCAGTCGTTTCGTTAAATTTAGTCCTGTTTACCGACAAAACATTGTAACACTTTCCGCTTTAGAGCATCACGTGAATGAATTAGTTGTTTTTCTCAGTTTTTATCGCAAAATTGAAGAAAAAAATCGATTTTTTCATTACAGATTCCTTTACTGGGTAAAATTGATCTGTAATTTTTTTTTTTTTTTTTTTCGAAAATCAAAATTCTGACTAATTCCTGACAATCCGTTTGATTTCGTGTTCGAATTGTGACGCGAGAAACCCTGCGAATATTGAAAAACTCGTCGATTCTGCCCACGATTATTATTATCTTTCGCGCCAATATTGGCGGTTGCCAACATTGGCGAAGTTTCGATGAGATTCTACAATCGTTTGAAATTGCAGCGACGAACGTTCTCTCGCGATGCCACCGCGAGTCAGCGACGACGAGTCGGATCGGTGTGAGCGCCAAATGGAAAAGCGATTGTCACCGCGAACGTGACAAAAGAAACTGTTACGCAAGCGACGTGGACAATCTCCGCGCTCGTGCCGAAGCGCAAAAAGTCTGAACGTCGCAAAGTAATGGGAAAAAAAAAAAAAAAAAAAAATCAAAACGCGGTAAAATCGCAAAAAAATATTTCGGGGAAAGTCCGAAATGAAAATCCGCCAAGGACTCCGCGCGATTGGTTCGAATTTTTATTTCCCTGATTATTAGTTTGTCGCGGTACTCAACCGAATTATATAGCTTCGAGTGAGCGGCCGAGATTTGCTCCGGTAATTTGAGTACCGAGCTGTTGCGTCAAGCGAAAGGTTTCCCACTCTCTCTCTCTGGCTTCTCCAGCGTCGACATTCATCTCGTGTGGAAAAACAGAATTAGAAAAAAGTCGAACGTAATTATGTGAATGATTGTGTTTACAAATTATTTTGGTACGAGAAAATTGAATATTACGGTTGGGCGAATCGCTGCAATTTTAATTAGTTATTTGTATGAGATCTTAAATTTTGTAATGATTTTTAAAAAATGTGATTGCGAGTTGAGCGAACAAAACATTTTACAAGAGTGAAAAGTTCAAAAGTCACTTTGGCTTCGTGCAATTTGATTTGACCAAATAGAGCAGAGACTACAAATAAGCAGCATTACAAGGGCGCATCGCGCGGACGGGAAACACACATTGAGAGGCTAAAAGGTTCGTCGACCCGTATTCTAATTTAGGATTAGGCTCCACGCGGTGCTCTATGATTTGATCAAACTTTATGGCACATGCAATTTTCTTACGTCTCGCGTCGCGTTTCTTTGCAACAATTTGCGCGAACAAATGTGTATGTTCAGCGACTCGTTCGAAGGCAAATAAAAATGACCGTAAATACTCGGAGAAATCACGTTGGACTTATAGACTGTCGAGTGACAACTGCGAATCGTTAGTTCGCGCGACTTTTTTTATTCTGCACACGTTTATTTTTTGTCATCTTATTTCATTGTCACCTTAACCTTTTTACCACTGAGCGCCTTTTCTTTGCAAAAAAAAAAAAAAAAAAATTCTCCCTTAAAAAAAATCACGGGCCCCTAATTTTTTTTACAAGGACTTAAAGCGAAATTGAAAAATCACTGAATTGATCACTCAATTGAAAAATCAATCAATTATCGAGATTTCTTTGAATATATATTTTTTTAATTTCTCCGCGCGTTAAATGATGAATAAAAAAAATGATGAATTGCGAGAACTAAGTAACAGTCAATTAGAGGCAGCCACTTAAAAAAATTAATACCAACCAACCGTCGATTCTCGCGATTGGTGCTTCCCTTCACGTGCGTTTTTTTTTTTTTTTTTTTTTTTTTTTTTTTTTCAAACAATCACTTTATTCTCGGAGTCGAAGCTTCTCGTCGGTTATCGCAAATTGGCGGCAATTACACGTCGATAGGATGTCGCGTCTCCGTTGTACTTTTACTTCGAAAAGTTCAAGTACACCGCGGCCTCACAGTCATTAGGCTCGCGATAATAGCGCTCGGAAATCTCATTTGCAATTTTCTCGAGATTCAATTTTCCGGAGCTGCTACGATTTTAGAAAACTTCGCGATTCTCTCTCCAATTTTTTTTTTTCCGTTCCGGAAAAATGGGGTGAAAAAATCGGATCGTGACATCGGATCCGCTGGATCCAGTAGTGAAACCTGAGATTGACCCGACTCGTGGTGCGAGAAAGCGAGCGACGCGCGCGCGCGTCAGTCGATACGCGCGCGACTCACACGGTTAAACGCGCGCCGCGCGATCGCCGCGCGTGTAAGTACGAGCGGCCGCTTTACGCATACAACATCGGCCGACACGTCCGTTGCTCGGTATCGGAGTCGATTTTAATATAAGCATCGCCTCGCATTACTCACTTAACGCCGGTCCGTACCCTCCCGCCCGGGTGGTCGAGGGTCGGGGCTGCCTATGAGACGTACAGTGGACTCCCGATTATCCGGGGTCGATCGGCGCTCCGGAAGTTCCGCGGTCGTCACGAAAATCGTAAACAGTTCAATTCACTGTTAAAAATCTACGGCGTGAAACGCTGCTGGTGTGGACGTTTTTCCTAGTGTTACTTATTACAGTGTTAATAGTAACACTTTTTACGGTGTAAAATTAACAGCAGCCGTTTCGTTACATTTTTCCGGTGTTACCGACGAAACATTGTAACACTTTTCGCTTTAAGGGCATGAATGCACGTATCATGTGTGATTTTTCATTATCTCGCGAATGAATTAGTCGTTTTTCTCAGTTTTTATCGAAAAAATGAAGAAAAAAATCGATTTTTTCATTACAGATTTATCTACCGGGTAATTGATCTGTAATTTTTTTTTTCGAAAAACAAAATTCTGACTAATTCATTAACGAGATTCACATTACTGGCGTCTGTATTTCAATTTTCGCTTCGATCCGTTGCTAATTCGCGAAAAACGTCACTTCTGACCTTTTGAGGTGAAAGTCGGTATTTCTGACTCCCTTAACACCGCTCATTATCACCGTGATTACTGTGGACCTACACAGACACCGTCTTGGTGTTGTTTTTAACACCGGATTTTTAACAGTGTTTAGACGAAAAAATGTATCTCGCCGCAGTTCGATTTTGCGTCAGATATATTTTGTGTCGAGACATTTCTCGACAAAAAGGACAAACAGGTTCGAAATATCAAAAAATTTCAGTACGAATTTTTTTTCGCTGTAATTGTTAATTAATCTTAATTGCTAAAATAATTGGGACTGCAGCTTTTTTTATTTTGTGCGATCAGCGGGAAAACTAGAGCATCACAAAACAAGTCTCACCCGACGCGGTGATCAACCGGTGACCCCTTAATCGGGCTTCGACTGTACGCCCAGCGCGAAATACCGAGCGCAGCTATAAACCCGCCGGTAGAAAGAGACCGAGGCCTATCATTATTGTATCAGCATGTTGCTCCAGCGCGAAGCGCGGCTGTTCTCGCGTCATCGACATCGTCATCGTCGTTCAGCTATCCCGAATCTCCGGTGGCGATCGCTCGAGTATATCGCGCGCCGCTCGAATTCGCTGCGGTATTACAATATTGATAATAATAACAACAATCTAAATCATATTCGGCAAAAAATAAAAAAAGCAAAAAATGAAAATAAAAAAAGTGGAAAGTGCGATTCGTCGGTTTTTCGCGTGAATTCGCTGCGCGAGTGCGAGAATAGAGAGTGAAAGGTTCGGACGTCTGCCGGACAGCCGAAAAAGTGCAGCGCGCAGGAGCAAAGTGTTGGAAGTCGCGTTGTGGAAGTCGTGAAATCCGACGAGGTCGCGCGCCGGCCGCACCAAGTTTCCTCCATGGCGGAAGTAATTGTCTCGAATTGGCCATTAAGAAAGAACTATCGGGAGATTCGGACGACCCTGGCGTTAAATCATAGCTTGTTTGTTCTGCCCAACTGGACGTGGCGCGGCGATCGAGCGCGCTCGATCGCGCGATCCGCCGTGCGAGAGCCGAGGACTAGCGAGAGCGGCGGCACTCGGGTGTCGAGCGATGAAAAAGCGTGTCATGGAAATATATATATGCGACTGCCGAGGCGCCCGAGGGATTCCCGCGTCTCTTGGGAATATCGTTTTTTCGGTGTCACGTCTCAATAACACTGAACTGTGTTTTCAACATTTACAAATTCAACATATAAATTCAACATTGCTAATGTCAACAGCAATGACAACAGCATCACAGTTTTTTTCAACAAAATAATGTTAACAATGATAATGTCAACATATATAAAAAACAATACGACTATCCATAATTGGTAAAGTGATCTCGTATTATTTGTGTTACAACAATTGTAACAATGAGAATTTTAACATATCCAAAACAACCGTTTGATTTTTAATTCCCGCTTTAGTATGATAAAAATGAATAGTTACAAGTGTTACTATAAAAAAAAATGTTGAAGTGTCGATGTTGATATTACCCATGTTGAAATGACGTTTTGTTATTGAGACATGTAACCGTTTTTTCGTGGATCGATAGATCGATTTTTTTCTTCTTTATTCATAAAGCGGGTCATCATTAAAAAAAAAAAAAAAAAAAAAAAAAATTTATGTAAATGTAAATTTGAGACCAGAAACATTTACACGGCGGATCCGATGATGCACGAAAAAAATGCTTCGGCCAACGGGAAATATCGTCGCTTATCTTCCGTTCTCGCGTCTCGATGTCTTCTCTCTGGAAAATGTACCTTCGTAACGCAATACGGTACCCGGGGCTTTTTAACCGTGAGCCCGTTATCGCGGGGGGCCGATCGACCGGTTTTGCGTTTTTTTCTTAATGGGAGCCGGACGACTCTTTTTTTTTTTCGAGTACCCGTCGACGCGACTCTTCGGTGATTTTTTTACGAACGCTTTTACAGTTAAAATTTTCGTCGTTCGATGAGTCAACGAAATTGCCAGGAGAATAGATCGATAAAAGAAAGAAACAATTTCTCATTTCGAAGCAAAAAAATGTTTATAAACAAAAAAAATGTTTTTTTAATGTTGTTGATGATAATCTGAACAACTTCGACACTCGCGTCGCGTTCGCGTTTCTGCGAAAACTGGTTTCGCGGTTTAAAAGTCAACAAACGTTGATACACAGATTCGAGATTGTATAATTCGAAGGATTCATTTGCCCGTCTCTCGGTGGCTTTTGGCAAAATCAAGGTACGACCGTACGACAATAGTGTCAGGGTCGCGCGAGTCCCCGGAGGCTGCGAGCGAAGGAGATGAAAAGTGTCGTTTAAACGTAGTCTCTGAGCAAACATAATTCGGGGGCAAAAGTGAAATCCGCGAGTGTTAAACGGCGTTCGACACATTTTTCTCGGGCAACAGGAAACTTTAAACGCGATGACTTGGCGATAAAAAAAAAGAAATATTACAGAACACGTCACTCGTCCCCGATTAGCTCGTGGAATAATCTTCGAGATAAATCGAGAATCCTTCGGGCTGAATTTTCACTGTTTTTCCGCGATAATCCTTCGTCGACTCGGCTCCGTTATCGGCTGCGCCGTTGACCCTCTGAATCACCGTAATGACGACAATGATCTACTGTCGCTGTTCGTCAGCAAGAAATGAATATTACCGAGCGCAAGAAAAAAAAACAGACCCGGCAGAGACAATTAAAACAGACGCCGCGCGAGGACGCGAAGACTCGGTGTAAAAGCGATAAATGATCCGATAATTTGTCGCGATCCGGATAACCCGAAATATCGTCGAAAAAAAAAGTTAAATCGGCAAGATATTTTTCATGCGAAGTGCCCAAAGCGCGAAAAAAATAAAAGTTTTTAGATTTTCACAAAAATTGGTAACCCGAGGTTTTCGAGGTCGCTGATTACGAATCTGCACTCAAAAATGTTGAGTGCGGTTCATAATAAGCGACCTCAAAAACCCCCGAGTACAAAGTTTCACCCAATTCAAATCAATTTTTGCATTTTGCTCCGCCATTCTCCCATTATTATAACCCGAAGGGGTTAATAATAGGGTCGTCAGTTCCCAATAATTCAAAAATACAAAATCATGAACCCGACTCGTTGGTCCCGAAAGTCGGGGGGGAGTCCCTCGAATCCGCGAATGTAGATCGGTAGACGGACCCGAGATCCACGCTTCCGCGAGGTTAATCGTTCGGCGATTCTTGACCAAAGGTTGCGGACTCGGGGCGACGAGAAAGACAGGTAAATCAGCGTTGGTGGGGAAGCCGCGGAGAGCGCGAGTACACACAGTGAGACGGAGAGTGAGAGACGGGAACATCGCTGAGTACGAGGCCCCGAGGGTCGGGGCAGTGGCGGTCAGATCCCAGAAGCGTGTTGAGCGGCAAATCGGCAGTGCATGCATGCAGGGAGACAAGAGAAGCAGCAGCAGCAGCAGCACAACCACCACCACCAGCAGCAGCAGCGGCAGAGTCAGGAGGAGAGTCCGAGCCGAGTAGTAGAGAGGCAGACACGGGCAGACGGGAACCGGGCAATCCCACCAGCGTTAACCAGTAGTGACCAAGTAGCCGACACGTAGCCACCACCAAACCGACGGTACGACGAGCCCGGGGACCAAGCGGCCACGGTTAATGGTGAGGCAGATCCGCGACATCGACGGGTCGACGCTGGCTCGAACGGCCAGCAGCAGCAGCAGCAGTGAGGCACAGCGGAACCAAGCGCCAACCGGTTGCACCGTAGCCCTACGTCGAGAAACAATCGTGTCATCAATTTAAGCCCGCGGTGCCGTAGTAATCCTTGTCATCCGCTAACAAGCGCGCCACGCATCGTCGTGTCAACCGAAGATCCGTGCCGGCGATCGACGTTGCCCGAAACCATCGGCCCGACGGGTTTCCCCATCGTTTTGTACCGTTTTAGAGTCGATTCGGACCGTTTCGGACCGATTCGGACCGACTCGGACCAGTCCGTACCGGTGCGGACCAGTTCGACCTGCACCAATGTCAGTCGCGAACTGATTAGCTGCGGTTTTGGAGAAAAAGAAGCGACGACGAACCCGCGGAAACCGTTCGCGAACCACGCCGAACCTGTCGGAACAATGTTTTTCTAGCCGTCGAACCACTTCGGACGGGTTACAATCGTGCTGCATTGTTGTGAACTGCCCGTTGAAACATGTTCGTGACTGTCGGCGCTGTGAGTGAGTGACTTGTCCGCGGTGCGAATCTGTCAGCGAATCGATCCGGACCCGGTTCGGCCTCAGTCCGGTCCGTCCAATCTCCGCGACGACGTTGTCCGAGTTGGTGAGCGAAAAAAAAAAACAAAAACAACGTAACGAGCCGTGCAACAATGACGAACAACGTGACGCCGCCGAGCGCGATGGAACCGTCGGCCAAGCCGGAGCCGTCGACGGACAAGAAGTCCCTGGCGTTGCAGCCGATGTCGAATTACACGACTGACGCAGCGGGACCGGCGACGTGGAAGTCGATGAGCGTGCGGCAGAAGTGGAGCTTCCTCACGAGCAACATCACCGTCGAACCGATGGTCGCGTGCTACATAATGCCGAGCGTTCTCGCGTCTCTGGCGACGCAGAATCTCAATCTCGAGAAGGCGTGCCGCGTCAACTTGGCCTATTCCGACGAAATTTGCGGCGCGTTGACGGCGCGAAACACGACCGGTTTCGAGGCCGAGGAGACGGCGGTGCAGCAGCTCGTCGCGGGAATGCAGACGTGGAAGACAGCGCTGCAGAGCGGCGTACCGACGCTTCTGATACTCTTCATGGGCGCTTGGAGCGATCGCACCGGTCTGCGAAAGCCCTGTATGTTGCTGCCGATCGTCGGCGAGTTCCTGACTAGCATCAGCCTCATCGCCTGCGTCTATTGGTTCTACGAGTTGCCGATGGAAGCGGCCGGGGTGTCGGAGGCACTTTGGCCCGCGCTCACCGGCGGATGGTTCACCATGTTCATGGCCATTTTCAGCTACATCGGCGACATCACCACCGTCGAGTCGCGGACATTGAGAATCGGCGCCGTCAATGTGTTTCTCTCGCTCGGCGTGCCGATCGGCATGGCGCTCTCCGGGATACTGTACATCAAGATCGGTTTCTATGGGGTCTTCGCTATTTCCACGGTCTGCTACGTTTTGGCCTTTGTCTACGGGTTGGTCGTCATCAAGGAGGCACCGAGACCGCCGACGCAGGCGAACGTTAAGGGCAAAGAGATGTCCGCCTGCGCGTCCGTCGTTGATTTCTTTTCCATCAGACACATCAACGAGACTTTCAGGGTGGCCTTCAAGAAGGGCGCCAACAATCGCCAGCAGCGAGTCATCGTTCTCATGATCATCGTCATGGTGGTCATCGGGCCGATGTATGGTGAGTTTTCGTCTCCGGATGGTTTGGTCGTCGTTGACTTCTATCCAATCGTTAATCGGTTTGAGGCGACTGAGTCGAGCTTGTTCGCTTGTTCTGCAATTTTTTTGCGGTTGAATATCATTTTGCAATTCGACAAATACTTTGCGGGCGATAAAGAATTTATGGAGGTATCCAAGTACAAAGACTTTGGGGGGTCATTGACGACGGACACCAAATTGGCCATCAGAACTGAAATAACTTTGAGTTTAGTGACATGAAATCGTTTTAGTGATAAATACTGCGACCTGAAAAAAGTGACCTCTGATTCCTACGTAATCGGGAAACCGTTAGGGATCAAATTTATGCAGCACTTTCATATTCCGCGGATTTCTAATCTGACTTGTTTTTCACAGTCATTCGAAAACATCTCTGAAAGAAAAATTGCAGACTTGAAAGTAGCGAAATGAAAGTCCAGCCCGTTTATAGCTTTTACCTTCGCGCATGCGCGTCGATCGGGCTATCTCGCTCGCTCGTTCAAAACAAGACAACTCCGACCTTGACCACGTGGGACGTTCTCGTCGGGTCGTATATTGCGATGCAGCCGTCGTATCTTTTTTGCTGACCGACGACAGGCCGGAAGGTTACGTGGATTCGCGTCGTTTACGCGGGACAAAACGTGCGCGGGCCAACCGCGAGGCACCTGTTCGGCGTCGAGAGTCGCAACCTGGAGAGTCGCGGCCGTTCATATACGCGTAATGGGCGTCTTCCGCGTGTTTAAGGAGGCATCGGCGGTACAGTCACGTCAATCGCGTACTAAGATTTAAAACATTATTTAAACATACTTTCAAAGAGAAACTAGTGCCAATAAAGGTGAATTTAAATTAAAGAGAATGCTGCTTAATGTAGACAAAAATGTGTGGAAAAAATGAACAGAGAAATAACTCAGTCTAAAATTACAAATTTTACTTCCAAAAAACCGCGCGTTGTATACCTTATTTATTATTAGCATAAAATGAGTTATTTTTGTATGATTTTATTTCTATAAAATTTTTTCTACATTTAGCAGGATCTCTTTAATTCAGATCCACCTTTATTGATACTAGTTTCCCGTTGAAAGTTTGTACAAATAAAGATTCAAATCTAATACGGAATAAACTTGACTGTACCGCCGAAGCCTCCTTAACCGAGCCACGTGGAAAGATGCCACCGCACGAGAGTAATTTGCGTGTTTGTTTGCGTGCCGACGCGAACTCCGCGGTCCTCGGCAGTGAATTTTTCTTTTTTCGCTCTCGCAGCACGAAAAATATTTCTGATACGTTTATCCGTGGGACGGTTCAGCTGGTCCCGCGATCCTTGCGGTATAATTGACCGGGCTACGGTTTTCTCGCGTGCTATCAAGCGTTTTGCCTCCCACCAATAATTTTACCGTCACGAAACGTTTTGTTTTTTCCTCTCGATAATTACAACGTTACGCGATCGGTCATCATCCTATCTCGCAGCCTCACTGAGTTCACTGCTCAGAGTTCACTGATTCCACAGACAGTCGCCTGAAACGCGTAAATCCGATGCAGTTTGCGTATCACGCGTCGCGTCATCGTCATTAAACGTCGCTCGCCGCGCGCTCCGGGACTGCTAATTCAATCCGCAGACGCAACATCATCGGCGGCGGATCGTTGTGAATCATCGACAGGACTCGCTAGGCTGGAATTACTCGGGAGATTTCAATTATCGCGGTTTATCGATTTCAAGCGAGAAGACGTCGAGAGTATTAAAAGTGACTTTTCGGCTTGGCGAAGAATTTATCATCAAACTTGCTGTTTTTTTTTTCCATAAACTATAACTAGCTAAAAATTGCGTTGATTTATTCTTGCGAATTAATTTAGCAAATAAGTGCCTTTTTCGTGGTCTCATTGGGCAACGAAAAAATAGTCCCAACCGGACTAAGCGAAAAAATTTGGAAGTAGGCAGAGCATTTTTTCTTTCTTTCTTTCTATGAACGACTCTCACGCGACGAGAGCATTGATATGAGTTCGATATGAGTAAAAGGCATTTCGTCTCGATAGCAGGAGTGAAAGTCGCACTCAGTGGGTCGGCTATTCCGGCAGCCGGTCGCGCGGCTAGATCGGTAGCCGATGAAAGTCGCGTTGCTCCGATATGTTTACACGCGAGGCGCATGCGCCGCGTGTATACCGACGCGATTTCCTGGTTTCGAGTGTCTCGCGAGCTCCGACAAACGCGGGTGTTGCATCACAACGAACGGACACAACCGGCATTGTCGTTCGACAACGGCGATGGATGCGCAAAAAGTGACTTTTGCATTGAGCGATCGTCGGACAACGTCGTTTATCCGGAAATTACGGGCGCTTCCGGGTTCAAACGCGTCTCGCGTCGTGCGACATCGAGCGTCGTCGATCTGCATGAAAAAAGATCGGAAGCTCGAAAATTCGCGTACAATTTGCACTAACTCGCCGTTGAAATTTGTTATTCACCCAATAATATTTTTTTATATACAGTAGAAACCCAATTATTCGCTAGTACAAATGTTTTATTGCCCCTTGAACGAAAGCAAAAAATCGTCTGGATTTTGTTGACACTCGTCGAGCTCCATTAATTTAAGCTAAAAAATTTGCACTAACTCGCCGTCAAAATTTGTTATTCATCCAATAATACTTTTTTACATACAGTAGAAAACCAATTATTCGCTAGTACAAATATTTTATTGGCCCTTGAACGAAAGCAAAAAATTGTCAATATTTTATTGACACTCGTCGAGCTCCAATAATTAAAAACCAAAAAAATATATAATTTCACATATTTGTCAATAATTGCCAGACCAATTCGCGGCGTTACAATCACTCGCGAAAAACCGACGTCAAAACCCAAGAAGCATCAATTGTCTGCTCGAGTCACCGGCGGGACAATCGCGACGTCGTGACAATCGAGTCCTGCGAACCCGGTGATTAAGGTGGCAACGGCGGCAATGTTACACCAATGATTAAGAGGACGAGTGGTTAATTTCAAGCGACAAGGTCAACGGGGACGCATTAGCCGCGCGGCTCCAGGCGAGGCTGACGGACACAGACGGCGGGGAAAGATAAGAAGATAACCAACGGAAGTCGTCAAGTGTCGCGCAACTTGCGATTCGCGAGAAAACAGACTTGTTCTCCAGAAATTAAGAATCATCACGTGAAAAAGGATCGCGAGGTCACGTTCGCGGCGTAATTGCCCAAGCGGTCTATATATATATTCGCGAAGCACGGCGAGCGGTGCACACGGCCCGTCTGGTTTTTCCAAACAGCATTAAACATGTCGTAAAACTTGTAACAATTCGCAGCCATATTTTTATGAATATTTTAGAGTGAGAAAATAGAGTCACGATGACGTATAGCGTCAGATCGAGACCTTAGTTTCTGCGGAAGCGGACTCTGCACACAATCGCGACTCTGCACACGGCCAACTCGATCGTATACTTTTCCGACTATAATTTTTCCGATTTATAGGGTATCGCGGGTGTAGAATTTTTGCCTATGTAAAGTTTTGCCCGTGCAGAATTTTGCTCATGTAGAGTTTCATCCGTGTGGAGTTTTGCTTGTGTAAAGGTTCCGCTCGTTATAGTTTCAACCGTCGACGATCGCTTTATGCTTGCTTTCGCGATGCGCTAATTCCGCGCACGCGCCGCAACCGCGATTGTTCGAAATTAGGCGCGTGCGCCGGGACTCGTGCGTCGCGGTAGAGTCGCGGCGATGTTTGGACGCGACGCGCACCGGCGACCGGCGAGTCGCGTGCGTCTTACTTGCGATCCGCCACCGCGCAGACACAATCCGCGCGTTAAGAGGCCGATTTTTCTTTCGTTCAAGGACGACGATACATTGTCGGCGCGCGGCTGACGTCTCGTTAGCCCCCGGGCAAGTGACTTGCACGTCGCGTACACGCGGAAAATCGTCGAGGTAGAACGACGGGGGGAGGGGGCTTCGGGTCTGAGCCAGAGCTGGGCAAAGTACTGGAAAGTACTTGACGTACAAAGTACAAAGTACTATAAGTACTGGAAGTACAAAGTACAAAGGACTATAAGGATACGATATATACTGGAAGTACAAAGTACTATAAAGTATACTGTACGATTTCTGACAAAGTACTTAATTTTTATTTATTTTCACTTTAAATTAGGAAGAAACAAAATACTTGGTACTTAGTACTTGAAAAAGTACTTCAAATACAGTAAAGTACTTGACATGTACTTGAAATTGTAAGTACATTTAGTTGAAGTAAAGGACATGTACTTGAGCATTAAAGTACTTAGATAGTACTTTAGATATTTGTTGAAGTGCTTTGAACTTCAAGTACTGTACTTCCAGTACTTCGTAAGTACCGGGTACTTGAAGTATTGCCCAGCTCTGCAGGTCTGAGCGCGGCAAGCTATTCGGAAGCCCGTGCGAGAGGTCGAGAGACGTCGGCGCTCGAACACAGGAGAGGAGGGCATAATTTGATAAAGACCGCGGAGAGCTCGGCGGAAACGACTAAATGGACGTACTGATAAACGAACTTGTTGTGCAACCTGGCATTCTTACATAATGCCGGGATAATGACGCGCGTGTTATACCGCGGACGCGGACGGACTCGGCGCTCGTCGGCGAACGAATTTCCAACGCTCGAGCGGTCGGAAAAAATGGCCGAGGAAAAAATGGACGGGGAAAAAATGACCGGGAGAAAACGGCCGAGGAAAAAATGGCCGCGTGTAAATTGCATATTTTGTGTGTGGGGAACACTTGTGTGGGGGGCCATTTTTTCCCCAGCCATTATTTCCACCGGCTATTTTTTCCTGATCCCACTCGGGACACAATGACGACGAGTATTTGGCGATTTGGAAACTCGAGATCGGGAGATTGATGTTTAAAAACCAGGAAGAGTAACGTTGGACAGATGAGTAATTATAATGTACGATCGAACGTCAGAACCTTGCTGGGAGTTGTCGAACGATCGAACGAAATTGACGTTTTGATCTTGGGAGACGAGTTTATTTGATTTTTTTTTTTTTTTTTAATGGAAAAAAGATAATGAGGCTTTTGGTCTTGTCGCAATAATAACGGTTATTTGGCGATTGGAGATTCGAGATCGGAAGGTTGATGCTCGATATCAAGGAAGAGTGAAGTTGGACGTATGATCGAACGTCAGAACCAGAGGATTAGGAATGAAATTGGGACTTTGATCTTGGGAGACGAATTTTTGTTTTTTTTTGTGCATGAAAAAAAATAATGAGGCTTCAATCTTGTCCGTGAAATCAATCGACGACCTCGCGTAGCGCGTAGTCGTTGTACTGTATAAACATTTTGCTCGTGTCTTGAATTTATGATTTGGCCTGTGGTATCTACACACGTCGCTAGTCGTGCGGGTGAATTCACTGATTTCGTCGGCACAGACCTCGAACTCGTACGCGAAATTACCAACGTCGCGGCCGACGACTCAGACGTCGAGTCGTAAGTCATCGGCGCCACGTTCGAGGTCCTAGAAGTCGTTGATCGACGTCACGGTCGATGATTCGTTGCGGCGTGGCCAAAATCTTATATTGACCTCGCGCCTGACCTTCGACCTTACGACCGACGATACAATTTTCTCGATTTGTTGCAGGTGAAATGGCAGTGATGTATCTCTTCACGAGGTATCGATTCAACTGGAACGAGGTCAAGTTCAGCATGTTCTCGACCTACAGCATGGTCACCAATCTCATCGGTGAGCATCGTTTTTTTTTGTTGCCAAAGATGTTGAAAGCCGCAGATAGAAGGGTCTGATAAATTTTATTACATAAAATCCCTCTTTTAACAAGTTCATGAGTAACGGAAAGCATTGTTTGCAAATTATTCGAGCTGTAATTGGCTGGGACTCTCAGACCGAGTCCAGGTTCATTTGTCCTTGATAACTTTGACAGTTCTGTCAAACATCGTATTTTTTTTTAATCCACTAAAAAAAGATTGATGGCAGTGTTTTCAGGGGTAGAATATGCGACTTGAGAACGATGGTGTAGGTTAAAAGTCGATATTTTGAAAAAATAAATTTCGTGACCCCGATTCGGGCTGTTTTCGGCCCGGCGGCCAGATCTACGATTTCTGACAAACTGTTCGGCCAAAAATTTTTTTTTTTCAAAATCAACTAAAAAAGGGTTGTAACCAGTGTTTTCAGGGGTAGAATATACGACTTGAGAACGATGGTATAGGTTAAAAGTCGATATTTTGAAAAAATAAATTTCGTGACCCCGATTTGGGCGGTTTTCGACTCGGCGTCCAGATCTACGATTTTTTACAAACTGTTCGGCCAAAAATTAGTTTTTTTCAAAATCAACTAAAAAAGGGTTGTAACCAGTGTTTTCAGGGGTAGAATATGCGACTTGAGAACGATGGTATAGGTTAAAAGTCGATATTTTGAAAAAATAAATTTCGTGACCCCGATTTGGGCTGTTTTTGGCCCGGCGGCCAGATCTACGATTTCTGACAAACTGTTCGGCCAAACATTTTTTTGCCGCGGGCAAAACGGACGACCTTGAACGGGTCGACGTTTGACCGATTGTTGTTCGTGTTTCGACCCTGACGCGCTCCTCTCTCTCTCTCTCTTTCACCTTTAGCAATGACGCGGGAAAAGTCTTGCGTAGTCGTTTCACTCGCTTTTTCCACGCCGAGCTAATTCCGCAGACTAATTGCAACGTCATTTTTTAGTTTTTCTCTTTTCAAATCATTTCCCGCTGCACAAGACTCGCGGTCACACCTTCTTCGATATTAGCGACGCCGACGACGACGACTCGTGACGATAGTCGCGGCGGGAAGCGGGCGGAAAAAAGCGGCACCTCAGTGACTCGGCAATCGGAGCGGCAGACCGGCCGGTAGACCTTCGGTGCGCTTGTCGATGAGTTGAATGTCGCGCACGAGCCTCTCCAGCCGCAAGATTGATGAACGCTCTCGATCGCACAAGTATTTCTCAAAGTGTTGGAAATATCGCGACACAGAATAAAATCGTAGGTACACTGAGAAAACAGAGCTTCTAAGGTGTAGCGATTAGTACCAGAATTTGTGTGCTCAGTGCTGGTCAGCATAGCGATGTAGAACCTATTTGGATTTTTTTCGCAATTATTACAATGTCGCATAGCAAAATCTGGCATATTTGTACTTATTCGCAGAAGCGTAGGGAAAATTGTTTTTATTTTATTATTGGTTTCCAAGCTTATAGCATATTTTAAACGTGTTTAGTATTTTTTGTTTGTCGCCCGAGCCCCGTTTTCTCAGTGTAGTAGAAATCGGGTCTTCAAATCGTATTGAGTGTGGCGATTATCGCCAGACTCCGCTTTCCAGGTGCCGTTCGCGATGTCCTTGCGGGGCACGACGCGAGCGACGGGAGATCTGCGGATAGAGTCGACGCTCATTGCCGCGCAGCGGAGAAAAAGCTGCTTAGTCGACTCGCGTGTGGCTTTTGTGTCTCCGTTAACTCCCGGGGGCTCGACTGCCTTTCCGAGCCCCCAACGACGATGCATTTTTTTCTTCTTTTTTTTCCTCGTGCGCTCCGGCGACGGTCGATCCGTCGAGCCGGCGCACGGCTCGCGACTCGCTCCGGCCAACCGCTTACGCGTCCTTACAATTCGCATTACCATAATCTCATTACGCACGCGAGTCGTGTGTCTGAATTGAATGCGAATTGGATGACCTTAATTCCGATATTCACAGCACGTGAGGAGATCGAGCGAGAGGAGAACATGACGAGAGGTTTTCGATAATTAGTACATCGTAATCGCAGGTCGTCGCAATCACTGTAGATTGATAGTGACGGTAACCGTTTTTTTTTTTTTTTTTTACTGAATATAACGGTCTGTTGATGTTTCATTGAAATTTCTGTTCAACGGGAACAATTTTTCTATCGATGATGAGAAAATTGAAGTTAACATTAGCCAAAAAGATGCAAATTTTTTTAGGAATTTTTTTGTTATACTTCTCAAAATTTCAAAGGCTTTGTGATTTTTTTTTTATTTTATGCATTTTTTAACAGTTTTCAATGCAACTTTAACAGTTGTACGCAATTTTTTTATAATTGTAGGACGCCCAATATTTGTTTAAATCTTTATATTAAGATGTGTAAAATATGTTTGTTTTGAATGATTGACTGTTTGTCGTTTATTGTGTTGTTCAATTATAGTTGCACATTTGATTACTACGAAGGTGATCGACCCATCTTAACCAAAGATCGCGTTTCCGTCGGAATAATGCAATAAAAAATTCCGCGATAACGAGTCGCATTATACATCCTGGCTGGATGATCCAGCGGATCTGAAAATTACGACGAGTTTCGTTATCGCTCGATCTTACCTGTCGGCATCCGATAATGAGCGTCATACTCGTTACGTCGTTGCCGCGCTGCGGCTGCGAAACTTGACAGTATGTAGCACAGTGGGCGATAAATCGAAGGTCAAGTTCGTCGGGACGGGATTTTCTTTTTCCCTCGACGCGGTAATTGAACAAAGCGCAAAGTTATTACCTCAGTTGTTGCGCCCGTTCTTTTTACTTCCACGACTATTAATAGCGATCGAGGGGAGAGCAACGCGAGAGCTTACGCAAGTTATATGTCTAACGGCGTTGCCAGGCGGATTCCTCAGGTGCTCGCACATTGTGTGCATATCGAGCGCGGTGCGCGGGGTTCTCAGCGCTTGTCGGCGATTTTCACAACAATCGGCGCGAGGCGTCGAGATCGATTATCAAACATACGACGAGGCTTCGACGCGGAATTCGATACAAAACGGTACAACCGGTCACGTGTGTCAACAACTCGGGCAGTGATGTATTTTTTTTTTTTCGAATTGAGACAACGAGAATTTTTTTTCTGGATGGGGGTGTAATTTATTTGAATAAAACTGAATTCATTCAATTTTTTTTTAATTGCGGTTTTCGTCCCTCATTCTGCTTAAAAAAACGCAATTAAAAAAAATTAGACGAAATTCTGAAAAAATTCGTACGTAATCAGAAATATGAATGAATAATTTTCATGAGAAAAAAAACTTGAGTGTCCGGGTAATTTGTTGAACAATTCATTTTATCCTCGATTTGTTAATAACATTTTGGAGTTATTATTATGCGAAATCAATACTTTCAGAACCTTATACGTACTTGATTTTGTTCAGATTAATATCCCATCGAGAAGTGTTTGAAATTTTCTCCGAAACTCTAATTTGACGGAACTGTACCGATGCGACTACCTTTACCAAATCAAATTTTTTTATGCGATTAAAATTTGATGAATTGAAACGAAATTGAATTAACCGAAATAAATTATATATCTTCTTACTATGTGCAACAATTATATTTTCTAAAAATAAACCTATTGTTTGAAAAATAAATAAACAAAATAAATATTTATTTCGTTAGTGCAACAGAGAATTTTGCATTGGATTTTCCGAGTCTTTGGCGCGAATGACAATGAAAAGACCCGCGCCCCATTGGCGCGATAGCGTGAATACTCAGCGCGCGATGTGCGAAGCCGACTAAAGATGGAATTTCTCGTTTGCCAACAGGTACGATGGTATCCGTGGGACTCTTCAGTCACGTGCTCAAGATCGACGATGCACTCGTCGGGGTCATGAGTTGCATGAGCAAGATTCTCGCCTGCTTCGTTTACGCTTTCGCTACCGAGGACTGGATGATATATCTCGGTGCGTTCGACGGGTTTGTTATGTAAATCAATAATCCCGGTAGTGGCTCTCGACGCGCGATATTTATTCAATACTTATTTTTTCATTCTTTTGCGAAAATAAAAACGACGATGCTGCGCGACGTTTATGAACGAACATATTTATGAACGGACATTAATGAATGACCATTATTTACTGAGGCAGGAAATGTTGCACCGGGAAATGATTTACGTTTACAACACATGACATAAAATGATAACACTTACATTTGTGTGAAAATATTAATATTTACTAAACGACGTAGAATGTTCTCAAAAATCGTTACACGTCACTTGCCCATTTGATGACAACTTTGAAAAATATTTTTGCATTGTACGTAGTCAGCGTTCCAAGTGTAATGATTATTTTTCTTGTCAATCTGTTACAAAAAATATCGGAAAAAATTACCTTGTGAAAGATATGATGAAAAAAGCGAGTAATTATCAGCTGGTGAAGTTGCGTTCAGCGAATAACGATGGATTACCCGATTTATCGATAAAATCGATTATCCCGAGCAGAGCTTTCAATGCGATTTTGCTGTCAGATCACAGCGACGGAAGGTGTAATCGACCGTAACTTCGGTGGTTATCGTTAAATATTTACGATCTGTTCGTTGAGCCACGGGTAATTGGGTTTTTCATTAACCATCGCCGCAACTAATTGGATTTGAGGTTAACGCTAATGGAACCAGTAAAAGCAACATTAACCACGGTCCAAATCGACGATCGCTCGAAGTTCCATTGTGGCTCGAGCGACGTTTGCCACGGACTCGACGTTTAGAATTCCATTCGTAAATTAACTCGCAACAAGAAATCGAGTTACAACTCACAACTCGAATTATTTGGTTGGCTGGACACCTCGCGAAGTTTCGCTCGCGGATGAAAAAAAAAAAGTTAAATGTTGCTGGAAACATGCGACGATGCGTAAAATTGGGCCTTAAGGACACGATTGATAAAAATGTGTATTAATGATAATTCTCGAGCTCAAAAAAAATTATATCAAAAGGCGATTCAGTCCCGTTTGGATATCAATTTTTATTAATAAATAACAATGCATTGGAATTTGCTGATATATTTTATGATATATTTCACATTTTCTTTTTATTATTATGCATAATTATTGAGGAATTAAACTTTATGTCGAATTTACATTAACAGCTTTACGGTCTAAATTAATATTAATTCAGTGTCAACAAATCTGCAGCCAAAATTTTCGGAAATTACTAATACTTATTGTAATATTGTGTAATTACACGTCGCATAAAACGTGATAATTCGTCCGAACCGATCGTCGGTGGTGACAAGGGCGAGTGCAATTACTAATTGAAACAAACTCGTTCCAACACTACTAATAATTATTGGACTAAACCTTGAATTTTCTGTTAATCTGCGTTTAGCACCCTTGGTCGAGATCGTCAATGGAACGTCCTTCATCGCTATGCGTTCAATAGCCTCGAAGCTCGTGCCGACCGACGAATTAGGTGAGTCCTTCGTATACCCAAGATCTCCCGACGTTTCTATTTTTTTTCTATTATTTTACTTTTATTTTTATTATTGTCATTAAGGTAGTCCTCCCGCCTTGTCTGATGCCGCATAAGTTTGAATAGAATTAGACAGAATTTCCGGACTGTTCTCGATAAGATAAAAATCTGGAAAAAATCAAGCATATGGCAGATGCTGAAATATTATTTTGGTAAGGTGGGAAGACTACCTTAAGTCCAATGAACACGAAGGAGTCCTCGCTAATAAAAATCGCTAATATAGCGAATATCGAATATCGGTAATATAATTTGATAATTTTATTCGTTTTTATAATTTGCTTCGATCTAATTGCAGGCAAAGTGAATTCCCTGTTCGGCGTGTGCGAGTCCCTTATGCCGCTGGTTTACGGGCCGATGTACAGTTTGGTCTACGCCGCAACCATGAACACGTTCCCGGGTACCTTCTTCTTGCTCGGCGGCGGCCTCACCGTTCCCGCCGTCTTCTCCTTCTTGTGAGTACTCGCACGATCCGCCAACGACTAATGGCAATCCGGGTATCCAGGCATTGCTATTCATAGGCAATCACAGAATCCGATTCTTCCAGCCGTCAGCTTCGAATTTTTGTTTTGTACATTGCAAAAACAGCCTCTCCTCGCGAAATGGAAAGCATTGAAGTGGCTTTTTTCTTTTTTTTTTTTTTAATTTCAATAGCAATGAGACAAAAAGAGGGATCGGCAATAGTACTTTTTAAAAATGTTTGAGTACATTTTTTTTCAAAGGTGTGAGAATAACACAGGAGATAATGAAAAATTAACACCTTAATAAATTCAATCGATTGTACAGTTCTAACTGTTCTCATTCGTCGGACGTCATTCACTGCTGATTATTTATCGCGACGATTTATTAAACTCAGAAGCGAAAGACTTAATTCACAATGCGGTATAATCGACGCAATTATGCAATCATTCAGATCACGAATAATGATTCAGCTCGGAGGCATCGCGAAATCGTCTGATTCCCAATTGGATAAAAAAAGAACGATAATTACCGGTCTCTAAACTGTTGATGGTCATTAACGTTGAATCGCTTCTTGAGAAATGTGTATTTTTGTGCTCGCGTAATAACGATTTTATCGTTTTTATTTTACCTTAACTCGAGGGGTTTTCCCCGCCGTCCATCATTTTTTCATTTTTTTTGTCGTCGCAATGAGAAGTAAAATTGCTTAGAATGCAATTGCAAATGTCGTGGAATAATCGTCGCCCAATGCTCGCAGATGGCTGTACAAAGAACACAGGAGGGATCGGGCGATGCTGGAGAACGAGATGAAGACGGAAAAGTTTCGAAAGGCCGAGGAAAGAAACGAGAACGGCGTGAGCGTCACGAAGATCAGCGCCGACAGCGAGAAGCAGGAGAAGACGATAGACCCGAGCGCGGGTATCACCAACGCGGCTTTTGTCTCCGAACACTTGTGACCTGCGGAATTTTATTCATCACGAGACGCGACAAACTTACCCAACTGGGATCCGAATGGATATCGGGAGAGCAGACAACACCGAAGAGGTAAGTAAATAAAACTAAATGAGGAAACTTGGGCAGTTGATAGTGAAGGTACCAGTGAATGATCGCCAGCTTCACAATTTTTAAAAATTTGACTTATTTTTATTGAAGTGGACCACATGCTAGCAGTGACTCTAAATTCCAAGCGAGCAAGATGGAATATTAAACAAATTTTGATTTAAAAAATGATTATAATATTAATAATACATTTTTCGCGACATTTTTTTGGAGGATTTTATGTATATTTTGACAGCGGTCATTCGCTGGTGCAGAGATAATTGAAAGGTCTGAAATTTGCAATTTTTGTAAATGAAAAAAATTAAAAACATTCTTGAAAAAGTATGTTTTTAACTAGAAAAAACTCCGATCCAATAGTTTCCCTGAAAATAAATTCTCGAAAATTACCTTTTTTTCGTTTCCAGGTTTTTTTTTATTCATTTTTTATTCATTTGAATTTGTTTTCCAGGTGATTTCTGCATTCCAGTGATCAACGACGTGATCACAATTAAGTGATTTATAATATAGTTAATTTCCTGTGGCGAAAGGCAGAACATTTTATCGACTACGCTCGATGCTGAGAGACGGGACGAAAGTGTGCGATGGGTACGTTACCGACGGTGCCGAGAGCGCGCGGTATCATCGGCCGTGGACCCCAGTACCAGATACGACGGTATTACTAGCTGTAAATAAAAAGATTCTACTTATGTAAATGCGAGAGCGTTGAGAACGAAATCGGCCCGCGCGGGTCCCCAATCTGTAGATACGTGTGAATTTATTACCGAGCTCGATGATTCTTTTTTTTTCACGTTTGAAGAGTCCGTCGAATTAGGAGACGAAAAGAAAAAGGATATTTTATCTGTATCGTTAAGTGCTTGATGCAAATAACAAAAAATGAAATCCCGGCAAATGCAGCAGTGTAGAGACTTTGGTACTTAAATAAGTTTACGCATCCACGATATGTTATTCACGTTACAAATAAAAAAACTGACCGGTACATCTGGTTAACGATAGCAGTATTACTACTATTATATACCTATTTAACTTTTTACGAGTTACTTGATTGCTTCGGGCTGACATTGGACGACGATTGTTAAAACGATATCGACCGGTAACAAACCGTGTGTACAGAACGTGTGGTATTTAACGCGAGAGAGCGAAAAAAATGGTCAATACCTGTGTAAAAATTAACGACGATAAGTTTGTGGTGTAATATTGAGAAGAGATTTTTTTTGTAAATGCTGTGAATGTGTCCAGAATCATTTGGAACTTGTGCGGAGGTGTCTAATGAATAATTATCGTAGGCAATAAGAAGCATACACTCTATTGTGATATAGCAATACTGTTTTTGTATGTAGTTGTCAATAAATTATATCCCAAAATGATGAATTGTGAATATTTTGCAGTGATTAAGTACATAAAATATTTGAAGCAAAATGTTGCCTGAATTATTCACACCTCCCGCCCATTGCTTAGAAATCTACCTTGCCAGTGTATCGTAGCAGAAGAAGTTCCAACTGATCGCCAATTCCTCGCTGCATAAAAATAAATTAATAAAAAGTGTAGTATTGCTATTTCGTCAAATATCTTCTGTCACAATTGTACCGTAAACAAATCTACAAAACTAGAATACAAAATACAGCGACAGTTGTCAAGCATACCGACTGACGCGATGACAGAAATCTGGCTTAAGGAGATGCTGCAGTAAATTTTTTTACTGACCGGTCGGTAAAAAAGTACGATTTCGTAGTTTACAAAATTCGTTGTTATTGTATTACAAATATGTCTGAAATTGCACAGGATTCTGATATCAACACAGGCGCATCGGCGCCCACTCGAATTTTGGGTGAAAACGCTTCAAAATCAAAGAAAATCGTAAATTTGTAAACCTATCGAAAACCAATATGGCCGCCCGAACTATCATCTGCCACCTCTTTTGTATTATATAAACAGTTTAAGGAATCACATTCGAAAAATGCGAGTGGACGCCGATGCGCCTATGTTGATATTATAATCCTGTGCAATTTGAGACATATAAGTACTAAAATAACAATGAATTCTGTAAACTACGAAACCGTACTGTTTTACCGACCTGTCGGTAAAAAAATCTACCCCAGCATCGCCTTAACCGCGCTCGCAGCGCCAGAATTTCCGAGTAGCACGGTATCAAGGCGAATTTTCATGAAACTGCAGACTATCCAGGACGATTCGTCATCATTGGAGCTTCAAGCCCGAGGGGAAGTCATCGACGTGACGATTCATCTTCCAATTGGAGTTCAAAAATCACGCGTCGCATATAATCGAGAGCTTGAGGTTCTTCATTATCATGCGAGCGCCACAAATCGCAGACTGGTGGGGGTAGCCCGGGTGAAAAAAAATCAACGGGGGCTTCGTGTCTACGTGAAAACACATGATTTATGACTAGCAGAACATTCATCACGTCGCACACCGAACACTGGTCATGTCGATGGAACGAGTGGTGCGATATGAGAGAATCTGGATCGATTGAACTTTGAACAAATAGTCGTGTGCCCGCCGCATGGGACGCGCCAATTTCCTTAGTCGAGATAAGACTGTACTGCATGGTAGCTCTCTGTCTCTCCCGAAGTTCGGAATTTCACGTACCGCGTTACCGAATCCGGCGGACTCGTCGGAAACTCTCTTAGTTTTTACTTCGGTTGTTGTTGTTGTCGTCATTCTTTCGTTTTACCGTCGCTCGGTATTTTTAATAATTTCGTTACGCGAGTTGCACACAACCGGCGCAGTTGCAGTTAAGTGAGCGGCAGTGAAACAAGACACAGGAGACAATCTCGACGCTCTCCGTCCTCGCCGCACGGTTCGTTCGAAATAGACATTCGACAGCCGAGTCTTGGGAACGAGTATCGCGCGATCGGAAGGTAAGTCAGCCCGGTCCAAGGGCCGCACCGCGCGTCACGTGATTTATATATCGCCCACTAAATGAAACATTGAGATATTTTTTTCTGAAACTGAATAGCTGAATGGATTTTTTTTTTTTTTTTGGGAATTACTACGGACACAGATTTATAGCTAACCCGGATTTGTATTTTCCACTATTTTTTTATTTCTCTCTGTAGCTGTAAATTGTTATTATTATGCTTGTTGGAGAATACAAAATATTCATGAATGAAATTGAAGAATTCGAAAGTGAATCTGGTCGACGCTGAAATTAGCGTCTCGCTCGAGAAGTTTCGCGCGGCTTTATTACACAATACAAGTCGGGACCTTATGAGAAGTTTGTAAACAAAGTTTGTTTTCCTCGCGACCGATTCGCATTCGACTTTGGCAATCGCGGTTGTTGACGATCCCACAGCTTTGACGACGAAATGTGACATTCGAGCAATTTTAGCGAAACTAACGTGCGAATCTCTTGGGAGTTTTTTTTTTCTTTTTTTATTCTCGAATATCGATGTCTCCCGCACAGGCGACGAGCGCCTTGGATACGAGCGTTTCCCGCGCATCTTCGGCGCTCGATTAAAATGCAAAGCGGATTCTATCGTCGCGGTCGCAACACGCGACTCGTCGCGACAAATCTGACGCAAAGATTTGCCGAACTGTGAATCATTGGGGACGACGGAGAGCGAGAGATTTGACGGACAACCGATAAAATCACTGGCGTGACTCATTATCCGTTCTCTGCGCTCGTTTAGCACGAGTTGCACGTTGGATTCTCGATCGTCGAGGCAAAGACAAAAAAATTTAGAGCGATAAACGCACCTGTATTGAAACTTTTCATTCATAAACTCGCGCATCAATATTAATTGGCGAGTATGACATAAAATTGATTTTTCTAAATAAAAAACTACGTTTTGAGGCAAATTACCAATTTTTTATAAAAAAAAGGTATAACCTTTAAAAACCTTTTTAAAAAAATACCAAATTATTTTTCAATATTGAGGAAAATATTTTAAATGATATTTACTAATATATGTGATTTTGAAATCTCACAAAAATACTCAGACAATCAAAAGCTCACATTTAATTGTATTGAATATTGCGATTGGTTACTCGCAGGATTATTCGCTAATTTCGTACATCGCATCCCCGGCGAATGCGAAAAACACTCATAGTACACACGAGATTCCGTCCACGTAATACATACCACGCACTCGACGGGCGTCGCGATGGTTGCGCACGTTATAGCGCACGAACCTTGACACGGAGCCAAAGGTTAAGCAGAACCGCATTTATTAAAAGGAGAAGCACATCGCTTTGGGAGGCGAACAGGAAAGAGCGCGAACCATCGCTCGTTTTGCGTTACCTGCGTCACCGCGAAATAAAAAACGAAAATTCGAAATTAACAATTTGGCAGCATAACTTTTTTTTTCGCCACGTTGTTGCTTTCACTCAATTTTGCTTCTGAACAAAAAATACGCGACTCTTTCGAGTTCGTAAATTTTTTTTCTCGACGCCAAAAAAATTGAGAAGGGGAGGACAATATTTTTTAACGAAAACAATTAATTTTCTCATAATGCAATCACTTATAAATGATCAAGAGACGCGGTAGCGTCTCGACGCCAAGTATAAAAAAGAAAAATGTGACGCGTGAGGCGAGGCGCTACCGCTACTCTTATTTAACTCGTATAATCTTACAATAGATTCGTACTGTTCGGAAATGAAGTCGTACTTTCATTCAAAAATATCTCGTGACCTTTTGGAACACGTATTTTAAATGCACTCGTGACTATGACTCGCCAAGAACTCTTACGTCCACGAAATATTATTATTTACTGCGAGTGAATAATTTGAAAAAATGTAATCGATTGCAAAAATATGATTTTTTTGCATCGCGATTACTTATTTCGTTTGAAGAGTCTTTGAAGTGTATTACCATTTATATAGCGTTGAGCCGTGATTTACGACAAGTGGGACAGTGATATTGCATCGCACAGTTGGAATTCATAGATTGCACTATCAGCTGCGGATTTTTACGCCCCCTGGTCATAATCTCGGCTATCAGTTTCATCAAATATTTGACCTTTTACCGCCCATCGTCTGATCGGATACCAACGCAATTTGATACACCGCAAGGCCACTTCATTTTTTTTCATGGGGGAAACGCTAATAATTCGATGGAATTCGTGTAGAATTCTTTGGACAACCGAATTGTATAGCAAAAAAAAAACCACGTAATCGTGTATAAGGTCGACGAGCGGAAACGTCGTCGATCGTTCGACAGACGGGAGCTCGATGTAAATCTTTTTTTTTCGTCGTCAAAACCGGAAGACCGAAATATTCGCAATAATAACAGGTTTAATCGTCGAGCCGGGCATAACGCGACTCGCTCGTTGCGCACTCGAAATCACGTAGCGATCGTCCGTCGCGTCGTGACTTGCGTGTATTTCCGCGGAAACAAACGGCAGACGTTTTTGCACGCACGTGTTTTCATGTCCGTTTTCGTCGTGGCAGATTCAGCGACAGAAAAAAATGTTGTTCACGATTCTCTAGTGTAGATTTTTTTTTAATTAAGCGATTACTGAAGTTTCGAACGTTCGAAGTTTGTGAAACATGAGTCGCCCATTTTCAAAAGTTACAAACCTTTGTTAAACAATATTTTTTTTCATCAATTTGTTAATAACATTTTGGAAGTATTATTATGCGAAATCAATCTCTTGAGCACCTCCTATATACTTGATTTTTTTCAGATTTTTATCCCATCAAGAAGTGTTCGAAATTCTATCTTATTTTTTTACTTTTTCGGAGATTGAGCACCGTTGCGCACTCCTACTACCTTAAAGGAAGAACGGCATGTTGTTCTCCCTACTGCGTGCTGTGTTAACTGCTGTTAACACGCGACTTTTCACATTCGATTTTTTTCCTGATGCACAATAGTGACGCATCGACCATTCCAGTATTGCGAAATGCCGATTAAATTAAAGCTCGGGAAATCCCTCGTCAGTTGTCCCGGAATTCGAATAATTGGATGTCGCGAGCCCCATGAGAATAAACCAGATTCGAGAATACGGAATTTGTGTGCACCTACGGGGCATTTCGGGCGAAGTGGATCAATCAACTCAAATTTTTCGTCACATTAACGATACTTAAATAAAAAAAAAAAATAATCAAAAATGTTTAAGATGTCTGTAAATCTTGATTCAGGGAATTCTTTTCATATAGGGCCATCAATTTCATCCAGCCGTAAAATTAGTCACGGTACATTCTTTATTTTTATTAAATTTCCGGCTAAAATAACGTGGGAACGAGTGGGAAAGAGAAGACGACGAACCGGCGAACCGTGGATGAGATTGAGGAGCTTTTAGCGCGAAATGAATAGTGAGTCGGCTGTTCCCTTTCAAGGAAACTTTATCTTCCATTCGTTCATGAAAACCATCAGCCTACGCGGCAAATTCATATCGAATTGATTTTTTTTAACTGGAAATATTTAAGAATCTAATTTTGTCACTATATGCTGTTTGCGAACGTACAAGGAAATTTTAGTCGGTCGGTTTTTCGTGGACGAGATTGAGCAGCTTTTAGCGCGAAATGAACAGCGAGTCGGCTGTTCCCTTTCAAGGAAACTTTATCTTTCGTTCATTCATGTCAACCGTCGGCCTACGCGGCGAATTCATATCTTCCACAAACGACTTCTGTACGCTCAACTGGTACATTTAAACGAGCCACTTTTGCCATTCCACTTTCCGTAAATTTTATTTCTTTTACCCCATTTAATTTGATCAAAAACATTTGATTTTTTTTTTAATTCTAAAGGTATTTCTGCTCTTTTCCGCGTCGGGTACTTTGTGCAATAAACCAATTTACGTGGAAAACTATTTCCACCGCTTTGCCATCGCCGTCCTTGCGGTTTGTCGATAGTGCGTTGAGGTGCGTAACGACGTCACGGCATTATCGACTGAATACAAGAGACACCGATGTAGCGGGTGAAAAAAAAAACTCAAGATAAGAGATGGATTTTATCGTCGAACCGAGGATGCCAACGGTCAATTGCTTTGAACCTTTTACGCTTGACTATTGTATAACCAGAATAAATCCGGATGAATATAAATCCCAAACAAGATACATTATCACGTGGTCTTTGTCTACCTTTTTTTATAACTTTTTTTTGTACGTATTTCGGATAACGCGGAAATTAAAGTTCACAGTCGAGATCGTCTAAATCCAGCTGGCAATGAACTTTGAATTACGGTCACCGTTCCCGTTTTTTTGTTCGCGTTGACCAGACGTCGAGCTTCGCTCTGTATACGCGTCTCTTGTTCTCCCGAGCCGCCTGCGACTCGCGGTACTTGACCTCTTCTCTCGCGTTCGCAGCTTTGCAATTTTTCCTCTAATTAAGACTCGCCCGAGCGAACTCCGAGAGTCCACACCCGCGCGTTTTGAGACAATGAGCTCTCTCAACGCAAACGGAAACGTTGCACTCTGCACTCTGCACCTTCGGTTTCGGACAACGACAGCGAACACTGTAATAATAAAAATAAAAAACATACGCGAATATTTAGAGTTTTTGTGCGAAAAAAATTATTATATTTTCAATATTTCTATTTTTAATATTCAAATAACTAAAAAAAAAAAACAAACGCCTATCTCAAGTTTCTACCGTCGGGCAATCAACATATCAGAAGTAAAAAAGTAGCCAATTAAATTGAATGCACCGACATTAGAAGTTTTTGTGATTGAATTGCCGAGGTACTTGAGTTTTTTGACAAATAAAAAAAATCGCAATTCAACTCTTTCCGCGTCTCTAATTGTCATTAAAGTGGCTACTAAAAACCAAAGTTGACTGAACGAAAAATCGTATTCACGGCTCGTAATCGATGCAGCGTAAAAACAAAGTAAAATCATTAATTATTTATTATATGCTGTCATCGCGGTCGGAGGGAAAAGTCGGGATAATTGATCTTTGACACTGATTCTCGAAGTCCCTCGAGTCCCGAGTCTATATTTGTTTTAAGGTTTTTTCTCACCGATAAACCAGTGCGAACCTTCTCCGTTCACGTTTATTATATATATATAGGCCATGTAATACGGTGGGACTTGATCGCAAACACCCAATTCGCGTTTGCGCGACCAATGATCGTCGGCAATTGATGTGAACGAAATTAAACGATCGAAATGTGCGGTGCGTGAGACCGATCGCCTCCTGTCTCTTAGCCCGAGAGTTTCACTCGTCTCGAACGAGCGCCCACTGTCGGCGAGAGTCGCGTCAAGGAGCCCGCGACGCGTCCATCCAAAAGCGTTTAAAGTAGTTCAACATTTTTTTGTCATTAAATTTAAACCTTGAATCTTGTAAGTAGCTCAGAAAGCGGTTGTATTTCTATTTCTTACTTGTGTATTTTCAGGTCCGATTTTAATTAACATTTTTAAAATAAATAATACTTTTTTAAATTCCAATTGTTTATATTAATCCGATTCATTAGGATCCGATTTCCGGTCTAAAAGTGCCAAAAAATAGTTGAACTGCCAATGAGATTTTTTTTCTTCATTTATCAGTTGTGTCCTTTGTATCAGATAAAGTTCTATTTTCAATAAAATGAAATTTCGATTTTTGTATGTGTACTCAAATCATTTTTAATTTATTGAATTTTGGGAATGGCAAGGAAAAATAATATATAGAAATTAACTAATTGGAACAATTTACTGTCCACAGCTTCGAGGTATGAATCTGACGTGGACTTATGCGCTCCTGAGTTTGCTCGTATGTGCGAACGCGCTCTCCGAGGACGAACTCCAGACGTTCATAAGCATCACCAAGTTCGACTACGAGGAGTCGTGCTCGAAAACCGCGGATTCCGAATGGGCGTTCATCATCAAGCCGACCAACAACACCCGTCGAGCATGGGTAACGAAAAAAACGAAACATAATCAATTGCGACCGGCGACAGCCGAGAAATGCGAATTATTTCGTAACTCGCGACCCGAACCTGTTATACACGATTAAATTGCATTTTAGGAAACCGCGGTGAACGAGTACGCGCAGTACAAAATAAAACAGGTGAACGAAACGAGCGCGGTGACCATCGAAAGTTTCCACGATGCCGCGTTGGAGTACGCGTACAATGTTGTGATAAAACCGGGTGACGCTTTGCTCCACTCCGACGACTTTCGTAAGGTGAGAACTTTTTTTTTTTATACAGCAAACGTGCTGTTGAATAAAGCCTCCATTTCTATTTTGTTTTTTGTCATAACAGATTGTCGACCGAAAGAAATTATTTTCAATGCTGTTTTTTTATCAAATCCCTCTTTTAAAAAGTTCATGAGTAACTCAACTAAAAAAGGTAAAAGGTAAAATCAACTAAAAAAGGGTTGTAACCGGTGTTTTCAGGGGTAGAATATGCGACTTGAGAACGATGGTATAGGTTAAAAGTCGATATTTTGAAAAAATAAATTTCGTGACCCCGATTTGGGCGGTTTTCGGCCCGGCGATCTACGATTTCTGACAAACTGTTCTGACAAGCTGTTAGCCTAGTTTATATATAAAATATTGTAATTTTTATAGTAATATCATTTATTATCATTGTTTTTAAAAAGGAGAACTATTGTTGTATGTGAAAAATGCATTATTGCATCCTTGAAAATATACAAACACAGAGAGTGAAAAGCGTTGCTTCACTTCTGGATTCGTTTTTTATCTCAGTCACGGGATCTCGTATTTCAGGCACGTATCACTTTGTATTTTAATATTCAGATGCGCGTCTTTGGCTGTATTGTGCAACCAGTTTTTTTTTTTTTTTCGAGCTCCCAGGTTGCTCCGGTGCAGATCCGGAAGACGTGCGACGCATTGCACGACACTGATACATTTATTCGTCGGTTGTACAATTTTCAATGAAACCCAGAAACAAGATCTGTCATTTTTTTTAGAATTGTGCATTAAGGGGAGAAATACCTTTAGAATTTTCACGCTCCTAATGGTATTTCTCCCCTTAATGGGCATTTTCGTTGTCAACTTTCAGCTGGTTTCGTTCGTCAGCGAGGCCGAGACGTTGCGTCTCAAGGGATACTACACGACGGGAACGAAAAAGCACTTCAGACAAGGTGCGAAAGAGTCGGGAAAAATGTTGAGGTATTGCGAGGCGATCGGCATGGAATTTATTGACCGAGACGTGAATTTTCAGACGTTGAACGTCAACTGGCGCGCAATGGAAAGCCCGAAATCAAGCTGGCATCCTGGTCCGCTTGGCACCGAACACTGGCACCGCAGGCGGCGAACTTTTCGCAAAACCTACAATTAGTCCAGAAGGCCGCAACGGCAAACGGTTCGTACACCGCAAGCGCGTTCGCACATACGTAACAGATTCGCAAGGATGTCCCACCGTATCCGAGACGAGACGTTGCAATTTTCTGCAATTCCACGTATGTCCGTTATTTGTCGGAAAATGCAACGTCCCGGAGCTCTGCTATAATTTGTGATCACGATATTACCGATCTTTAAATCGCAATAACCATCGCTTGTATGCTTCCTGAGGTTTTAAGCACTCAAAGAAACCGGGGAATTATTTTTTAAAAGGATCCTGTGAAAGTGAATAGATACGCGAGAATGATTGAAAAATTGTTCACCTTGATTTATTAATTTTGTCGGCAAAAATAACATCTGAACATTTTTTCAGGCAAGGAAAACGTCGGCGAGTATTGGGAAATGCTGAGTGGGTTCGATAACGGTTATCAACACGCCAACAACGAATGGAGCAGGTTATGGTCGCTCTGCAATAAACTGGAGAACTTCGTCAAGAGACGATTGTCCAAGAAATACGGCGTTTTTCGGGAAAATGAACCTCTGCCGGCTCATTTATTGGGTAAACCGAATTGAAGAAATAACGAAGAAAGAACCTATGCGAAATTTTCAATTTTTTAATCTTTGTTTTTTATTTTTATTCATTTGTTTAAGGATCTCTGCGAGGCTATGATTGGACCAATGTGGCAATGGATGTTATACCGTACAGCGACGTGACGTTCAGTCTAAGAAAGAATCTGTGGGAGCAGGTAGGATGACGTAATTTTTCGTATAAGTTTATTAAGGGGTTATGTCACTGTAGAATTTTCGAAAAACCGATTTTTTTTTGCTTCAAAAGGTTCCTTGGGACCTCAAAAATGATGTCCCAAAATATTATGACCGGGAGAAATGTCTAAGTACTCGATTTTCGAATTTTTGTGCGCGGCCGCTTGGTGCGCAGCATCCTAGGAAGACAAAATCTCGATTTACATTGAGCTGCAGTTTTTCTGAAAAAAAATGCCCGAAAACAGCCTATTTTTTCGGCCTCTACAGTGGTATAATAACCCCTTTAAAAAATCCCTGGTTTGCAGGCCGTCGTCGGCGAGAAACTGTACAAGGAAGCTTCAAAAATGGGAAATGTTATACTGAAACACGTACCACAAGCGGATTTCTGGAACGAAAGCGACTTTCGAGGCCAGTGTCCTTCTCATTTGGTGAATTTGTGCCACGACGGCAAAATGAGGTTGGTACCGGAAATTCATAAAATTTCCGCACAATTATTCGGTCCGTCGTGAATTGACAATTTTTTTCTCAGAGTCTCGACCTGCGTAGAAGCGTCGATCGGTAATTTTATCACAGCCCACAAAAACGTCGCTAAGATCCTCGTCAACCAAATGTCACACGACACCGACCCGATTCTCGGCATTGCCAACAGATATTCAGGTAAATCGACGAGAACTTCGCGTCATTAATCCTCCGATTGAGTTGGTTCAATTAATTAAAAACCCGCCGAACTCTGACTTTCGAATAAATTGTTTAGTTGGAGAAACGAAATTTTTGGTTTCTTCGACAGTCGCGTTTGGTTCGAGAAGGCCAACACATTTTTGGAGGTGAGCAAAAATGATGTGCTGACTAAAGTAAATTTATTTGGCAGCCTGTGACTAACGGATGTAGTTGAACTGGTCGTATTCTTCTCTCAGTGCATCAATTATTTTTGAGTTTCTCATCAATGGTTCGAACATTGTCAAATAATGAAAAATACGTTTTTTTTAATCAGCCCTCGAGGAAGGAGTAGCAGAATTGTTTGGGATTCTATCGGTGAGTAAGGCGTGGCTCAGCACCCGAGGTCTGATTTCCAATGAGACCGATATGGAGGAAGCCCGAATATTTTCACTGATGATCACTGCTCTGGATGTTCTCCCTCGCATGGCTTATTACATGGCTGCGGACACGTGGAGAATCGATGCGATACGAAACAAAACACTCGATCCCAGCGATCTCGCGTCCACTTGGTGGAAATATCGGTAGGTTTTTACTGTGCTCTTCGCTCATCATCAGAATATTTTTAAATATATAAACTTTCGAAAAATGCCCCTTAATTCCATTGACCGGCAAAGGAAAAATGTTCAATATCTTCATGGGCACCAATTTATTTAAAAAAATGTTGCCCAGTTGGACATTTTTACAAATTCCATTCCAAGCCAACGCTTTCCATTTATTAAAAAAAAATGCACATGCATCATGGATGCAATGTAAGTGCATCCTTGACTCAAGAGTGACAGCTTAATATCCATTACGTGTTACGAGGCTTTACGATTTTTTGTTCTTCCTTCTCCTTAAGGCTACAATACGAGGGCATAAATACCAGCGTGCCGGACCTTCCCACCTTCTTGGACGACGATTATATTACCAGCAATAGGCCTTACTTGTCGTAAGTATAGTGCTTTAATTACGTAACTCCCACTCGCGGCCATTCGACTCGTCGGATCATCCGCACATTTATTAAATTGTTTATCGACCTTTCAGTAAATTCCTGGGAACGATACTCGGATTTCAAATCTACGAGTACATCATGGACGCCACCGAGATCAGATACGAGTCGATCGTGCCTTCGTCGCCCCAGGCTCATCGCCAATTAACGTGAGCAGAAATAATGGAAACATTTTGACAAAAATCGTTCAGTTAATATTCCATTCAAAATCAAATTGTTGTGCTGCAAACCCAGGAAAAATTGTTCTTTGATCATTTTTAACAAAACCTTTGCATTCAAATGACTCAGGCGAATCTGGTCTTCAGCTAAAATTGGCATTTTTTTTGCAATGTCCACAGCAAGATGATTCGTCACGGTTTCGGAGACAGCTGGTCAGACACGATAAGGCGTTTCCTGCACATTCGCGACATCAGCGCGGACAGTTTGCTGTCGTATTTCTCCTCATTGGAGGACTACTTGGAGGAGAGTGAGGAAGAGAACGAGGAAGTGGTGATACCGGAGCAGCAGGAGAGGCAGCTGGACGCACTGCAGGAAGTTTACCGGAAAAAGTTCAACGAGCCACCGACCACAACGACGACGACGACAACCACAACGACGACGACGGTCCGACCGATTCGACGAAAGTCCGATGATTCGCCGCCGAAAGCGGAACCACCGAAATCGGCCGAAGCGTCGGAGAACGCGGCGAGCTCGAGGAACGTGGAAATTCCGCCGGCCAACAAGACCAAGGAGACGCCGATTCAGACGGAAACCGGCGCAAAGACCGGGGAGGTCGACGACAGCGACGAGAAGCCGAAACAAGCGACAAACAAAGCCGTCTGGGCCGTGGCTGCGGTTCTGATAGCGACCGTGACGATCTGCGTAATAGCGATTTTCGGCAGGCGAAGATGCAGAAAGGCGCCAAAGAATAGGAGATACGTCTAGACATTTTTTTTCCCAAAGGCCCTCATCAAGCGATTAATTTAGTACGACTTTCGGCTCTACAGTCGCAGTTCGATCGAATCGAATCGCGACTTGGACAAACCCGGATTGTGCCAAACAAGCAACTTATTCGTTGATCCAAGTTACAAGTTTATCTTCATCATAAATCTGTTTGGCCCGATTAATCACTTAGTTTTTTTCTAAACTAATCTAATTACAAAAATTCCGGAATAGCTTCCCCAACTAATTTGTTGGTTGTTTCAATCAATGTTTCAAAATATTCGTTCGACAATCTAACGATTGAACGACTGAATTAATTTTTTTTCATATATCTAACGATTTTGCTCATTGCCTTCAATAAGTTTTTTTTGTGGAGAAATGTAAATAGTCGTACGCTTGTTATTTCGTAGGGTGAAAGATATAGTTTGGCAGTCGACAGTATTTCAAAACGGGCTCAAACCCCCGTTAATCCAGTTTAATCTATACGTTATTTAAGACGGCAGACGATCATCCCAGGTGGAATCATCTTTGACAATCAGAATTAAAGCAGCTGTTCGCCGGTGCGCACAAACGAGAAATAAAAAAAGACCCTAGATTTAAGTAGAAGTTAATTGTAGCGCAATTACGATGTAGTCGTCGCGACGAACTCCGTCGGGCGTGCGAGAAACGCACAGGATTGTATCGCTCCATCAACTGGATCCTGTCGCGGTAGTTCCTTAAATTAATTCTAGATTCTTAGTCTAGCCAAGATATGTAGCACTTAGTATCTCGGATCGCCGATAAGTCGCAACGTAAAATTGTTCGCGAGCGGAATATTATTCCAAAGTGTGCGGTGCGTCGGGTCGAGGAATCGTCATATTTCCGTAAACACTGTCGTTCTTCCATTGCAGACAACGCGCGCGAGTCGCCCTCGCGAAGTTGATAATTGTAAATATAAAACGGTCAGTTCGCTCGTGCGGAAAATCGAATACACGGAAATATGTATTTTTCTAAGGCGCCATATCGCACATCGATTAAGATTTATATTTTTGTAAAAGTATTTATTTTGTAACGCGAGTGTCTGTGAGAGTAAATTCTCCGTGAGAGGAAATTCTCCGAGTGGAAAATTCTCTGCGTGTAAGAGAGAGAAATAAAACACTTTTTTTTGGTAGAGGTAAGAATGGAAATACGGAAATGCGTTGCACATTGCTCTTTCGCCTCGTGGAACAAACGAAATTCCCAGCAGAGGTCGCCGTCTCGTTGACGCCGATATCCGCGCTCCACCGAGAGAATTTAACGATTTTAACGTCACCGAGCTGCGGTAATGGAGCTCGGGGAAACGGATGGAAACAAGGTTACCGCATGTTTTGCGTGCAAGCACCGAGAGCAGCGGGCGGCGGCAGCTATATCGGACATCTGAGAAGCAATTCAATTTCTCAACTGCGGCGCAAACTGCACTACGGAAAATCGATATAAACCCCCGGCTACCGTCCAGTTGCCAACTGGGACGCTTCGGCAGACGCCCCGAAATCGCGGATAATATTTTTCACTCCCCGTCGAGATTCGCTCCGACAAACGAGGCCGATTAGCAATTAGCAGCGTCGTTAATTTCGAGATTCTTACACGGTGTTCGCAGTCAGTCGAGAGACACAGTTTTCCGTGAACGCCTCGGAGCAAAATATTTGCGGAACAAGCGTATATGGACCGAGAAGAAAAATCGTCGTCGTCCCATTTTAGATGACGATGTTTGACAACCTGTGACGAGGATAATTTTCAACTTAAAAAAAAAATCCATCGAATACTATAAAACGTAAATAGCAAATAGAAAAAAATCGTAGCCTTTTACATTCATGCGTTTCCCCACAACTAATAAAATGTGAGCACCTGAAAAATGGTGCTCCAAGGTAGAAGTCTGGAAGAAAATTTCAAATTACACTTTTATGATTCAACATTTTTATCTGCTCGACACGAAAATCGAAATTTGAAATTCCTTTTTCCTCGTAAAACCGACGAATCGAAATAAAGGACAAACAACGAGCTAATCTTTTCGAATTTATCCGAGGGGATGAAATATAATGCACGCTCGAGTTGGGTGCGCGAAACCTTCAAGAGGAAATGACCCTCGGAGACCTTCGTATCGAATCCGTTGGAAAATCAATACGAGCTTCTCGCTTGGCTTCTTCTGGCGAACCTAAAGCCCAGGCGAGCGACTCTCTCTCCCTTTGAACCGGCCTCGCGGTGCAGGGAATGGAAAAAAAATCATCTTTGAACCTCCGTCGAATGCAACAGGCCTGATGAAATACGAAAAATGTCTCGCACACCCCCGAGGTCAATCAACGCGCTGAGCTGCTGCGACGTGCGCAAGATACGCAGCACAAATGTGGGGAAAGCTTCGCGTCGAGTCAATCATCCCCTTCAACGTTGGGGTTGAGCACGGGGCATGGGGGCTACAGGAATCTACCCTACCGACCGAGCCACCGCGCCGCAACTCTTCGAAATGATCCTGGGGAATCGAAGGGAGAGTTACCCATATATTTGACCCTCTGAAAAGGCTCCCTCTCACTTTCGTCCTTTGGACGACTTTCACAGGTCCCTCCGCTATGTATTTTTTTTTTTTTTTTTTTTTTTTTTTCGAGTCTGTCTCAACTACTACAGATTTTATTTTTATTTTGATGCTTGGTTTTGTTATTATTTATCAACATTGTTTATGTATTTAGTTACTGGTCCCTCAGCAATTTTCTGTCAGTCTTTTTGTCGAGGTTCATACATAATGTATAACAATTTCCGTTGAAAAATTACAGCTGTTTGCTTACAAAAGATTTTTGTAGATGGGTAAACAAAAAGTTGTTAAGCATCTTTCAAGAAACACATTGAGTCGCGAAAAATTCTAATCTAACAAAAAACACGGTTTATTCTTTGAAAAAACTTAACGAAAATTACCTTTTCAAATGTTTGCGTAAATTGGTTGATATTTTTGCAAATCTATTGCAATTAATTTTTTTCCCAAACTAAGAACATACCTGGCAACACAAAAAAACCATTCAAAATAATCAACAGATAGTTAAAACTATGCATAAATCATTTTTAAAAGTCAGCACTCATTTTACTAAAGTGGAGCTGTATAAAATCCTTAAAAAACTAAAAAACCGTGGAAAAACTCCTGGTGTCATCGCCCCGAGCACCCGAGCAGACCCGTTTGGCCCAGTAAAAAAGAAATTGCGACAAAAAAACCACCAAAATCGTCGCGACGCATCCCCTTAAAAAAATAAACAGGGCTACTGGGATTTTTTTCTTCAGGAAACTTCACCGCCAGCCGAGTATAGCCAACCCCTTCGCGAGATCCTCGACTGGAGTTGAAAGCCCAGAGCTTCCGTCGTGTCCTCGTCCCTCGCCCTCTCGGCGCTCCTCCTCGTCACGTTTCCGTGCTTTGGTTACGGAGACCGAGGCGAACGTGACGACCAACCCCCGACCACTCCCCCCCCCCCCCCCCCCCCCCGTCCCATCCCTGTGTATGCTATATATATATATCTTCAAGGAAGTTGTACTCGCAGGTGGTGGGGAACGCGAGCCTAGGAGAAGCTTCGAACCAGGGGTGAAAAGAGACAACGGGGGTGAGAAAGAGAGGGCGAGCGAGCAAAAGAGAGAGAGGGCGAAAATCGTCATCCCCTTTTATCGGGGAAATGTGCTCTGGGCGCAGTGGCGAGCGGACGTGCAGCACAGGGCATGCGCGAGGCGAGCGGCCAACACAGGGGTTGTTGCAGGGAGGGGCTGCTGCTGCTCTCCTCTCGCCTGACTCAGTCGTCTTCGCCTCCGAAGGCGCAAAAAGCGCCTCTCGCCCTTTTTGCTTCCACCGAAAAATTTCGAACCACCGAACTTCCGGAAATCGCGTGGAACGATGATCCACGGTCCCTGATCGACGATCGTTTTTTGTTTGAGTCCGGCGAAAGGGATGGAAAAAAATATCCGCGGATTGTGATTGAACGGGAGAAAACGCCTGGCCACGTCAGGGAGACACCGGGGGAGAACCTGGACTAGTGTGAAATATACCGTAGAAGTGCGCAGAGTTTTCGTATGGATTGACCTCACTCGGCTGGCTACGCTGGCGGTTTAACATGAACGTGAGTAGCAGACGCGACGTTATTATATGCCCCCGAGCTCTCGAGTGTATCGACTTCTCGGTTTTACATTGTCGTGAGCGCCGCAGCTCGATGATTCACGGGTATTGAGCGCGAGCTCCGCCGCCGCCGACGCCGCCGCCGCGCGAGCGGACGACACGCTCAATGCCGAATTATGCGGGTCACACGCGGGGCGATGCGGGATTTCTGTGCTCGGAAACGAAAATGTAGCCTCGAATTATTCCCGCATGGGAACACCAAAATGTGGACCGAGATTCGGTAGCGTCGAGGGATGATTGTAAATCACCAGGGAAAATACAGCGATTTTTTTTATTCATCGACAAAAAAAAAATTGAGAAAAAAATTTGAAAATTGAGAATTTTTTCTTTCACGTACCAGGAATTTTAAATGAAAAATGTGGAGTAATTAAAAATATCGTTCGTTTTGGAATACGACGAAATAGAAATAAGTAGATTGGCACAGAAAAAGTATTTGCGACTGGCTTTGAAGTCAAAGTGTTGCAAAGTAAAGTTTCAAATGAAAATAGTGAGAAGTTCTTTTCACATATGCTTGAAGTACTTTTTGCAGTTCGAATGTTTCAGAGAAACTTCGGACTTTCTTAAGCTTCAAAGGCTTGAAATAGTATTTCAAAGTAGCAGTAGTTTTTTCCATATAACGCAGGCAAAAATAATACTTCAGTTAGAAAAAATCTTAAAAAATACTTCAGTTAGAAAAAGTCAGGAAAATGTCGGCGAGTTTTATGCCCACTAATTTTTAACGGCCACCATGTGGAAAGTCAATGGCCCTGACGACTCTGGCCGAAGAACCTCCCAGCGTATCCAGCGATACATTAAAAATCCAATATTTCTTCCGAAGAGCCATAGAATCTCTCAGCGGCCTCCGAGGAAAAATATCGTCCACTTCCGGGGCGGAACCCCCGGGAGAGGGAGAGAATTACGATGTGGAAATGGATCATAACGATGGAAAATACACGCGAGATGCAATAATATTGCGCACTTGTGTCCACACCAGAGCCGCAAAGATAGAGGTTTGTCTAGCGAAGACGTAGGCACGGCCCGACACTCGCGTCCGCCTCTGCATATCCAATTATCAACGTGGCGCGTCCTTGTCACATGTCACAGTCACAATTGCGTCGCTTCGGCGACGCGAGACCGCTTGCAAATTCCGTCAATCGAGCTCGCCGGACGATCAGAGCGTTTTTAAGGTGCCACCGCTGATTAGGGACTTGTCGGATTTCCCGGTGTGCCAATCTCCGTGTCGTTTGTTCACTGTGGGATCGGTCAACTGGGAAAGTCAGATGTTGATCGCTGTACAAACTTCAATTGTTCTTCGTCGGAAGAACAATTGAAGTTTGTGCGGCGAGAAACGGAATCGGAGAAACCCAACACGTCGTTGAGTTACACGGGAACAAAAATAAAATTACAATTTAAGAATCAGTTCCAGAGACTGGAATTAGGGTAGATGTACCGTTGGTGGCTACTGTACCTATTGTGGCAATTTTTATTAATTTATCCTTGAAATGATTTTTTCCATACAAAAACTTGTCGACGTTTCAAACAAATTCATATAAATTCACCGATTCATTTACTCGATGTTTTTTTGTATGCCATTAAATGTGCTGTTTTATGCCTTTGAATGTGATGGCCACAATCGGCCCTAAAGTGGCCAAAAACGGTACGTCTACCCTACTTGACGCAATTACTTCTGCAATTTTCCAAAGGCAAAAATCAGCGGACTCGAGGACTTTGATTTTTGAGTCAGAGTTCGAGCGCCCTGAAACGTATCTAAATTCAAGGTTCACCCACTCCTCGTGCACTGTCACCGATTGCACTTGCCAACCGGGTATTGGACGAGGTCCAACCGGCATCCGATACTTCGGTCGGTCTCTGAGAACTGGGTGAATATTCTTGCACGACGATGATGTATTTACGAAATATTTGTTGCGCGATCCTCGCTGAGCCAGAGAGAAAAAGGCGATGTGAGCGAGAGGACAGACGGTCAAGTTGGCACGAGGCACTTTTCCGCGTTGATAGTCTACAGACGAACCGATAAATCGTCAAGGCGATACCGTCGCGTTGAGAATGTTTGCCGCGCGCCGTTTTGGATGGAGAGAAAATAAGAGGAAAAGAAAATAGTCGACAAATTTCTTTTGAGTAGTCGATAAGCGAGGCTCATGTGGAAGAGGCAACTGAAAATAGAGCTGAGTGTTACACTCAGCCAATAAACACACAAATAACAGACTCTTTTCTCAGCATCTCAGAGAAAGGACCCCTTCGACGAATTTAAAAAATGTTTGAGGGCCCTTTGGCTGACTCACTCGAATTTTCGATAGTGATATTTATCGCCTATAATTTAGCCCTTTGACATTCAAACTTATTGCCCATAAATGAATGCATTCTCTGGCTTTGGAAATTTTTTAGTAACTTTAAAAAGAATAGAAACTATGAAAATAACTTCAGCAATTTCTCTTATAAATTTAGGCTTTATAACGATTAATCGTTATAATAATATTTTTTAGAATCGGTAGAATAATTTTTTTTTAATTTTCGTTGCATTCCAACGATGCAAACTTCAACATCATTCCTTCACCCACTACAAATTCCCACTTAAAAATTATGTCTTCCGAAAATTGTAGTCCATAAATCAACAATTCGAGTGCATTCTCGGTCAGCGGAGTGGCAATAACAAATAGGCGAGCGGTTCATCGAATCCTTATCAGCCCTCGAAACCGAAGACCCACTCGACTCAAAATACTTAGGCACTCTCGATTAGTCATCTTTGAAGGAGATAAAGTACCGGAGGGTTCCAGAGGTGACGCGCAGGCCTCCGGATCCAGCGTGCCGACGACGAGGAAGCTTAAGTAGCCGCTCGAGTGTTCGCAGCGGATAGTCCCGGCTCGGAACCACAAATTTTCATTCTCCAGTTATGCTCCGGGTACATGTGCGGGGCGCTGCTGGCTTCTCCGGCGCGATCCGAGGCGAGGGCATCGCCGAGGGTTGTTATTTTAAACGGCGCATCTCTCCCATATGTGCCGCGTGCCGCGGGAGAGCCGAACTGTTACCGGCTTACACGAATAGACGCGGCATCCTCGCGGTGTACACGTGGCCCCAACCGTGTGACGTTCTGGAAGAAACATGGCAAGTGCCGGTGACTAACTCCGCACGGTTAATACTACGCGGTATTTCGACTCTCGCCGCGCATACACAAGCGTGACGAATGCCCGCCCTTTAAGAATGGAACCCTCTGTCCACCTTTGTCTCTCACATCTCACGGCGCGCTGGAATGGTCTTCGAGGATCCGCTCTCGAGGGCCAATTAAAACACTGCACGTACCAAACGAGAAGTTTTGCAATTAGCAACGAGGATCTACGTTTCCGGCTTTGATTTTTTTTTGTACACAAGACGTATATTTCAGGGAAGATTTTTTTAATTATATAAAATAGTAATAAAAATTGAACATTTGTCAAAGTGACACTATTTTCGATTGCAAAATCAATGCCACGATGTCATTGACTAATGTAAAAAAAAAATGTAAAAAAAAGTTCTGGGTACATAATTTTCTTTGTGGAGTTGATAAAAATATCAGTTTAAGCAAACGAAAGCATTGACATTTACTCGTGAGAAAATGTCAATGCTACAGTGAGAAACAAAGTTTCACGGAATTGCGAGCCGAAGGGTTTCGAATCCATAAATACGCTTTTCGGAGTCTAAAATTGGAGCCTGTGAAGGGATATGAGAGTGGAGACCCTTATCGAATGCTCGGTTAAAGCGCCGTCACCGCAGAAAGGGCAGGACCTTCCCCCGCAGCGAGAATTAACCCGGTGATTGGCGTCGAATTCGGTTACTGTTCACGTGCTGTGTCCCCCGGTTCATAGCCTCGTTGAGCAGCAGCCGCGAACGTTCTCGGATTTCTCATCATCGGCCGCTTTTGTGTACACAGCGAGTAGGGTTCGCTCCGGCGTGGCAGTCGACGTGTTAACCAGCTCCTGCAAGGAAACAAAGAACGACTATATATACCACACGTGACAAATGCTCTATTTCAAGAACGAAACCCTCCACCTACTCTCGTTTCTACTTCGTAAAATCGAATAAACACCCAATTACGAAATACAAAACAACGGTGCATTCAGTGGGGTGCCAGCGGTTTTACATAAATATAAATATATATGTATATATATATCGATTAGAATGCCGTGAGACAAATTGATAATTTAATTTCTCGTTCTTCTTCAGGAATCACGGTCGCTTGTGCTTGAAATAAAGATCCTGAAATTTGTATTAACAAAATAATAAAATTAAAAGAGAGATCGAAATTTTCGATCTTCGCGGGGATCAGAATCCCTAAAATCTATAAATCGCGAAGCTGAAAATACAGCTTTGAATATAAGAAAACAACTTTCGTCTCATTTTTATTTTTATTATTTTATTTTATTTAAGTTTCAGGATCTTAATTTTTTATTTATCCAAAGTAAATTTCTGAAGAAGAGCGGACGATAAATTTTCTATTCACGCGAATCTCGATGTTGTTTTTCTTCACTGGTTGGCTTCTGATGGTTACGTGATTCCTTGAGGAAAGTAGACTCGACGGACGGGTTCTGAAGATCGATATGGTTCGCCGGATCCTCGAACGCGGCGTCACATAATTTTTTGCTTGTTCGACTATCGGGTAACATTTTTTTCTTGTTTCCTTTTTTTTCTCTCTCTCTCGCTCCATCCTCCTCAGCGATCGGGAAGCGATATCACGTTGTATGTATTACTTTCTCCCCCGACGTGTCAGTATTTTCATTGAAAAGACTCGGGACTTCCCGCGTCTGAATATCATTTCTTTTTTGTGAAAGAGAAACGCCTCGCACAATGGAAAGAATAGTTCACAAGCGCTGCGCTCCGACACCGGGAGTTCATTTGAATGGTGATGTTTACAGTACAGCTCGGTCTGACTCTTGACTCCGTCGCTGGAACGTGAGGGATTCTTCGGTGTCTCGGTGGTCTTAGACGAACAAAAAAAAAGAGCGTCCCAGACGGTGGCAGTGGCTTCTTACCGCGGAAATGAAGTTCTCCAACAAATTTCCCGTGAATGGATTTGAAAAATCGAGAGACAATCGGTACATAAAACCTTAAAAAATGTATCTAACATATAAAATTATTACGAGGTAAAAAAACAGTATATACGACTCGCCAGGCCTGGTCATGATTGGCCAGAACAACATGTAAATGGGGAAAAGTATTTTTATCTATTTTTTAATCACACTATTTAAGGATGTTATACAGCTCTACACTAGTCAAATGAGTGTTGATTTTTTAAAATAATTTATACATAGTTTTAAGCATCTGTTGATTATTTTTTATGGTGATTCGTATTGTCAGGTATATTCTTGACCTGGGAAAAATGTAATTGCAATCGATTTGCAAAAATATCAACCAATTTACGAAAACTTTTGAAATGTAATTTTCGCTCAGTTTTTATCAAATCACTATAAAAAAATAATCAATAGATGCGTAAAACTATGTCTAAATTATTTTAAAAAATCAGCACTCATTTGACTAGTGTGGAGCTGTATAACATCCTTAATTGGAGTGCTTACTCCAACATCTCCATTATTATTGTAAGGGTAAAAATGATTTCTTTTTTCATCGTAATTTTTCTTGATTTTTCATCATAATTTTTCCTCCAAAATACTCTGCCTGCAAAATTGGCGGATTATCGATAAGTTTGAAGAAATGGCAAAATATCGCATCGACGTATGAAATATTTTGTACGTTTTGACGCGTGCAGAGCGCGGGCAACGGGTGGATTCAATGAGTCCGGAGAGTCGGCGTAGTCCCGCTCTATTCTGGCCGTGCACCGGGTATTATTAATAGAGATTAAACTCCGCGTCGTGTAGTGTCGTGTGCAGCGAGCTCTCCCGCGCGGCTCTCATGCAAGCGGAGCAGTCTGAGTCAGACAGTGGTCCACGAGAGCTTCCACACTTACACGCTCTCGTGCTCACCCCGCTTGCTCGCTTCAAACGCTAATCGTACGCACGAAGCCGCCATTTTCGCGTCGAAGAAAAAGAGAATTCGAGTCTCGTTTTTTTCCTCTCTTTAAATCCGCAAATCAGTCGCGATAAAAAACGTCCCTATCGAGCGATCGGTGAACGACGATTCATCGTCGACGATTAATTCGCGAGTGAAATATACGCGGGCGCGCGCGCTTCGCCAATGACACAAAGTCACCGAGTGATGTGTAGACTTTGAACTCATCGACGGTCGCCTTGGATTTTGTGCTTTTATTTTTGGGATTACAAGAGTGAAGTTTTAACGGTGACAGTGCAAGTTTTGTCTCGCAGTATGGAATTGCTCGGGAAATTTGTCTTTACAGATGGATTTTAGGTGTACGTAATAAATTGTGGTTCGCTCAACGCGGTCAAAAAAATAGTTTGAATCCAAATGGAGTATTAATATAGAAAAAAATACGAGACATATATTCGAGAACACAGGAATTTTTCCTGCAGAGTTTATAAGTTTGTGAGTCAATATATTTTCAATCGTTCTATATGACGCGATATTTCTTAGATATATGCGAATAAAATATTAAATTATTATAGATAATCAAAATAATAAACGCAAGAAAGATGTAGATTTTTTATCGCTATAACATGTAACGTCGTTAAATTATATAGTGCGATATATTATATTCTATTTTATGGAGCGATGAAGGCTATTTCATCGTGCAATATTGAGCAATATTGGTACCAGTAGAAATTTGACGTGGAGCTTGGATACCCGTCTGCCATTCCGGGCTTCTAATAAGCCAAGCGAGAGGGAAACATCGTTATCTCGCCGGCCGTTCGATTAACTGGAACAATTGGTTCGACACTTGGTGCAATTTAAACGCCCCGGCGCGCCTGCACTGACGTAACGTCTATTATTGTAGTTTACAGAGTCTATTTGCCGAAATTCCTGTTTCCTATATTAACTTGCGACAGTAATTGCTTCGACTTCAGGACTGAAGAAGCGAGCGATAAATACATCCGTATATTTTTACTGTTCGTTATAAACCATATTTCGACTCTTATAAAAATTACCGGTTCAGAAAAAAAAAGCTTCATGAGTTTAATGGATTTATAGGATAAATTTATCGCGACGGTCACTTTACCGGTTATATTAGATCCGGTGAAAGTGCCGATAAGAGAATAAAAACCGGTTGAGGATAAAAGTGTTAAAAATGCAACAAATATACGGATTTTTTTGCCGTTATTTTGACAGATTCTGAATTCACGATATTTGGTCGTCTCCAGACCAAAAGAGACAGCAAAACTGATAGCTTGTATATTGGCAGACTGACCGTCTGACCACTGCTTGATGAGTCACTCCAAAGGGAGATAAGCTCTGCATAATAACACTAATAATTATGTGATAAGAGAGGCAATATTTTTTTCGCTCTCTCTCTCTCTCTTTTTCCCTCTTGCTCGTGTATCCGTTATTATCTCTGTTGACTCGACTTTATTCCCCGTATTAAAACACACTATCCCGCTTACGTTGGCACTTCCGTTCACGCCTAGTGTCAGCTCATATCTGTATCATCGTTCAACGAGAAGATAACCCCGGAATGGCGATAGGTACTCGAATTAAAATCTCGAGTAGTCCCTTCGAAGTGAAGTAGACTCGTCGCTGATTAAATTTTAACGACGGTTTAATAGAACTTTTTTATTCAACCAACTTCGCGAGATTAAAATAGCTTTTTCTTTACCTTCGGTTTTTTATATCTGTATATTCATATATTATTGCAGCAATAATTGACGCAACGTTGAAAGAAATGTTGGACTCAGCGTTAACAACGCTACATTGCAAAAAGTGCGGTGGACTAGGTTAGTGCGCTTTAGTGCGTGCTGACGCTCTTTGTGACTAACGTAGTCTATATTATACTGCTGTGTAAAAAACATTCGGACTATCAGCGGCAAACGAGAAGAAAAAAAAGCACAGCATAGGTGTCGACTATGCTGTAAAAAATACGGCTCCACCGTGGGACATTGTCGAATGATGCTAGTGCTTCTTTTGTGCGTCATTATGAAGATAGCAGAGTTCTCTGTCGGGCGCGTGAGCCCTCCACTACCTTTGCCGGGACGGCAAGTGATGCCGGTGTGTTGCAACAAACGAAAACGGAGATACCGCAACCAACAAACACGGAATACAAACGACAAGTGCAAATGCATCGGCCTAAAACGTAAGCCACATCCATTCCCGTATCCGTTACTCCCACTGACTGAGATGCAAGACGCGCGTCACGTGAATGACGTCCCGAGTTCATGCATGCTCGCTATATCTATTAATAATTCTTCGCGAAAGATAAAATTGAAAAAACGTGTATTAAAAAAAATGTGGGCGAGAGACTCGGGTATACGCCCACGATACGAAAATGCCACGACATTCGAGGCTGCGTCGAGTCTGCGGGCGATTCTCGACTAACTCGACGAAGCTCCGGCGAAGAGATATATAATAAGTTTCAAAGCAGTTTACACCCGATGCTCCGACGCGATCGTTATCAGCTTCTATATGGTTGATAGGCTCGTTCCCCTCTGACTCCACGGAGTCACTTTAAACGACCTGGCTTGGAGAACGCCTGGCAGTCTTCCCCTTTCCGGTGGATGCGGCCTCTCGGTCTCCTATCCGCCTGGCTCCGTTGCTCGTCGCATCTGCAATTAATACAAAACCGGGTTTACCGTCGGCTTTGGCGAGCTTTGAATTTTATATTTATACAGCAAATTTTTTGTAAAATTGAGTTGAGCTCAATTCTATGCAGACGGGTAAAAACATAAAAAGCGGCTTTTAACGGGTGGAAGTCAAAATAGCAAAATAACGAATGGCGCAAGTAGACAAATTAAAAAATAATGAACTTCTGAATCTAGAATAGCCATCATTATTGAATTTGCTATTCTAGCCATTCGCTATTTTGATCATTCACTATTTTGGCTGCATGTTAATAAAATGGGGGGGGGGGGGTCAAAATAGACCAAAATAACGAATGGCTTGAATAGTGGATTCTGTAATGATGACCATTCTAGATTCGGACGTTCATTATTTTTTATTTCGCTATTTTAGCCATTCACTATTTTTTAGTCATTCGCTGTTTTGACCCTCACCCCTTTTGACCTCCTCGTTGAGATTTTTGGTTTCGGACGCAAATGAAAAAATACAATGGCATGCAAGAATGTTTCTTGAAATGCTACGAAAAGTGTGCAGTCGAAAGAAAAAAAAATTATGTTATTGTATGATGTCATAGCAAATATGCACCTGATGACAAACACGAATGTTTAAACGATCTGCGCCGATTGGGATGACTGCCATATGGCAGAGTCGTCTAGACTCTACAGATGTATATGCCGAGGATATTTTATAGCTCGGTCGATGTGTTCCGTCCCTCGTATCTAGAATCCGAAGACAGAAATGAAAGTCAAATTAAAAATCCATGTAAAAATTAAAAACCCGCTCAATATTTCTGCATTTTCAAATACTATGCAAGCTGAAAACCCAACAATTTCATGTTTGCTTCCGTTCTGACCAATCAAAAATTGCGATTTTTGGTTGAGACGACTTTGAGAACATTTTCTTATCTCTTATGGATTATTAAAATATAAACGTATAATAATGGAACGTCCGACCTTTCGAAAAGCCGGAAGCCTCGATAAAAGCTCGCCGCGCATATATTCGCGAAATCCGTGAATTATCCCCGTGCATAAACGTGGCAGTAATAAATGCGGCGGACACGAGAACTCCGGCGCGCGTAGGATTGAGTTTCACGGTGCATAAATGAAATTCGCGCGCGCACGAGTCGCAAGCGAGCAGGCGGCGGAGGCATCGAGCTGTCGCAAAGTCGCTTGACTACCACGCGAGAATCTCTCGTTTCCCTCGCGCGCGTGAGCGCTCCTGAGGCTAAAATTACCCCCCCGGGGATGCCGGCTCCCTGGCTTCCGACCATTTCTATAATAACGCGCGCACCGCACTTGAACCATTTTTATTTGGTCGCGTTGTTGCCGAGAATTTCGGTGTCGCGGCGACTGAGAATGTCGAAAATTGGGGTTGCAGGGCGTGACTTTACTTCGCCGGTCGAGACGACGAAGTCTCGCGAAATTTCATTAAGGCGGATTTAAGGGGTTACGCCACTGTACACTGAAAAAAATTAATAGTTGTGATAACCAATCGTTGGTCAGAGCTACCAATATTTTAGTAACTGCAACCAATATTTTAGTAGATCGAACCAATGATTGGTAATCACAACTACTAATTTTTTTCAGTGTAGAGGCCGAAAAAATAGTCTGTTTTCGAGCATTTTTTCCAGAAAAACTGCAATGTAAATCGTGATTTAAAAAACGGGTGTTTATCATACATGTCAATGACTGTATACGATAATTTTTTTGAAGCGATTCGTAACAAAATGGCGCTTGTGCAGCGTTTCTGCGACGACGCCTCCGTTTTTCCAAGCTCCACGGCCGGACCGATTCCTCGGACAATTATGTTCCGATTCACTTGAATTTTTGCACATATCTTTGAAAATACATTGTCTTCGACACTACGTAGGATTTTTTCGATATTTAGATTTTTCACAAAGTGGCGCACTTTTAAAGTGAAAAGTGCGAAATTTGCTTTAAAAAATCGTCACAAAATTGTTAATAACAAATGAACTAAGGCAAAAAAGAATAAAATCGACGGAAATTCAAAGAAATTGTCAAGAAATTTTTTTAACCACTTTTTTTATTAACTTGGTAGATTATTTTTCAAATATTCGTTTTGATTTCTCAGAGCGTTTTTCAACGGTTTTATCAAAGAAATTTCGTCGGATAAATTCCAAGTAGCGCACCGGCATTAAAGTTTTGTAATCGCGTCGACTCGGGCGGCAGAAACTCGTTCAGCATTGTCGTAGGAAAGAAGCGATCCTACAACGACATTGAAAGTCTTGAAAGTGTCACGAAGTCCGTCTATGCCACACGAAGATAAATCGTGCGTATACAGACGTGTCGCGACGTCAATGGTTTGGTATTCAATAAGCCGTACCTATTGTTCGTGGCTCATGCGCACGATCGTTCTCCATGGTTGTGTACGGTACGCGTTATGGTAGCGGCAGCAGCGGAGACGGAGAATAATGAATTCCAGTAGCGAGAGCGGAGCGGTTCAGTGTAGAGCAGTCGGTCGACATATGGACGCGACAATTGCGTACGATTTCGGTTAACATTTAACCGGTGTAAATGTTCATCGCCGATAAATCGACACGGGTCGCGTCAATAACGGCTGTGCCATGCGGTGGAAATTTGTCGTCCGTTCAGGTGGGCATCTTGTTGTCTTCTGTACGGATAAAGTTTCGTAGCTGGAAAAACTTTCGCAGATCCGCGACGTCGGTTTACGCCACATCGAATTTTTTATTTCCTCGGTCGTTGCAGCCGGGAATTTCTGAAAAAGTGAAATATGGAATTAGTCAAACAATTTACTTGTGAAAACAAAAATTTTCGTTCGACGAAAAAAAAAAAAAAAAAAAATATTGTGATTTTCGCGTGAGTGTCTTTAAAATGTGCAAAACAAATAGAATTTACGAAAAATTCATATCTGGGTGTGTATCGGACTTGAAAATTGAAAATCTTTAGTATCGAACCACGCCTCGAGTTATTATCTCGACGCGAGCCACAGGTCGACGGGTCAGTGTTTTTCCTCTGATCCAATTTTCGTCAGACTGGTGACAACGTCTGCGATTTTAACGAAAATATTAACGCGCATTTTTTTATGATTTTTTTTAAACGGACTTTACGCCTAAAATTATTAACAATATTAATCATATCCTTTATTGGCGAGCTACTTTTTGACGAATACATTTTTATTCTAATCGAAAAAAACATTTATAACTAAAGCAGTGAAAACGCGGTCAGCGGCAAATCGAAATCACCGCGAGTGACCCATATTAATCGTCTATATAGCCGACCAGCCAATAACCGACGCTTCGGTCGCGGAAATGTCGATTTATTCAATAACCTTTAATAATGCTACTAAAGACACGATATGCTTGTGTTTCCATTTAATCCTTTACTATTTCTTTATCCATCGAAATACCGATCGTCGGGGTCAGCCGGGCGGTCACCCATCCGAGTACTGACCCCGGCTAGTGGCACCTCATGGGTGGCCCAATCCTATTCAATTTTAATCCGGCTTAACAGGAAAGGGGAGTGGAAGTGGGAGTCAAGGCTCTCAATGTAAACAACATCCTGGGATAAAAAAAATTATATATATCACAGTCTGATTTTCTGGTCTTTCAAGTCCCTTTCAAATCTTTTCTAAATCATGATAAACGCCGCCAGCATAAAATGCCGCACAAAACCTGCGTAATTTTTCCTCCAATCACGCCCCAATGTCATCATGCGGGGTCTATTGCAGCTGCAGCCATAATCGCCGAACGCACAACAACGCATTCATCGTATAGCGGAACTTGCCACGTGATTAATTGCATAAGTCGACTGTTGTCCCCCAGCCGAGGGTCTCAGCGTATCCACTTGCGACGACAATCACGAAGCGCCGCTTTCTCAACGGAAACGGACGAAACGGACGAACCTAACCTCACCCCGCGCATTTTCTCCCCGAGTCCCTTTCCCCGTCTCGCACGATCGTCGGTCCTCGGCGACCGGTGGACACCTGTTCGATCGACGAAGTTTGGGGGATAAGCGTGGCCGGGAATACTGATGATAAGGAGACGTCGGCGTCGAATGCGTAAACATCCGGCGCGAGACTGCCGATGCGTTTGCGACGCAGAGTCGTTTGAACGCATCCCCGAACCCGTTTTTCCCTCTAATCGGATCGAAAGTCCCCCGGCATTTGTGCTCACTTTCCACGGTGAAAAAAACACGCTCGACCGGCGGGAGACATTCATCTCACGTGCCGGTCGTGACTTGCCGCAGAAGTAAATCACCCGATTTTCCGTGTATTCAAACGCAGGCTCGAACCGGTCGGCAGCGCCGCCTCGCGGTCGCACTTGCGACCACTTCGTTCGCTTTCGAACTGACTAATTATTCGTTCTGCCAATAATCCGGCATTAATTAGTTTTCATTTCAATGTCGCGTTCAATTGGCTCGCGAAATCGACATTGTATTGAGCGCAAAACAGAAATATACCTTTTCCCTCCGTAGATTCGTTCAAAACACCCAAAAAAGAAACAACCCACATGCAAAGTATATTAGGGGGGGATTAATAAGTCCAAAATCGCACATTTTTGTGCATTTTTTTTTACGTCATAGTCAGAATCTATTTATTAAAACCAATGGTACATTAAAGTATACCATTCGAAGATTATTGTGTAATTGTGTATAAAAATACTCATAACGTCGTCAATTTTGCTCCGATCGCCTTGAAATTTTGACACAACATTCTTCAGATGTTATGCATTCAGTTAAAAAATAATAATAATACCCCCGAAACTATCAGAGTCCCCGCATTTTTCGCGTCGCGTCTCGAGTTTCAACTGGTACCGAATCCCCGTCGCCACTTCCGACAGCAACTTATTTATTCCCCAAAAAATCGCCCCGAAAAGCCGAGAAAAAGGAGCCTCGCGAAGTTCGCTCTCGGCCCTCGCGCCGAGAGTCGAAGCGAGCAAGAGAGAGCGAGAGAGAGAGAGAAGCGAGCCGCCCGAGCTGCGCGGCCGGAGCTGCGCACGCGCGCAGCTCGGTGCATCCGCCATCGCGCGGCCGTGACGTCACTCGCTGACAAATCCCACTCGATCGGGCATCAGTACATTCCAGCGTCTCGGGCGGTGAGGAGATCGCTCGCAGCTGCTGGGCGCAGAACCGCTACTGCTGCTGCTGCTCGCTTCTCCTAACTTCCTCCCTGCCTGGGGGAGGGAGCCTCGGAATCTGCTTTCGATTTTTCGTCGATACAAACCGTAAACCAATCGGCACTGCGCGCGCGTGTCTGCCTGTGTGAGTGTCCGTGTGTGAGTGTGTCCCGCGCGTGTCTGTGCAAGTGTTTCTCGGCTGGAAAAGTCGCGTGCGGTGCGAAACGCGAGTCTCCCTTTGGAAATGTCGTACCTAGCGCGCCTGGTGCATAGTCAACGCGGGGCTCGGATCGATCGCCCGATTGCCATGTAAGAAGGTTAGTACCTCGTACTACTACGAACCACGACTGCTGCCACTATGACTGCTGCTACTACTACGACTGCTGCATAGTACGGCTACCGTCGCCACCACCGCCCACCGTCGCTGCCTTCCGCGGAGACCGACGTCTCCGCGCGCGAGAGACGAGAGTATCGACTGTATCGACTCATTGTTGCGACAGCCGCCCGACGATGTCTCACAATAATAACACGACGCCTTTTTCGCGTCCGCGGCTCTTGACGAATCGTCACACGACGCACAAAGTGCACTGTTAAAAATCTACGGTGTCAAACGCTGCTGGTGTGGACTTTTTTCTAGTGTTACTTATTACGGTGTTAATAGTAACATTTTTTATGGTGTATAATTAACACCCGTCGTTTCGTTAAATTTTTGCGGTGTTACAGATGAAACATTGTAACACTTTTCGGTTTAAGGGCATGAATGACGTATCATGTGTGATTTTTTATTATCTTGTGAATGAATTAGTCGGTTTTCTCAGTTTTTATCGAAAAATTGAAGAAAATCGATTTTTTCATTACAGATTCGTCTACCGGGTAATTAATCTGTAATTTCCTTTTTTTGAAAATGAAAATTTTGACTAATTCATACGAGATTCACATTACTGGCGTCTTTATTTCAATTGTCCCTTCGATCCGTTGATAATTCGCGAAAAACGGCATTTCTGAACTTTTGAGGTGAAAAGTCGGTATTTCACACACCCTTAAAACCGCTCATTATCACCGTGATTGGTGTGGACCTATATAGACACAGTCTTGGTGTTGTTTTTAACACCACATTTTTAACAGTGTGTGCGTTGAGCAATCTGCTGCGATCGAGAGAAAAAAAAACAGGATCGCAACTTATTGGCGATGCGAATAAGGAAATTCAACTTGCGAGTCTCGATTTTGCACAAGATTCACTCAATGCGAGATTTTGCACGGTCGAGTTTACCGACGAGCCGATCGGATACGAGACGGCGACGACGAGGAGACCCGCCCCGAATCACTCGCTAGTTGCGACGTCTAATTGCGGCGACAATTTCAAAACACGCCCCAGATTTTCCAACGAGCCCGCGACACTGCGTCTCGTTCTTTCTTTCGTTCTTTCCGTCTCTCTCTTTCTCTATGGCTGTCTCGTCGTCTCGATACCCGCCTCGCGCCTTGTTTAGCCTACCGAGAACGCAATCTCTGCGTCACGCTACATTTGGCGCTATCTTCGACGAGCGATTCGCACCTGGAACGGATGGGGACTGTGGATCTAGGCTTATCGGGGTTCCGAGTTACGCGATAATTCGACGGACTTGTTATCCTGATTGAGATATTTTTTTATTGGTTTAGGACGAAATGGTTTGTTTGAAATAAAATGGGGAATTATTTCTTGATCCGTTTGCACTTTTTATGTGAAAACAATATTCGTGTTTACGGCGACGTCGTCTGACGTAGTTTTGGTTCCTCGTTGGATTAAAAGAAATTTGTGTCAAGGTACTTGAAATTGCGACAAGCATCGGAAAATGCGGGTTCCAGCTGACGACCGGTTTAAAAGATTGCGGGAATTCGAAAGAAAAATATATAGTGGAATTATTTGCATAAATGTCATTTAAAAAAGAATGCTTTGCAAATATTCGTCTTTATCTCGTATTCCGCGATGATTAAATAGGGAATTTATTAAAGCTTACTTGAAAATATAATTTTCGGCTCTGCCAGTAATTTTTGTGCGAAGGGTTTTTGCTGATCATTGATAAGTCAGTCAAGTAAACCATTTACTGAGTCAGTCAGCATATTCATTTTTGTATACGTAAAATGTCCCATATATTACAAAACAAAATTAATTCGAAGAATAACATAAAAAATATATATATTTATTTATTTATCACGTTAAACATCGCATTGTCCCATCGAAACATATTTTCGTAATTTATATTAATCAATATAATTAACGACGAACTTACACTTGACGAGATGTATGTGAGCGTATTGAGGTCACGATTGAATAAATTATTGGATAAACAAGCCACTGCATTCAAGATGCTATGAATTATTCAACCGAAATAATAACGATAACAATAACAACACTCTCCTCCGATCGGAGTGCTTGAAAATTCTGAATCTAACTTGCGACAAATTTATCTGCTTCAAGGTACTGTCAAGGGAGCTGCAGTGATGGAAGATCCACAGACTCCGGGTTCCGATTGCAACTCCAATCCCTCGGATCCCATTCCGCAGGATCTAATCGGCTCCGAATTCGTGCAAGACAATTCGGAGTACCAATGGTTCATTGACTATGGGTAAGAAAATAATCCCGGGGGTCTGCGGGGGGAGGGGGGGACGAAGTTCCGTGGCAAGTAAGGTGGATGATGAGAATTCTGCAGTTACAGAGATGGAGGACTTCACGTCCATCCCAGCGTGCTCTCCTCGCTCTCCACGTCCTACACTCAAGATGACTTGGGCTACTACGACGACCTCGCCCGAAACTTGGACGCCAATCTGGCCGAGGTCGACATGGAGAGCTTCAGGACCGCCGACATCCATACTCTGCTCACTGCTCTACCTGTTATGTGCACCGATCCTGTTCAGCATTCGGAGGTGAGATTCAGCGACGAATTAAGGATTTTATACAGCTCCACACTAGTCAAATGAGTGCTGATTATTTTTAATAATTTATACACAGTTTTAAGCACCCGTCGATTATTTTTTATGGTGATTCGTATTGCCAGGTATTTTCTTGACCAGGAAAAAATTAATTGCAACGGATTCGCATAAATATTAACCGATTTGCATAAACTTTTGAAAAGGTAATTTTCATTCAGTTTTTTTCAAAGAATTAACCGTGTTTTTTGTTCGATTTTGATTTATGGCGGCTCATTCTCTTCCTTGAGAGATACTTTACGGATTCACTGTTTGTATATTTTTCTACAAATCACCATAAACTAAAGCCAATTGATTCATAAAACTTGTGTAAACGAAATTAACACTCATTTGACTAGTGCGTAGCGCTCCAACCTCCTTAAAGGGGATCCAGGGTTCTACGAGCGACTGTGCAGGGTGACGTGAAGACCCGGAAAAGACAGGGCCATTTTTTTCCCCTGATAATCCGGGGGAAGTGTCGAACTAAGCTTTTTACGAAGTATCGTACCCACATTCAAATATTTTGCGTTAGAGAACAAGACACTGAATCTTTTTGAGTATTATTAGGAAAATCGTGAGTAATTCCAGCTCTTTATTTCTGGATATTCCATTGTAAATCCATTTGACGCACAACTGCACTGGATTTGCAGACTTAGTCATCGAGTGATTAAGCCAAACAATGACGAATTTTCTACGCGTATCCAACTCCCTCTTGATTAGATATCGTCGAGTGTCTGTCAAGATTTTACGACGGATCGGCAAAAATAGCTCGCTCCAAAGTCACAGCATTTAAAAAATATCGCATAAATGTTTTTGGACCTGAAAAATGTTTTGGAAAAAACCTAGACTTGGCACAGAAAAACTCGAGAGTCAGCCGAGAACTGACGACAATGCGATGCATTTCTTGCGTCGTTTCTTTGGGTTTGCTCCCACGCGATTAGATATCGCTAGATAATGCTTAATCGAACCCATTCTCGTCCCACAACAGTTTAACTATCAGAGGGAACGGTACGCCAGTATCTCTGGCTCCGTCATGGAAAAGATCGACATTGGTTCCTCTCTCAGTCCTCATACGAGCAGCCAGGTACGAAGACAGGCTGCCGTGAACGAAATAAAACGAGAATGAAGCATAACGATAGGAATAAAATTACTGCATCCACAGAGCTTGTAGCGACATTTTTCGTTTCGATTTAATACGATAACGGATGATTGACATGCGATACTTATAGCACTCGCTTGTGATATTCCTTGCGCATGATATAATTCTGTTTGTCCTCGGTTTGTATCCCGTAAACACCTCCAACGATCTCACGTTTCGTTATATTGCTACGCAAATTAAACGTAACACTGAAATGAAGCCGCAAAAAAAACGTGGCAGTGTGTGTTATATTTTTTTCTGGACTGATGAGATCTCGGATGCCGAAAACTGAGCTAAAATGAACATTCTTACTGGGATAAATATTTGGCGAATTATTTTTGTGGTTGTTTGAAAGATGTTGTTAAAATCGCACGTAAATAGAATGATTCTTAAATAGCACAAGAAAGAATTTTCCTTCATGCGAATTGAGTCATTAAGTTGTTAAATTTGTTGGTGGGTTAATCGACGATTTCTGCGAAACAGCTTCAAAGGTTAACGAGTATTTAATATTCTCTTCCTTAATTTCATTGCCCTCAGTGCATCGCGCTTAATATTTTTGAAAATGTATTAACGTCATTGCAGTAGAATTTTTCTGCGTTGAGAGTTCGCAAAATCGGCCGGAAACCGATTGTATATTAATAGGCAGCAATCGTCGTCGCAGACACAAGTCGAACCATTTTCGGCGCCCGAGGGTTAATTGAGTCCAAAGCGAGATTTAATTATGTCGATGCATGACGCTGCTCGTCGAGTGAAGAGTGCATTATTATAATCTGCTAAAATTTTGCTAAGGCCTTGCAAGTGACTCGAATAAAATGAACTGAAGAATTAAACAAGAACATTATTGTTGTATTTAAAAGGGAGAAGATTCGGCTTGTTCGACGGCGGATACAATATCCATATGCAAGTCGTCGTTGCTATTCTCCCCCGTGAAGGAGACACCTGTCCTGCCTCCAGGAGGCAGCTACAGCGTCGACTCCCTGGACTGCGAAGATATGTTGCTGACATGCCAAACGAACAACAAAAACAATTACACTATCGCGTTCGAAGGCAGCATGACTATGTACTCGGATGGATCACAGGATTTCGAGAGCCAAGGTAAAGTCACACAAATTCCCACAAAAACTTCTTGTATATGAGGCATTCTACAATACTTCTTCTTGGCAATGAAAAACTGAACATTTTCGTTTTTTAAATGTTTTTCCGATAAATCTTCACAAAGTTATCGTCAAAACAACGAAAAACTGAAATTTTAGCTTTTTTCGAAACCGGAAGCTAGTAGGGGCCCTAAACTCCGTGAGAATTTTTTAACGCGTTAGTATTTCATCTTCACACATTTTTACGGTGATGATAAAATTTTGAAAATTTTGGTGACTGAAGTATCGTGAAATGCCTCATATGTGTCAATCCGATCAAGTTTTATTCCGATCGTTAAATCTTTCTCGCGTAAACGAGAAAAAAAACCTATAATCACAAATATCTGTTTTTAGAGAAACAAAAAATGTACGAAGCGCGGGAAGCGTACTATAACACAAAGCTCGATTTGAAGAACATCCTGGATCTGTCGATGGCGTGTTCGGACTCAAAGATCTATACGACGTGGAGCAACCTGAAGCACTCGTCGTCGAATAAAGTCATGACTCGTCATCCGTCGGGCAATAACAATACGATTCCGAATTTCCTGACGGGAGCCGGAAATCTCATGCTCAGCTCTAACAAGCGCAGTCTGAGTCTGCCTGATCTCAGAAAAGCGCGAGAGCTCCAGCGAATTCATGCTCCCTTAAATTTTTCCGTAAGTTAAGGAAACGTGTTAAAATTTTCCTCAAACGTCCATCAAAGGTCCATCAAAATCGCATTTTTGAGGTCCCAAGAGACCATTTAAAACAAATAAAAATCGATTTTTCGAAAATTCTACAGTAGCATCCCTTCAATAATACAGCCAATTGCATATTATTTTGTTTCCCATTCGCAGGTCGATTCCGCGGAGTCGAATCACCATCCGACGCATCTGCACAGCTCCGGATCGGCGATGAGCCGCTCGGTAAACGAGGACAGTTCGGGCAGCGTGGAGCACGCGGCGTCCGGCAAGAAGCTCCAGAATCTGAGCCTGGTGCGTCTGTTCATGAAGCAGAAGAGCATGAGCGCGGAGGGAATGAGCCTCACGCTCGATCAGTCGGACTCCGTGAGCGACAGCGGTTGGCCCACGAGCCACAGCGGCAGCGACAGCGGCACCAACAACACCAACACCCAGATACCGCGTCAGAATCTCAACGACGCGTCGACCACGAGTCACAGTCACAGTCACAGCAACAGTCACACGTTGGACAACGATTTCGCCATAAACTGGGTGAAAACCGATTGCTACAAGAGTTGCCACGAGCCGAGCACCAGCGACAACACATCCAAGCGAATTCCCTCGATCAAGGAGTTCAAGGAGGAGTCGCCTTCGGTGGAGGAGCTGTCGGAGAGTCTCCTGCGCTCGACCGCCGATTGCGATCGAAACGTTCGCGAGGCCGGCGATAATATTCCAAAGAGCCAGATAAAAAACGCGTGGTCCAAGTCCGCCGAGCGAGAGGCACCGATATCCAAGACCACGGGAATCCAGGCGATAATCGAAGTCGAGGAGAACGGCGTGCAAACGTCTCTCGTCTATCCCGCGGTCGCGAAAGGCGATTATCAACATCTCCGCGAAACCATAGTCGACAAGAAACCCGTTTACGTCGTCTATCCAAATTACACTCTGCCGGATTTGTCGTTCTTGAATTCCAAAGACGGCGCGATGGAGAACGTTGCCCTGAAACCGCAGGTTTACGACCGAGAGAGAACGGCCGGCTGCTGGAGGAAGTCAGGCCGCAACGCTCGTCCGTTCTCGTGCAACGACATCGACGCTCTGCGGCAGCGCGGCTTCTCGCACGTCAAAGACTGGGAATCGTTGAATTTTCTTCTGCCCGCGGAGTACAAGAAGGTGCTGCACGACGTGCCGGAGGTGTCGCGACACATCAGAATCGGCGAGGAGGCGAAGAAGCCGCTCTTCTGTCTGTCGCCGCCGATGCGACACAGGACTCGCACGATCAGCGAAATCGTGCCGTCGAACGTGTCGTCCTCGAGCAGCACGGGTACCCAGCCTTCTTCGGGTTACCGAGGATCGTCCACTATCCTCACCGACTCCTCGACGAATCCGCAGCCCGGAAGCAGCGCCGGAAATCCGCTCTATCTCTATCGTTACGATAGCATGAGCTCGGCCGAAGCGAGCGTCGTCAGCCAGGAGAAAAAAGCGCACAGACCGCTGAGCCAAGGCAGAACGAGTCATCCGTCGTTCGCGAAGCGATCGATATCCCTGCCGCAGGGCGAGGGCAACTCGGCCGACGGTCGAGTTCCGCCGAGGCCGCCTCTGCCGAAAAGTATCTTGCGGAAGAATCGAGCCGCCGCGAGCAAGCGATACAGCATGTTTGAAATGGGCGGCGTCGAGGAGGTCGAGGATCGACAGTCGCCCGAGCCGTCGAAGAGGATGTCGCTACAGGAGCCGTACTACATGAACAACGATCTGCAGATGCTGCGACACGGCAGGATAATAGACTCGGAGAAGGACGTCGACGAGGTCGAGGAGAGACGCTACGCGGAAAGACTGAGAGAGGCGACCGGCAGCTACGGCAACGACACCGAGGCTCTGGAGTCGAGCGGCGACGACGTCAGGCAACTGGAGGAGTTTCTCAAGCGCAGCGGCTTCTCGTCGCAGAGCAGCGACGACTGCGAGGATCCGGACGTTAAGCTCAGGTCTTACGTGAGGAAATTCTTGTCGCTGAGGATGAACAAGGACATCGGCAAAGCTACGGACATGATGGAGTCGCAGAAGAAGACCGTCAGCTTTGCCGTTCATCAGAGAAAGGCTTATCTGGAAAATAAGGTACTATTTATTTCGGGCATCTTTATAACATTCTTTTAACTGCATTCTTCGCGATACATTTTTTTCTTTTTATTGTGGGCTGTACACGATAAAATTCCGTTTAACGTTACAGGCCAACACATTAGCTGGTTTAATCGATCCTAAAGAGTGTCCAGCGACACAGGAGTCTGCGGCAAAAAGCGCCGAGCCAAAACCTATCGATTTGGAAGAGAAGAAGAGTAAGTGGAAATTGATGCCCTCAATTACTCCAATTACAGTTGATTCTGTTACTCTTTATAATATTTTTTCTGTATTGCTTCGTAGAAATGATGTGGTCCGTGAACAAAGCGGTGGATCTTTTGGTGAAGTATTGGCACACGCAGCCGGCGCAGAGTCCTCGCGAGTACAGCGACAAAAACGAGTGCGCTCAGCTCTGCGTCAGTAATTTGTGTCCCGCCCTCTACGCCATCATGTCCGACGGCCTGAAGCCACAATTGAACTCCACTTTCGGACCGATCGCCAACAGCGTTTGGCAGGTCGTCGAGGCGTCCTCGCAGCAAGGGCCGCTCACCAACACGCTTAACGAATTGGTACAGAAGATAAACGGCGAGGATTTCATCACCGAGGGAATGCTCAAGTTTCACGCTTTCGTGTTTGGCCTCTTAAAGTGAGTTTTCATCCATCGTTTGCATTTTACGATTTATTTTTAATACATTAAAAATAAATAATCGATTATCCGACCGATGTTCGGATAATCGAAAATTCGGATGACCGAACATCATCATCTCTACTGTAGCTGAAAAGGAATGATCCGCAATTTTAGAAATTACTTTCCATTTTTTCTGACCGCTCCTATAAATAGAGAAAAAAATTACTCCCAATGTAGTTTTATAAGCATGTTCTACGGCGGTAAAAAAAATCGATCACATCTCTACGTTCGACAGTGCAATGTTACATAATCCGTTTCCATCCACAGTTTGCGGGCGCTGGATGCTTGGTTCGCTTACCTGTGCACGCGAGAATCGATTCTCCGGAAGCATTACAATAGCAATAGTCTCTTCGTCGGGGCGCTGGCGTGCGTCAACGCTCGCGAGGTCGTCGATGCTTTTCTGAATATTCTGCAGCCGCTGGCTTTCTGTCCATTCCAACTCGACCTCCTGTATCAGTATCGCCAATTGCACAATAGCTTCGGAAACATGAACAATCTCGCCATGAACGTGAGTACAGGAGATTGAAAATATCTGGTCTATTCCGCAGGAACGGGCACCGTTCGAATGAAAAACATCCTTAATTAAGGGTGTTATACAGCTCCAAGTGAAATGAGTGTTGATTTAATAAAATAATTTATACATATTACACATACTAAACTATACATCAATTATTTTCAAAGTCAGCAATGATTTGACTACTGTGGAACTGTATAACACCCTTACCAAAAAGTTACATATGTTTCCAAAAAATATCTTTAACAGTTTTCATTCGAGTTACGCCAGTTCATCTTTTCAACAATCTTATCTAATATTTATTCCCTTTTTTCTATTTCACGTATCCGCAGACCACGCCCTTCAGAACCGCCGAATCTCCGAAGGAGCAGCACCACTTCGACAAGTCCGATCTCCCGACGGGAATACCAAGTCCAAAGAAAATACGTCCGCGGTCGTGTGGCGCCTATTACACCGAGGAGAAGAGACCATCGAAGGCTGACACGGAGAGCGCGACGAAAAAGCGTTGGAGTCATTTGCCCGGCGGCGCTAAGATGTATCCGGGTCTCGAGAAGCTGCAGTCCGAGGATTCCGAGGATTACACGGACAGCCTGGAGCACTCGCCGTTGAATCATCGAGCGAACGCGCGGCAAAACACGCCCAACAGAATGTCGAGCCCGGACGTGAGACAGTCGCACGAGGAGGAGGAGACCATTCCCGGGGAATTGAAGTTCCGAAAGCTGCAGGAAAAGTGGGAACTTATGGTTGGCAAGGAAGACGCTAGGGATCAAGCGGCGGCTGCTGCTGCTCAGGTTACGTCGCCAAATCAGACACCGACGAGCACGAGCAAATCGAAGATTCCGCGTTTGCTCACTTCGCCGATAAAGCAGCCCTCGAGTAGCGTTTCCGGCGCTGCGAAAAGCACCAAGTCCCCGGTTTCTGGGATTCCCTCGCTGAAGAAAACGACGACGCCCGTGTCGACGGCCAAACTCGGACAGAAGAAACCTGCGGATCTGAAGGGAAAGGAGGTGCCGCGACGTACCAGCAGGGTGGATCAGGACGCTGTCGGGCCGACGCGAACACTCGCGCGGCCGAGCTCCCTGCCTTACAAATCGCATGGCGTCGCCGCCCGGGAGAAGAGCCTCGTATCGCCGCACAGACGAGCCGCCTCCACGTCTCTGCCGAGGCCAACTGCGCCGGGAACCGCGAGGGCCAGCACGCATTCGAAGCAACCGGTCAAGTAAGTTGTTTGCTCTTGTTTTTCCGAGACTTTAAAGGCGATGCTGGAGTAGTTTTACCGACAAGGTCGGTAAAAAGTACGGTTTTCGTTCGACCAAAATTTATTTATTTTTTTCAAAATCAACTAAAAAAGGGTTGAAACCAGTGTCTTCAGGGGTAGAATATGCGACTTGAGAACGATGGTATAGGTTATAAGTCGATATTTATAATGGCAAGGAATGAAATAATCGGCGTTGCTTTTTTACTTACAGAGAGGTCCGTACACTGACGCACAGATTGCCGTCGGACAATGGTCACTTGTCGTTCAACGAGGGCGAGAGGCTGAAGGTAATTCTGGAAGTGGACAACAAGTGGCTGCTGTGCGCGAGGGGCGATCGCAAGGGCCTGGTACCGAGATCCTGCGTCCACGCGCTTCAGTCCTAACCCACGGCCGCTCTTTGACCGTTTCAGCGAAATGACGCGACGAAATTCAAATATACATGGCAATGACTTTGATATATCCGATCATGCGACAGAACACCGCGAGACGGGCTTTGCGACGCGAGCTTCGTTCACAGTTCAGCTGTGAACCAAAGATAGGAGGACAGAGAGACACAGAGATATGAATAAGAGACGCGTGACGCGATAAAAGAAGGAAAAAATTAATGAAACAGAAATCAATAATATCAAAGTTCGAAGGCGTCGGAACCGAAAACGAGGCGACGATGAAACCAAGACTATATTGTACAGTGTATTAAAACAGAAGCTTAGAGTCGTTCTATCGTAAATGAAGCAGTCACGATAGTTTATATACCCATTTATAATAGGGCGGCTGCGACAAACGCTTCGTCTTTGTATTTTAGCTGATCATCGAGGATTTCGTTTCTCGCCCACGAAAAAAACAGGCTCACGCAATTGGGTCAATCGGACACTTTTGCGTGATACTGCCGTTTTTTCGCGACGAGAAACAGAAATCACGATAAGAGGTTAAAAAGGAGAAATAAAGCGTTTCTTTGTTAAACCTCCCTAATATATAAGTACATTTAACCAAATGGAACGCTTGGTTTGTATCCGTATTACGCGTAATAGTATTTTCATCGAGACGAAACGATCACTGGTAGGAGAAATAGAGTTACCCCGCTAGTCATAGGCTCTCGAAACCAGATTGTATTTAATAAACAGAACATACGCCTATTTATAATCCGGATGTACATATATACAGTGACGATAATGCGATCGGAACGACGACGACGACGATGACGACTGTGACGAGTAATAACTTATATATTATCATATTATCATAAATGTAACTGTGATCATAGCGAATAGGCGAATAAGTTTATGGAAAGTGCGATGGATCCGTTAATCGTTCCTCCGAACATTTTCACTCTCATTATTTAATTACGTAACGGTATTCATTCGTTATATTATTTCCTCACCCCCGTCCCCTTTTTTGCCCTTTCGCATAAGCAACTTGTCCGTAACGCGCAAAAGTCTGCGTTTAACCGAAAAGAAGAAAAGGAAAAAAAATATTATAAAAAAAACACAATTTTAAGTTTGATGTAAAAAATCGTAATATCGAGGCGCTTATGTGATTCGTGGTGTAATCACCTTTTTTTACTTGCTTCTTGTATTCTTTAGTGTACCTATGAATACATAAGATAATAACCGAATGGAAATGATGAAAAAAACAAACCCTAAGAAAACGAAGAAAAATATGAAAAACAACAATATTGTAATTACCGTTTACGGCTGTACAGTTTCCTCGGCGGAAGCGAGCGCTTCGTCGTCGGGGAATCTATCGATAGAATTAATTCCAAGTGTCGAATCGAGATGTTGGATTTAAGGACAATGAGACTCGTGAATCGAGCAGAGGAAGGAATGTACATAATTCGATGTGCGAGTGTAATGCTTCTCTTCGGCTTATTGACGAAATATAAAGAAAGTTATAACCATCACGCTTGTTACAATTCTTTTTTTACCTTCGCTTCTTCGTGCAGCTTTCTTTTGCCGATCGTTTGCTTCGTGCGCAACGAGCCCGAATAAATTGTCGTATTTTCTCGACAAAAAAGAGCGTCTTATTAGTATTTATTAGTTTTCGCATTCACACGGCGCCTCGCAAAACGAATTTACGAGACAAGGTTTCGCGCCGCTGGAAATGAAGAACATTGGCCTCGTATCAAGTTTATTAATACGTTCTTAATCGAAGTAACGTACAAGTTATGACGGTATAAATAAAAACGATCATATTATGCTTCATGGTTGAGGAATAAAATGTTCCCACTTACGTTCCCACGCATCCGCGCAGCCTACACGCATCGCGATTCTCATTTGCTGATCCGGTGAAGGAGTAAATTTAAAAAAAACTAACGCGAGCGGCTTTACTGCGCTATTGAAGAACGAGGATTAATTTTTTTTCGGAAATTTTAGGAAATCATTGCGAAATCAACGATTCGATGGTTGGCATAGCAGTTTTATTGTGAAAGTAGAAAATGGTCCTATGGCAAGATAACGTGAAGATAATGAGAAGTAATTCGACGTACAGAGATGTGGCAAACGCTCGTTTTGGCCAAACGTGAGGGCCACTTTGAATTTTGTGCTCCAAAATGAAGGATATTTTTTTTCTCTCGGTAATTTCGATAATACGCTTGACAGTTTGCACCGCGACAATTTGTTTCCACTCGGTATGCGTAGGTTTACACGCAGCAGGAACATTCTATTATATACAATTCGTACTTCTGGGTGATAAATAAAAAGCTATCTCGATAGCGGTAGTCTTAAATCTCCTAGATTATTACTTAATTTTTTATTTACAAGTGAATCTACGCGAAACAGTTCACGTCGAACGTTCCTTCACTATAGTGCAACAGCGATGCGCGATATTCGAACAAAAATCTGTTCAACGTAATGTTCAGTTCGAACGACCGAATTAATTCTCCAAATTGATCGATACATTTTTTAACATTCGTCTCATAGGCTTTTTTTTAATACAAAAATTAACGATTCTATCGCCCTCCGATAATTTAGTCACCGCCGACAAGTATTTTGAATAGATATTTCTTCGTACATCGCTCATCGCTGTCGTGTTATCTAAACGTAATATAGATACAGTGTAGAGCTGGGATCTTTCATAAAAATAACTATGAAACAAATAATATTCAATAATGGCTTATGCAGCTAGACTAACAACAACAGACACCAGAAAGCAACCGGCATATTTTTTTTCTTTGTTCCTCGTGGAACGATGTTTAACAGGATACGTGATAAGCAGGCAAATTGCTTTGCCAGTTCAGTCTCTGCGTTTGTGTATCGTGAAACGTTGGGCTGTGACGATGAGGAATTAATCCGGGGAATCCCACAATAATGCTCGAAACAAATTTGGGAAATAATCGCGAGTAAAAATTATTTTAGACGATGATACAGCGTCTTGCAGTAGACAAATCAGTTTTTCGAACAATTTCCACACTTTCCGGTGATTCGAGTGAAGCCACAAATAAATGTGGAGCAGCTTTAAAAAATTTAGCACTGATTTGTCAAGTGTCGACTTCATCAGTCTTCTCAACAATACGACAACGAAAATCGCTAAACCTCTGAATAACATCAATTTGTAACCGAGACAAGACTGGGCAACTCTCAAACGAAAAGACAAAAATAAAAACCCGTAAACTCCGTTAACCTCGATCGACAGAACAAAAGCATAACAAAACACTCGCATTAAAATGTCTTAATGTATAATCACTCCGTAACAACTATAGCACGATAAATGAGCGAACGACAATGGAGATAAATGAATTTCGAAACCGTTTCCTCCTCCTTTACAAAGCAAAGCGCGAATAAAATGACAAAAGAATAACATTATTTTTCTCTTCGGAAAAACGATGAAAGAGATTATTTCAAAAGAAGTAAAAAAAACTTTTATTTTCTCAACTTTAGTTCAACAATTTGGTACACATAATCACAATGAACCTCACGATAAAAATGCTATTTACTCCGCCGTTTTCCCTTTCGTATATCTTATCGGTATCTTACATGTTTTTCACGTTGAAGAGAGAAAACAATTTCGAAAATCCTTGAAATTTGCATTCTCTAAATTCGCGAGTCATTCGACATGGAAATTGTCGACGTTTTGAAGAAATTTTCCAATTGCAAAAAGGATGTTTTTAGAAGTAACGAACAGCTGACATCTCTGTTAGACAGTAGAGAATCGCAGCTCCAACTACGAATGAACGAAGACGACGCTCGCGAGCCTTTGTTTTTTGTCTTCTCTTGTCGCACAAAGAATAAGTTGCTGCGAGATGAAATCAAGATCCGACGGAAATTATAGTAGGAACGAACGGGGCGTTTGACCGTTTACAGAGAATCCACCGATCGGAAGCGACGTCCAAAGTCGGTGGACACACATAAGCAACCCTGTGTATATTTACAAGTTACAAACTAATTACCTCCATGATACGGTCGATAGGATTATCGTCGTGATACACGCAACTTGCGAAGGATCTCCGAAATCGCTCTCGACCGGCATCCGATATGTCAGCAGAGCCTCGAGAACTCGTATGCGCTTTGCGGGTTTACAGTGTCTTTATTTAGGCGCGTCGAATATCAAAGGATGTAATTCCCTTGTATTTTTCGTTTCGTTTTCTGTTTTCTCTTCCTTCTCACTCGCCTCTTCCTGTTCTTCCTCCGGCTACATCCGATCTTTCCTTAACACTTAATCTTAACATTAATAAATATACAATTGTTAATTAAAAAGCGCGTGTCATATGCATATTTCGTACGACTATTTGGCACTGTCGAAACCCAGTATCAATGAGAAAGCTATTATTCGAAGCAATGTGAAAGATTCACGTCCAACACACGAGTGCGAGATAGAAAGAGTCTCGTCGAAAATTCCCCTCCGAAACGCTGGACAATTCGTTCGAACTGTCAATCGTTTCGCGGGTGGGACTTGATCAACGCTTTTCTTCGGTAAATTAAGGGGGGACCCTGCTTTAGAAGGTAAAAAAAAATCGTTTTTTTTGCTATCATGCCCGCCAATTGGAAACTGAATTGTCAAGGCGCTCACGAAAAGGGTAATTACTCTGCTGTTTATTATTTCATCTAGTTTAAAAAAATTATTTGGACACTTCAAATACATAAGAAAATCTACCCCAAAGTTCGTTGGGCTAAGTTGTTTTTTTCCCCGTCCAAAAAATTCCCGAAAAACAGCTATTGTTCAGTCTTCTATAGCAGGATCCCCCCTTAAAGCTTTCACATGGCCCTTCTGGATGCATCGCAGATGCATTTCCAATTGTCAGCACGATTCGACTGCCACTCGTATTTTTCGCAACGAAGAAAAAATCGTTGATCATCGTTCGACGATTTTTTTGCGCTATCGCAAAACACTGTCAGTTCCATCGAGTCAAACATTGGGAATGCACGAGCGGCGCATTCTCGAATCTCGCGGGAAGAAAGAAACGAGAGAGAAATATGATTACGCGTTGAAAGAATGGTCGCCATGGCGGCAGAGTCGAAACGGATACTGTACATACACTCTTCGTAAGTATATTACCAAATTCATCAGTACGATATACCTCGAAGGCGAAGGAATCGTGGAACGGGGATAAACGAGATACCGGGCGGACACGGCACCACCTTAGTTTCGAGTTATCTCATTGTTATTTTTTTTTTATCATTTCTTATCTTTCCTTTTATCGTAACGTTGTAACAATTATTTGCATTTTTGTTTTCTTTTTTGTTTGTTAAAAAATCCGTATAATCTACTTAGATACTCCATATGCTCTTCGGTAGATTCACTGTACAATTAATTACGTATCGAGGGCCTTGTATAGATCGAAGCGTGTGGAATACCGGGTGAATATCACGAGTACGCTGAGCAGCGACTAGCAAATCGGGAAATACGGAATATCAATGTGTATCGTTTTTCTTTTTGTTTTTCCTCTTTTTTTCCCAAAGTAAAAATCAGCAAGGACAATTTTTGCGAAGACGAAGAGAGGTAAAATCAAAAGCTATTTAAGGGGAGAAATACCTTGAGAATTTTCAAAAAATGATTTTTTTGTACATATTTCGAAAGTGTGATACCCAAAGAATATACTGACCAAAGGAAAACTCGAAATATTGATTATTTGCGGAGTTGGGGCGCGTTGAATAAACGCGATTATCTCGAAACTACTTTTTCAAAAACTGTTCGTGCTGTAGCTCAAAAAGTTATCGACCGATTTGGATGAAATCCCAACAAAACAAAATCAATATTTTTTTAACTTGACAGTTATAAGAAACTCATGTGCAAATTTGAAAACGATCGGATTATTTTATCCCCTCCAAAAAAATTCCTGAAAAATTCCTATTTTTTACGCTTCTAAAGATATTTCTCCCCTTAACGACAAAATTACGAAATACAGCGAGAATTGCGATTTTTTTTCTTTTCGGAAATGAAATTTGCGTTAGCGCGAGAGTCTACTAAATTCCTCGTGGCTTCCAATCGATCGACGCGATTGGTTCTACCAGGTACATCGTAATAGGGTCGTTATAACATTCTCGTAGCGATACACGATTTTTCGTTTTTTTCTTCTTTTTTGTTTTTATCATTTTTCCCCCCATTTTGTCCATTTTCCTTTCCGCGTCGTGTCAAAAAGTCACACTCTATCGAAATCGGGTTTACTCGGCTCAATGCGGTACCGTTGGATAATTATTCATGATCACCAGGTGCTCGTCGCTCGCTGGCCACGACGGGAAACGCCGCAAAATAAATCACACGCGACGACCGACGCCGCGCGTGAGTCACGATCGTTTGTTTATTTACAATGGTCGATCGACCTAACGTCGATTTTTTTTTACGCTAAAAATGAGATTACCGACGTGTGCAATGACGCTCGATGCTAATCGTTAAGCTCTTTTTCTTCGCGTGAACGATTATCCGATCCTTCGTTCGTCGCGAGTCAGTTTTTTTCCACTCTCGCGATTCTCGAGCATTTTGCGTGAAAAGCTACGAGAACTCGCAAGTCAATTCTCTAAAATACGGTAAGATTACTGTACGCGCATATGTAATACTTCAATGCGAAAAAATGCATTCCCATAAAAAAAAAGTCAACGATTTTCCATGGTCCATAGCCGAGACAATAAAAAGTGGAAAATAGTGAATACGATGATAACACGATGTTTGCTTATTCTTGCGAAACTCAGCGATAAAAATACTGTTCTAATCCCTCGGGCGTAAAAGTCAACGCAACGAACGAAGGATCGGTCACTTAATTGTAACGCACAAGATGTGCGAATAAATGGCAATAGCAAAAGTACAAGTCAATTGTTCGTGGGCGTTTGTTCATTTTATCGCGCGATCGTCGAAAAAAATAAAATAAAAGAGAAATCTAGAATGTTTGGTGACTGTGAATGGCGCGTTTGTGAATAATAATCGAGCAACGAACGGGAATTCCATGATTTGTAACCGTAACCGAGCAATGTGTAGCCGGCAGGAAACGGTTATCGGGAGGGCGGGTGCTGCTTATCTACAATTTCGGCGTTTCCCGTCGTCTGCAGTCCGTTCGCGTGTGTACGTGTGTCGTTTGTGTTTTATAAAAAAAAACAACAAGTTGAAAACAAATATGGTACAGAAAACGGTTGGTTGTGCAGTTCAACTAAAACTATAATACATATAGGCTACCTACATACTAGACTCCTTGGTGGTGATAGACTCGTTCGTGTTGTCCACTCGTATCAACGTCGACGAGTTTATGACGAGAGTTCTGCTCAAGGTAGCGACCCGCTCCATTACGCAGGACGCCGATAGACGAGCTTCCGCGTCGTGATCCCAGCATTCCTCCATCGTGTCGCAGATGGAGAAAAGACCCTGCAATGAAATGCGAATTAAGGAAGTTGGATACTCAACTAAAAATGATAAACATAAGCTTACATTTTTGGAGGATATTCGTCGACTAAAATTACACTTCCACGACAAATTTCATTTCAATCATCTGAATGGTTATCGAGAAATTAATTACTGAAGTTCTGCTCTTATACACGGGTAACATAGGGGAATTAGGAAAAAGTTAGGCTACAACCCTTGAAAGCATAGCAAAAATATTAAGAATCGAATAAAAATAGATGCAAATAATTCTTGACATCTTTAGGAAGAATTGAACAAAGTTTTAAATCGACCGTCTACATATTTATTGAGCAATTGTAGAAAGAAAACACCTTGCTCTGATTCCTGATTATAGATGTTATGGGTAAAGCGCGATGAAAGTGACATATTTTCGTGGCTTTTATCCACTGGTATCACGACTTTTTTTTTTAAATCCAGTTACAAGGCAAGGTGTGACATTTCGGAGTATCTTCTACCTTTACTACTCGAAACTGTATTAGCAACTCCTAAGTTGGCGTTCGGAATCCCATTGAAAATTCACAGCCCGAAACTTTAACCAACCGTCGAGAAATCGTTCGAGTTAAGAAGTTTTCGATGTGGCGCGACTAGCAAGAAGCTTTGTCGTTCTGTTGCGCAGCTAAAAGATGGGCGATGCGTGATAGTTGCTTACCGGATGCTTTCGCCACGTTTCCAATATGAGTGGGCGCTCCTTTTTGTGCACCACGCTCTCCTGCATATCTTCCAATGTGGGATGAAGCCCAACTTCCTCCTCGAAGGGTAGTCTGTACTCCCCGATTGGTCCCTATTAGCGGCAGATAAACATAGAGAAATTAGAACATCAGATAATTTACTCGTTTCGTCGACGTGAATGTGGGGGGGGGGGGGGGGGGGGGAAGACTACACAACTCACGTCTTGAACGGTACACCGAGAAGCCAACTCCCACAGCACCAGACCGCAGGCGTACATATCGATGCGGAGGAAAGAGTCTCGGGTGAAGTTTATCGCGCCCTCCAAAACCTCCGGTGCCATGTATCTTCGTGTACCCACCTAACAAAACGAAATAACAAAATGAAAGAATTCGTTCGAATGAAAGAATTTGTTCGAAATAACAAAATGATGTCATCCGGAATCTTTAGCAACGATTCGACGATAGATTCGACGTGCTTACCTGTCCGTGGGTGTCGCCGCACGGTTTTCCAGGATGAAAAATGAGGGCAAGTCCGAAGTCGGCGATGCAGGCGCTCATATCGGCCTTGAGAAGGACGTTCTTCGATTTAAAGTCTCTGTGAGCGACCGCGGGTTTGTAACCTTCGACCTTGTTCGGCGGAATTTCCTCGTGAAGATGCATAAGCCCGCGCGCCATTGACTCAGCGATTCGGCACATCTCGGGCCACGAGACGACGTTCGCTTTCAAATAATCGCAGAGCGATCCTTTCTCGTGGTACGCGGTGATCAGCCAGAATTCCGCCTGTAGATTGTCGCCCCTCTTTTCAACGCCGATAAATTGCAACACGTCGTGATGATCCATGTGCGCGAGCTTGAATATCTCTTGCTCGGTCTGCCACGACTGTTTGTCCTGTACCGGAAAAACTTTAACGGCAACCACGTCGTTTCGCAGCTGGGCTTTCCAAACAGCCCCGAAACGTCCGCGCGCTTTTATCTCCAGCAGCTGGATCGGACGAAGACCCAAATTCGGCGATGGCTGCGGGAGCGGTAGTGGTTCCAACGTGGGAACCTGCTAAATTGGAACAATTGCTCGTCAGTAAAAATCCAAGCGCTTCCGACGTGGCTGCAACTAAAAAGAGAAAAACCAAAAATCACGTCGCCCGACGCGTCCACTTGCCTCGTTGAAATATCCTAATTTTCGACGCTTCAAGCACCAGTACAGCGACGAGAGTATTATGAGAATCACGAGCATCGGGATCGATATCGACAACACTAGCGTCCAGAGTTGTTGCTCGTTGTTCGGCACCGCTTTGGGTTCTGCAAAGTCACAAAGAAATTGATATAATCGCTCCACAAAAACGAACTAAAATTACACGTTTGACTTCCAAAAAACTGAGATTTATAATATATCTCATTGGTTATTAGCATAAACTGAGTTATTTCTCTGTTCATTTTTTTCCATACATTTTTGTCTACATTAAGCAGAATCTCGTTAATTTAAATCCACCTTTATTGGCACTAGTTTCCCTTTGAAAGAATGTTTAAATAATGTTTTAAATCTTAGTACGCGATTGTCGTGACTGTACCGCCGATGCCTCCTTAATATCACAAATGTGGCGATAAAAGTCCGGAAATGAACGCGATAAAATGCAAATCAGAACTGTTCTTTCGCAGTACCACCGTTTACCAGTGGAACTGCTTTTTAGCGATGAAAATTGGGTTTTTTACAAGCTCCAAACGAATCCTCACGTGCAAGTAACTACTTGAATGCGATGTACGTGAGAAATGACAAATCGAGCATGTATAAGATTATAACACCTTTTAAAGGTGCTGATATTGAGTTGTAATCTTGTGAATAAAACTGGAAGTCCGCTTGTAACAAAAACATAGAAGAAAGGGCTACACTCACGTTCAGTCTGTGGCCGCTCTGTAGGCTGTGGGTCCCAAGTGAAATTTTGGTTGCACATGTCGCCATCGCAACAACAGAAGAATAACTTCTTCTTTCGGTCCGCAGTTTTCTCGGTGCAGTGAGTTTTGTCGTAACACTCTTTGCTATCCAAGAAGCAGCCCTGAAAATTGAGACAATACGGGGTGAATATTTTCCTTCGCAATTGTTTGCAGAAAGCATTGTTTATAGTAGCATTAGCATCCGGCAAGTATCATGATTGATAGTAGCTAATAACCTTGAGCTTTATCGTAGACTTTTTGGTAGCGCTATCAAACTGCCAGAGAACGTAGCAGTGATTTCTCTTGTCCGGATCGTGGGGTCCGATGCATTCCTCCTTTTCCGAACACCCCTGCTGAGACTCTGTACACATTGTCTCATTGTAGAACTCGCAGAATACGGAGCCCTTGACATCACGACCGAAAGCTGTACCTGGAATCGAATGTTAAGAAGAAAAATTAGCAAAAATGTTTGCAATGGACAAAAATCTGTATCAGCTGGCCAATAAAAAAGAGAAAAAATGTATTGGCCCAAACGCTACTTTTTCCGTAACCATAAATTATAGTAATATAAACAAGAAAATATTAACATATTCATTGCAAAACACTTTCAACCAATCCCGAATTTGTCAGCAATTGATGCGTCCTCCAAAAATAGTTTCAGATTTGTTCACAAACCCCAGACACTGACCTCTGTACATCTTTACGCAATCTGCTTGCCTGAATAAATTAATTGGGTCGCGACGGAACACCAAAATTAAAAATAAATTGCAAAGATCTGTAAGAAATTGCAAAGATCTCTCCGAACCATATTTTACAATAAATTTCAAACCAAAACAAACAAAAGTACATTCCGGGGTACGCGGGACCCCGGTGTCCCGTTTGTGGCCCGATCACCTAAACGACCTCCGTTGAACCACCTGATGCCCGAAAATCGCGCGGAAACAAAGTCCGACGTACGAACAAAAAAAACGCAAAAAAATGTATATATCACAACAACAATCAAACCCAATTTGCCGTGACGATCCAAGATTACGCGTTTCCTGAATGAAATTATAAGAGAGGAAATAGACTGTTGATACGCGCGAGTCGCGGCGACAGCGGCCGAGCTGGCGACCGCGTCGAGCCTCGAATTCGCATAATCCCCATCAGCGGAATATTAATCGAGGCTGCTCGCAACAAAAAAGCCTCCAAAAGAAATAAAATACCGCCACTCCCAGGTGAAAAAACATCCGCCGAGATCACCCGCGATATTATATTTCGTCCGTCCCGCCGACCGAAAATCTCGCGTTCCGCGTCGCAGCTTTTCGCGTTATTCTCGCCCGCGACGACGACGACGACGAAGACGACAAACGAGCGCCCTAACAATCTTGACCACCGTCGTTTCCATCCGATTCACCGTAAAAACCACTTTCCAACAACCTTGCGGTTTTTTTGGCAAAAAATAAACCGGAAATCGGTCGTAATGACCGCGAAAACCGCCCTAAAAATGGTATTCGGTTATTTCTTCGGTTATCCATGGTAAATCGAAAAAAAAAAAAAAATGACCGTATAACATTTTTTAAGTCAGTCGTTTTTACGTTCGTTACGACCAACTTTCGATTTTTTTTTTACAAAAACCACCCGGTCATTTTTACGGTAAAACGGTGATCATTGAAATTGCTAGGGCGTGAAAAAGACGGCATCAACAAGTACACGCGTCGAACGCTCGATCGCGCGGACCCCGTTGGTGGTCCGCGCGAAGAAAAACACACGCGCGCGCGTCTCGCCTCTCGCGATCGGTGAAGCAGCCGCGAGGAGAGCGAGATTCCTCCCAGACATTCCTCCGGCGACGATAATAATAACAATAACAGGCAAATTGCAAAAAACGAAACGAAGGTCAGTGAAACCAAAAAAAACACACACATGTATACACACACGCGCGCGCCATATATAGCTATACGGATATGCATATATCCACACACATATATTCGCGTATGAACACACACACACAATAATGTACACATTTGTCGAAAAAAATCATTTCGGTTCGTTACCTAAGAGTCCGACGGCGAGAAACGTCAGTATAGTTAGATACGTCGACATCGCGAACATATCACATTGGCATAACACTAATTTTCAGTCTATTAGCTATTAAGCAAATTGTAGTAATTCATCCACCGACACATGTCTGACCGTCTCCACTGGTCGCGCACTGTCTATCCGCAACTCCCAGCCACTGACGCTCGCTCTGTCTCACTCTCCCTCTCTCTCCTTCTCTCTCTCGCACTGCCTCACTCCTGTCCCTCTCTCTCTCGCACTCTCGCTTCACTCGTTCTCCTCTCGTCTACGACCGTATACACAAGCGACGAATGCTCGGTGTGATTTTTCACATCGGAACTGTCGAAGCCTCGGGGACGCACTGTGGGCCGAATCGACGTCGCGACGGCCGAGCGCTGCCAGCGAATTTTCCACCGCGCTCCTCGCACTCCGAATCTCCGATTCCACTGCTGCTGCTGCCGTTGCTGCTGCTGCTGCTCGGTCGACGCCGCCGTGTATTATCGCCCGTTACGCGGCGTCGAGAGACGAGACGAGGAATTTTTTTCTTCCTCGTAATTATTATAAAAACATACGGGGGCACGGGAGACGCACGGATAAAAGGGTTACTAGAGTTACGCCGCGGTGTGTGGCTCTGGCACTGTCGCGGGTTGGCGGGGTGATGGGGGGGAGGGGGGGGGCGATACACGAGCAGCAGCGACGTCGCCGCCCTCGTTGCAGCCCCGGCTACTAAGCTTTCGGCGCGGGGGTGGAGGGGTGCCCTCCCTCGCCACCCCCCCGTCAATCACGGCCGCGCTCATTGGACGGCGCAGTGCTTTTCGCCTAGCGCCCGTGCTAAATCTCTTCGCGTTGCGCCAATTGGCGTCTCCGGTGCAGCGGGATTTTCGCCGCGATTGGCTGTATCTGCGGGTTTTTTTTTTTTTCGCGATGCACCCGCAGCGACATCTGTTCAGTGGCGAGCGCGGCGCACGAGCGCGATCTGCCTTACCGGTGGGAATGTTGCGCGGGTCAGGGTTCGAGTTTGGAGGTGGATTGAGGCTTCGCCGGAGCGCCGACAGACAGCGCCGCCCGCGATTCGGGCGAACCGGCGTCGGGATGCCGATTGTGTGGCTCGTTGTGTGCGATCTGGAAACGCCGGCGGAGTCGAGAACTTTGAGGCGAATTAGAGTTTTTGGAGTACTTGAAATGAATCAATTTTTCGAATTAATTCGAATTATACGACAATGAATCGATCCGACCATAAATTGTGTAGCAGAAGATCGATTTACCGAAAATCGATTTTTTTTTTCTATATACAGGGTATCCCAAAAGATTTGAACTTAATGCTGCTTAACCCTGTTTGCTTAACTCTATATATGAAGAGGGTTAAGCAGCCGGAACTTCATAATTTTTGGCCCTGTTAAACCTGTTAATTTAACCCTGTACATAAACAGGGTTAAGCGAGCGGAGTTAAACAGCCGGAAATTAATTACTTTTGGGACACCCTGTACAATAACAAATAAAGAAATATTGATCGATCTGGAACTGAATTTATCAATTCGGTAGATTAATAGGTCCGAAAAGATCGATCCAAAAATCGATTAATTGATGACAAAAAGATCGATCTTTCGATTAATCGATTAAAAAACGGCAACCCTAGGTCGTATTATGGGCCGGGTGAATCTCAGGAAATGACAAAAAATTGCCAATGAAAGTATCCGCGTTTTTGCTATAAATTGCAAAACTGCCCTACGCTGCAAGTCTTATATGGCATTATTATGATGTTTCAGGTTTTCGAATTACGTTCAAAATCATTCCAGATTATCAGAGATCAAAAATACTTATTATACATTAGTGTGATAATATTGCAATGATATGAAAATCCAACGCTCATTTAGTGAGTGCGAAGTGCCGCTATCGTCAAAGTTCTACAATTGGTTTTCTCTTCTTTTCAGAACTCCCGCCCGTGTCTCGAGACGTTTGACCTGCATCTGTCCCGTGTATAAACAAACAAACACGATAGAATGTCGATACTCAGGATATCGCTCGTGTTATGTTCCTATAGCAACCGGCGAGCCCGAGTTCGCTGATGTCCGACGAACGAATCCTGCCCTCTCGGCTCTCGTATCATCGACGCCGCGTGCCCTACACACGAGTTAACGGAGACAATGCGAACCGAAGCGTCGACGTCGGTTTTTCTTTATTTTTCACCGCGAAGTTTGTAGATCGTAATTATCGCTGTTTTGTCGGGCGAACGGTCGACGTCGGAAAATGGCATCGAGAACGAGCCAACAGTGTCAGATGTGCAACAGAGGGATGGCACCGTATAACATCCCGTCGGGAGCGTCGGCGAAGAAGGAAACATACACGTTCGTGAAGAGCCCGAGGGCGATACTTCACATTCAAAAGAGATACCGGAATCCGCCGATGTAAGCGAGACGTAGAAAATTCAGGGGTTATGCCACTGTAGTGTTTTTGAAAAATCGTTTTTTTTTTTGCTTTTAAAGGTCCCCTTGGGCCTCAAAAATGATGTCCCAAAATATTATGGCCGGGAAAGGTTTCCAATCCATTTCCATTTCCATTTCCATTTTCATTACCATTACCATTTCCATGTATGATAAACACCTGTTTTTTAAACCTCGATTTACATTGCAGTTTTTCTGAAAAAAATTCCCGAAAACATCGTATTTTTTCGGCCTCTACAGTGGCATAACCCCTTAAAAATTAAAAAAATAATGATTCCACTTGCAATATATCGCTTGGCAAAAGATACGCAACTTTTGGTAATAATAATTGCACCGTTCAATTTATTGAATTTTTCTTTGCTCGTGGATATTAATTTGTTAGCTTCTACTAGAACATTTTTCCCCGGTAGTAAATCATAGAAAATGTTAGCATGAATGTAACGTTTTTTTTTGTAAGTAATTTTTTAGTAACAGCTGACGGATTTGGATTCCAGGATCGCGTGAAAAATCAGGAGCTTCGTGCTAAAATATTAGCATATGTTTATGAAAATGAGGGACAATTATTTAAACGAATTAGAGCAACTCGCAATGCGTGTATCGATCGCAAGAAAATAATTTAGCCCGGCGATATAAGGCTAGGTGGTAGGTAGGTAATGTGCTAGTCCTATTACCGGATACACCACCCTCGCAGACTGGGAGGGAATGACCGCAACGGCGATATTATCAGCTTCGGCCGGCGAGCGGCTACGCTCCATATTGAACACCGTGTACCGCTCTATCTATGACCAGGGCATCGTCCTGGTAATTTTAAATGTATTTGAATACACGAAAATTATAGCTGAAAATTATGGGCCTCGCAAAGTAACTTCGACAAAAATAAACGAACGATAACAAAATAAAGCGAAGAATAAAAAGCTTCCACCACAAAAGCCAGGAAAAGATAGTAACGCAACAAAGTTGAAAAAAATGACCCTACATTTCACAGAAAAATTAATTACCGCCAATATTTTCACAAAAAATTACAACATTAATTTATTTCAATGTAGTATTTTTTTGTGTTTTAGTAAATAAACACACGTGAAAAAATAAGTGGAAACGTTACCAACGGGTGGCTTTGTTTGTCGTCCACAATAATAAAAAATTAAATAATGTCGCTCCGCAATCGTCTTTCCCATTGGCGAGAGTAGAATGGCCATTAGGGAGTCGTTTTTACGAGGACGTCGAAGAAAAAGTAATTTACACAAGAACAACGCACGCAGCGCAGAGCGATAAATGGGTGCTCCAATTTCGCTTTACTACCAAGTCGGCTTTTCGTTTCTACGAAATTCCCGAGAAAATTACTGACTAGTTCCATTTCCAGCGAGAAATTCGATCCTCCCGGAATTGCAGTATTTTCCTTTTCTTTTAGTAGAAATTTCACGACGACTGTTCGTCGTCGAATTAATTTGTCGATTATTAATTTTCGATATCCAGAATATGGAAAATGATTTGCCGATTGAAAGAAAAAAAAAATTAGCGATTCAAGATCTCCAAGATCCGCAAAATTTTGTGCGATGTGGTTTTCTACGAAATTCCCGAGAAAATTACTGACTAGTTCCATTTCCAGCGAGAAATTCGATCCTCCCGGAATTGCAGTATTTTCTTTTCTTTTAGTAGAAATTTCACGAAGACCGATCGTCGTCGAATTAATTTGTCGATTATTAATTTACGATATCCAGAATATGGAAAATGATTTTCCAATTGAAAAAAAAATTGGCGATTCAGAATCTCCAAGGTTCGCATAATTTTGTGCAATGTGGGGACCTTCCACATCACCCAATTTCCATGTTCATACCGCCCGTGCATGGAAATAGAACCTGTTCATCAACTTCTGTCTCGCGATTCAAGGTGGACGAACGTCCACCCACCGATTCACCTTGACGTGTTGCTAAGGGCTCGACCCTTGCGGGAATTCTTAATGCCCCCCCGTACGCCGACGACACCGGGGCGAGCGAAACGCGCGCCGCCGGCGAAACCTTTGATTCCGTCTGTGCCGTGCATCGTCCGTCCGGCTAGGCATGCGCGCCGCGATGACCGCCTACCGTTGGTCAGCCCGGTATTGAGTGGCAGCGCCGCGGCCGTTCGAAATATTTACGTACACATCCACACGTGTATATAGGCCATACCGAGGAAAATCTGCAATAAATAAATAAAGCAAAAAATTCATTCATCTCGGTGATCATTAAAAATGTACGATTGTGTATCATTTCGAATTTTCAAGATCCTATGTTATCTATAGCTTTCACGTTTCATATAACAACTGATGAGAAGTAAAAAATTATAGGTATTCGATAAAATGAAAAATAACAAAAAATTGCAGGTATAAAAATTGTAATAGGGAAAAAAGTGCTGGAATTTAATTGACAAGAGTTCTAATTATGTTTATTTGTTTTTTTTAATTTGTTATCTATTATTTATCTATGAGGTGGATTTAAATATGTAGCCTTTATGTATTTTTCTTTTAACTGATAGCACAGTTTTTTTCGTATCGAGCAATAATATGAAAAAATTGCGTGAAAACACCTCTCCGTCGATTTGCCGCGCGGAATGCCCCATATGCGTGTGTACGACAGCGTCTGCAGTCTATATCGAGCCACCGTCGGACAATGTCCAGCAGTCTTACTTGGCGAACGCTCGAACTACCCCCTTGCGAGAGCTCAGTAGTGCCGCGAGTCTCGTGGAGGAACTTCCGATCGAGCAGAGTGCCTTATGCTCCGTTATTCTTGTGTCTTGCCACTAGAGTGTAAAAGAAGAAAAAAATACAATAAATAAAAATATCCATTTAACATGTTACAAAAATATAAAGAAATATAGCCCAAGAGGATAATAAGAAATGTTAATAGTAATTTCGACGCGAAACGATCCATTTACGCGCAGAAAAATCGTGGTAAGCCTGGAAACTTGTAAAGTTCACACTTCACGCCGAGCCAAACGAGTGTAACACTTCCACAACGATTTTCGCCAAGTTTAAAATGCAGCCGGTTGCCAGTGATAGACAGTGGCTCGAGTGACGTTTGTCCTTAAAGTGTCGAAAAACTTTGACAACGATGCATTTTCTGAGAAATTGGATCAATGCGAATTTTTATGGAAATAGATTTTTGCCGAGACTTTTTTTTTCTCAAAGGGAATCTGTAATTCTGTGCCAGAGTTTTATTGCCAGTTAAAGCATTACATTTTGTAAATACAAATGTAACCAAAGCAAGTGCAAAAAGAAGTTTACTTTTTGGAGTAAAAAAATCCTTCTGCATTTATATGTACCGGAATTTTTTTTAGAATAAGTCCTCAGAACGTTATTTTCTTATAAATAAAAATAAAAAAAGGAGTGAAACTCTGGAAAATTTGTCATTCCTTGAACAAAAAAAAAAATGAAAATGAAAAAGTCAATGCAAATATGACAACGGTTGCTCTTGAAGACGACAAAACAATTGTCACTAAAAAAGACAGCGAGGCTAACCACGATTTATCTGACCGCAGCTGGAAAGATCTAAAAGCTCGTCGGAGCCATCGAAACGATTAATAACTGACACGACGAAATCGCCGGCCATAGATCAGCGTTGGATCGCATAATGCGAGGTAACATTTTTATGCCCGGTGAACGTGTCGCACTTCCGGCGCCGGAAAAAAAGCGTCGTTGAAGTTGAAGAAGTCGATTCGGCCGTCTGATCGCAGCCGAACCTTTTCCACTGGCCGATAGCGAGCGGCGCGACACGTGCGGTCGATGAACGACCGCTTCGCACAGTGCGCGACAACTACGGCGAGGCGAGCGAGAGAGAGAGAGAAAAAGCGAGAGCGAGCTCAACGAGAGCCGTTCGTGACGACAGAGCGAAGACCAATGAACCATTAATAATTTCACGAATCGAGATACCGACAAAACGGGCGAATTGCTTTGCGATCGTTTGAATGACAAATCCGATGACCACCGAGCACATCGATGTTCGCTGAATAAAAAATCACCTGGCAACGGAAAAACTACAATACCAGCCTGATTTTTTTTTCCCTTTTTGTTTTTATTTTCGAAACACGCGAGTCGTCGCGCGTCGTTATCAAAACTATCGGTCAATTTTGACGATAATATTCAAACACCAGGGAGCGCGGAGCGCTTGTAATTCGTGCCGACACGAGAGCCGAACTGCCAGTCGCTCCGCTCGCTCTGACTTATCGGACCTCGTATTGTCGTGACTCTGAGACGCACGAGGCACTCTCGCGTCACTCGATCACGCGACGGTCGAAGCAAAAACTTGGACGTCCCGTTTCTCACTGGCAAACGCAATTTTCTCATACGTTTCCGTACGTGACAATCGCAACGATCCGGCGTTGAAAATTAGTTGAGAGTCTCGCGGAGGATTTCGGCACTTAATTCAAATTATATATTCCTTAGTTTCAGTGATTTAAAAGTAATTTTTTTTTCGAGAAGAAATTAATTGACTCGAAGATTCATGAATCAAGTACATTTTTTGTCTTCATCGCAACTTCGTTTTATATAAACAACAAAAGGGCCACTGAGCCGTTCACTGCAAATGTCGCTCGAAGAACCTAGCAATCTAAACAACCACTGTTTTACCGTAAAAACGACCGGGCGGTTTTTTGCAACAAAAAAACCGAAAGTTGGTCGTAACGACCGTAGAAACGACAGCCCTAAAAAATGTTATGCAGTCGTTTTTTTTTCGATTTACCATGAACAACCGAAAAAACAACCCAATAACATTTTTACGTCGGTTGTTTTCGCGGTCGTTACCGATTTCCGGTTAATTTTTTGCAAAACAAAAACCACCCGGTTGTTTGACGGTGGTTTTTAAGGTGAATCAGCTGGAATCGACCGTGGTCAAGTTTGCTAGGAAACACATTGTAAAGATTTGCATCGCCCGACTTTCTTAAAATCTGTTATCTCTCGAAACTCTCGCGAGCAAAACGCCCGAGTTGCGTGTCGCGCGACGTTAAAGTAGAGGAAAAAAAAACGAGAATTCTCAAAAGCCTCGTTCTCTTATCAAACGCAATTTTCCCCAAGCCTTATCACCTGTGACGATCGCCCGTTACGACGAAGCGAGAAGAAAACCCCGTTGGTCGTAAAACCGATCGCTCGGCGAGCGAACGAAAGGAAACCCAAGCGGACTTGCGTCTCAAGATGCCAGCGGGAATATCGAACCTGGCGCTCACGTCGGAAGTCAACGGCTACGACTACGAGATCGGCAAGGAGTCACCGGCGTTCACGATCCTCCACAAAGACGGCCTGGAGATGACTCTCCCGTTGCTCCACATAAATCACACGAACAACGATGACGATGACGACAACAACGACGACAATCATCGCGATCGAAATAACAGAAACAACGGACTGACGCGAATAACGCCGCGCAATGGCGATTCCGGCTGGAAAGCGAAGACCGATCTGTGCGCGCGCAAACGAATCAGCCGATCAAACGATCATCTGGTGCTCGCGAGTCTGCAGAATCATCAGTCGAATCCGCTGCGCAAGAAGCAGCAGAGCAAGAGCCACGAAAATCTCGGCGAGAACGAGAGCAAAAGGGCGCGCGACGATCGCGTCCTCGTCAACAACAACAACAATCACAACCGGCAGCAGCAACAGCAGGCGCCGATGTCGCTGTCGACGGAGGACTTCAACGACGTGCTGAACGCGAAGTTACGTAAGGTAATTGTACCAATCCCCGGACGCGTCCCAGTCTCCGGACAGAAGACCAAATTTGACGGTATATTGAGAATACACGGCACACTGTTAAAAATCCGGTGTTAAAATCGGTGTCCATATAGGTCCACACCAATCGCGGTGATAATGAGCGGTGTTAACTGAATCTGAAATACCGATTTTCACCTACAAAAATCAGAAGTGCCGTTTTTCGCGAATTAGCAACGGATCGAAGCGAAAATTGAAATACGCCAGTAATGTGAATCTCGTTAATGAATTAGTCAGAATTTTGATTTTCGAGAAAAAAAAAAAATTACAGATCAATTACCCGGTAGAGGAATCTGTAATTAAAAAGTCAATTTTTTTCTTCAATTTTTCGATAAAAACTGAGAAAAGCGACTAATTCATTTACGAGATAATAAAAAATCACACATGATACGTGCATTCATGCCCTTAAAGCGAAAAGTATTACAGTGTTTCATCGGTAATACAGGAAAAATTTAACGAAACGGCTGGTGTTAATTTTACACCGTAAAAAGTGTTACTATTAACACTGCGTTTGACACCGTAGATTTTTAACAGTGCACAGACAAAAAAATAACGCATGTATTCGGAACTGCGTTTATTAATGCATATATTGTTAAAAAACCGCACTTTTTAAGTCTACATAAATACATTTTAATGGATAACTCATAAAATATCAATAATTAAAAAATAATATACGTATGTTTTGAAAACTAGACAAGACAAGTTTGACGTTGGATGCACTCGTTTTTACAAAATACTGTTTTCAACCGTCTAATAAATGCGACAAACTGAGAGTGCTCTTAATCGTCCGGGCATTGGGACATTACCCTTAAGATTCAGGAGCGCGAGGACGAGCAGCAGGGCGGAAAACGCGGCGGCTGCAGGAAGAACCCGACGACGACGACGACGACGACGGGCTGCCCGAGGAAACCGTTCATCACGACGGTGAAGACCGGCGAGTTCCTGATGCCGCCGCCGGAAGTCGCCGCGTTGCTGGGAATGGCGCCCAACGGCGCTTGGATCGGCGGTTCGTTTGGCGACGCCGCCGCGGATGGCGCTGCAGACGCTGCGACGGACGCGGCAGCGACGACGACGACGCTGCTGCCGCCGCGCTCGCGATTTCGGCCGCTCGTGTCGCTCGGTCGTCGACCGGAAGTTCGTCACAGCAGTCACAACGCGCGCTGCCAGGCGGCGCTCAAGGCAACCGTGGACTTTGCGTCGAGCCTCGTGAATTACGCGACTACGACGACGACCGCCGCAGGAGGCGCTGCGATCGCGCACGAGGAGCGCAGCCGGCGGCGGGTCAACAGGTTCGCGAACGCGGAAACGTAAGTTACGAACGGGCGGGGAGGGAAAATCGATCGAACGAGCGGTTGGAATAAAATATAAGATCTGCCCGTGTTTCTTCGGTTATCGAATGTGTGTGTGTGTGTGTCTGTATGCGTCGGTCGGAAATGAAGCGAGAAAGCCCACGTGCGGGTGACAGGGGCGGGGACGACGCGAATGAGCGCGGCACTTGGCGGTAACGGCCGCACCGACAGAGTCTGGGATTTTTTTTTAGTGCCACCGACTGCGTACTTGACATTATCGGTAATTACCGCGCTGTAGTTTTCAAAGATATTTTTCTTCGACTGTCGTAACGACGGCGACTGGACGCGGCGCTATTGCCGTGAATTTAAAATTCCCTCGGTCTTGGCACCGTTCACGAGTTAAAATTTAAACCCTCTTCAAAACGTAAATGTGATAGTCCCGCAAGATTCTTGACACTCCTCAAAACCTCCAAAAGTGGCAGGTATTACCCAATCGGAGTATGCAAAGACTACGGCGGGACTGACATTTTTTGATTGGAGCTTCTTGAACTTCCAATTAGGTTGTACAGAGTGAGATGAGGTTAGTAGACTCTTGTATAAACCTCCAAAAGCGGCATATTTTACGAAAGATTGATTTTACGAAAGATTGATGAAACTCGGCGCGTGGTTTTTTTTAGATTGTTGATTACGAATATTGAAAAAAAAATTGGAAGCTGTACCGCTGAAGTGGTTTGTTTTTGGCTTTCGGACGCCATCTTGAGTCGGACATTTTTTTATCTTTTAAATTTGAGCTTCAACGCGGTGACCTTGAAGACTGAGAAACCGGAAACCAGACAGAACGGACTGTTAAACTGTACCCTATAGAAAAGTGCCAATAATGTGGCTGAATTTTTGAAGAAATTAAAGAAATTCAGTCGTCTTAAAGTTAATTTAACACGGCCAGCTGAATGTACTATAAGCGGGGACGTTATATTTTTCTAGAGAGTACACGAAGACGCCACGAGCGTTACCGAAAAAGTTGGAACCGATCGAGGGTATGATGAATATGCTGCTGAGTCCCGGGTAACGTTTAAGCACCGTTGTGTGGCCTATACGTTATCTCTGATTTTATGATTTCACCATACGAACTGCCTATGGATTTTTTGCGTATAATTATTATTTTGCGTTTGCAATCGTTTTGCATTGAGTTCGTACACGGTGTCGATACAAATTGCAGAATTACTAAAAAGTCGAACAATTTCTATTAGATTTAACGGGAATTTTTATTTCCTTTTTTTTTACTAGTAATCGAGAGAAATGTTCGTTTGTTTAGTGACAACTGTCGAAATAATGACAATAAATTAGTCAATTACTGTCTGCAAATATACATTTCGGAAAAAAAATTTAGGCATATTTTGTGAATAAAAAAAAGTGGAAGCTGCGACCTCCCAATTTTGGCAGATATAATGTGTTTCTGTTGTGTAAAACTGAGATTATTCGAATGATGTAGGTTCATAGAGATTTTGGAAATCACGAGCATGTTTTTCGCATCACGTTATTCGCACCACTAGCTATAGTCCCATTAAAAAAAAAAAAAAAAAAACGATTTTGTTTACGAAACGAAAAAAACAATTTCGGAAAAGTTATGTACATTTGCAACAAAATTTTACCGTGATTATAGGGGAAAAATTTATGCCGGGAAAGAACATTTTTACTTAATAGTGATTTATCTCCCGAAAAAAAATTGGTGATTCGACCGATATTTGGGTGAAAATGATGAAACCTCAATTTATGAGCGGGACTGAAAAGTCTATCGGTGCCTGCTATATTAGCGTATTAGGCATTCCTTGCGTTGAGCGTGTATTAATTGATATAGAACTGCTGCTGCTGCTGTTGTTGCTGCTGTCGCTGCTGCTGTCGAGTTCGTGCTCGACCTCGCTGCACAAGATTTAGAGTACAGTAGTAGATATGTATGAAATAGCACATGTCACGATTGTACTGAATCAAGGTCTCCGTGCATTTTCTGCATTGCAGTGATCAGCCGCTTCCATTCGGAAACATCATGTTTGATCGACGAGTCATTCGCGGTAGCACGTTTGCCTCGGCTCCGATGCTTGTAAGTGCTCATAAAAATACCTACTAATTAAGGACATTTTGATGTGTAGAATATGCGACTTGAGAACAATGGTATAGGTTAAAAGTCGATATTTTGAAAAAATAAAAATCGTGACCCCGATTTGAGCGGTTTTCGGCCCAGCGGCCAGATCTACGATTTCTGACAAACTGTTCGGTCAACAATTTTTTTTTTCAAAATCAACTAAAAAAGGGTTGTAACCATTGTTTTCAGGGGTAGAATATGCGACTTGAGAACGATGGTATAGGTTAAAAGTCGATATTTTGAAAAAAAAAATTTCGTGATCCCGATTTGGGCGGTTTTCGGCCCGGCGGCCAGATCTACGATTTCTGACAAACTATTCGGCCAAAAATTTTTTTTTTCAAAATCAACTAAAAAAGGGTTGTAACCATTGTTTTCAGGGGTAGAATATGCGACTTAAGAACGATGGTATAGGTTAAAAGTCGATATTTTGAAAAAAAAAAATGTCGTGACCCCGATTTGGGCGGTTTTCGGACCAGCGGCCAGATCTACGATTTCTGACAAACTGTTCGGCCAAAAATTTTTTTTTTCAAAATCAACTAAAAAAGGGTTGTAACCGGTGTTTTCAGGGGTACAATATGCGACTTGAGAACGATGGTATAGGTTAAAAGTCGATATTTTGAAAAAATAAATTTCGTGACCCCGATTTGGGCGATTTTCGGCCCAGCGGCCAGATCTACGATTTCTGACAAACTGTTCGGCCAAAAAAAAATTTTTTCAAAATCAACTAAAAAAGAGTTGTAAACGGTGTTTTCAGGGGTAGAATATGCGACTTGAGAACGGTGGTATAGGTTAAAAGTCGATATTTTGAAAAAATAAATGTCGTGACCCGTTTTTTCTTTGCACACGACAGATCGACGCTGAGCAATCACAGGCTGCAAGACAGGCGGAAGCAAAGAGGAAACAAATTGCGCGAAAACGCGCCCAATCTCAGGCTGCGAGATCGTTAATGATGCGAATTGGTTCGCCACCACCGGTACCCGGACGGAAGCACGAACCGGTTCAAACGGAACTGTACCTTGAAGAGGTATAACCCATAACTCGTACTCTCACCCCTTTTACCAAGCTTTCTCAGTTAATTGAATCATTCTTTTTACAACTTGATAATATAATATAAATTATTACAGCTCTGCGACAAGCCCGACGAATCGGAAGTCGGTACGCAGACGGATTACTTTTTAGATCGACCAGCCACGCCACTTTACTGCCCAGGAAAAGTTGGGCAAGATGCCGAAACGCAAATCGGCCCTGGAGATGTAAGACTCAATCAAATCAAATTGATCCGCTTGTTGCATCAACAATACTACAGTTTCATCGATGAATTTATTTTATATTTAGGGGAGATTGAACGTTCCCTCATCGAGTCACCGAATTATTTTTCGTGTATGCAATTATCTATTAGCAAATGCATCGGCAAAATTTTTTCTTGTTCATGTTACACAATCTCCCCTAAATGAAGCGACAAAACATTTCGAAATTTAATCCAAGGACCCCGTCATCTTTCAAACTTGACACAGCTCTTCGACTACGATGTGGAGGTTCAACCGATCCTCGAAGTCCTCGTAGGGAAGACGATCGAGCAGGCGCTGATCGAGGTCCTGGAGGAAGAGGAACTCGCTGCTCTCAGGGAACAGCAGAGAAGGTTCCTGGAACTTCGAGCAGCGGAAAAAGCGGAACAGCAGAGACTCGAGGAGCAGGAGCGACGTCTCAGGGAAGAAAAGGTACTGATAATTCTTGCACCGAGAAATATATTCAAATATATATACACACTGTTAAAAATCTACGGTGCCAAACGCTGCTGGTGTGGATTTTGTCCTAGTGTTACTTATTACAGAGTTAATAGTAACACTTTTTACGGCACTTATGACATTTTGAGGTGAAAGTCGATATTTCAGACTCCCTTAACACCAGTCGTTACCACCGTGATTGGTGTGGACCTATATAGACACCGTCTTGATGTCGTTTTTAACACCGGATTTGTAACAGTGTATATTTTTAATTGCAAAAATTAATTCCACGCACATGCGATTCGAAATTTCAGTGTCGACGGGTGAAACAACACGAGGAGGCGATGAAGACGCAACAAGAAACGGAGGAGCGTGTTGCGGCTGCAGTTTTGCTAACCGGATACATCGCCGAACTTTTGCCAGCTGTTTTAGAAGGTCTCAAGATGTCCGGTTTTTTGCTGGACGAAATAAAAGCCGGTACGTCGTGACAGACAGTCGAAAATAATATTCTACAAAAAAAAATGCAGCATCGTTGGCAGCTCTTGAATATTCAATTAAATTTGACAATCGTTTCAACAGACGTCGAGGAAGGATTTATGCCTTGGCTGATGAAGGAAGTGAAGAAGGAGATGGGGTCGATGATCGAGAGCCGAGAACTTTTGATGGGTAAGAAAAAAATAAGCGAACCGAGGAAAAAAAACACGTAACGATAATACGCAAGCCCAATGGGTATCAACCATCCTGTACAAGCGAAACAATGACCTGGGCGGTGCATTGACATCGACTCGCGCGTCAGTTTGTTCATCTCAAAAGCAAATGACTAGTACAATACTTCGGAATACAGGCTTTATTAGTCGCCAGTGGCCCCGACGGGTTAACGACTTTTGGTGGGTGCAACGAGTGTCGGGCGTGGTTCGGGGCTCGAGGCGAGCGATCGACGACGGATCAGCGAGAGACTTGTTCGCGTAGCCGAGCGGTAGGCTCGTAAAAACGACGAGATTACGAGGCCCGCCACTTGGCGCCAATTTGTAAGAGCGGCGACGACGGCAACGGAAGCCATTTTAATTGTAAGCGATATTCAAACACAGCCGATCAGGTGCCCCCGTACCTGCGCTCGTCGCGCGAGCTTCTTCGGCCGCGATTACGGTTCCTCGGCGAGGAAGGCGGCAGCTGCAGAACGGCGACGGCGCCGATCTCCGGCGCGTTTATATGTCCCGGTGGATCGGCGCCAGAATGCCAGAATGTCGCGACGACGATCCCCCAAAATCCTTAATTCTCAATACCCGAGAGGTAACAACCGCCCATAAATAATTGGGTCTCGGTGCTGCCGGCGTTCGATCGCCGCCGCGGCCGGGCGTCATTATCGCCCACCCGACAGGTCAGCCAGACGCACAAATCCGAGGAAGGGACGTTGTCCGACGTCCACGCGAGTTAGGTACTTCGGTATATATGCTTTGCTATTTTTGCGACTCGTCGTTCCGGTACACGTCGAATTGTCACCGTCGCATTGGCTTACGCACGTGTTGCACGTACTTAAGGTGGCCCGAATCTCTCCACCAGCGAACCTGCCAGTCGATAATGCGAGATTATGACGTTTAAGCGATGCACTGACGAATTATGGCCTATGTAGGTCGTTTTGCGTCAAGACTCTTTTGCCAGGGGCAATATTTCGAATTTGTTAAATTGGTGAACGAAATGTTGTTATTTCCCCCAAAGTGAAGAATATTTTCTTTAAAAAAAATGTCGCTCAAAATGTTTGTAATTTGGAAAGAACAGAATTGTCCAAATGTGGACATTTTTGCCATTACACACGGTTTAACGATTTTCTTGCATTTTATTTTTCCAAAACAGAAATCATCAGGGAGATACTGGAGAATCGCGCCCAAACTTACACGAGACTGGGCGAGGATTACGACGGCGCGAGGGATCGAGCGAAATCCGCCGACGAAGCTGCGGGCGACGGCGATGACGTCGCAACACCGACGGGCGAAGGGGGTGAAGCTCGGGACGTCGATTTCGTCAATTACGAGCCACCCGTCGGCGACGTAGGCAACGGCGACCCGACGGGAAATCTATAGCGCTGAGGTAATGTTTAACTATATGTTTAACGCCTATTTATCGGGCTTAAAAAAGAGAGGAAGGAATCACTGTGAGCCTGGTTAAACAGTAGGAAAGAGCAGTGGCTACTAACTCGGGATTTAGGGACACCTTAACCAGCAGGCGATGGACCAAACCCTCCGGGCCCCTCCCCCCCCCCCCCTTGCCCGGTACTGGCGCGCACCTTCTACGCTGCATTAAGAGCCCGTGGTGTACACAGCTGCGCGTCAAATCCATCTCTCCTGTCTCCACCCCGTGACTGCAGCCCTCGATGTACCACCATTCCACCCCACCGAACTATCGTGTACAACGTGCAAGCAACGCGCGCGCGCTTACTTTCGTAGGCCTTCGTATAGTGCATCACGAGTCGTCGACAAACAAGAGAAATCGTCGCGCGCCCACAGCTATTAAAAAATAATTATTGATCGGAATAGGGAGCAACGAGGCTACGAAAATCCATTGTGTCGCGCTCCAGATTATAGATCGCCGGGGTATTATGAAAATTGCCCAACGCCCACCGAGCTGTGTCTAATCTGTATTTTCCCCGAGCGAGAGAAGCGACGAATGACTTGTGCATTTTTGCGTTGAATTTGAGGGAATTGTGACTGAAATTGCGGAGATTTCGGTATCTTGGAAAATTTGTTGACGATGACTAAGATCACCGCTATATGTATTTGAAGCGTTGTACTTGAGGTTCACGATTTTTTTAAAATGATTATAAAATACTATTTTCTAAGTTGATACATGTTTTCAATTGTTTTTACAGATTAATTAAATTTTTTCTCTGTTTAATTGCTAACTTTTGTTTCAGATGCGCTACTTCGGGTGGAGTAAAAAAAAAGAAGATGGACTAACAGAGATTCCGACACGAAATAAATGAACATTAAATACATAGACGCACTTGTGGATTTTTTCTTCTTCATTTGACCTGAAAATTCCTCGAAACGTTCGGCGCCGGGAAGCAGTAGATCGCGAAGTCTGACGTGGAACGTGCACGCCTGACCATTCGCAACTTTACGAAACGAGTGAGAGGTAATTACACCACCGGAGCCTATCCTAATGACCGGTAACCAATGACGTTACTCGTTAACGCTAAGGCAGGCATTAACGGAGATCGTGATCCTTCGAAGTGTATCGGACTTCAGGGGCCTAAACGAACATTTTGGTTTTTGCAAAATATCTTGCAACATTTTTTTGTCCACAATCGAGATCAGTTTGCCAATTTTATTAACAAATTATTCTACCTTCAATTTAAAGGTAAAAATGAAAATTTATTCAAAGAATTTCAATGCCTTTTGATACTAAATTTAGTGGACATTAGTGAACGATTGAACTAATAAAAAATAACCTTCCTGTCTGATCGATGAACTGATCTTTTTTATTCAAATAAAAATAAATAATATTTGGTTATTCTGCATTTCCCATTCAGGATGAATCACTTGTCTCATACCCGTTAAACCAACTCATTTGGGAGCTTTGACAATTTTACGAGAATGTCATTTTCGCCAGGTCCCTCGCATTTCCGACGTCGTTTAACACTTTTGTGGTGTATATTAGCAGAAGCACGAGAAACCTGACGCAGGTTCGAGCTCGTTAAACTCCGGTAATCCGGCAGTTTTACTCGTCGAAGCAATGAGCAAGTGCGTCTCGAGTACGAGGGTCGACTTCTTTATCGCAATATCGGCCGTGCGCTGCACAATCTGCACATTACCTCTGGTCCCCGGTTCGAGGATATACGCGGATGTAAAAAATAAAAGGAAGCGAGCGTCGATAGCGATCCGAGAGATTTACGACGCATTTTAATGCCCTGGAAAAAAATGTAATGACCTCGGAAGGCTTTTCTCTCTAATGACAAGTCCGCGCGGCAATTGCTTCGAGATGTGACCAAAAAAAATGTAATACTTCATAATAATGTCACAATTAAAAATAATGTTGAAGTGAATGAAACATGCGACACGGTCGCAAGTTATTTATAATTTCTCATTATTTATTTATCGAAAAAGTTTAATTTCTAAGAAATTGAAGTTGATGCTTCATTTATTTTTTAACAAAAAAAAACTTATTTTCTGGTATATAATTTGGAAAAAATGGGAGATTTTTTCCAAAAAATCACTGCAACAATTGACAATAGTATTCCATTCGAACAGTGCCCATCGCCTCGTCTTTTTGAAGAATTTTGAAATTGAAGTTGGTACTTCATTTATTTTTTAACAAAAAAAAACCTATTTTCTGGTATATAATTTGGCAAAAATGCGAAATTTTGTCCAAAAAACCATCACTGCAACAATTGGCAATAATATTCCATTCGAACAGTGCCCATCGAATCGTCGATATGGGCGATAAAATCGAGATTTCTGCCGGCAGCTGCACGAGTCGCAATTACGGTGACGGGTCGCACCCGGATCGGTTGGTGTCCCTAATTTTGCGACAAGTCGAATCGAGTCGGCGACGATTTCCGCATTGTTCGCGACGACGTGGGCGACATCGTGGCGCCTGGCGAAAATTCGCCGGCGACGACGGGCATCGTCGGAGTCTGGCTTCCTGTATGGGCCCTGCGACCCCTGCAACAAGACGGTATTCCAGTTAAGGGCCGATTCTCGTGCGAGATCGAGACGACAGCGGAGAAACCAAAAAGAGGCGAGTGCGTCTATTGTTGGCACCTATTTAATTGCCTCGACTGGCCCGCGACAGTATTGTCTCGGTTCACCAGACCGAATCGTCGCGCTGGTATTGTGCACGCAGGGCGCGCGAGAGTCCCCGACGGCTTTGGGGCACGATCGGTCATCGCTCCAGGTCACCGTCTCAGGTCACTGTCGCGCCACCTTCGCTACCGAACGATTGTTGGAAAAACATTGCAAACATTGTTTCGCGATAAAAAAAAAAAAAAAAAAAAAAAAAAAAATGACTTGGCATCGCAGACAATTCTTTTCACCTTTTGGGATCCAGTGTAAAAGTAGGTTATCAACATTACTTATCAAAATGAAAAAAAATAAATAAAAATAAAAAAAAATCCGCAAAATAACTCCTGATATTTCAAAATGTCGGGAGGCCAAAAATTTCCTTTTTCGATTCTACAAAAAGTTGAACAAAGTTTTCAGCACATTTCGCAATTTGTCGAATAAAATTTGACAACGATTTTTTTTTCGCCAAATGTGAACTTTTTTTTTTTTCGCCAAATGTGAACATTTTTTTTTCCTTTCAAATGTCATCGGCGTGATAAGAATTCGTCGATGCGTTTCCTATCAGCTTGCGGGGTCCCTTTAGGTCAAAGGCGACGATAAGCGACGCGGCTGTTCGCGCTCGCCGCAAAGACAAACCTGTCTGATCCAATCAGGATTAGATCAATCATAATAGGATGAGGTTTCACGGTGAATTGAGGTCGGCGCACGAAGTTTTAAAAAGCCACCCACCGCTTTAAATGCACCCCTCGCGGGCCGCCAATAGGAACACCGGGGCCTCCGAGTATATCTATATACATATAAATATATACGCGGGGCACGAGCGAAAGATTCGGGGGGTCCTAAGCGAGAGGGACATATTGTATTGGATTAAATTAAGCATCGGGGTGGTACGCGCGATGCATTATACCCCACGTTCGCCGAAACTTGTGTGCCAAGTGAGTCGTGTTTTAGAAGGGGCACGTCGAGTAGGGGGCTTCAGGGGCTCCCGATGCTACCGCTATCTCCCCCCGCTCGCCGTGCCCTTCGAGGGGGGCCCTAATATTATTTTGTCATGTGACCCGTGTCACCTGCTCCGCACGTGATTCTCCTCCTCGTATCAAACACTATTCTACTTCAACATCCTTTATGCAACTTTTTTAAATTAACCATTGATCCTTTTTTTGCAAATTCGCTGGAATTTTTTCACTTGGCCCATTGGTTTTTTTTTTACAAATATTGCATTTTTATTCGTTGCTATTTTAGTTTTAAGATCAGTTTTACACGCTAATTTTTTATTTTTCAATAAATGAATTAGATTTTTTGTAAATGATAATCTAAAATAATCTATGTATATTTTTTATTAGTCCTGTTGCTTGAAAATTGAGTTAGGCAAAAAACGGCTAATCAATATTTCCTGCAACATTTTTTTTGCAACACGAAAATTAAATAAAAAAAAATTACGCTTTACATTCCATCATCTCGCAAATTTGACTCGATATCGGCAAATACGACGATGTTTTGATGTCGCGAAGCTGTCGGCACGTGCGCCTGGAGACGCCACGTGGCTCGCACACGACGAGCGGACCACACGCGCAGTGCCAGGATGAAATAATGAAAATGTGTTTGCACGCATTGAGAAACAACTCGGCGGATCGACTCTCGGAATCGTGTAAACAGCGTCTAATGGTTAAATAGCGCGGGGCCCTCGAACTAGTGCAAGAGCACAATATGCGTTATACTTGCGGCCAGCGAGTTTGGGGTCGGCGCGGTCACGTGTCGTGTTACAGAGCGATCGGTGCGCGGTCGGCGAGGACGCGGGCAATATGCTACCGCGCGATACGTCGCGGGCCACGTGGCTCAGGAATTCCCTTCGCCGGGCCTGACAAAAATAACTGCACCGTTGAAATCGCGTGTTAATCAAAATCTCTGCGCCAATCAAAACATTATAATATGTAATAGCGGGAAAAATTAATAAATCGAGATATCTCTCAAATAAATGTGTAACAAAATAAAATAAAATGTCAGAAATTAAATGCAATTCAACTTTTCGTTTTTTTTTTGCTACAAAACGAATTATTAAAATAAATTATTAGTTAATGTCCAGGCCTGACAAAAATAACTGTACCATTGATATCGCGTGTTAATCAAAATCTTTGCGCCAATCAAAACATTATAATATGTAATAGTGGAAAAAATAAATAAATCGAGATATCTCTCAAATAAATGTGTAACAAAATAAAATAAAATTTCAGAAATGAAATGCAATTAAACTTTTCGTTTTTTTTTACTACAAAACGAATTATCAAAATAAATTATTAGTTAATGTGATTATCTTTTGGACTATTTATGGGTTACAAGATGTAATAATGAGCTATAAAAAAAAATAAGATCTGTTGTTTAAAATTTCATGAAAATTATAAATATTATTGTTATTATAATTTTTTTTGGCAATGCGTTGTCATTATTATTATATTTATTCTACTGCTGGTTCGTGAGGATGAATGACACGAGCCGATATGATATTCGAATGACGCTGCCGCGTAGCGCGCATTATACGTGACACTAGAGGCGCAAATTAATAATACATGAGGAGCACTGACTCGTCTCCTCTACGTATATATATGTACGATAGACGTAGCTGCGACGGACCCGCGAACCATAGGATACCATTAGAAGTAAACTTTTGACACTTGCAGAACCGCGACGAATCACCTTTATGGCTCCCCGCAAACCCGGCCATAATTCAGGCTTCGCCCCGCGCAGCATCCAACGCGCGCGTAGTGCGAGTTACCCTCGCGACGCGCGCGCGACGTCGGATCGGCGTCACTTTCCGCCGTCCGCGAAGGGTAACCAACAATGAGATTCGTCTTGGTTCTCGCGGAACGATCAGGGCCGCGCGGACCCCCGCACGACCAGCCATTATTTTTCGTTACGATCGTCCGCGATGATGTGCGCCCAAAAATTAACTAACCGAACATTATTGTTTAACGCGTCGGCCGCGAAAATTCGGCGCTGCAAATCGTCAACGCGAATCCGTGACTTTGCGATTTTTCAAACGGAGCAATAATTCATAAAAATTCCGAACAATCATTTTTGGGTTCTAAAAAAAATATTCTGTTCATATTCTTATTTTTTTCCTTTGTAGTTTACTTTATCCAAAGTAAAGGCAACCGAAATTTAATTTAATTAAACGAAAAAGTTCATGTATTTTTTAATTTTTTAGCCAAAAATGTCATCACCGTTCGCTCTAATTTTGTTTTTTTTTTACAGGACAACGAACAATATAATACATTTTGAGTTGTAAAAATATGGGTTTTCGATTTTCGACCTTTTGACATCGGTTGTCAGAATGATTTTTTTTTTTTTCGGACAAGCAAAAGCAGTTGGTATAGTACAACGAGCAGTAAAATACATTGAGTTAAAAAAATATGCGTTCACGATTTTCGAAAATTCGTAGCGACCTTTTGACACCGTTTGCCAGTAGAAAGGTTTTTTTTCGGACAAGCAAAAGCGGTCGGTGCACCACTCGAGCGTAGGGTGGCCTCGGCTTTGATATTAGAAAGGTCGCTTATGCCTCGGCACCGCGCGCTGCACGTCGCCCCGCGATTCCGTGTACAACAGAGAAAAGCAGAGGGGGTCGCGCCCGTGCGATAATACGTAGATGATAATCGCGATATTAATATCGCATTGGGAAGCGCGCACATGCGTGCAAGCTTCCATTGGTCACGGTGGAACACTTGCTCGGTCGCCGGCTCGGCGCGCGCGGTTTGCGGCTGCTGCTCTCGCTCCCTGAATGCACCCTGATTTTTCTCGGCGCTCTCCCCGCGCGCCGAGAATACGACTGATCTGCGCGCGTGCGGTCCGAGTGACCCCTCAGCGTCAACAGCCGCAACGGCAGGAGCGGCAGCGGGTCGTAAGTGACCGGAAATTTGCGTTATTTTACCGGGAGGGTGACCCGCACGTGGTCCACGAATACAATTTTTTTACGCTCAAAATTATGGTGAATGAATTTTACATCGGGCGACAAATTATTATAAATTATTAAGAGAAGGGAAAATTTAGAAAAATTGTCAATTTTTTCAGTAATTTTTATATTATAATGATAACTTGACGTCAACTTGACAAAAGTGGCCGGACATTTGTGTTGTTTCAGCGGAGGAGTCGACCGCACGTGACACACGGTGGACCGCAAGTGCGTTAACAGGGAAAGCGATTTTTTTCTCAAGTCACTTGCATCCGCAGCGTGCAGACCATGCCGGAAATCTCATCTCTCAAGGAAGAGAAATGAGCCGCGATAAATAAAAGTCAAACAAAAAAAGTTTATCCTTTGAAAAAACTGAATGAAAATTACCTTTTCAAAAGTTTGCGTAAATCGGTTAATATTTATGCAAAACCGTTGCAATTAAATTTTTCCCTGGTAAAGAATATACCTGGCAATACGAATCATCATTAAAAATAATCGACAGGTGCTCAAAACTGTGCATAAAACTATTTAAAAAATCAGCACTCTTTTAACTAGTGTGAAGCGCTTCAACCTTCTTAAAAATTGATGCACAAATAAAATCATGAAGCCCGCGAGATGCGTCGCATCTTCCGTCTTCCTTCGATCCGTCACCGGCGAAGCGTGCGAGGGCTGCATCCCGAACACTTGCTCCGTGCAACCGAGAGGGGGAAAACGGGGGGAACGATTGCGGGGACCGGGCGCAGTGAGTGGCGAACGTTCCGAACACTCGTGCCCTCGAGTTTCAGCGCAGGGGGGACGCAAGAGGGTGGCGTGCGCGTCGGGGCCCTCGCCGAGCGGGGTTGGTGCGGCTTGTGAACACTCGTGTTATTCCCTGGTCCGACACCATTACCAATGAATCACGACCCGCGAGGGAGGCACCGAAATTGCGCTCACCGCGCACTTTCCTCCATTCTTAACGCGAAAATCCGACAAAGCCCTCATTGCGATGTCCACTTCGCAATCCGCGATAATTGCATAAGAAGCGATTTTCGGATGACCAATGACGCCGCTGCATTAATTATTCTCCGCATTGAAAAGTTATCTTTTTGTCCACTGGCAAATTTTTCATTGAGGCAAATATGGAAAAATATGAAAGACTGAATATTATGTTAAAACGTAAAAAATTAGGAAAAAAGATAAGTCAACAAAAATGTCTTCATGAGGAGGCGAAAATATGAACTGTATACAAATATAGAAACAGAATATGAAAATACCACCTCTTTTAAAAATGGAATAAAAATATGAAATAGCGCTCAACAGGTACTTTCCTCGATTCTTAACGCGAAAATCCGACAAAGCCTTCGCGATGTCCATTTCGCAATCCGCGATAATTGCCGAAGAAGCGATTTTCCACTCCGAAAGATCCAACAGTTAAATTATTGGTAATTTCTGAAAAATGTCGTGGCTTACGCAAGATCGATTATAGGGGTCGTGTCTCGCAGCAGATTCGGCGAATACCCGCAGCGATTTTATTTCTCAACGCTGATCTGTACTTTCGCGTATCCCGGGATTATTATTTCCCGTGGAAGTGCAGATTACGCAAATGCGAAGACATCTTTGGTGAATTTAAGTAATACCGAGGTAAACCGGAAATATTACGCTTGTACCATTAACTTGGCTTACGCGGTGAAAAAATAATCTCAACGATTAAAGTCTCCGACTGACGAGAGGAATTGGTTTTTGCATTTGCATATGGCATCAAATTTATTGTTTGCCGAGTGAGAAGCGATAGAAATGACCATTTGGTGTAACTTTGCCTACCCATTTTTCTATTACCATATTGGCTGACTTTTCGAGGGGGAGAAAAATTGAGTCGTGCTGTCGCGCAGCTTCTCGCTGCGGGAGGGCACTTGATAAGAGTCACGATAAGGACAGAAACTACGCGGCGATTGAAATCACCGAGCAAAGGCGCACGTGACTCTCTAACAAAAATTACGCATATTTCACTCGGTATGTCCAGGAATTTTTTTGAATAATTTAGACATAGTTTTAAGCATCTATTGATTATTTTTTATACTGATTTGTATTGTCAGGTATGTTCTTGGCATAGGAAAAATTTAATTGCATTCGATTTGCAAATCACTATTCAAAATAATCAATAGATACTTACAACCATGCAAACATTATTTTTTAAAGTCAGCACTCATTTGACTAATGTGAAGCTGTATAACATTCTTAACAAGATATGTTACAAAAATTAATAAAAATTGTTGCGCCTGTTTACTCAATAATACCAGGTTTTCGAGTCGCTCGGTATTCATCGTTCAATCTTCGTTCGACCAAAGGCAACCATTTTCCTCGGAAAACGTTTTCCCGCACATTTTTCGATTACCATATCGCCTCACTTTCCGAGGGTGAGGAAAAATCGTGTCGCGCTTCCCCGCAGCTTCTCGCTGCGGGAGAGCACTTGATAAGAGTCACGGTAAGTACAGAAGCTGCTGCGCGGCGATTGAAATCACCGATCAGAGAGGCACACGTGACGCTTCGATAAAATCACGCGTGTACGTTGCACTCGTTGTATCCCTGGTATTACGTACACGGTAAACACGTATCGCGCTTAGACGGTCTAAGCGCTCGCAGATCGTCGCTCGACGATCTCGATATGATGTATTATCGCTGCAGTGTCGATCCGTGGCCGAAGGACGATATCGCGAGTCCAGGATCTCAGCACCGAGGGCGCCGAAGAATGAAGCACTTAATTTGCTAATCAAGCGTTGATTCAGATGCACCTTTCGGGCCTGTCGACGCTTTTTCCCCCTCGACGAGTCGAGTCTCTTCGTCTCTCTCTCTTTCTCGCTTGGTATAGCTCTTGGTCGATGGGACGCGCCGCATTGGTCGCCGCAGCTGAGCCAAACAATGTCCTTTCACATGAGGCTTTTACAGCCCCATCGTGCACCACGCACGACGAGCGTCGGGGGCGACCCGGTGACGATTCCGCACGACGGATACCGCGAAGCTGCTGCTGCTGATGCTGCTGAGCCCCGACGATGCCGGCCACTTGAACCCGGACCAAAAGCAAACCACTCGATGATGCCCAACGAGCCGGATGACCAATGACGCCGCTGCATTAATTGCTCACCGCATTTATTATGCTCCTGCAAAAGTGACGAGGCAATTGAAAAGTTATCTTTTTGTGGCAAATTTTTCATTGAAGTGAATATGGCAAAATATGAAAGACTGAATGTTATGTTAATCGAAAGAAATTAGGAAAAAAAAATAGACCAACAAAAATGTCTTCATGAGGAGGCGAAAATATGAACTGTATACAAAACAAAATATAAAAATAGGGTGAATGCACCAGTGAATGAACAGCCACCAGTGAATGAACAACAGCTTTTTGAGAGTTCATGACCAATTATGACGACTTGGCTGAACATTATATTCCTAATTTGTTCATTTTTCAGCTATCCACTGAGATTATTTTCTCGCTGAAGCTTATTTTCGACCAAAACTGCAGGTTAGATTGGCTCGTTCATTTACTGGTGTTTTTTTATTTTTGGCTTCTAGTATTTATTTTCATATATTCTGCGATGAAAATACGATCTTTCTTTAGCCGCTTCACATATTGTGACATTCTGGTCAACCGTTACAATTTGCGCAAACAATTTTTAAATATTGCTATTCATAAAAAATTCATGATGAACAAATCTTTCTGCTTAACGGTTCATTCACTGGTGACATTACCCTACCTTCTCTTTTGAAAATAAAATAAAAATATAAAATACTTGCGAACAGAACGCAAACGCCGTTAATCAATCCACACCGGAAAGAGACCTATCATCCGCCTATTTGCTTACCAGTTCGACTTCTCTCTTTTCCCTTTTTTCTCGGCAGACGCGCTCGTCGGCCACCTGCGCGATCAAACGAACCAGCTCGCTTACTCGCTCTGTGCTTACACGCCGATCGGTAAGTAAGCACGACCAGCAAAGCGACGAGTCGCATTCGCAGCGTCGTTGCGCCCGTTGACTCCGCTCAATGATACCAGGTACTCGAGGTCGTACATTCATCGTTGCAGACTGCGCTTTACCTCAGCGCGCGACATTGGGACCACTCGGTGCGCTCGGTGCGCTCGGTGCGCTCGGCGGTCACGCCTGTCCGGCTGCCGCGCGAGACGTCCTAGGTACGCGTACGCGCGGCGCGTCCACCACCACCCCGAGGAATATACGATCGTCTGGCGGACGGCGGGATCTATGACCGTCCTGGCGCCAGACCCTCAGACGCTCGCATTGTCCATGGCCGACGGCGACGGCGACGATCGACTCCGTCTGCTCCGTCGCTATTGCAGTCATCAACTCTTCGTCCAGACGTCATTGTCATCCACCCGTTCGTCTTCGTTCCTTCGACCAGCCGGACGAAAAAAAAAAAATGCGACCGCGCGAGTCTCCGTTCAGTCCTTCCGCGACTCGGCGAATTTTTCGGCGAAACGCCGAATTCTCAGTTCTCCGCGTCAAGGAAAATAATAATAAAAATTAATTAGGTTGCAAAAAAATAGCTGCGTAGTGGGTAAATAACAATAATTATAATAATAATAACTCAGTCGATAATAATTTTATGTTATTATTTGCAATAATGGTGGGATTTGTGTTTACTATGATAAATAATCTATGTGAAAAATGGTATATTAAATAAATGCAATAAATTGAGAATATTTTCTTTGAAGGGACAATTTCTGAATTATTTCAGCCTAAGGCTGTCTTTGATATTTTTAGTGAATCGGAATAAAATTCTGTTGATTCTGACGAAAATTTGATCAGACGAGTCTGTTTCAATTTGTTTATCGTCGCGATGTTGTCGCGATAGAGTCGCGATACATTTTCGACTAATAAGAGAGTCAATGGGTCGTTGTATTATAATAAAAATTCTTAGCCGAATTACAGGAGGAAAAAATGGTGCCCCGGGCAGTAACGCAGGCTCGGCGAGGACCCTCCGTGAGCGCCACGAGACTCTCTCATCCGGAAAGAGCGGCGCTGCCTCCGCTGTACCGCGCGCGCTCGGTGCTCTCATTAACATGCTTTTGCACCTGCAAATCGAAACTTGGGAAATGCATCACGCACGAGTGCGCAAACGCATCGAATTATCTCTCGGATTTCCTTTCCCGCATTTCTATTTATCTATTTCTATGTGATTTAATAATTCGACTGCATAAACAAACGCGCCGCGCCGCGGCAAAGAAATTAAGCGACCTGATTGAGAGCCCCTTCCATTCGAAATTCATTAATTCGCAACCAATTAAAGCTGCGTTAATACATAAAGTGGAACTATCGGCGATTGTGTTAACAAAAATACTGCAAATTTGTTCGACATAAATTAATTTGAATTTGACGAAAATATTTTCTGCAATAACAATGTTTATTTGTTACTTCTTTTTCTTCTGCATAGTAACCAAATGTTCCTATAATTTGTAACTCTTTTCGTCCCTCAGTTTGAGGTCCCAAAAATTCAGAAAATGATTCTGAAAAATCGTAATCTCCAACTTATATCCCATTCAGCAAAGAAATAGCTGTCAATCGTCTATAACCAAAGCCCAACTATTCCAACTTCTTTCTCACATAATTTCATCAAATTTTTCCCATTTTCATATCGCATCCAATAAAAAAAAATCATTAACAAAACCCGACCTGGATCTCCAATAAAACCCCCTCAGAACCCTGAGCAGAGAGACCACAGAAAAATAAAATCCGTCACGCGGAGCACGTGTTACAGGGCGTTCGGTGGGGGCGGTTGGTGCCAATCGGCTGCGAGTATCAGAAGCGGCGGCGAAGACACAAGTTCCACCACCACCCTCGAACTAGTCGAACCAGCGTCGGATGCACCTTGCTGCGGTAGCACGCGCCCCGCGTGTCAATCCTCCCCCCTGAGTTTTTTTTTCTCTCTCTCTCGGCAGCCACCCCCGATCATCCCCCACCAAAGCGGAGGAGGAGAGAGACCAGGAGAGGACGATCTTCCCCCTCCTCGTCGGCAGCGATACGGGGATCAGTCGGGGCGATCGCTCGGTCGCAAAATCGTCCGTACCCCATGACCGGGGCCCCCGACGAGAGGGGAACGGAGGGGGGAGGGGGGGGGGTGGCTCTTTAAATACAATTAGACCGCGCCACGCTGCACACCGGAAGAGAGGGTAGCGAGACAGAGACAGAGACAGAGACTCTACCCCCGAGCCGCCGCCGTCGACTGGCGCGGGAGGCGGGAGGGGTTGGAAACGGAAAATCGGCTGGCGTACCCCCTGTGTGCTGCTGCGCCGCGGCGCGACTCGACTCGGGGCATCGGCGGGGCCAACCCCGAATATTTAAGCCACGTGCGGGCTGCAGGTCGCAGTCAGTTGACACCTCAACCTCGAGCCACGATCATCTCTCCTCGAGGAATATATTTTTCTCTGTCTGTGAAATCAACGACGGAGGAGGACTGTGTATTCCAATTCGTGGCCCGATGCATCTGAAACGGACGTTAATTTGATAAATTCATTTTTCGAAAAATTGAATTTGTTTTTATTTTCGTTTTGTTCGTACTTGGAAAAATTTAATAATTTGGATTGAGGAAGTGTTGACGACGAGTTTTGTGAAACACGTGAATCGGAGGGTGAGGAGAGGGAGGAAATCTTGTGGAGTTCGGTGGCGTTTGAGGATTGTTGGGACAGTTACCGAGAGGAGACCCGAGCCGGTTCTTGATGAGCGTGGAACGTCGCGGCACTGTTATTTATCCCATGTTCCCGGATCACGCTCTCATGATGAGCATCCAGGCGCTCGAGAGGACGACGATTTCAGCGCATCCCAGAGCCAGTAGTATCGTCGCACGCTCGCCGGGGGTCAGAGCCGCGACTCTTCTTGGTCGCGACTCGTCCACCGAGGTCATCGACGTCAATCGACTGTCGCAGCGAAGCACTTCGGTCATACAATATGTAAGTTACAAAAAAAAAAAAATTCTTTAAACTTTAAATAAAAATTTAGACTTCAAATAAATTGATTTCATAGAATTAAATTATTATTATTTTTTTTATATAAATTGAACTTCACAAAGAAAAATTATTTTGACGATTCAATTTTTGTATGCAGTGTCAGAAAAGACTGGAAATTTGTATCCATAAACTCGTCAAGTAAATTTAAAGTTCAATTGTGATAAAAAATTAAGGTGCCTTTGCAATAACATTAGAGTAAATTTGAAAAATTAAATTACTTTTACAGTAAAATTAAAGCAAATTATAAAAATTACTGTACTGAAAATAAATTTGACCTCGTGTAGTATAGTAAATTTTGGTATACCATTTCATGAATAAAAGCTTCTAATACATCTACATTAAATTTTAAGTAATTTTTTTTTCTTAGTGTGTTATCTTGTAAAAAAAAAATGTCCATCACTTACGAATTGTGTTTTCAACAGGTCGAAGTCGCCGACTCGAAGGGACGTCTCTACTGCGTCGACGGCCTCGTGAACGCCTCGTGCTGGCTGAAGATCGTGACTTTGGCGCGCGACTGTCAGAGCAGCAACGTCGAGCTGATGAGCACGGAGAAGGGCGTAGTGCTGAAGACGATAAAATGCATCCCGCCGGGCGAGCCGCTGCTCATGTGGTTCAACCAGAATATCCTGGCGATGATGAACATGCCGTTCCTGACACCTTCGAACATTCAAGGTAAAAATTATTCAAAAAAATGTTATCATAAAACAACTTCGACCAATCACTTTTTTTCACAAAGTTTTTAATTCGAGTTTGCATAAATGTAAAAAACACTAAAGCGTAAATTTTCGGCTGCAGAAAGGAATTTTTAACTTTTTTTTTCCATAAAAAACACTATATAAAGCGGAAAACACCAAAGCGGAAATTTTCCACGAAAATACCACGCATGAAAAGTGTTCGATTTATAAACTTGTTCTAATCTGAATTTTCCTTTTCTCATCAGGTCAAAAGCGCTATATCTGCCACATCTGCAACAACCACTTCGAGTACCCGAATCCGCTGAAGATTCACCTGGTGCTGAAGTGCAATCGGCTGGACAGCAATCACCTGTGGAGCATCCTGGCGAAGGAGTTCGCGTCGTCGCCGCGCGCGACTCTGTCGCTCAATCTCTTCCCGCAGACGATCGAGCCGTTTCGCTTCGAGCTCTCGGGTTCGCCGCAGACGTCGCCGACGCGTATATCGCCGATAATAGTGGACACTCTGGACTCGAGCGCCTCGCTGACCAACAATTCGCCGGCCTCGTCGACCCAGGCGTCGCCGACGTCGTCGACCGGACCGTCGCCGAGCTCGTCGGCTCAGCCGTCGCCGAGCTCGTCGGCTCAGGTCTCGCCGGCCTCGTCGACTCAGGTCTCGCCGGTTCGCAAGAGTCTCGCGCATCGCGGCACCTCCGCCTTCAAGCCCTACGCCAACAAACCCACAACCGTCGTCTTCGGCTCCGGTCACGGTGTCACCGGTCACGTCGGTCACTGCGCCGACGCGATTCACAGCCACCCGACGTTTCACCACGTCGCGCCGCCCGCGCCCATCCGCACCACCGACAATCACGCCGCGCAGATGGAAACGATCGTCAGCAATCTCGGGAAATCCAAGCAGGGCCACCTGTGCATCTACTGCGGCAAAGTCTACTCGAGGAAGTACGGCCTGAAGATTCACATCAGGTGTGTACTCGTGACGAACATTTTTTATGCAATTTTAAATAAATAACGAAAATTAATAGAAAAAAAAATCATTAAAAAAATTGAGATATTGTTTAGAGTTGAAAATGTAATTAAATTGAAACATTAAAAAAAAAAATTGAATTTAATTCATTTTTTTCTGTAATTTTAATTTAAAATGGAAAATTAATCTAACGAAAAAAATTATTAAAAAAAAACAAAATAGACATAATTAAATTGAAACATTTTTTTATTAAAAAAAAAAGATTTTTTTTAATACTAAGATTTAATAATACAAATATTTCTTTACTAAATATTTATGTTTTTTTTTCTTATTACAGGACACACACGGGTTACAAACCGCTCAAGTGCAAGTTCTGCCTCCGACCTTTCGGCGATCCGAGCAACTTGAACAAGCACGTGAGGCTCCACGCGGACGGCGAGACGCCCTACAGGTGCGAGCTGTGCGGCAAAGTTCTGGTGCGAAGGAGGGACCTCGAGCGGCACATGCGATCGAGGCACCAGGACAACGCGGGTCACGTTTCCGACACGTCGTCCGACGGCATCGACGCCTAGAGACGCGGCGGACCAATCAATTAATTGATAATTAAGCTGCTTCCCTGCAGCCTGTAAATAGACTTTACAGTGAGATTTGTAAATGATATTCCGAGGGAATTTCTCTCCCTTTTTAAATTTGTTTTTTTTTTTTTTTTTTTTTTTTTTTATGTAAGAAACCTGCACGTCTCTGTCGTGCAAATTTATTGAATTGTATTTTTATTTAAATTAAGCGTCATTTTTAATTCAGCAAAAGAGAGTAGAGTAACGAGATACATAATTTTTTTTTATTGCGCTAAATACTGATGCTCGCCCGCCGAGAGCTACAGCTGCGCTGTAAAACGTGCTTTCCACGTACGTAATTGTGAGAATTTATTATTGTGCCAATTCGAAGCGACGCCGCACAGCGCTTCGGGGGGGGGGGGGGGGGGGGAGAATACAGGGAGATAGATACTATTTTATGATACCATAGATTTCGTAGATTTTAAGGAACGTTGTTATCTTAGTTTTTAATCTTATAAATAAAACTGTTACCGCGCATTACTGTCTTATTTGCTGATTTTCCATCCCCGTCGAATTTTAGGATGTTATTATACTTCGTCGTGACCCCGATTTGGGTGGTTTTCGGCCAGATCTACGATTTCTGACAAACTGTTCGGCCAAACATTTTTTTTTTCAAAATCAACTAAAAAGGGGTTGTAACCGGTGTTTTTAGGGGTAGAATATGCGACTTGAGAACGATGGTATAGGTTAAAAGTCGATATTTTGAAAAAATAAATTCCGTAACCCCGATTTGGGCGGTTTTCGGCCCGGCGGCCAGATCTACGATTTCTGACAAACTGTTCGACCAAAAATTTTTGCGGAATATCACCGTCGGTAAGGCTGTAAACCTGCAATACCGACATTACTCCCATGATAAATTCGCACGCATATATTTTTCCGTCACATCTCTCTCCCTCCTTCTCTCGCGTCCTGCATCCGCGGCTCCATCGAAACGTCCTCCTAGCAGACGGCGCAGGCGCAGAAACGACTCTAGTGCTTCGGCAGTCACCAAATTTTGCCACAAAACACAGGAACGACCGGTGACAAGGTGGGTTCGCTCGAATATCCCGACGTTACTGATTCCCAACGACGTTCATTTCCAAAACCTCCTCATTCGATCACCAATTTTTTTTATCGCATTCGTTCGAGTCGATCACGAACGGAACCACCGAATGGGGTTATGCCCGTTGCCCCTGTGATGTAACACTCCGAACTCCCAAATTCGCGCACGTTTCACGTCGATATCTCACATTTTCAGACAATACCATGGCCACCCTCGCTCGCACCCTTCGTCCGTACCTTAGGTACGTCCGCAGCCAGGTTAGGAACTATGCCGAAGCCTCCGGCCCGGAGATGAAGTTCACCTTCGCAGGAGCCAATCAGGTACTTTGATCGCTCTGGCAACATAATTTGACACTGCGAGAGCTGTAGATGAAAATTTCATGTTCACTGGAAATACATGTCTCGCAATGCAAAGGTTAAAACACGCTTCGTTGGTTTTATGTTTTAGGTTTACTACGACTCTGCGGATGTGCGTCAAGTGGACGTTCCGTCCTTCTCCGGATCGTTCGGTATCCTCCCTCATCACGTACCTACGCTGGCGGTCCTGAAACCGGGCGTAGTCACCGTTTACGAAAAGAGCGGAGAAACCAAGAAGGTGTTTGTATCCTCCGGCACCGTTACCATCAACGAGGATTCCAGTGTTCAGGTATTTGTAATTTTGTAACTTTTTACAAAAAGATGACGCAGGTTTTTTTTTGGGAATTTTAGAGAGATATGCTTTGTTTCTGTTTTACATACTTTTTTATCCGGATAAATTGAAAGAGGCTGACGACATAAAAATCATAAAGACTATATGGTTTTGCAATTGTAAATATAAATATTGAAAAGGATAACTTAATGAATAGCAGTAGAGAAACTATTTTTATAAGCAAAGTTTTCTTAGCCATTTTTAACTTTCTGTAGAGTTTAGGTTGCAACGTTGGATTAAATTAGATTTGGATGGCTCTACCGATTTCGGAGCTAAGAGTATAGACGACAGAATATGCGAAGTATTTGAGTGGAAGGTAAAATTTGGCTTAACGTTGTGTGTTATTCAGATTCTGGCGGAGGAAGCTCATCCAGTTGAGAATCTCGATAATTCCGCTGCCCGAGATCTCCTCAGCAAGGCTCAGCAACAATTGAGCTCGGCTTCGTCCGATCACGACAAGGCCGAGGCCGCCATTGCCGTCGAAGTCGCGGAAGCTCTTGTCGCCGCTTCCGGTTAATCTTAGATACTCTGAGAATTGTTAATGGAACGAAGAAGATTTGATTCACTACCGAGTCATAGCGATAGAAATGTTATTAAGTCATACGATGTAACGGTCAGCGTTGTTACGATACTGTGTAATTATACCATCTTTCGCCCGTGAAAAGTTCGTCTGTTCTTTTCCTGAATTCCTTCTTCGTAATCCCGCACAACGATTCGAAAAGAAATATGAATTTTTTTTTTACGTCATTCAACATTTCAGTGTTACAAGCATTAAAGGGAAATATCTTTACAATGTTCAAAAAATCAATTTTTTTTACATATTTCAAAAGTGTGCTACCCAAAGAATATACTGACCAAAGGAAAACTCGCTCTTAAAGGTATTTCTCCCCTTCAGATTGTAACTTATCGCAGTATTGTGAAGTCGAAGCATCGCAAGATACATTTGCAATTAAAAACGTACTTTATTACACATTAGTAAAATGATGTAGATTAAAGACAGTTTTTTTTTAATTTCCTATTTGCTACTAGGTACACCAAGCTCATATCGATGAACAAGATAATTATGCTCAAAAAGTACGTAAAACAGCCATGTAAATCGTCACTCCGAAAATGTTCATAAAGACTCCAGATTTTGTTGCATAAATATTCTCTAAATTATCTACATGATTTTGCAATAAATTCCGTTGGGAATTCATTCATATATCTTTCGGTATATATTATAAAAAAATATATATTTATACAGTGTAAGAACCGTAGTTTCAACGTTAATATGAATCTCGTTAAACGAGTAACTTAGCGTTATAATATATATCATAACAATTTGGCACTTTGTCACTGTGGTCGCGGTCACTTTTTTTTGGTATACGTAAAAATGTAATAAAACTCTTTATGTTAAATAACGTACGTCGCCGTAACACGCAAACATTGCAGAAAAACTTAAACAACGACAGTTTATTTGGTATAACTTAATTTTTTGTCTGCTTTGTCACAGACGCTCATCTTTGTTTTTTTCTCTTGTACACAGTACAATTCTTACTGTAACTAACGCGTTGTGATGTATGAAACTTTAACGTAGATAAAAGGCGTAATCGAAATTTCGAGTTAACATCATTTACTCCGTGAAAGAAAGGCGAGAAGCATCGGCGGAATGGTCGCAGCCATTGGAAGCTTCCATGAAAGAAAAGAAAAAAAAACGAATGAGCGATATTGAAAATAAAGTTTCACGAGCTACAATATAAAATGCAACAGACAACGAAAAATTGTAGCGAGACAATTGGCTTTTACGAAACACTCGACCCGCGTCTTCCCAATCATTCGTAAAACATGATGACAAATATATTATGGCAAGTATCTGTAATAATCGAACACGGCGCATTCAAATTATATTCTTAACTATGTCGAATTCGTATATATTCTAAACCGAAAAAGAGCGATGTATTAAGCAATAGAATCCAAGCGTAGCTCGGACGTTTGCACGCAGTCCATATATTCTCTTAGCGTAACGGATCCTGGGGCCTTATTTACACGAAGTCGAAATTCGCAGTGCAACTGCGCAATTCATAACTGCATCAAACAAGTGTGCAATTAAAAATATACATTTTTCATAAACTGATAGGGTTACATTTTAATAGTCCAATTTATCCGCAAATTTGACAAAATGCTACCAATGTCGTTTTCGAAATCAAAATTTTGCACTTCGCAAGCCAACATCTGCATATCCATCCCCCTACAATCCGTTCAACGAAGCCCGAGAGTCCCTACAAAATAGCAACAAACATAGCAACTCTCCGCTGTAACGATACGAGGATCCTCGAACATGGGAAACCTCTTCGTTTCCATGACTAGTCACGAATAACGTGAGATAATATTCGCAAAACGTAAATCACTGATTGTTGGCCACTTGGCTCTTAATCAAACCGAACGACAGATTCGCGCGCTCGGACGTTTTGTCCTTGCAGCAGCTCGTTCTGCTGGCCTCCCGGCAGCAATTTCTGTTGTTGAATACTCGCTGCAGCTGCTGCAGAGTCTTCAGACAAATAACGACGCAACAGGAGCCGCAGCCGCCGGAACCGTCGCCGTCGCACGGACATTCGCTCTGCAGACATGACACAATCTCGCTGACGATCTGCAGCTGCGACTCCGTTGCCTTTTTGTTATTTACCGCCGGCGCCTCGCACGGACTCGCCGAACTCCGACAATTCTTCAGATGATCGCACTTGCAGTCGGTGCATCGGCAGATATCGGCGTCCGCCGTTATTTCCTGAAGAACATTGCGGTCTCGCTTGTTCTTCGCGCTCAAGACCCTCGGAAGCTGCTCGTCCATTTTTTCCGGCGGCAGCACCGTCGGCGAGTCGCACGTAGGTTTAGCCGCGTCGGCTAAACCCACTTGCGTCTCAGCCGCGCTTTGAAGCTGATTCTCGAGATCAAGAGGATACGGCTCGGGTCCGACTAAATCCACGAGCGAGTGAACAGCGGTAGGAAAAGCGTTGAGCTCCGACCAGGATTGCGTTCTCAGCGCCGGAGCCGTCGCCAGGGCCATCACGTCGATCCAGGGCGACGGCATTTCTTCCTCCGACGCGATAGCCAATTCCACGGCTTCGGAAGGCTCGCTGTTGGTCACTGATTCGGACGTAGAGGCGCCAACCGCGTCTATGAGGATGCCGGTGTCGTTCTCGAAAGGCAGAGTCTCCAGAGCGCTTGCGAATAATTGATTATCGTCGTGTTTCGACGTTAGACTCGAAGCGTCGTCGATCGCTCGTGCAAATGTGTTCTGATCTGACGCAGAGGGTGTTTTGTAGCGCGTAGGATCTTCCTCGATCTCTTTGACCTCCGACAATTGGGCTATTGTCTTTTGAAGACCGTGCTTCATTATCTTTTGCTGCAGATTCAATTGATCGGACTGCGCAGCCGAGGCTTTGATTTGGTCGTCGTTGGTCTTTGGTACGTTCGACGGGTCTTCCGTTCTGTCGTCGCTGGTCAATTGTGTGAATATTTTGAGCTTCTCGTAATCCTCGTTGCTAGTGAAGCCTGCGATTGTCTCGTTTCCTATTATATTGTTGACTGTGAGGAAAGTTATGTCGTCGGTCGTGCGAACTTCCGGCGAGATTTTGGAAGCGCTGCCGCTGCTGATTTGCTGGGCCTCCGTGCGTGCAATGTCGAAGCTTATCTCGCCGCTGAACGCGTTCACCAGAGCATCGCTCGTGATTTTGTCGGTCTCGGTCGGAAGATACGTTATCGTCTCGTTGCTCGGTGCTTCGGAGGAATTCATCGCGAGAATCGTGAATGACGGCACGTTGGTCGGTTCGGGATTCGCGACTTCCGTGCACTCGCCTTTCGGCAGATTCGACAAACTGTCGTCTGTGTTTGCCAGTTGAGAACTTGGGATTTTGTGCCTCTGATGAAAAAAAGTTATGATTAATTGATTGTAAATTCAATTGTCAAATTAAAGTATAATATTTTATTTTACAAAAAATAAAATAAAATAACGAACCGATTCTCCGTTGGCCATTGATCTTTTATGCGTCTTCAGGTGACTTTTCAGGCTGTGGAGAGTCGTAAAAGATCTCTGACAATTGTCGTGCGCGCACATGTAAGGCCGTTCACCAGTGTGAGTCCGTTTGTGAGTCTTCAAGTGATGCGAAGCCGTGAACGCTTTGCCGCAACCCTCCTCCCTGCACCTTTGAAAACACATTAAGAAATTACCTTGTTATTATTGCAAAATGAGGTTCAAAGTAATGAAAGATTACGAAGTGGAAGCACCGATGAATGAACCTTCAAGATCTAAGTATAAAGATCTTTGTGTTTTGTACAAAACGATGCATTTTTTATTTACAAAAATCAATTTTGATGAGCTACAACTGTACATTTAGTTTTTCAGATCAAGCAAAAAAATTGCATGTTATATTTCTGCAGTGTTCAGCCATTGGTGTCTCCACTCTGCATGCATCTCAATTCGTAGGTAGAGCATTGAGGCAAAAAAAATATATATATATCACTCGTGAACGGATATTAAAGACTTTTTAAACACTGCAAAAGCACAATGATAATGAGCATCAAGAGACGTACTTGTATGGTCGTTCTTGAGTGTGGGTACGGACGTGTTTCTTGAGATCGCTTAGTGTAGTGAAGAACTTAACGCATCCCGTTTCCTCGCAGTTGAACGTATTACCGCTGTGGAGTCTTTGGTGAGCTCTCAGTCTATAAAGGGTATTGAACGCCTTCTCACAACCGTTGTGATTGCATTCGAACGGTTTGACTTTTGTGTGTACCCTAATGTGGATCTTAAGGCTGTACGAGGTGAGAAATGCCTTTCCGCAACTCGCTTCCGCGCATTTAAATCGATATTCGCCTGAAATATTTGCACTTGAACAAATCTATTCGACATGAAATAACAGGAATAATAATGTAGACGAGAAAAAATTATCGTCACTGACGCACTAACCGAAAGCCATGCAGGTCGAAGCGATCCCTTCGCAATCACACCTGGACGTTCAAGGATATACATAGATAGACAATACTCGTGACATGGACGAAAAGCTTGCTTTTAAAATTTTTGTTGGTGTTTTAATGCAAATCCTATTCTGAGATGTCATTCCTTAACTGTGAAAGAACATGTTGACGATCATTTAGTTTTGCAGCGTTTCGCGTTATGATATTGTAAGTGTTTCAGCAGTTCCTGACAATTGTATTAAATTATGTAAAGTTTTCGGGGCCATCGACTTCAGGCAAATGGGATTTATATTTATTTGAGAAAAATCCTCCAACTCGAATACAAAGACGAGAAGAGTGGAATTTTCGTCAATTTTTTTTAACCATATGAGAAAACGTACTGCCTGAAATCGAAATGCTTTCCTCAAAAATGTTTCAGGACTTTAGGTTACTGTAATTTTGTTAATAAAACATCGACTGAAAATAATATTTTCCATAGATTAATTCTATTAAGACCATGAAACATATTTCACGTCTCAAGTGTTTGGTTAATAGTATCACGAGACAGTATAATTACGAATTTACATGTTTGCAAAATCTGAAAAAATTAGTAGCTTCAACTTACATTTGGCAACACATAAATGTGATTGAGAGAAGAGTTTTAGGTTGTGCCAACATACTTGCGAGGCTCGGAAGACGATACAAAACATATGTGCGAAGAACTGACGTGTATCGATTACTTTTATGGGTAAATTGTTGATTTGCAACTGTTCATTAAAGCCGTCAGGGATTGGTTCTAAGGCGTCAGGAACTGAACACTGACCTTATCCTCAGCCGCACGTTCGATAATACTCACCAAAAAACCGAGTCCTTAGTAAGCATTTAGGTCAAAGAAAACAGATACACTCATGAGTCAATGATGCCACGATAAATGATCTTTATTACAATGAATCAGCATTTACGATACATGCAAAAGCATTATTACACATAGCCATTTCGTCGTCTATCGCAATAAATATCACAAAAATCAGCATTTTTACATGTTAGTCCTTAAACACAGTGGTTTAAAGTGATATGAAACATATTCCCAGCAGTTTTTGTCATTAATGTACTTTTCCAAACATTTTTGGTGTCAAAATATCTATTAAAATTACAGCAACATTTTGTGTTATACGGAAACGGAATAACTTTTTTTTTTAGTGTTTAAGGGCTAACAATCAAAGAGCAAAAAAATGTATGAAACTGAACTATAGCTTGGAGCAGCAATAAACATATATACATGTATCTCAATAATCAACAATAACAGGCACTACCTTTGTGCGTTTTCATGTGAGTTCGAAGATTGCCAACCGTGCTGTAGGTGCGGGAGCAACCGTCATACTCGCACTCGTAGCGACTGATATGTTTCTGATTGGTATCGGGATCGGTACTTTCGATGGTGATGGTTGCGTGCGAAGGATCATCCGGCATCGAATCATCCTGGCCAGGATGAATTCGCATATAAATCTCATTTGGACTGATCGTGTGATGAATATACCTGTGACAAGTAATACGGCTCTTTAACTATTTATAGACCTAAGAAGTAAACGTTTCCCGTTCACTTTACAGCTGTTTTATTAGTTGGATTTGGCCAAAAACTGTCTCATAATGGGAATACATTAATCATAAGCATTGAGAAATATTCTGTTAATAGATTTCCTGCATTTTCAGCCATAAAATGATTATGTAATAAGAATAAGGTACATACCTTAATAAGATTTTTTCTGGAAAGCTCTTGAGCTTCCGTAATTGTGTTTTTATGTTAAAAAAAATGCAAATTATTCATAGGCATACAAAATTTGCAATGCTGTTATTTCGAATTCCCCAATTTTGTTCAAAAGTTTATTCCAATCATTAAAAATGTACAATACAAAAATCCTAAAAATGTATGTAAATTCCTTGAGCATTGCGCAGCTGCGAGAATTCAGCGTCACGTGAAAATTGTATTCACCCAAGTTCAAATTCAAAGATTCCAATGCCAAATAAACTCGAGCTATTGGACAGCTGTATTATTAATATACCGACTCGCGAGAACACTGACTCAGTGTTCCACTCTGTTTGTATCATCGTTTGTGCCGGCTGAAGATTAAATTTATAGCACCTGCCCCCTTACACCTGTTACACCCGTAACGCTGTTTGCAACAAGCGAAGCTCGGAAACAGGAAAATCTTGGTCTGTTATTGGGAAACACCGGGAGCCCTCGGAGCTAACTCACCGGAATGTATTTTTAGCAGAAGGACGCTAGGTGGTTACTAATGTATTCTTGAGAAACATCATCCCACAATTTATGCCATCTGACTCGGTCACAATCTCATAACTCGCGCTTCACCCAAAAGATTTATTGTATGCAAAACCGGTAAAACGCAAAGAAAAAATGTGAGTAAAAGAAAAAGGAAAAAAAACATATCTCCGCGATAGATAAATCGGCGATAGCTGCGCGCGACAAAATAATCGAACATCAGCCGCGCAGCCACGAAACAACAACACGAGGCGATTTCGTGCGATCGTCGGGTCGAATTTTTCGAACGAAACAAAAGACGAAAAAACACCTACGATTTCCTGATCGGGATATTGTCAAAAAGTTTCAATTTCAAATCGCGGGCTAAATGTCCTTATAAGGGAAGGGCAGGAAAGCACCGACGGCGACGGGTGACAAGAAGTGCGGGAAACGCGGGGAAAGCCGGAAAGTCCCGCGGCAAGCAACGCGCGTGGAAAATCATTCGTCCCCCGACGTTGATCGATGATACTCATTGAAAAATCACTCACCCCGTGCTGTCATCGGGTAGCTTGACGGTGGACGGCGAATCCTCGTCCGAGTATTTGCCATAATCGAAGACCGCCGACGACGACTGGTCGTAGGCACGGCCGAAGCTCGCGAGATCGAGACTGTCGTCCAGGCAATCCTGGAGATCGTGAGTCACGAGAATCCCGTCGAAGTTGCCGTCGATACCCTCGACATTTCCAACCTCGCCGAATTTTTCACTTTCCCACGTCGCCATACTTTTTTCGTGGGGGCCGTTTCACAAACAAGTCCCCCGACACTCGGCCCTCTCACTCGCTCGCTCGGTTTCCGTCTCACTCACTCCCTCGCGCGTCTTCGCCGTCTCGCTCTGTCCCTCTCGCACTCACTCTGGCTTCGTCTGTCTCACGTATATCGTCGACACTCGTGTTGAATCCGACATGTGGTGGACCTGTGTGCGAGGCCGTGGAAACGCAGGATCGAGGAGAAATGTCGATCGATTTTCTGGATCCCGCGATAACGAGCGATACCTCGCGGCCGTGGGCGGTATCCGTGGCTCGCCGACTACTCGGTCGGTAAGGTAGCGCGACCAGTGATGAACCTCGCAGCCTTCACGGCGAACGCACTCTTCGACAGTGAGAAAAGTGGATACGTACGACGTCGAAGTTGCCGTCGACCCCCTCGACATTTTCAACCTCGCCGAATTTTTCACTTTCCCACGTCGCCATACTTTTTTCGTGAGGGCCGTTTCACAAACAAGTCCCCCCGACACTCGGCCCTCTCACTCGCTCGCTCTGTTTCCGTCTCACTCACTCCCTCGCGCGTCTTCGCCGTCTCGCTCTGTCCCTCTCGCACTCACTCTGGCTTCTTCTGTCTCACGTATATCGTCGACACTCGTGTTGAATCCGACATGTGGTGGATCTGTGTGCGAGGCTGTGGAAACGCAGGATCGAGGAGAAATGTCGATCGATTTTCTGGATCCCGCGATAACGAGCGATACCTCGCGGCCGTGAGCGGTATCCGTGGCTCGCCGACCACTCGGTCGGTAACGTAGCGCGACCAGTAATGAACCTCGCAGCCTTCACGGCGAACGCACTCTTCGAAAGTGAGAAAAGATGATACGTAGGGTGAATGCACTAGTAAAATGAACAGTTACCAGTGAATGAACACATTTCTTATGCAAACGAGATAATTTTTTTAGCGAATGAAAAAAATTATATCGAGCGAAATCTTAAATTTCATCCCTTGCGAAATACATTGCCGGACATTTTTTTTCGGGTTATTAACATTTCTTAGTAAAACGATTTCTAAAAACTGTAAAAAAACAACACTTGTTTCACGTGTCATTTGATGTAAGATAAATGTATTATTAGTATTCAAAATCAGCTAGAGTCTGAGATGCCTTTGATGTCTTTTGGATTTGTATGTTATCGCGACGAACGCAAAGTAGGCGAAACGACAGCGATATTGCCACGGCCGTGACTCTTACTTAAGGCTATGTGCGAGGCAGCAACAATAAGCCGAGTGTTCTACGCGTCTCGGCAGTAGCACTGCACGAGGAGATAGGGAACGCGCATCGCGATTCGCGCCGCCGGAGCTGCGGTCGGCGCTCATGCGCACGTGACACCATTGCAGCGCAGGGCGTTCGATAGAAATATGTTAGCCGCACATAGTCCAGCACAGTCCAGAACGGTGTTCACGTCGCGTGCGAACGAGACGCGTTTTTCGACGAACCGACGAATCTCGAGACGTCCACGATGACGGAATATCCAAAGCAACACGTTCTCTCGATTCAGAGTCACGTTGTGTCCGGTTACGTCGGTAACAAAAGTGCCACCTTTCCGCTGCAGGTAAATCCATCCACAAGTGCTTCCAAAAACTATATCTCGTACATCCTTTCTTCTCAATGCTGCGCTTTTCACTTTCCTCGTGACCTTCATCGGCTCAGTCGGTAATAACAACAATTTATCTTGTTTTTTTTTTAATTTCTCGAGGAAATGTACATTTGTTCGGGAACGTTCGATATCCTAGTGTAAATACTATTACAGTTTCAGTTACCGACTGCGATACATTTCTGACGTTATAAATGCAGCTCGGTCGGTGTTAAAACTATCGCACGCATTATGCGAAAAAAACCTTTTATTTATGCAGAATTATGAATTTATTCGAAAATGCGTTTTTTCGCGCTTTCCGAGGTCCCTCGATGCGTTATCAGCTGTTATCTGCTGTCACTTTGTATATCTTATCGTAAATTTGTTATTTTCAATTACAGCTCTTGGGCTACGAAGTGGATGCAATTAACTCGGTACAGTTATCCAACCACACGGGCTACAAGGTCGTCAAGGGACAGATATTAAACGACGGGGACTTGGGTAAGGGTAATAATCCGAAAATCGGTGAAATGTAGATTTTTTTTTTTTTTTTTACTATTTTGGACTGGATTTGATTGTTAATATTTTGTTGTTTAGGTACTCTGGTTGATGGCCTGGAGCAAAATAATTTGGACTCGTACAGTCATCTGCTGACTGGCTATGTCGGCTCAGCCTCCTTCCTCAAGCGGATTGCCCAACTGGTACCTATACTAAAAAAGAAAAACCCAAACCTGATTTATGGTACACATATATTTGTTTTATAGTGAATTAATTTTGCTTTAACTTCAAACATGATTATAATTGAGTTTTTTTTACAGTTTGCGATCCAGTGATGGGTGACAATGGAAAGATGTATGTTCCTGAGGAACTAAAGGATATATACAAAAAAGATATAGTTCCTCTAGCAGACATCCTGACACCAAATCAGTTTGAATTGGAGTAAGAAGCGAATTTTGATTCCGTGCAGAAAAAAACACTGATTATAATTGAGTCATTCTTTTGTGACTGTTTTTGTAATACATATTTTTATTAGGATTATGCCAACATTTTAATACGTTTTATATGTTTTTTAGACTTTTAACCGGAAGAAAAATAAATACGATGGACGATTTGAAAGTCGCCATAGAGGAGTTGCACGGTATGGGCCCAAAGACCGTTGCCGTCTCGTCGACTGAAATAAACGACAAACTCACTGCGGTGGTCAGTAGCGCAAAAGGTGCGAGCTTAATATTGTTAGGTCGCAGAATAAATGGAGAAACGTCACGATTTATTAGCCACTAAACTTGCAGTCTTTCGTGACTAATCTATTTGAATACCGATCAAGCGAGACTAATCACGAGCGTGATAAGATGAAACTGCCAGTGATTCTGTCGCGTCATTGAGCAAACAAGTTCTGAACATGCAACATTTTTATTGACAGATAAAACAAAGATAAAGATGGATATTCCCAGAATACCGGCGGCTTACACTGGATCCGGGGACCTGTTCGCCGCTCTGTTTCTCGCACATTCGAACTTCGATGCGAGCGTGAAAACGGCTTTGGAAAAGACGATAAATACGTTGAACGCCGTTCTCTTGAAAACTCGCGAAAGCTGCCTCGGTAAGTTTTCACGATACGAGTCGCCCTGTTGAAAAGTGAAGATCGCTCGTTGCTATCATGATTATTCTTTTTCTCCGACAGCCAATAAGGACGCAAAAGCGCAGGAAGCGAGAAAGATTGAATTACGACTGATTCAAAGCAAAGCCCTCATCGAGAATCCTCCGACCAAACTCATCGCCGAGGTTTTATAGTGAAACTTGAAGGACCGGAAGCAAGATCCGCCGAACTTAGACTAAGTTGGCTGAAGGGCCTCGACCCAACCGTTCATATCGACAATAATGAAACAATTACTACTCGCGTTATGAGAAAGTCGAGCTATATTTTTTTGTTCTTGCGAAGTGAATTGAAGTTGCAAATATTTACAAGTAACCGCCAAATACAACATAAATGTAATGTAATGTAACAATAATGTTGAACCATATCGACGTGAGATGTTTAAGTTTATCAGAAGTTTATCAAATCGGGTGATGGGTATTTTGGCCGCGTTTATATGTATAATAAAATAAAGTAATTTAAATTACTGATCAGAATGCAGCGCATTCCAAATATTGACTGTTTACTGTAATTAGTTTGGCTTTTGAACAGCTACTCCAACGTTCGGTTTAACACGAGTTGAACTTATGTCCGGGTTCAAAGGGACCACCAAGTAATGTATATCACGGCTGGAAAATGTTATTATTCATAAAAATCCATCGATCGTACGATCATTGGATCAGTCTTCCTTAAGGGGAGAAATACCTTTAGAATTTTCAAAAAATTAATTTTTTTTACATATTTCGAAAATGTGATATCCAAAGAATATACTGACCAAATGAAAACTCGAAATATTGATTATTTGCGGTATTATCGCAACTTCAAACGCGATTATCTCGAAACTACTTTTTCAAAAACTGCTCGTGCTGTAGTTCAAAAAGTTATTGACCGATTTCGATGAAATTTTGGGAGGTTACTCTCAGTAATATTATCGGAACGATGTTTTTAAATTATTTATATACGAAGCGTGTATATAAATAATTTTTTTGGGGTCTCATATGTCGAAAAAATGGTCGAAAATTCGACCTTTGGAGTAAGAAGGCTCCCAAATTTTCAATTTTGAACTTTTTCATCATTTTTTAGATACATCCATCCCCTTAAAAGTTTATTTAAAGCACAATTAAATTGACATATTTCTCTGTATGTGCCAAATTCGACGTCTCAAATTTCTCTTACCTTCGTAAATCTTCACGAACCCAGCTTTTCAGTAGACTTTGCAACCATTGCACATTTTCGCTTGCGCCTCGCAGAGAGCAAAGGTCGGAACGTAGCGGAAACGCGAGGGTCGATCGATCGGCCGAAAATAAAAGTGCGCGCACCTCGTGCGATCACCATAATCGAGGAGCCTGTATACGAAACGGCACATCGCCCACGCGCATCGCGTGGGGGGGGGGGGGCGAATATCCCGGGCGCGTTCTCCGCGCCGGGTAAACCGAGGCCGATGGAAAGTGGCGTAATCGCGGGACGCAGATCGCCCAACCGGAGCAGAAGAGCACACACAAGAAATCCTTCCCTCTCCGCGGCCGCACTTACGTAACCACTTGCTGCGCCTTCGGTGCAATCCCGTATCTCTCGGCGCGTCTTCCGTGCCTTATACAAGCGCGAATGAATAGAACAAGGAAGAGACGAGGAAGATAACTACTCTCACCGCGCGCGGTCCCTTGAGAAGAAGAAGAAGAAGAAGAGCCGGGGACGAGAGAAAAAAATACCCTATAGGCTCTCAACAGGATCGCGTCACTCTCGATTCCTGTTTTCCTGTAAACAAAATCATTAAAAATGCAGTAAGAGGTAAAAGCAGTGAAAAAATTAGTGAGAAAGAACTCCATTAAGGGGAGATATATACCTGGAAACGAAAAAATGGTAATTTTCGAAAAATTTTTTCAGGGAAACTATTGGAACTATCGCGAGACGAAAAAATCAAATAGAATATAAAAATAGATACTATTATCTAGTCTTTGTCATAGCCGATTAAAAAAACATCGATTTTTGACAAAATGACGGCCACTTAGACGCAAAGTAGCGATTTTCAAGACAAAATTTGTTCGTATTTTGCACAAAAAAAACTCAGAATCGCAAAAAAAATCCTATGACAAAGACTAGATAATTATGTATACAATAACCATAAAAAAAAATCAAGTTAGTCGGTTCAGTGGTTTTCGAGGTATTTTACGGTGCCAGTTTATTTTACGACACTCCGTACACGACTAAGGTACTCCGTCAATTTGCAACTTTTTTCAATGAAAAAAATTGAAAACATTCTTGAAAAAGTATGTTTTTAACTAGAAAAAAACTACGATCCGATAGTTCCAAAAATTTCCCTGAAAAAAATTCTTGAAAATTACATTTTTTTTCGTTTTCAGATGTACATCTCCCTTAAAAAATAAATTTCACAAAAAAAATATGATTTTTTAAAAAGAAGTATTTGAAAAATTTGATTGTGATATTTTTTTTAGAGAAGTCAAAGACAATAACTCTCACCACTCGGGTCCTGACCCGACGACGAGTACAAGCCGAGAGATAGGACAACAAAAATCCCGCAACCTCGCAACAGGATCGCGTCGCGCTCACTCTCGCTTCCCGCTGCAGCGTATCGTCCCTTTTTTTCCATCGCCACCTCTCCCCCCTCCGTTCGTAGCGCCGAGGGTCCCGGGAATTTATCGGGCATGACTCTGCCCTCGCCCCAAAGAGCCTCCATTTACCCTATCGTGACTCTTCTCCTAGTCTCCTCATCCAATCCTCTGTTTTTTTCCTTTTCCTTTTTCTTCATTTTCTTTCTAATTACAAAGACGCCGCTAGGCGTCCGCGAGCCCCGAGGCGCCCGAGAATTCCGATGATTTACGATTGACCGCGTCGACTGCTCGCTATATGCATTGAATACCATTTTTCTTCGTCGTCACAGATTGGTCGAACGCTGCGGCTGTACAGGTGGAAGTAGAGATGCGAGGTCCATTCTGTGACGGTCAAATGACTGCCACAAGACCGTCAAATGATCGTCAAATGACGTGTACAAAAATGACCAATTTATTTGTGACCGATTCTTTAAAATCGCCGCCAATCACGCGTGTTTTTGGTTTGAGTCCGAATGGTCGATACCTGCATGAAAAAAATTCAGGAAATCATTAAAAAAATGTTCTAAATGCTCGGTAAATGTTATATATCAGCTGGTCTACGTTAAAAGTCACGATTTTCAATGTTCAGCTTCAATATTGACTTACATATTTGAATTCAACGTTAAAAATTTGTGACCAAATTTCTGACCAAAAAATAAAAGACCTTCATTTCGGAACTAGATAGGTTTTTTGGTCATTTTTGGACCGTCACAAGACGCTTGTCGAAATGACCGTCATTTTTACTTCGACTGAATGGGCAAAAAAAATGACATCACAAGACCGTCAAATGACGGTCATTTCTTCGTCCTTTGACCGATTTTAAAAATGACCGTCATTTCGCATCTCTAGGTTGAAGTTACCTGCAAGTGGAAAGAGAAAAAAGGAATAAAGAATAAAAAGATAAATAAAAAACGAGGGAGGTGGCTATTTACGAGAATCGTAAAGAGCGTCGCAAGACCCGCACAGTTACGAAGCTGTTTCCGGCTCCGGTTGACACCGGGAGAGCACCGCGCGCGCTCACTCGGCGAGCGGGTCGCCTCTCAAACTCTACGGGACATTGTTGTCCGAGGTCATTCAACGACGGGTTGAACGTACCAGTGGCGCTGCTACGATTCTCTCCGTGTCTGCCCTCTCGCTTTGGCCTCCGCTGCCGCCTCTCGGTTTCCTCAGTCATCGTCTACCTGTCGTCGTCGTCGTCGCCGCCGCCGCCGTCGTCGTTCTACCGAATCCTGCGATCCGCGAAGTCTCGCTCGGAATCTTCGTTCATTCTCCTGGCAATTGATGCCGCTGGCTCGACGCCGCGAAAAAAACGGAGACAATCCGACGTTCATTCCGCCGCTGTTTCTTCTCATTTTCACCGTCGGTCTGCGAATAACCGAAACAAGAACAAACGAAGAAAATATTACCTAAATGTTGTCGTTAGGTTTTTGGGTCGGTTCGCACTGAAGTTGAGAAACTCTTGTTCTTCAAAAGCACTTTCTAAGGATAAACTATGAATTTTTACAGATTTTTTTTTATCAATAATTGTAGGTAAGGTAGCGCACAGACGAAAATGACCCTCCTTCGTGGATTGGGTGTGCCGAAAAACCCATCATGGATTGAGGGTTAAACATTTTTGTTTCATTTACTATTGCACCGACTTGTATAGATTAAAGAGAAGAATTTTATTTCATCCAAAAACCATTTATTTCCACGAAAACAATTATTATCTCGATTGGTGCAGACCAAAATGTCATCGAAACAATATTCACGGCGATGCGTTAAAAGGGACGATTGCGACCTTCGTCAATAAAAATGCGCTAAAAAAGAAAACAAAAAAAAAGGTCGCCAGCATTTTCCGTAACCCATACATAACCTGCTCTATAGTTCGGTAATCGCGGATATAATTTGCCTTCGTCAATAAGAATGCGCTAAAAAAGAAAACAAAGAAAAAAAAGGTCGCCAGCATTTTCCGTAACCCATACATAACCTGCTCGATAGTTCGGTAATCGCGATATATAATTTGCACCGTCGGTCACGAGCGACAGTTCCGGCCGTCGGTAACGGGCCAATCGCGGGCGCCGATCTCTCGACCCGTATATATAACCCGTCTGTAACAGCGCATGATTCGGTGTACACAGACGCAACGCACACCGAGCGTAGTACAACCGGGCGCAGTGATAGACGCAAGAGCAACGGTAATACTGTTACGCTGTCCCTTGTAGTCGCTGCCGCTTACGCACGGCGGCAGCGCTGAGAGCTGCGCGATATGCCGGGTGTTCCCTACTTCTTCTGCATTCGTAACAGAGAAAATAATGGCTCGTCTCGCGGGCGGAAGTACATAACGCGCTCTAGTCGTCGTCGTCGTCGTCGTCGTTGGGTCTGTTGCGGCTGCTTCACGGCGAAGGCGCGGGAGTGCCTTGACCCTGAGAGAGCGAGAAGGTGCATTCACTCGGCTCTCGAGTCTCGAGTCTCTTTCTCTCTCGCGCCGCGAGAGAGTGCGAAGGCTCGCTGGAACCGACGATGAAAAGTGCGAACGTCGTCGTGTGTACACGGCCGCCGCCTCCGACTCTACTATTCCGTCTATTATAATATACCCACCACTGGTGTTGCGGCGCTGCTGTTGCTGCAATGCAGCAATGGCGAGAGATACGCGTAGCAAACGCTAGACAGCGTTGCGTGGTGTCGAGATAGGCGGCGTGTAATCCGGGTCGAGTTCTACCTACCTTGTCCGTTGACTTTCCGTCGCTCTCCCCGCCCGAAGTCGCACACAACTCTCGGGGTCGGAGTACGTCTGAATTGCGGAACGGTAGACGGGGTAATGATGATAATACAGGAGAGAAGACGTGAAATGAAAGGAGACGGAGGGGAATCGTTAAAAGGATCGTTTGGGCTATGGAAATATCGTTAAAGCAAAAGCGGCGGAGATAAAGATGAAGATGATGACAAGGGTGGGGTTCAAAATAGTGAATTACTAAAATAACGAATGGCTAAAATAGCGAATTTAGAAATAATGAAAGTTCGAATCACGAATGGCTATCATTATGAAATTCACTATTTTAGCCAATCGCTGTTTGGATTGTTAGCAATTTTGACTGCCTTTTAAAAAATGGGGGGTCAAAATAGCGAACGATCCAAATAACGAATGGCTTAGACAGCGAATTCCGTAATGATGACTAATCTAGATGTAGACTTATATTATTTTCAAATTGACTATTTTCGCAATTCACTATTTTGGTCATTCGCTATTTTGACCTCCACCCGATGACAAAGATACAAGCAGAGATAAAGATGCGGATGAAGATGGCAAAGATAATTAAGACGTCGCGAGTATGACGGACAAAGGACAGAAGAGACGAGAAAATCACGAGGACATATTTCATTTACATAGTATTACATAGAGTCAACAGCTATAAACCTGCTTTCGTCGAAGAAAAAAAACACAAAACCCAACGAAATAATCCGAGTAGAAGGAGAAGGAGAACGGCGATAGAATAGAACGAAGCAACGGACGAGAGGACGGTAGACGACAAGGACACCTCGGGCGAACCGAGAGACAATCCTACTTTCGTTGCAGCGCCGAGAGAGGGAGAGGAGTAGGCGTGAGGGAGGAGGGGAGGGGGGGGGGGCTCTGGAAGAGGGAAGGAGGAAGAATAAGAAGAGCAGGAGAGACGGAGGAGATAAAGAACTCAACCGGCCGTGCACCCCATCGGCGCGTCGAGCGAACCGGTCCATTCGCCGGGCGCTCTGCGCGCGCGCGAAGAGAGGGAAAATCCCAGAGGCGGCTGAGTTGCCGGAGCGGCCGGCGAAGAACGGCTACGGCGACGGCGGCGGGCGGGCGGGCGGGCAGGAAGAAGGACGAAGGAGAGAGACGCGAACGCCGGGCGAGCGAGACCGAGCGAGACAGCCCGAGCGGTGAAGTTCACGTCCAAGGAGAGAATGTGGGACGATGCCCCGCAGTAACCTCCATCAAGGATGGTCTTGCCATCGGTGCTGCTGCTGTTGCTGCTGCTGCTGCTGCTGCTGCTGCTCGCGCGCAACCTCGGCGCGAACAGCAGCGGCGCACGATCCCCGGTTTCACGATTTTATATCGGTGGGTTTGCTGCTGCTGCTGCTGCTGCTGTTGCTTCTGTTGCTGCTTTCACACACACTCGGCGAATCTCTAGACGCAACTGTACTCGATCTGCGCAGACGCGTTAAATGTGTGTGTTTTTTTTTTTTTTTTTTTCGAATACGAAGAAAACTAGGAGACAAAAAATGTTCTCGCGACTGTCTTTCGAAGACGTTTGGCTTTAGGCTGTTACCTGTATAGAGTGTTGAAAATATTTTGCAAGAGCTTCCATTACGAGTAGATGAAGCCTGTTTGTTAAATTGATGTAAAATTACAGCATTTGCATTTGCATTTTTTTTTTAATCACATACAAATTTGGAAATTTAATATCAAAGTTAAGAAATGCTGTTGTTGCTGTTGCTTCTGTTGCTGCTTTCACACACACTCGGCGAATCTCTAGACGCAACTGTACTCGATCTGCGCAGACGCGTTAAATGTGCGTTTTTTTTCGAATACGAAGAAAACTAGGAGACAAAAAATGTTCTCGCGACTGTCTTTCGAAGACGTTTGGCTTTAGGCTGTTACCTGTATAGAGTGTTGAATATATTTTGCAAGAGCTTCCATTACGAGTAGATGAAGCCTGTTTGTTAAATTGATGTAAAATCACAGCATTTGCAAACGCGGTATAAAAATCGGGAATTTTACTACACACGTTTATTTAATTTAATACATCAGTTGATTAATCAAATTTCTAGTAATTTAAATTCACAAACATTTTTAACAGTGTAGCTGTCGGTAGATGGTATTGTTATGATTATTGTCGGGGCTAGAATTTTCGAGCGGGCGAGGATGATGGGTCTTTTCTTCGGCTTTCATCGCCGTGGTCCGTGGTCAGGGTTATAGGTGTTTTTTATGATTTCGAGGTTGCGCAGGTTTTGGGTGGAGGGGAACGCTGGGGATTGTTTTTTTTAAATATCGAGGTACAACTTTTTGTTGCGGGTTTTTCTAAGTTGATTAGTAAATTTATTTTTCGTTGCTCGGAGAGGAATACGAATATGTCGATTGGCCTTAAGATTAATCCAGTGTAGTTAACCTTTCTATGAAAAAATAATAATTAGACTATATAGAAATCTATCTGCAAATTCCCTTCTTTCCATTAATTAAAACATAAATCTCGATTTTTCCTTCTAGTTAAATAAACAACCTAATATCATTTGAAATTTAAAGGAAAATTATTTCTCACGATAAAAAATATTCTTGCCAACTAATTTGTTTGACTCCTTCGCAAATGTAATTTTCTCGGCTCGTCCCTTCTGCCGTTCAACTGTTTTATTGTTTGCCCGCATCTTCGTGTCGATTATCGCAATGATCGTCTCGCGCTCGTGCGTCCCTCGAGACGCGCGCAGCAAGTGTCTACGTAGGTGCGTCCACTTTACTTTACTTTACTTTACTTACCTCTCCCCCCCCCTACCTTCGCCACCTCGTTGGTTGGCACTCGCGAGCTTTTTTATCGCCTGCTCTCGAGAGTCAGCGAGGCCGAGAGACAGAGAGAGAGAAACGGAGGAAGAGATGATGATCCCCCTGGTCCCCCTTCACCCGCGGGATCCGCGAACGTCATCTCGCGGTTCTCCGCTCCTCCGGGGTCGATGCCACCGAGGACTCTCGCGCGCGGTCGCCGTCGGACCTTTGCTGTGCCTCGGCGAGACCTTCGGTTTCAGGCTCCACTTGCGCCCACAGGAATATATAAACGAAGGTCATCGCCGTGTTCGGGCCGTTAACCGACGACGCTCCGAGGCTCCGAAATTTTCGGTTGAATTTTTTCGAACGTCCGTCCCACTCGAACCTGCGAAAATGAATAGTAGGGTAGAGTGGGGCGGGATGGGCCCCTTAAGGTGGGTCGATCATCAGAGGCACCAAGATAGAAATCTATATTTTTGATATATTATAAAACTGCATCAACTTGACTTGTAAAATTTGAAGAAGGCCAATTTTTCTCATTATCACGAGAATTGAACTGTCTGGTCGGTAAATAAAAATCGACAGGTCACCGAAAGTCTTACAAACTTTAATTACCAATTAAAAACCCATTTTTGTACCCCCTTAACCTATTTTTCGTGCCTCTCTTGGAAGACTTGTTCCCCTTAACTACACAAAATGCATATCATCGTTCACTTCGTCCACGTAAAAAAAAAAAAAAAAAAAAGAAAACGAAAAATGCTTCGAATAAACTGCATTAATATTCAGCTGTCTGAGAGAAATAGCTTGGCGATATAATCGTCATAAATAATCTTCGACGATTCTGTATTAATAGGAGAATAATTTCACATTCGTTTCTGCTTCGTTTTTTTTTCTTCTCAGCGTCGATGATGTATGCGAGACCTCGCGAATATCTGCGAGGTCGATGCCACCATCTCGGTCTCACTTGAGAGACACGGTGGACGAGTCGACGAACGTCTACGTCTTCTTCTTCCTCGTCGTCGTCGTCGTCATCGTCATCTTCTTCGTCTTCTTCCTTGAGCTTAGAGCCACTGCGAGAAAAAGGTCAGAGGTCGAACCCCCTTGCCAAGCACGTAGGTCGGAGTTTAACGGGACGTATCGATAATCGTGCGTTATTTAACTGCCTCCTCCTCCTTTTCCTCTCTATCCTCCTTCCATACCTCCGGGCGAGCTCGAGATCGAGGCAGAAACTCTGTACGCCAAGAGTCGCCATCATAATCGCAGTCCTTATGCATGAATATATAGGCGCTACGCGCCTGACGCGAGATGAGAGTGCGCGCGCGGCTGAATTCCCCCGGCCTCGCGCGCAGAGTTCAACGGATGCTGGGAATGTCGTATTATGTAATTATTATTCTCCTGGTGCCAAGCGCGCGGAAGGCGTTACCGGTGTAGACGTAAGAAGAAACGTCAGAAGGACTCTCGACAGTTGAAAAGCGAAACATTTATCGCGATCGTTGGACGCGCAATCGTCAATTAGCGGTCAATTAATTTTTAAGGCTGCCGCGCCGAGAGCACTTAAATTCCCAGCTGTAAACGTCCGTCGCATCGTTTTGTAAATATTTACCGTAACGATTTAAGAGTCGTTCTTTTTTTTGTTACACATAATCGACTTTTACGAAAGTGATCGACTTTAACTAAGAATCAATTTTAATAGTTATTAAATTATAAAAAATAATTGTGAATATGATATTGAAAAATCGAGAAAATGGTTTTTTTCATTGATACTGTTAAAAAAAAATTCTTTTCTTTTTTTAAATCGTGAACGAACGAGAGGTTCGACTTTTTCTACTAAGGGGAGAAATACCTTTAGAATTTTTAAAATTTCTAAAAGTATTTCAATTTTTTCTTTTACAAATTTTGAAAGTGTGATACCCAAAGAATATACTGACTAAAGGAAAACTAGAAGATCGACAGAAAAATAGTGACAACCGCAGCACTTTTCGATGTCGCGGAAGACAGGTGTCCGCAGACCCTTAACAACGCCGCCATTTTGTTAATCACCCCAACAAAAAAATTCTTTGTTAAACTTGACAGTTATAAGAAACTCATGTGCAAATTTGAAAATGATCGGATGATTTCATCCCCTCCAAAAAAAATTCCGAAAAATACTGTAGTATTTATAGTTGATGATGGGTTGGGAGAAACAACTCAATCGGGAAAGATGAAAATAATAACTTTAATAACTTGGAAACACATTACAGCGTACACGTCGTTGTTACTGCCGGTCGCCCGCGCGACGCCATCAGCCTCGCTCGACTTTCGCGTGTCCTCCTCGACTCTCGTCGTCCCGCCTTTCCGCGCGCTTAGCGCCTTTTTTCGCGCACCGCTTTCCGCGCGCATCGCAGCGCTCCGCAACCGGACGGACAGTGGCGCCCGCGTCGCTCGAACGCGACACTTCGCGGCGCGAACATTAAAACTAACGCATCCTACATCCGGCCGTCCTGCAATGACATACGCCCTCGGATGTCTTCATTCTTCTCGCATGAATCGACGTCGTCGTCCTCATTATCATCTTCGAAATCGGTGTCTTCAGCCAACCATGGCTTCATGTGATCAGCTGCAGTGGACGTCTGTTGAGGTCCCTCGTGTTCTCCTACCTTGTGCACGAGATAACGATTGTTACGCAGTGCTTTAATGATCTCGTATGGACCAAGGAACTTCGCGGCAAACTTGAGCCCTGGGCCTTGTTGCGTTCGCCGGACGGCAACCAGATCACCTTCGCGATACGGCTGGGCCGCCTTTCGTTTCTTATTGAAGCTCCTTCGGTTTTCTTCTTGCACCTTCATGATCTTCTGCGTCGCCTGCTCACGTAGTTCGTCTCGATTTTCTTGAAATGTAACAGCCCACTCGGCTTCGAGCAGCTCTCGTACGTTGCTGTCTTCGCGCACTCGCGCGTGTGTCCCGAACAACAAGTGGAACGGAGTCGTTGATATGCTGCGGTGCAATGTCGTGTTTAGACATTGCTGAGCGACGCTCAAGTACTTGTGCCATTCCTCGGGCTTCGGCGCCGCCAGTTTCGTCAACAGCGGTATGAGCGTTCGATTAATTCGTTCTACTTGCCCATTTGCCCTCGGAATTCCCGTCGTCGTCAAAATGTGCTGGATGCCTTCGTCTTTGCAATACGTCTCGAAGTCTCCCGATGTAAAAGCCGTGCCTCGATCGGAGATGATTCTCCTCGGGTTGCCAAATACTGCCGCTTGCTTCTTGAGACGATCGAGCACCTCGCCAGTACCCGTCGACTTCGTCGCGTATAGCCACGTAAATTTGCAGAAACTGTCGGTCACCACAAATATATGCTTGTAGTTTTTCTTCGTTGATGCCAAGGGGCCAAGGTGATCCACGTGAAATGTGTCGAGTGGAACATCACCCTTCCCAATCGGCGACAGAAAACCTTCTTGTTTCCCTTGTTTCCTCTCGGCCAGTATACAGTCGATGCAGTTGTGCACGACCTTCTCAATCTTCGAACGTAGATTTTCGATGTGATAGTCGCGTTTCACTATCGCTTCCGTTTTCGCCACAGAAAAATGTCCTCTCTCGTGCGCCTTTCTTATCACTTGCGAACACATCGCCTTCGGAACGACCAGCCGAATATCGCCGTCGATCTCCTTAAACAACAGTCCACCGCGAACCACGTATCCGCGCGTCTGTCCCTTTTCCGCTAGTTCGATGACTTTCTTCATGTCGGGGTCGTTTTGTTGCGCCTTCTTGAGTCTTGTCGTCAAATCGCCGTCGCTCTCGTCGATGAGCAAGCACGTGGGCAGAGGGTTTCTGCTCAACGCGTCCACGTGGGCCATACTTTTGCCTGGGCGGTGCTCGATCTCGTAATGGAACTCTTCCAACAGGAGCACCCATCTCGCAACGCGTACACAGAGATCTTTCTTCGACATTGTTTGGGTGAACGCGCGACAATCAGTGACGATCTTAAAATCTATTCTTAACAAATAAACTCGGAATCGTTTTAGCGCTTTGATTATCGCGAGCACCTCGAGTTCGTAACTCGGGTATTTCTCCTCAGCGGGCGTGGTCTTACCACTCGCGTAATAGATCGGATGCATCGCTCCGTCTTCGCAGCTTCGTTGCAACAAAATCGCGCCATAACCGTGCATCGACGCGTCTGTGTGTAACTCGGTTTCCGCTCCGATTCTGTACAACTTTAACACGGGTTTCTCGATGAGCTTGCACTTCAGCTGCTCAAGCGCTTCTTTCTCTTTCTCCTCGAACTTAAATGGCGTGGCAGCCCTCAAGAGATTCGTTAACGGTCGCGCGATTACTGAATACCCCGGAATAAATTTTCGGAAGTATCCCGTCAGTCCCAAAAACGACTGAACCTGTCGGACGCACGCGGGTACCGGAAACTTTCTCACTGCTTCTGTCTTTCGCTCGGACGGACGGACACCACCATTCTCGATAATGTGACCTAAGTACTCTACGCTCGTTTGCAATAGATTGCACTTCTTCCAATTTATGATCAGACCGTTCTCGCTCGCTACCTTCAAAACGTTTTCGAGTCTCTCTAACCCGGTCTCGTAGTCAGCTGACGGTACTATCAAATCATCCATGTAAACTAATACCTCCCCGTTGCGTATGAGGTCTCTGAACACCGCGTTAACAAACTTCTGGAAAACGGCGGGTGAGTTGCAAAGTCCGAATGGAACTCTAAGGAACTCATAGTGTCCATCGGGGACAATGAACGCCGTGTACTTCTGACTAGATTCGTCCATTTTCACGTGAAAGAACCCGTTTTTTAGGTCGAGTGTACTGAACACTCTCGCGTCCTGCAAAGCGTCTAACTGATCCTCTATCAGCGGGAGAGGATATCTATCCTTGATTATTTTCTTATTAAGCATTCGATAATCGACACAAAGTCGATTCGAACCGTCTTTCTTTTTCGCCAACACGACTGGACTTGCGTAGTCGGATACTGACGGCTGTACAATTCCGTCTCTTAACCACTCGTCTATCTGCGCGTTTACTTCCTCTCGTTCGGCCATCGCAAGCCTTCTCGGTCTGAAGTAGACCGGTTCTTCGTCTTTGAGAATGAGCTTCATTTTCATTTCCGATTCGCGCGTCGGATTCGGTTTGTAGTTATCTATCATGGACTGTACCTTGCGGCAATAGTCGGCACTACTCACGCGAGTCACATCTACGGCGCTGACCTCTACAGTTTGAATCACGTCGATTTGACAAATCTCCGCGAAACCGTCGTCTTCGTCGTTCGGCTTTATAATAGTCGGCTTACCGCGATGCAAAGCCACGTTGACCGTGTCGATAAAATCATTACCAATCAACAGTTTGTACCGCGTCAATTTGTCTGCTACGACATGGATCGGGATTACGTAATTATTACCGTCAACCGTTAGATTCCCGTAAAATCCCCCGTTCGTCGCGTTATCCTCCGTGCCTACTCCCCGAAACGGCGTTACATCGAGCTCAAATCGCGGTGATCCTAGCTTGACATACTCGTTCTCACGCATTATCGTAATATCGCTGCCGGTATCAATAATCGCTTGTATCGCAACGTCGTTAATCAAAACCTCTTTAGAATGTTTACGCCCTTGTGGTTGAGCGATCGCGCAACTACTTTTTGTTGTGTCCTTTTTCGGGCATTTAGAAGCTATGTGCCCATACTCGTTGCACCCAAAACATTTGGCGCCTTTTTCTTTTGACGGACAATTTACACTTACGTGATCCTTCAATCCACAATTGAAGCAACGCTTCGACGTACCTCGATCTTTTTTCTCGCTTACACTTTTGTCGTCACTCGGCGCGCTCTTATCGTCTGTAACGCCCTTACTCTCTTTGTCCTGCTTACGCTTCGCACCGCTGCTCTTCTCGTCGCTCTTCGAGCTCGTCGTCGTCGTCGGATACGTCCTGTCTCGCAGTGATATCTCGTCGAACGCCTGCAAGATCTGATCCCTCGTCGTGAATCCGTGTATTCGTGCCAAATCGCGCAGATTCGGATCCGGAATTCCATCTACTATGTAACCCAGAATTTCCTCATCCGGTATAGCGATTCGATTCGCCATGATCGTCTTCTCATGAACATAGTCATGAAACGTTTCAGTCTTTTTCCACGTTCGCTCCTCGAAGCGTCGTCTCATTACGATCTTATTCGGCCGATGGTAAAACATGCCCCGCAGCCCGTCAAGCAGCACATCCGACGCCATTCCGATGTACTCGGGTTTAGAATGAAACCATTCCGATGCACGTCCCTTCAGCCTCGTACCGATCAGAATTTTCGTGAGATTATCGTCGAGAGCGTAAGCGTCCCTGAGGAATTTCACCTGCTTTTCCCACGTCTCGAAAGTCTCGGCGTTTCCGTTAAAATAACTTAGCAGGTCGGCTACTGCACTCACGTTTACCTTCGACGATTGCGTTGGCGTTCCGCTGATCTCCGAATATCTCGACCGATTGTTTACCTCGTTCGTCGTCGCTGTGTGTATCGTCGCGTCCTGCACGCCCGCGCCCTGCGCCTGACGTAGCAGCTCGATCTCGCGTCGTGCCAAGGCGAGTTCGCGCTCGGCCAATTCCTTCTCTCGTCGATATATTTCAATCTCTCGTTCGGAAGCCGACGATCGCGTCTGATATTCCAGCTCTTCTCGTCGTCGCTGCGTTTCTTCACTGTCGCGGGGTAACACATAATCGTCGCGGCTGTCAACCCCACCACAGGCACCGTCTTTATTCTTTTCGCTCATCGTGTCCACGTATTTTTCACTGAACTCTTTCATCCACTGCGCGTCGGCGTCGTTCAATCGCTTTATGAGGTCGATTTTCACTCCCGTCGTACACAAACCTTTTCGCTTTAAAATGTCTTTTAGCTCGGCAACTGTAAAAGCCTTCGGATCGTTTTCAGACATCGAGCATCACTTCGCGCGTCGTACGCGTCGTGCGTCGTACACGTCGTTCGCGTCGTTCGTCGTGCGCGTCTTCCGCGTCGTTCGTCGTACTCGCGCGCTCGGGCGTCGTTCGCGATCGGGCGCGCTCGGGGCGTCCCTGCGCGTCTATGCGTGTTTATACCGGCTCGCGGTCACGCTGACCTTCCCGGCGCGTCGCTACACTCGTCGTAGAAACAATGTCTGTATCCCCGTCTTGGGATATATCGTCGTTACACGCGCCACGCACAATCACCGAATTTCACGAATCTCGCAAATCGCTCGATCGCGTTACTATTCTTTCCCTGCGTCGCGCGTCGTTCGACGTTCAACACTCGTCGTGTGTTGCGCGTCCTCAGCGTTCGTCGTGCGTCGTTCGACGTTCACCGTGCGTCGTTCGGCGTTTTTCACCCTTTGTCCGTCGTTCGACGTTCGTCGTGCGTCGTTCAACTTTACTTTTCACTCTGTTCGTCGTTCGACGTTCGTCATGCGTCGTTCAACTTCACTCTTTTCACTCTTTGTCCGTCGTTTTCATCTTTCACTCGAGTCACGTCTCGCACATCCCGGACGAGCCCCCAAAAGTTGTAGTATTTATAGTTGATGATGGGTTGGGAGAAACAACTCAATCGGGAAAGATGAAAATAATAACTTTAATAACTTGGAAACACATTACAGCGTACACGTCGTTGTTACTGCCGGTCGCCCGCGCGACGCCATCAGCCTCGCTCGACTTTCGCGTGTCCTCCTCGACTCTCGTCGTCCCGCCTTTCCGCGCGCTTAGCGCCTTTTTTCGCGCACCGCTTTCCGCGCGCATCGCAGCGCTCCGCAACCGGACGGACAGTGGCGCCCGCGTCGCTCGAACGCGACACTTCGCGGCGCGAACATTAAAACTAACGCATCCTACAATACCTATTTTTCACGCTCCTAAAGGTATTTCTCCCCTTAAATTGCAATACAACTGTTTGTGGTACCCGAAAAAAGTGATTCATACGTTCGCCAGTGGCGAACGCGTGTGATTCAATGTCGCGGTCGCGCACTTTCTTTCGAATCGCGTCGCCCGGGCCTCTCTCTCTCTCTCTCTCTCTCGCTGTGTATATACGTACCACGGCTATATGCTACGTAATCGGATTCGGGAATTTCGCGGTGCTCGAGCAACCATCAGGGGTCGACGAACCGTCGGGGCCTTTCGAAACGTTTGACTGTGGACCGCACCGGGTCCACGGAGACGCCGCGCGCGCGGAGAGTTCCGCGTCGCGTGAGTCCCGCGCGTCGAGCGTTGTTGCCGCGGAAAGTCGATGCTCGTCACGGGATTCTCGTTTCTCAGTTTCTATACGGCGCGATGATGAATTCCTCTTAGCTTCCACGACGACGCGTTTCTCCCCTCCGCGCGCGCCGATTGGCTATGGCGAAACTGCAGTTAGCGGAACCTCCGCGTTCGCGCGCGCGCGCGGCAACGTTCACCGTCGTGGACTACTTCGGGCCTCCCATACCCCTTTCTTCTTTCCTCTGTATGCCTCGCTGCACGCGCGCGCACGTTAACTGACCTTCGATTCGCGAGAACCGCTACGGGAAATTTTCAAACGTCTCCGTCCGTGAAAACCTCTCACGTTCTCTGCGGGATGCTGAGTCGTTCCCGTCTGCGGCTGCATTTTTTTTCCAAAATCGCTGCTGCTAAATAAAACAAAGTCTCATTATTTTATCAATCGTAAAATTTCCTGGGATTTATTGAAAAATAAAATGGTATAAAACCTGTTAAAAGTCGCGTTAAAATAACTACAAGATTATAAGTAGGATAATGATAGAATAAAATTATATCGACCCTATTTGAATTCATCGGAATAAATGTTTTCTTTGGGTTATTAAAATCTGAATACACTGTTAAAAATCGACGGTGTCAAACGCTGCTGTTGTGGATTTTTTTCCAGTGTTATTTATTACAGTGACACTTTACAGTAACACTTTTTACGGTGTATAATTAACACCAGCCGTTTCGTTAAATTTTTCTTGTGTTACCGACGAAACATTGTAACACTATTCGCTTTAAAGGCATGAATGCACGTATAATGTGTGATTTTTTAATTATCTCGTGAATAAATTAGTCGCTTTTCTCAGTTTTTATTGCAAAATTGAAGAAAAAAATAGATTTTTTTATTACAGATTCCTCTACCGGGTAATTGATTTGTATTTTTTTTTCCTTTCGAAAATCAAAATTCTGACTAATTCATTAACGAGATTCACATTACTGGCGTCTGTATTTCAATTTTCGCTTCGATCCGTTGATAATTCGCGTACCGATGGGAGACCGCTTAATTATTTTTGAGTGCGCGACATCGTTCTTCGGCATCCCTTTCAATACAAACAATTTCCCAATGTTGCAACCGTAGATTCTCCTGTAAAGTCTGCGCACTCTTCCTGACCTTCCAAAAGAAAACTTTCCTTTCCAGGAAGAATCTAGAAGCCGAGACTCGAAGGGTTTGTGTGCGATACAGGTGCACGGGTATTAGAAAAAAACCCCCGAACGGCGCCCTAGAGTCGCGGCACGAATGAGAACCGATTACGTACGGTCAGGTTTCTCGTATGCAGGACGAGGAATGCAACGCCCGACACATAACTCTCTGCCTTAACCCAGTGGCACCGAGGCTGCGGCGACTCTTGGCGGCTCGGCTCCGTTGCTTATGGCGGTACGACGAACGCTTTTTGGGTCTAGGTCTGCGGAGGGCGTTCACCCCTGTTGTGTGTGTCGCGGCGAGGCTCTCTTGCTGCGCGCTCGCGTTGTTAACACACTTACCATAATACCGCGGCGGCTCTCGTCGCGCACACCATAACCCAGGGCACTGTATTCCATAGCGCAGAGCTCGACGAGGGGAGCGAGGGGGTAGAGAGGGGGGGGGGGGGGGAGAGTTCACCTTCCCCTCCACCGACGAGGGCTGCGGACTCGTGATTCTTGCGGTCCCCGCTACAAAAACCATGCACGCCCACACGAAGCCACTGCCATGATCTTCTTCGTCTTCATCCTCGTCGTCTCTACCTGCTGCAACGGCGGCGACATCCCAGGATAAGCAGAGCCTCGGGCTACGGCTTTACTTTTTAATAGTACCTCGAAGTCCTCTTGAATCGATGAGAGAGAAGTCACGGATCCGGGTATTTTGATCCTGGAAATTTTCACACCTGCGGAGAGAAAAAAAGATCCTTTGGAGAAGTCAAAGGGGATTTTGTGAGGGGGAAGTGGGTTTGGATGAGGGACAAAGATGATTTTTTGTACGAGGATCAGCCATTTGTCAGTTATGTCTTTTTTTTTTTTTTTTTTTTTTTGGATGAAAAAGGTCTGACATATTTTGAATTTGTTTCTCTCAAACCAAGACTTTTTACCTATACCATCGTCCTCAAGTCGCATATTCCGCTCCTGAAAATAATGGTTACAACTAAAAAAAATGTGGCGTTCTCGAAAAATACGGAATCAAACAAAAATGCGATAAAAATACTGACGTCAGTAGCAGGGTCCTATTTTTCGTGTATATTTTTCAGCTCTTGAATATAATGATTACAACTAAATTTCTTAAACCATATTCTGCTCCTGAAAATAATGGTTACAACTACAAAAAAATGTAGTGTTCTCGAAAAATACGAAAACAAACAAAAATACGATAAAAATACTGACGTCAGTAGTAGGGTCCTATTTTTCGTGTATATTTTGCAGCTCCTGAATATAATGGTTTCAACTAAATTTCTTAAACCATATTCTGCTCCTGAAAACAATGGTTACAACTACAAAAAAATGTAGTGTTCTCGAAAAATACGAAAACGAACGAAAATACGATAAAAACACTGACGTCAGTAGTAGGGTCCTATTTTTCGTGTATATTGTCCAGCGGACTCACCCGTTCGGGAATTAATCGTCGTTCCACTTTGTCGAATACTTGTAGTATAACGATTCCACCTGACGAGTTGGGCCACCCAAGTTCATTCACTGCTGACGGGAAGCGGAGATCTTGTTGCGCGATTTACAGCCTCCCTGTAACGTACGAAAACATTCGTGTAGGTGGATGTGTATATGTTAATACGCGCACAGTATCCGTGGGCCCCGTGATGCTCGGCGGGACACGCAGGTTCATCGTTCGCGCGCGTACACCGTACAATCTTTCGCTGCGCGCCTCGAGTTCAACTTTCTCATTCGCACAAGAACTTGAACGTCGCCCGTTGCTTTACGGGTTAAGGTTGCGGTGTCATTGAACCACATTTCCTGGTTTTCCGCGTAATAGGCGCAGCGATAGAGACAGCGCCGGGAGCTCGATTATACGTATAGCGTGCAAGCGTGTTACCTGCGCTCGAATCTTTTACTTTGCACCGTTCACCTACTTAACTATACCCGCGGGAAGATTAAAAAAAAGCTTCTCACAAAAAACGCGACACAAAATTATCCTACGTAATAAATTTTCGGTGGGACCCTTTTTTCTCTATTCGGTAATTTTGTCAATTTGTTTATTTATTTATTTCCACAGACTTCAGTGAAGAAAATGTATTTATAGAGTGATCTGAAATTTGTATACCAATGAAAAAAAAAGATGCATATTTTTTTACTGCTATAGCGTCGCAATTTAACAGCGTTAGAGTTAATTTTCCCTGTTTATTTATTTATTTCCACGGACTTCAGTGAAGAAAATCTATTTATAGAGTGATCTGAAATTTGTATACAAATGAAAAAAAAGATGCATCTTTTTGTTACGCTAGAGTTAATTTTTCCTAAGAAAGGTCGCCCAAGTTATCGACGCTCGATGACTGCCATTATTACTGTGTCACATTGACGTAAATCGAGACGCTATGAAAAGCTTAAGCGGATATTACGCGCAATAGAGGAGCAGAATTTCCGCGTACACGGTATGAAAAAAGTCGTAGGCGCAATGGTAGTAGACATAGGACGAGCAAGTGGCCGTGGCAAATAGCCAAGTTCCGAGCACTGAACCCGGGGACCCAGAACAACAAAACTGTTTACTGTGATACTTTCGTTCGTACAGCGCGCTGCTGTTGCTGCGGCTGCTGCTACGCTCTCCCCACGGATGCTAGCTTCAGCCTATGTGCACTATAGACTACTGGTGTTAGCTCTAGCATATTTCTGCTGTGTATAGTAACAACGATAACAATAATGGCGATAATAATAACAGCAACGATAGCTGAAGCTGCAGACGTCACTGTACGTCACACTCATCTCAAACACCGATATCACGGCGTAATTCAACGTCCTCGTAATACACAAACAAAAATATCGACCGGTTCCTCCTCCGAACGTTCTTGACTTTGACTTTCTCGCTCTGACTCAGTCGCAAAGAATTAAGGTTGCACACGGTGTGTTTTCGTTCAAACTGTTCTGGGGGATTTCCTCAAGTTATTGTTATTTTGTTGTTTTTTTTTCACGTTTTTGTTGATGGGACAAAATGATGACTTCGCGATGACTCATATTTCGATCACTCGCAGATACTTCAAAATCTGAGGTTCGTCCCATTTTAAACCTGACAGCAAAAAAATATGCGATTTGGATAAGTCACTCTTATTAGTTTTTTTCAATTATCTTTTCGTGGTGATCTTATGAAATGTGTTACATTGAAATTTGTTGTAACTGTAATTAGTCGGTTGCAATATGAAAGATACGACCGTTATCAATTAACGCAGCTAGATGCAATTATAGATAGTTACGAGTGTAAAGGTAATATGGTAGTTTCCGGATTTCTATATCGCTGAATTACTAAAATTGACCCAGTCTTTAACACGGCGGGGGATAGGAAGTCATGATCGGTGCTCTAAGAAAAGCGAATCTATAATAAACTGCCAACGAGTTTCCTGTGTATAATTCATTGTGTAAATGACACAAATGGAACAGAGAAATTGCATAAACTTTCATCGCGTCGTTTGCCACTGCACTGACGAGAGAGAAGAGCAGCAGCACCAGCAGCAGCGGTCTGCATTCGCGAAACTATCGCTTGCGTAGTATCACGAGAACGTTAAGCCAACGAGACCGACAGCCGCGATTCTTATTCTCTTTCCAAAATAATGTGTTTCACGCACGGTACGAAAACAATGACGTTGCAATGAATTCAGAAAAAAAATGGTTCCTCGATGCATCTCGTTCAGAGATTTGACCTATTTAAATGAAAAATCAATAACGCTCATAAAGTAGCGTCGTTGAAAATATTCAAGACTGTAGGATTTGTATGGAGCCGTCAGTTCATTCGACTTCGGTCAATTTGATAATTAACACAACCAATTAAGGGGATTTTCACCAATTAGTTCGACGATGCATCCAATTATAAAGAGCGATTGATTTCTATTAAACGGTGATTTGCCAACGAGATATTCACAACCCAATTTGTATCTTTCAACATCCACCAGCGAAAGAAATACGAAAAATCGATCGTATTCAAATAAACAAAAATCCCTCTTTTAAAAAGTTCATGGGAAAGCATTGTTAGCAGTTTATACGTGCTGTGGTCGGTTGAGACTCTCAGGCCGAGTCCAAGTTCACTTGTCCTTGTTATCTTTGACAGTTCGGCCAAAATTTTTTTTTTCAAAATCAACTAAAAAAGGGTTGTAACCGGTGTTTTCAGGGGTAGAATATGCGACTTGAGATGGTATAGGTTAAAAGTCGATATTTTGAAAAAATAAATTTCGTGACCCCGATTTGGGCGTTTTTCGGCCCGGCGGCCAGATCTACGATTTCTGACAAACTGTTCGACCAAAAATTTTTTTTTCAAAGTCGAGATTTGACAGTTTTAGTAATGAGCGCTGCAGCGCTTTTAACCTCCGGTCGCGCGCGTAAATAAATATAAAATACTAATAGTAATTAATTAGTTATGCTCGTTATGCGTAATATTGAGACTCGCGAGAAAAAAAAAAAAAATTTGAAAAATGACACAAGTACTTTCGATGATCGTCGAGACATGTTTACCGAAGCGTTCAGCGAACGGTGGAAAAGTTTCCTAAACGCGCAATTAGGCCGAAATGACGTAGGGATTACCGTTAGCTCACCCAGCGGTGATTTCCGGGCCTGTCGCTTACGAGAGAGGCCCGAGGCTTCGCGGAGAGTGTTGCGTCGATGATACACACAACGCTGGGCCCGGCGTTCGAGCGCGAGAACGTTCGACGTGAATGACCGTGTTGCGTGGTCGCGCTGGTCGACCGTTATCGCGATTATCCGTCGCTTTGATCGCGCATTACCCATTCTAATCGCCAGACATTGGCTAGCGCCGCGCGTCCTCGTGCGATTATCGCTCGTCGAGCGTGCAATTAGGCACTGATTTGGCAAAACCTTCCGCAGTCTCGCTTCGCGAACACCCAAAATCCGATGTGGTACGCAGCTCCGTGAAATCCGACCAAAGCAGAACAGGCCCGAGCGAAATAGTGAGCCTCAGGGAAACAAAAATCACCAATTGTGTATCATACAAGTGCAAATATATTATTTATGTGTTGCAAACAAAATTTCAATATCACTTATGATTATTAGATCTTATGATTAGATGTGTTATGGTCCTCAAAGAAAAGTCTCAAAAATTCGTAATAATAATTAGAAGCGTGCAGAACGCAACCGAACACAACGGTCCTCAGAGATGAGTAGAAGGCTCAGCAGGAACATAAAATTGTCGAAGTAAATGAATGTAATAAGTCGTAGTAAATAAGTGACACGCATAAAAAATTTGAGTATCTCTTTCATCGCATTGTATAGTATTTGATTTTAATTATTTGTTTAAAAAATATATATTGTATGTATATTTATTAATAATTAATGATCTCGTGTTTTCGAACCACATAGTGTAACAATATATGTAAAGGAGAAATCCGTAAATAAATAATATTAATAAGAATAATAATAATGTTACTTGAAGAATTGGAATTATTTTGGATAATACGCCAATTCACCTCGGTTTAACCGAACGCACGCTGGAAACCCGAATTCGCATCAGCCAGCGTGTCACCGACTCTCTCGATCGTTAGTGGAACATGCGTCAGAGGAAAATGTAAGTGGCCACGGGTACCCCACTGCGTCAGCGTGGCCCGCACTCCCAAACGTATACGAAAGTAATAGTGAAGGAACGTGAAAAGTAATAGTCGTGTGCGATCAAGCGATGAACCGACGAAACTAGTTTTTCGTTGATCTTGTTCTTATGCGAGATTAAGGAAAATGCATAGTACCCACTTTTCCTACATTTGCGTAGAACATTTTGTAGAGAAAAAATGGAGTGTTGCTAAAACCAAAAACTGGTTGAATTGAAAAAAATTGAAAAAACTAGCGAATCAATATGAACCCTGAATTTAATTTTTTTTTCAACAACACAAATTTGAATAAATCAACTTTTTATAAAAAAAAAAGATCAACATCTCGTCGGTAAATTTGGGAGAAGGCGTGATTTATCGATCAACAAGAAAGTAATAAGATTACAAGAAATGGGAACTTTTAACAGCCGTGATAACGGGATTTTGATTCTGTTTTTACAAATGCAATTGCCCGCGGCTCTCGACTATGATATACTAGCGTTTTATGGAACCACTTTTCCCCGACAAAATACACAGCAGATGCAGCGCGTCAGGTGCAGCGAACCTGAGGCAACCGCGGAGCTCGTCGCGGCTGCTGCGGCGCGGATAGGATGCGCCTACAACTATTTTCTCCCGGAACAAGGCCCCGAGTATGGACTGCTCCACGGGAGTGAGAAAAAAAAACCATTCGACGAGATTCACCGCGTTCACATGCGGAACATTGACGACGAAACTCGTCTCGAAATGCTCCACTTCTGGCAAAAAAAAAGAAGATTTAGCTTTTAATCGAGCCACTAAAAATCGGCTAATGCGAAAGAGGCAGCCATTAAATCACAATTTACTTCTCAACAAAAAGAGTTCATCCAATTCTTTTCGTATGCATTACGAATAAAAAAAATTCTAGTATTCACGCAGTCACCTTACAATTATTATTATTACTATTATTTACTATCATCGTTATAATTATTACCTCGATAACTAAAAAAATGCCTCTATCGATAAAATCGCTACTGTATCCTATTATTCTATTAATTTACGACCCAAGAACGCAAAAAAACGATCGTATCGTCGCGTGACCGCGTAACTTCGTAAATTTCACAAAAGATTTATCCGCCGTAGTATCCATATCGTAAAAGTAAATATTCGAAGATTTAAGGCGATGCTGGGGCAGATTTTTTTACCGACGGGTCGGTAAAAAAAGTACGGTTTTGTAGTTAACAGAATTCGTTGTTATTTTAGTACAAATACATCTCAAATTGCACAGAATTATGATATCAACATAGGCGCATCGGCGTCCACTCTCATTTTTCGAATCTCATTCATAAAACTGTTTATATAATACAAAAGAGGTAGCAGTCGACAGTTCGAGCGGCCATATTGCTTTTCGATAGGTTTACAAATTTACGATTTTCTTTGATTTTGAAGCGATTTCACCGAAAATTCGAGTGGTCGCCGGTGCACCTATGTTGATATCATAATCCTGTGCAATTTCAGATATATTTGTAATACAATAACAACGAATTTTGTGAACTACGAAACCGTACTTTTTTTACCTACCGGTCGGTAAGAAAATCTACTCCAGCATCCCCTTAACTTGTCGAGGATATATATCACCGCGCTATATGACATCGCAGCATTGAGTTCAAGGAACTCGACGGCGAGTTTCCGTCACACGTTACCGTGTTACACCGTGTACATATATATACGTATGTACTACTCTCGACTCCGTGGATCGAGCAAGACCGCCGCGCGGTGCCCCCTCCGGCCCGGAAGTGCCTCTTCGATACATATTGTCCGAACGGTCAGCGCGATCCGTTCGGCGCGATCGTGAATCGCCCCTGGCTGCCGGCTCCTGTTGGGTCGGCCGTTGTATGCGTGCCGCATGCGCAATTATCCCCACGCGCCGAACAGACGCGTGTGTTCGAGCAACACAGCAACAGCAGCGGCCAGCGTAATGAGAAAAACCGTGGCTCGTCCGCACACACACGGAACGAGCGCGCGAATCCGTTCGTGCGCTGTGTGCACGTCGTACAGTGGAGCGCCGAATAGCCGCGCGCGGACTCGCTGGAACTGAAAGTCACGCGAATAACCCAATTTGAGGTTAGACACCTGCGACTCGGTTGTATCACCGACGAATAATAACAATAGTACACGTGTAAGTAACAGAACGCGCATTTTTGTCGTCCTCGCCGAAATAAATGTAAACAGTCGAACGCCGAATGCGAATTCGGCTCCCTCGGTCGTTGGTGGAGGGAGCTGCTTGTAAGCGGTAAATCAAGATGGCCGCCTGAGATGCGTCTGAAAATGAAACGCGATGAAAAAATGATTCCGCGGATTTCGAGTTTCCGTGGAAAAGAAGCGATTGTCGAGGAACAAGTGGTCCAATTCATTTACCTGGACCAGAGCCGGGCAGTACTTCAAGAACCCGGTACTTGCGAAGTACTGGAAGTGCAGAACTTGAAGTACAAAGTACTTCAGCAAATATTTGAAGTACTGTACTTAAATGTTCAAGTAGATGTCCAATAAAATATGTTTACGAAGTGTAGCTGAAAAAAAAAGTATTTGGTACTTGGTACTTGATTTTTGACGTACTTCAAGTACTGTGTACTTGAAGTACACAGTACTTCACACAGTCAGCACGGTATTTATGATTCTTGGTACTTCAAATACACGAGCACTCCCTGTCCTTATAGTACTTTGTACTTTGTACGTCAAGTAATTTCCGGTACTTTGCCCAGCTCTGACCTGGACCGTCCGATTCCCGCGGTGTAATCGAGGTTCCACTGTACGTACAGCCATTGAGCCAAGTGCATTACGCACACCCGCGGCGTCGCGCGTGCGCGGTGCGTGTACGTGTAGCCGGCGTCGCGCTCGCTCGGCTCTGTGTGAAACGCTGCCGCGTGATCCGGCATTCACATGCACATGCATTCAGGAACTGCGATGCGTGACCTAGTGCCGTTGCATCGCGTTCTACCTTCGAACTAGGTCTTCCTCGTTCCCAACTAAGTCCGCGCGCGCGCGCGTCGAGCGTTGAACGCGCCGGTTGCATCGTCGAGGCGGCGCGCAGGGAGAGGGGAGGGGGGGGGGGGAGAGGTTGGCGATGCAACGAGCAACAGCACTGGTTACACCTAACTCCCTCGCTCGCGCACAATTTTGTAACCTATCTTTCCGCGAGGAGCTTAACGCGAGTGAAGCGAGTCCGCCAATCGCTTCAGCGATCGGCTGAGACTCGCGTGAAACGCGACGCATGCGCAGTTTGCGAGACAGAGAAAGAGCGAGAGAAGAGATAGAGAGAGAGAGAAAGACGTAGAAACTTCAAGATCTCTAAGGCGAACGCGAGTGAAGCGGTTCGCAATTGGCCAATGTCAACGCTTCGAACGCAGCCACTTCATTATAGTTACACCGTCGTTCTCCCGGAGACAGCGACAAAAAGCGGTCTTGATTCGACGTGAAATTAACGAAGCGGGCGACGGACGATACGTCGAGTGTCTTCGCTGCGCATCGATATCGGTTTTCCCCATCTAACCTCGACGGCTCAGCTGCGAGGTCGACTTCGCGAAGTTGGTCGTGGCTGGGAAGTTAACGGGGTTGGCGCACGCGCGCCAACCCCGTTGCCAAATCTGAGTCATGGAATGTTGTTGAAGCACCGATTCCTGCCTAGAGACGCGAAATGACGGTCATTTTTAGAATCGATCAAAGGACCAAGAAATGAACGTCATTTGACGGTCTTTCGACGTCATTTTTTTGCCCATTTCGTTGAAGTAAAAATGACGGTCATTTCGACAATCGTCTTGTGACGGTCCAAAAGTGACCAAAACACCTATCTTGTTGCGAAATGACGGTCTTTTATTTTTTGGTCACAAATTTGGTCACAAATTTTAAACGTCGAATTCAAATATGTAAGTCAATATTGAAGCTAAACATAAAAAATCGTGACTTTTGGGTGGGGGGGGGAGGGGGGGAACACAAAAATGATGAACGTCTGAATCTAAAATGGTTATCATTATGAAATTCACTATTTAAGCCATTCGTTATTTTGACCTTTCGCTATTTTGACCCCCATTTCGTAAAAATACAGTTGAAATAGGGAATGATCAAAATAACGAATGGCTTAAATAGTGAATTCCGTAATGATAACCATTCTAGATTCAGACGTTCATCATTTTTGTATTCGCTATTTTAGCCATTCGTTATTTTGATCATTCGCTATTTTGACCCCCACCCCGTCCACTCGATGAAATTTGGCTACGAGGGTCGAAAACCAGGTCTCGAAATCCACCAACCTAATCTACACGGCAACCGACATAAATTAGCCCAACATCGAACGGTCGAAGTGTCTCCGCGAGTCGCATCTGTCGTCCCGATCGCCGCGCTCGCACCGTCCGCGGTATCACACACGGAAAGTTCATTAAACTCCGAGTCCGCCCGTCGAGGCTGAATTCACCGGCGGAATATCTGTCGTACATTTCGACATTTAAATACCGTTTCTTTCGGGAACAACTCGCGCACGCGCTGCGTCGGCCGTGTGTTTACGTTGCTGGCCGCGAGGCGGTCGATGCTGCTGCTGCTGCTGTTGCTACCGATCCGCGTTACGGGACTTGGTCATAACGACGCGACCCAACGGCGAAGCCGCTCTGTGTCCACAGACGGACGTAGGCTACGCATTCGTCAAATTGCGTTAATCGAGTCATCCCGTGTTAGCTCTACCTCGTTTCCGCACCGTCGTTGCGGTCTCGGTGACCCGAGAAACAGAGAGGAAGAACCTCGCACCTTAGGTACACGATAATAATGGGTTTTGGATTTTATCCCAGAAACAAAAACCGTGCGTCCTGTGCCGGTAACGTAGGATAGCGATGGGCAAGTGGGGAAGAGGAGGAGCGCCTGCATCGTCGGGTTACGTAAGGGCAAAACCTTTTTACATTTGCCGTTGGTTCAGCTCTTTGCTTGACCAACAGATTTACTTCCCCCGTTGCGAAAAGAAAACGTTAGATTGAAATGACGTAAATGTGAACTTACGTCCGTTCTTTAGGGAAGAAGTGCCGTTTTTGGCCATCTTAGTACCCTTTGTGGCCATACTTATGGCACGTATATAACGGTGATGGCCACAAATGGTGCAAAGTGCTTTGAACATTATTTATTAAACAATTATGTTTTAAGCACTGCAAATTCAATGCAAAATTTGCTTCAATTTGTATACAAAAATCTCATTTATTAATTTAAATAGATTGATAGTATGAATTAATATATACATTTTTTAGGTGGTCACTAATGATACAGTGGCCACGAACGGTGCGTCTACCCTCATTTTATAAAAAGCGAGATTAGACGAAAACGAAGAATTTACCGAAGCGGTTGTAAATTTCTGAAATAGGTAAATCTGCTCTTGACATTTGCGGAATAAAATTGAGTGTGACGGCCGTTACTGTACTCTGAACTGCACGAGCTATTTACTAACAGTTTCGTACTTGTGTGTTAGTTATGTAGAGCCACGAGATATGCACGAGACACATGTTTATATATATATAGGTAGACTTATGAATGTGGACTGGCATATGTTCGTATGTACGTGTAGCGCAACGTGGAGAACGTACTTGTGCCCGAGACAGGGTCAATGCCTCGTATACGGAGCAGTACTTGCTGACTTTCCGTATACGCGAGTCAAAGAGGAGGAGAAAGAGGAGGGTATTGGGGGGGGGGGGGGGGGAGGGGGCTCACCCGAGATTCGTGACCGCGTCCGTTCGAGAAGCCGACGACGACGAAGACGACGAGTGAGCGATAAAAACGAATGTGTCACGAGAATTTCCTTTTCAAACGGAATCGACGGATGAGCCGATGCTGCCTGCCGTTGGTGCAACGGCGGCTTATTCTTCTGTTTTTAGAAATTCGATTGCGCCCCATTCATGCGTGGGGAAAATCTCGCGCCGACACTTTTTGTTCCCGACTCCTATCCTAGATGTCTCCACGGTGCGACGTGCGCGCGTCGTCTCGTTGTCTTTAGGACGCAGCTCGTCCGCCCGATAAAACGCTCGGCCGAATCGTCGCTCCGCGCTGCGACTCTGGGATTCCGTTGGAAAGCGGACGGAATTTTGAATCCTAGAGTCCGTTGGCGGTTTGAGAAATATCGATAAGAAAACGCGGCAGTAAAATCTCCGATTCACTGCTACAAAAATTGAACATGATTTTATTTTTATAAAAGGCAACAGAAATAATTGAAAAAATAAAAATTGAAGTCTCGTCAGATTTTATAATCATGGGATATGATTCTAGGTAAATCCCGTAAAGATGCAATTGAAAGTGGGTCAAGTTTAGCAAAAGAAAAAAAGATAGTTAAATGGTCCACTCAATTTTATCCAAGCTCTCTCGATTGTCTTTGCGATACATTCGGTGAGAAACGAATGATCAAAATATCGAATGGCTAAAATAGCAAATTTCATAATGATCGCTATTTTTTATTTATAGACGTTCATTATCTTTAAATTCGCTATTTTGGTCATTCACTATTTTGACCCCCACTTTTGAATGTGATGGTCGTAATCGGCCCTAAAGTGGCCGAAAACGGTACGTCTACCCTAGACACCGGATTTCGCAGTCTCGTCGTCGCGGGTTTCCTGTCCCCCTCCTTCGTTGATGCGCGCGACGTCAAAAACGTCATCGACACGTCTCAGAGTAGGCGGGCCGCGCGGCAGCAGCAGCAGCAGCAACCTCGTCCTGGGCCGCCGTCGCCGCGTGCCGCACGTGATCTCCCGACGTCGCTTGCGGTTCGCGGATTCGCCGCGTTTCTTGGTCTCGACACAGTGCGAGGAGTCGTCGCAGACTCGCGGCGCGCTCGCGGGAAGCAGAGCGGTCGACGACCCCTGAAAATACTCTTACGCATCGTGTGCCACTTCACTTCTGACGGCGACGGCGGCGCGACGATCGCCGCCGCCGCCGCGGGAACGTCGAAAGCGGAGGTGAGCGGCGGCCCTCGCGGTGTGGGTTATTACGAGACGGTCGCGGAGTCGCGTCTTACGCGTCGATTCCGCGATTCCACGACGACGAGTCACCGCGAGTCCAGTCAGACGGCAGCAACGGGGAAACGCCATGTGAACGTCATGTTTTATGAGAATTCTTCACTGAATCATTTTTTTGGAAACGTATTTTTTTTGCATTTCTGAAAGATATTTTTATCCTTTTATACTTAAACTTTTTTTTTATTACAGTTTTTATGGTACTTTCGGACGATTTTTTCATGGTTCTTTTTTTTTCACACATGAACGTCATGTTTTATGAGAATTCGTCACTGAATCATTTTTTTGGAAATGCATTTTTTGCACTTTTGAGACATTTTTATCGTTTTCTACTTCGACTCTTTTTATTCCGGGTTTTCTGGTACTTAAGGACGATTTTTTTCACGGTAGAGCGTTTTTTTTTACTTCGTCGAAAAAGTGGTCTCGATGATCGAGCATTTTTGCTCGGAGATCTCGATTAATGCTGTATTCGATGCACCTTGTACCTCATTTGAGATCGTTAGCTTCCCCCTTCTGATTCTCGGAATCGAAAAGTCAGCGCACCCCGGGGAGTAACAGTACCGTGATATTTGGTGCGTTATTTACGTTGCCGGTCAATTAATTTTCGAACTTCTATTAACATAATTTGAAGTTATCTTACATTTAAAAGGCCACTTCATTTTTAATTAGTTTATTTTAAATATCGTCAAAGATACTTTCCTCAACATAAAGTCTTATTTTTACTCCTTCAAATTTCACTGCACGATTTTTCCTGTCTAGTGTTTCAACGTGTATTTCACGACAAATTTACGACTCTCATTAATCTCATATCCTCATTCCAATTTTCCCGCCTTTCCAACGCAAACCAATTTTCAATTTCATTTCATTCGATTGATGTACTATTTTTTTTTCCAAGTTCTCATGTTCTGCACGATTTTTCCTGTCTAGTGTTCCAACGTTTATTTCACGACAAATTTACGACTCCCATTAATCACATATCCTCATTCCAATTTTCCCGCCTTTCCAACGCAAACCAATTTTCAATTTCATTTCATTCGATTGATGTACCGGCGCTTTTTTATTTTATTTTTTCAAGTTCTCATGCTCCAATCTTCAATCCCGTTTACCGCACAAAGTGCTTTGTATCTCTCCTTTCGGATCGTTCGGGGTCCCCCTCCTCCCACCACCGAAGTTCCCGAGGAGTCAGCGCACCCCGGAGAGTGGTCTAACAGTACCGTCGTGTGTTCCCCTCGTCCTCCCGAACGATCCACGGACTCCCGTCGCTCGACCTAGACGCCGCGTGTGTGTATATATATATACATGTATACACGTGGTATGCGCTTAAGGTGGCGCGTGGGGAGGGGTAGGGACGGTCCCAGCCGTTCGAATCACCGTTCGAAGGGCCCGCACGGCCGCCGCGTGACTCGTCGTAGGACGTAGGACCCGTCGACAAAAAACGAGAGGGTCCGTTTGTGCACTCTCGCCGTGCGAGGGGCATCCTGCTCGCTCGCCTCTTCCTTCTTACCATACCCCTCGTCCGGCCGCTTCGTCCTCAGCCTCCGGCTCCTCCGTTCGCTCGCTCTCGTCGGTCCAAGACGTCGTCGCCGCCGCCGATGGTCCACACTCTAACCCATTATCCGAGTGGGTCGGTAGGGTTCGGTTGTAGGGAGAGTCTTCGTTTTCTTCCTGCTCCCCTCACCTACTCTTCTTCTCGTTAGTCCTCTTTTTTTTCAACCTCCTCGTAAGAGTTCCTTTTTCCCCTTTTTCTTAACCAAGGTCTTCGGCCTGTTTGGTAGGGCGGCGAACCTCGAGGCAACCGTCCGAGTCAGCCTATGGTACTATTACCATAGTTGCCACCCTGTGAAAAAAAGATTCGGTGGATTAACGATGGAAATTTACGGGGGGGGGGGGGGGGGGGGGCATATTGGATTTCTAGCGCAGAGGGAGAACAAGCCGAGGGCGGACGGATGATGGGGTACGTCCAGCGTCGAAATCTTCTATCCAGGATCGAAATAACTTTTTTTTTTCTCAGCTTATTTCGACTTATCCCAGGACGAACGTGAGAAGGGACAGTAGTGAAAAATTGGTGCGTGATGCAACAGGAAACTTTCCTTTCGATCACTTCGTGTTTTCCACAATCCGTCTCACCGATCCTTCTCTCGTCGTGGCTTTCTACAAGTTTCGTGTACCGCGTTACAGGAAACTTCGACTTTGAAACAGGTTTCAAACCCACAGATTATCCCAATATTCCACAGTCTACGAATTTTCTTCGACTGAAAAGAATTCACGCCGCATTCGACGCGCAATTTCATATTACACTGTTAAACATTTTTGTGAATTTACATTACTTGAAATTTGATTCATAATCTTATATATTAAATTTCGTACACGTCCGCAGTAAAATTCCAGATTTTTATATCATATTTCTTAACTGATATTAAATTTCCTAATTTTAATAGGATTCAGTAGAAAATGCTGTAATTTTACATCATACTTGTATGTTAAATTAAATACACCAGTTTATGTAAACAGGCTTCATTTACTCGGAATGGAAGTTCATGCAATATATTTTGAACAGTGTACTTACAGTTACCGAAGACTTGAATGAAAACCGTACTCACGGCCAGCCACAATCTGAATAAAAAAAAGAAAGATTATTCTTAATTAAGTAATTGAGTCAAAGAGCGCTGAGCTATGAAAAAAAAAATGTTCCTAAGAGTTCACCGAACTCCGAAGGTTCTTCTCGTATTATGTATTTATAATTTTCTTCTTCCTGGTTGTACGATTAAGAATTCGCCGGAGACTCGGCGCGGGGGGATCTCCGGCGCGGAACACGCCAACGTCCCGTAGATTCTCCGGCGGCGAGACCGACGAACGCGCTCTCGGCGCACGAATCGAGTTTCCCCTTCGTAAACTCGACGTCGAGCTAACAGTACCGCGACGATGGACGTCGAGCAGCGGGTTCCACGCAGCCGGATACTCGGACTGGGCTGCTGCTGCTGCTGCAGCCCAACTATCGGAGCCTCGCGATGTTTACCATCGTCTCTATGGTTCCCCCTCGAAGGGCCCGATGACTCTCGTCGAGACCAACGGAGAAGGGAACGCGATCTGTCGAACGTCCCAAGACCACCGAGGTTTATTTTGTCTTCTCCCTCGACCAATCCGCGGCCTCCATTTCCTCGCTTTCCTTTTTCTATTTCACCACGAATCCACGATGGCTTTTTACGTCGGTCCGTACGGCGATCGTCTCACCGTGGGTTGAAAATGAAAACGAAAGGTTCCACGGGCTCGTTAAAGCGGATCGGATACCATCTGAAATTTCTTACCAATGCGCTTCGATCGAATCGAGACGATCTCCGTATTTTTTTTTAACCGGCATTGAGAACCGTTATTATTATCTAAGACGTACTTACGTACTTACTATTCGATAGAGCAGCGGAGATTATTTTCTTCGTCGTGATATATCGCTCGAGAAGATTCTCTGAGTTAAGCAACGTTTAGATCTGAGTCTGGTAACCGGACTATTTACTGTAGCAAACCGAAAACAAAATGAATAAAAATGTTTATTCGCAATTCCGACATCGTAATTTTTTTTAACACCAATTGTGTAAATTCTGACTTCAAATATATGGGAAAAGCTATTATGGGAAAAGTTATTACTAATGAATATTTTTTTAATTTTTTTTGTCAAAAAACACATAAAAACTAATAATCAAGAAAACGCCATTGCTTTCGACAAAAAAAAACATGTACTGGTTTAGTGCTAAGCGAACAGGGACAGCACCATAGCTCAGAATTTTTCATACGATAGTACCAAATGCTTGTATAATGTCACCATTGGAAAATAAAGATATTTTTAAAAGAACGAAAGAAAGAAAAAAAGAATGGAAAAAGCTTGTTTCAAAATCCACACTCGACCTGCGAATTAGTCGCGTTCACCTGCCGAGAATTCGAGCTTAGAAATTGGTTTTAGACGTCGTTCTCTCTCGCTCCGTCGCCGTAGCCGGTGGCGCTGTCCTCATTCGCACTTGCGCGGCAGACGTACGCGGTCTCGAATCTCCCCCCGGTGCTGCGCTACAAGTTCAAGTGTAATGCCCTCGCGGAATCGAGGAAGCGCCGGAAGTACCTGCGAGCGGCGCGTGCTGACTGCGCGCCGGCCGTACGTAACATTGAGCAGCGCGATATAATAGAGAGGCCGCCGTGCGTGTTTGCGCCTGTTGTGCAGCGGACATATATTCATAGGTATACACATAGATATATACCAGAGCTGGGCAAAGTACCGGAAAGTACTTGAAAAAATCAACTAAAAAAGGGTTGTAACCGGTGTTTTCAGGGGTAGAATATGCGACTTGAGAACGATGGTATAGGTTAAAAGTCGATATTTTGAAAAAATAAATTTCGTGACCCCGATTTGGGCCGTTTTCGGCCCGGCGGCCAGATCTACGATTTCTGACAAACTGTTCGGCCAAAATTTTTTTTTTTCAAAATCAACTAAAAAAGGGTTGTAACCGGTGTTTTCAGGGGTAGAATATGCGACTTGAGAACGGTGGTATAGGTTAAAAGTCGATATTTTGAAAAAATAAATTTCGTGACCCCGATTTGGGCGGTTTTCGGCCCGGCGGCCAGATCTACGATTTCTGACAAACTGTTCGGCCAAAAATTTTATTTTTCATAATCAACTAAAAAAGGGTGGTAACCGGTGTTTTCAGGGGTAGAATATGCGACTTGAGAATGATGGTATAGGTTAAAAGTCGATATTTAAAAAAAATAAATTTCGTGACCCCGATTTGGGCCGTTTTCGGCCCGGCGGCCAGATCTACGATTTCTGACAAACTGTTCGGCCAACATTTTTTTTTTTTTCAAAATCAACGCGTTACCCGCTGCAGTGACCGCCGTCGGCCCGTGCCCCGTAATGCGGTTTCGTCCGCGTGTCGCGACGTCCCTGCGTCGTCGAGTTGTCGTCGCGTCGAGGCGTCGCGATGTAGGTGAAGTAGTTTTCTAATGACTCTCGTCGAGTCGCCGAGCAATGGCGACGCTTCCACAACGCCGCGGCGACTGCGACTGTGACGGGAGTGATGACCACGAGGAGGCGTCGTTGTCGCTGTCGTCGACGAGCGACGACGTGAAGAGGAAAACACGGAAGAACGCGAAACGAAAACAAAATCGCGGGATATACATGGAGACGAGTGCGCCCGTGAAGGGCGACGACGAGGGCGAACGCGATGCGACGAACTTTGGGCAACGAACTTTGGACGTGTGGAGATTTTTCTCAGACATGTATAGTATCTTTTCCCAAACGCCTTTTTCAAGATGCGTCGATTCGCATCCAGTTTACTTAAAAAGTACCATCGTCTTCGCCGTAAAATAAATACTAAAAATGCTATTCAGTAAAATCTTTTCTAGAAAAAAATAAAAAATAAGGGAAGGGAGTTTGTATGTTTTATGCATTAAAAAATGAACCATTGGCAGAATAGTCGTTTGCGCTCGAATTATCGTACCGATCGAGCTGCGAGCACGAGATAAGCGGAGACTCTCCCCTATTCGCCGCGTTTTCCGTGTCTTCTCTTTAGGCTCGACGGTGGCGCTGCTGCCGTAGGCTACCGATGGCTGCTTCCGAGGCTTCTGCGGCGGCAAGAGCCGCGCGTTGTGCACATATAGCGATGGCAATGCGCTCGCGCGCGCGCGGGACTCGCTCCGCGAGTGAGCGTAAAGTAAACTAGTGCACCGACCCGGTGAGCACGCAACCGATGTAAGAGTATTTTCAGGAGTTCAACGAACTCTCGGCGGCGGCGGCGACGGCGGCGAGCCGCGCATCTCCGCCGACACCGCGCAGGATCGCTGCCGGCACTCACGGTGTCTTACTTATTCGTGCGATCAACACGCGCCGCCGCCGCAGAGACTGTGGCGACTATGAGGAAGAGCGCCGCCGCCGCTCTGTTACTAGCGCCATAGCCGTGCGGATTCACCCGCGAAGATACAAGGGAAATCGAGGATCTTTTCGCGCGCGCACGATTCTCTCTTTCTCGCATTCTCCACCTCGTTTCTTTCCCGAGTCTCCAGGGGGCGCTGCGGCCGCGGACAGAAATAATTTAATTTTCTCTTGTGGAAAAATCGTAGTTCAAGTCTGTCGTCCGATTGATTGCGTTTTTGGGAAAATGTACGTTTTTAGCGAAAACATTTTTAAAACACTGTTAAAAATCTACGGTGTCAAACGCTGCTGGTGTGGACTTCTTCCTAGTGTTAATTATTATAGTGTTAATGGTAGCACTTTTTACGGTGTATAATTGACACCAGCCGTTTCGTTTAATTTAGTCCTGTGTTGCCGACGAAACATTGTAACACTTTTCGCTTTAAGGGCATGAATGCGCGTATCATGAGTGATTTTTTATTATCTCGTGAATGAATTAGTCACTTTTCTCAGTTTTTATCGAAAAATCTGTGTTTTCATTACAGATTCCTCTGCCGGGTAATTGATTTGTATTTTTTTTTTTCGAAAATCGAAATTCTGATTAATTCATTAAGGAGATTCACATTACTGGCGTCTGTATTTCAATGTTCGCTTCGATCCATTGATAATTCGCGAAAAACGGCATTTCTGAACTTTTAAGGTGGAAAGTCGGTATTTCACACTCCTTTACGAAATCGAAGTCTTATTTCCTACGCGCTTATTGGATTTTTTAGGTTTTGATTGTTTAACGGCGAAACGAAGTTTTTACTGAAATAAAAAGTAACGAATTTTTACAATCTTAATTTTGATCGGGCGAGAAAATTATCAGATTTTTTGTATATAACGGATTCGTTAATTAATTCTCGTGGAAAAGATACGTGTTCGGGGGGAAAAAACGTAAATTAGGTTTTATCGCGTACGAGGCGAGGTATAATTTGCTTTTGTCCGAAAAATGTAACTTCGTGTAAATTAAATTAGTTTCTGTTACCAATTACGGTTTCCGTTAGTGATTAAAGTTGCCGAGCGTGTGGCTCGCGTCATTTCGACGCGTCTCCCTTTCGCAGCGCGCACGGAGAAGTAACCTGCACGTGCATTAGAATCCCGATAAAAAAAACCATTTGAACCGTTACGAGACGATAATACGACAGCGTCCGTCTCGCTTTTCGTTCCATCGGTCCGACGTTTTCTGTCAGACGTGTTTTCTTTTTTCTTACACTCCGCACTCGCGGCTCGTTTTCATCGGCGAGTCCGGTGGCGGGGAATTTGGAATAACGGTGCGACGCTAATTTTTAGGATACATTTCCCGTGCGTCCAGCAGACTTTGGTCTATACGAGAATTCCGGGACGCGAGGCGAAAAAACATTGGCATGAGAATTCGCCAGGGAAACGGATGGAAGTGATCTTGTTTATCGCATTTTCCGATTTTGCCGAAAGAAAACGTAAGGAATAGAGCGTAATGATAAGTAAATAAAACAAATAGCTAAATAAGATAGCAAAATAAAAAAATAACACTTAGAAAGTATTCGTTAAATTACAAAAAAGCCCCACCAAAAACCTCAAAAAAATTTCTCCCTTTTTCAATAAAAGGCCAATAAAATAAAATCAAACCTATCATTACATCCACAAAGAAAAACTGCAACCAATTTCATTTAATTTATTCCCGTCAGTCATTCCCACGAAAATAAAAAGTACAAAAAAAAAACAAACAGCTACATAATTTCGGGCTCGACCTACACCTGCGAGCATCGAAATCCCCGCGGCCACCCAGTTGCACTTCCGTTGCATATACCTCCTCATCGGTCTCGTAACCCGTTCGTCCGAGCCGAGAATTCGCCCAGTCCCGCGCCGCCAACATATATACATACTTACGTACATACATACTTACATACCTACATATCTACCCACATATATATCTACACCTACCATAATTCATAAATTACACGTTTGTCGCCGACGCCGGCGCTGGATATCGCCAAGGTGAAGGTAAATTCGTGCATTGGCGATAAAACGCGAGGAGCGATCGAGGCAAAGTCCTCATTCGGCCGCGTGGAGGGGGAAGAAGTCAGCGAGGCTTCTGACGCGCGGGGCCAGCCCCGTGCATAGACATCGTCGTCGTCGTCGTCGTCGTCGTCGTCGACGTCTCCGTCTCTCTTTCTCCGCCCCGCGCAGCGGCAAAGAAAGGCCTAAGCCAAGTTAGTAAGTAGTGCAAGCGTAAGAGTGCTTCGCGAGGTCAGTAACCACTCGGCGCTCCGTTCCGTTCCGGTTACCCGGCGGGCTCTGTGGGCTCGCGTCGCGTTGGCCATTGCTGCTCGCCTATCTTTGCCGGCCGATGTTTCGCGCGCGCCGAGCTCGCCTCGCTCCCCCTGGCCAATCGAAATACGTTTTACCCAGCGCTGAGCCCTCTCATTCTCCTCCTCGGCGTTATTTTCAGCCGGATAAATTATTATGTAAAAGTAAACCGCTTCCCATTGATATTCCGTTACTACGAGGATGCTACGTCTATATGTATGTATGTCTATATATGCACTGTAAAAAAAGTTCCTAAATTCACCATGAAATATAAAATTTACAAATCGAGTGCATGGAATAACGAATTTACATACACTATAGATAAAAATTAATAAGTGGACACTGATTTTTATGAATTTATACCAGTATTAATATACGTGTAGATATTTCACAATAGCTTTTCATTTGAATATTACAATTCGCAATTGAAAGTTAATATACTTATCTATCGATTTAATCAATGATAGACACGTATATACAAATTAATGTACAGTTAGAGATATTCATGGACAGATGTAAAAATTCATAAACAAGTATGGAGAAATTTGTGTGTAATTTGATATGTCAATAACCCGGTGGACCGTTTCTCAGTAATATTTTGAGCTGTTAATATCGTCCTGTTCCTTTTATCGCCGATTTATTGCTTTGCCTTTTTCGACGATGGTACCGTTCGCGCGTACCTTCTCTTTGAGTTCTTTTCGTCCTTTTCGTTGGTTGCTTCTACAATGTTGTAGCCATTTTCACTATAATTCATTTCAATCATTCATTTCATTCATTTCATGTATTTCATTTTTTTTTATTGTTTTCCTACATTTTCATTTTTTAATTTGGTAAGTATTCATACAAGTTAAAAAGATTATCTCTCCAATTTTGTTTCTTTTTAACAATAACAAAAAATTCTGTCCTTTCAAAGTCGGTGGCCACAACTGGACCAAAGGTGGCCAAAACCGGTACTTCGACCCTTCATCACCAAAATTTGTAAATTAAATAAAAAAAAAATAAATTAAATTAACAAATAAAAATTAACAGCATACAAAAGTCGAAATGTAAAATCTCGTCACGCTATTTATACCTGGACAAAAACACCTCAACGTAGTGCAATATCGGCTCGTGGGTGGACGTCTGTATATACCATTCACGTATGACGAGCGGTGCACTCAGCAGCAGCTGCAACGGCAGCACCAAGCGAGAATATATCTCGTGTATGCAGTGGGCAGCATGCTAAAAATCAATGATACGAGGATTCTGGAAGAGATGTAACGTTTACGTGACAGGTTTATCGCCCGACTGCCGTATTGCATAGCCGGCGAGGCGGCAGACGAGAGGGAAAGAGAGAGAGAGAGCGTGCCGCGCGATGCTCCCGGAGCGTTCGGAGACTTTAATGCCCGGAGCAGCGCGCGCGTGCATCGCCCGCGCCGTCGGGTCGCGTACGCTACTCGTATCAATGACGACGACGACGACTGCCTGTGCAACGCTCATCTCTCCGGCTCGCACATATGTTTATATTTATATGCCCGTTCATATGCACATATAACTATGTATGTTATTATGTGTGTATATAAAATGTTTCAGTGCACGTTGTAACGTATATATCTCATTTTTTTATAATAATAAAATATCTTTTTTTTTTTAGTTTAGTAAATAAGTTTTATAAATTAAACTAGGAACAAGGAGCGCAGTTTAGTTAGCACTGCAGCGATCAATCAGGACGCGAATAGTTTGTCAACAATACAAATCTCGAACTTCGATAGCAAAACTCGAAAGTCGATAAATCCCGCCACCAACTTTTTAGGGGAAGAATATTGCATTTTACAAATTAAATATGATAAGCAATTAAATTTATTATGAAAATTTAATGATACATTTTTGCGTTAAAAAAAATATTTATAAGATACTACGTACTATGTATATGTATGAAATATCGCAGTGAACGTTGAGGTGCGCGGACCTTTAGCCACAGCCTCGGAGTGATTCATACCAAGCGCAGCTCGTAACGACGTTAAATAAGACTCTAGTATTGCAACTATTGGAATATATACCGACGGCCGAAGCGGCGCAGCTATTTCCAACGACAAGACAGAAGCACGAGATCGGCGCGATCCTCGTGCGCGCGCTTCCTCCTGGCCTCTCGGGGCCTCTCTTCCTCGTTTCCTTCGCGCGTCGCATAAATGAAATTTGCAGAAATCCGCGCGTCGACCACCGCGGCGCATTGTCCGCGCTCTCCGCGAGCGTTCGTAAACACGTCGCGGATAACAGATAAATCGCGACTCGTTACGCGGATCCCGTGTGCAACGTTCGCGGGGTGTTTTACGATCTTGCGCGCGGCCCGGGCGCGTTTTACATGGGAAACGAGCTGCCGGACTTCGGTAAGGTGACGATAGGTCGACCATTTTTTTCTTCTTGGATCTAGGTATTTTTATTTTTATTTTTATATAAGTTATACCAGCACTGAGAAAAATAGATAATTGGATTTATTGAATATCCTGACTGAGTCAATGAAATCATTGTGTTGCTAATTTTTAAAGGGCTATTTATTAAAAACAATCATGCAAATGATATTTGTCTTATAGATAATAATAAACGTCATAATATATAGTGTGTCCAATATCACATTTCGTCATTTTAATAAAATATTGTTGAAAAACAATTTTTTCCAAATAAATGATTTAATAGTTATATTTTTTTCGGTGAGGAAATATCCAAACCTGTAATATTCGTTTAATTCTTTTTAGTTTACTCAATTAATATTTTTGTAATTTTTTGATGTCGTGAAAAATGTACGAAATTCGGAATTATAATTCGGAACAATTAATTAAATAGAAAATCAAACGATAATTTTTTTCCAATTGGTTGAATTCGATTATACTACGTTCGTCGTCGTTTGACTCATCGCGAGGTGGGGAAAAACGGTAAAGAAAGGAAAGGAAGAAAGGATACGGATTTTTTTTTTTTCCTCTCAAGGTTCAACGGCACCGAGGCCGTGCGGATCCTCGGATCGGCGATCGACCGCGAATTCGTCAACGAGGCTTCGCGTCTACGATTCGACCACCGGTTAAAACGCGCGCGTCGGTGCGTCGACCCCCGAGAGGTTTTCGAGAACGTTGACCAGGCCACCGGGAATCGGCGTTTATTAGTCACGTCTCTCTCCGGGTGTACAGTTATCTCAGCCAGTCAACATAATTTCCGGAACGCCACGTGACGCTCGCGACGGAGACGGAAGATCGCCGCCGTCTTTGAGTCGAGGAGAAAAAAAAATGAAAGTGAAAGAAAATCGTATTTCCTCGTCTCTCATTCGTACAGCAATCAGCGTGAGTAATCGCCCTTCGATCGTGTGCGATACAAATCACTGATCTATCGATCGCAACGATAATTCACTGCAATTCTACCGATGATTCAAAAATACTTTAAAAAAAATCAAAACCCTGAAATAACCCAGCGACTAATTTCCCAAAAAATAATACCGAATCTCTCCACTGAGAAAAAAATTACTTTAAATTTAATATACATCTACTGGAAGTTTTTATTCATAAACTGGTATAGTAAAATTTACAATACAAGTGCGTGGTCAAATTTATTTTAGGTACAGTAATTTTTATAATTTGCTTTAATTTTACTGTAAAAGTCCTTTTTTTAAATTTACTCTAATTTCATTGCAAAGGTACCTTAATTTTACATCACAATTGTAAATTAAATTTACTTGACGAGTTTATGGATTCAAACTTCCAGTCTTTTCCGAAAGTGTCGCTCTGCTCCCTAAATCCCCGAAAGCCCAGATATATATATCTCATCATTGTGTAACGCCGAATCCGCCTTCGCATCCCCGATTCCCAGGTTACGCTTACACAGCAGCTCCCCCCCGAATCTCCGAATCCCCGACGGATCCGGTGTAGCCGAGCGACCAGGCGTGTAAATGCCACACATAATATAACACCGCATCGACGCAACCCCCGCCGCCTCGTCTCTCGCGTAGACAACGCGCGCCAACCGGTGAGCTCACGTATTTTCGGAGGTCAGTAACCAGCGAGTCGAGAGTGAGAGAAGCCGAAGCAGAGAGAGAGATACAAATAAAAAAGAGAAAGAGACGGAGAGAAAGGGAGAAAGAGAGAGGAAAGGAGTGGGGGCTTCGGTATGGGGTTCGCGTTCGGCGAGGCCCCCCTAAGAAGTACCGTTGTTTCTGAAGGCAAATGGTGTTTCGCTGCTGCTTCTGCTGCTGCTGCTGCGCTGCTCATGCGCCTCTCCTCCCTTTCTCTCTCCTTTTTTCTTATTCTCTCTAACTCCTCTCTCTCTTTCTCTCTCGCTCCGTTCGTTGCCGGCAGCTTCGCCGGGAATGCCGAACCGAACGGAGCGAGAACCGGACGACGACGACTGCGACACCGCCGACGACGAGGCGAACGCTCGGAGGATCGTAGGAGGTGGAGGGAAGAAGAGCCCGGCGAAGTAGGAGGAGGCGAAGAGAGGCGAAGTAGGAGGCGAAGCAGCATGAGAAGGAGGAGGAGGAGAGCCTTCCCCCTCTCCTTCCCGTAGGAGGCGCGGGTTAAACAGACACAGAGATACAGCGGAGCGAGAGAGACGGACCGGCGAGCTCCGCCACCGCCGCCGCTGCTGTCTGCTGCGCCGCCGCTTATACACTGAGGCCCCTAAGGCCCCACGGCGAGCGCTCCCCGTGGTGGAAGGAACGAAACAACGAACGACGCGAGCGAACCGAACGGACGTACACGAAGGGAAGAGACCCGTGGCCGTGGCCGTAGGAACAGCCTTGCGATCGGGAGACCGGCTGGTGGCCCCGCTCGAGCATCGTCGTCGTCGTCCTCCTCCTCCTCCTCCACCTCTCGTCTCTCTCGTCCTCCGCTTCGTCGTCGTCGTCGTTCCCGACTCGCAGCAGCAGCGCCGGGCCCGACCGGCCTCCCTATAGCTATACTCACATCCCGAGCGTCAGTTCGTACCACGCGGCTCGGCACGAAACAACCGTTCATTAAGGACGTCGACCACGGCGAGGTGGTTCCCCTCACGCGCGCGCCAACAGCAGCAGCAGCACCAGCAGCAGCAACAGCAGCAGCAGCATTGGCAGAAGCAGAAGCAACAGAGCCACTACACGCACGGACTTTGCTTCGCGCTCGCGGTTCTCTTTCTCTGTGTTTGTCGAGAGAGAAACACGGATTTTCGTGATTTTTGGTTGAGTTTTGGGTTGTTTGGTTTTTGTTGGACGGGACCGTAAGAAAGGTTGAGGATTGACTGCAGGATCGAGAGGATATATAACAGAGAGGATAACAGAGGATATTTTCCGGGCGAACGCCCGGCGTCGGCGACCGCCGACTGACAGTGACAGCGGGGAAAACATACAGAGATATACGAAAGTGACGTTTTCGGTTGGTTGAAAACTCGAGGACGAATTTTAGCGACGTCGCGGTTACTTAGTACCGGTTCAGTGCTACGAGTGGCTTTTCCTCTTTGGAGTTTGGGAAGAGGCGTTTTTTTTCATCGTTATTGTTTGTTGCTTTTTTTTTCGCATTCGAGTATACGTTGATACTCTGGTGATTCGTGGACAGTGCAAAAGGGGGACGACACCGGAGTCACCGCCGGTGCGGGTGACTTGGGCGGAGTGAGAAACCACCGGGCGGGAAATTATTGCGGGTTTGTCGTCGTCGTCGTTGGGAATATTTTTTTTATTCGCGAGACGACACAGACGGCAACGGACACAACGGCGCCTGGGAGATGACAGTGTCGTCGCTAGTGTTTTGACAGTTGCGTGGGATCGACCGGAAAAAGGAAACTCGCGAGGTGAGTGAGCAATTTTTGTTTCGGAATGGAAACGATGGCGGAGAAATTTCTCGAGGATTCTCGGGAACGTTTGGGTCGACACGTTTTTCGGGCAGCGATTTTGTGGTTCACGGTGGAAGACCGTGGGTTTTTTTTTTATTCGTTGGAACGTTTCTCAGACTTGGATGTCGTGTTATCAGATGTAGATGGGTTGTTAATTCAACTGTGTTCGATGCCACTTGGTTGATTGTGCCTGATGTCACTGGATTTTAGGCAGAGTCAAAGTTTACCTTTCCGACAACATTAAAAAATTAACAGCATCCTTAATACCTGCAATATTATAATCGGATGTCACTGGATTTTAGGCAGAGTCAAAGTTTACCATTCAGACAACAAGGATGCTGTTGAAAAATTACTAAGGATGCTGTTAAAAAATTAATAGCATCCTTAGTACCTGCAATATTCATTAATCAATAGATTGTGACAAATAAATTTTTATCGAAGAATAAACCGTGACATTTGCGCTCGAGAAAATTGGTAATCGGACTGAATTATTAGATCGGTAGTCCTGACTGAATTATTCGCTTTGAATATTTCGACAATTACCGTAACAACTCTATCGACTATTAGCTCATAAAATAACCAATTAGTCCTTCGCGATTACTCACAGAGCAATTACTGATCGTGTTACGAATTAATACGAAACGTTGGCAAATAATCGTCACGAAGCTACGGAACCCGGCAGTTTTTTTTTCTCCTCGCTTCGGGCGTCTCATTTTTCCGTGTAACGCGATTCTTCCCCAGGAATTTCATTCTCTCATTGTTGCGACGCGATTTTTCTCGCGCTTCCGCGATTTTTCCCGCGTTTGTGAGGGCGATGAGCATAGCCAAGGCGCTCGACGCTGGTGTGTCTCACTCGCTTGTGCCACGGGGGCCTCGCGGGGCGTAAGTAGTCGTATGGGTGTTTCTAGCGAGCGCGCAAGGTCGTCGCTCGAGAGTTCGCGCGGCAAAAGAGCGCCTCCGACTCGGCGATCGCGAGTCGAGGGAACCGCGCGCGCGGAGGCGGCCGAGGGATATTACGAGGCGGCTGGAAGGTCGTCGAATGTCGAAATTCTCGGCGTAGCCTCGCGGCCATTAGAATCCGCATTGGCATTGATCTTTACAATCGTTCGGCGCTGTAACATTGACATCGCAAACGTTTTTGCCAGAATAAAAAAAAGATAAGATTAAAATAAAAATCGATTTTTTGGATTTACCAACCGTGACCTTGTGACATGGTTTTAGGACTTTGTATAACGGTGGGACATTTTTTATTATTTTTGTAATCTTTAGACGAGGAGTAGATTGAAAAAATGTTATCTGGATTTTTTAAATTAATTTTTTTTAACTATTAGGTGACTTCGGTCAGAGAAAGGCTGTTTAGTGATTAGTCATTTTATTTATGTTCAAATGCGACTGTTTTTTTTTGTCGTTGCACCGAATTTTTAACGGTCACGACTTATAAAATGCAATAAGGTGACTGTAAAAAAGGTCGAGTGGACTGTTGATTAATTTTTTTAATTATAATCTCAATTAAAATCTGATTGGCGAAAAATGTCGAGATTAACCGCGTGCGGCGCCACTGGATTTGCCGCACCGAGTGGAAACGTTTCAAAATCGAGAGGACGAGCGAGGGCAAAAAAAAATTTCAAAACTGCCCTCCCCCGATAGGTACGAAAATAGAAGAAATAGAAACTCCGGCGGATCCGACGATGTCGCAACGCGAATTTTTGCCACAGCCGCCACGGCCGCGTTTGGCATTGAATGCCTGACATGACCTGCGCCTCTCGACGCCGCCGAACCTTGGTCGTTAATTCGCGCGGATTCGCATTTCGTAACCGAGCGAACCCGACCGGGCGGCGTTAGAAGGTCGCTTACAAAACAAACTCCCTCGTGCGCATCGCGCGACTCCCTCGCGATAGATTTACATGCTAAAACCGGGCCGACCATCTTTTTTGCGAAATCCTCGCGGCCAGACGCTTGTAAAAAAAAAATAAAAATTGCCCAACGCCGTTGCGCAATTTCATAAAAGTAGACTGAAACATTTTACTTTATTTCCAAACCTCTATTAATAAAATAAAATAAAATAAAATCAATATGCTTGTAAAAAAAATGAGTTCGCGTGAAATAAAAATAAGAAAAATATTCGCAGTCATCTAACGTTGCCCCCCTATAAAAAACGAAATAAACCAATAAGAAAAATCAAATAAAACGAAACTAAAAATCGACAAAAATCCCAAATGGCCCCAAACGGCGAGTATTAAAATGGCATTAAGCGTGCGCGTTTCGCTAACAGCCTTGGTAATTATTTCGTCATCCCCCCCCCCCTCTCCCCAGATCCCAATCGATCTTTCCCCAAGTCTCGTGTTACGTCGTTAAACGACGTATAACGAGGGTTTGCGACGACCATTGCGATTTTCGCGTTGGCGAAAAAGGGTTTTCCGGTCGCTCAGCGATGACGACTATCGGTAACGGTACCGAAATGGCCTGCGGGACCGTCGGGGAAATGGAAAAATCGCGTTCGTCGAGGAAACACGAGGGTCGAGTCAGGGCGACTCCGCGCGTTGGGTTCTTTAGGTCTGCGGACGTGTTTCCCTCGGCCCTCGATAGCGGACATAGTGGTAGACCCGGTGGAAATGCGCGATAGATACACGCGTAGCGCCTTGACGATGCATGCGACCCGCACGCGAGTTGCAGCAGTGGCAGCGCTCACGACACTCGCGCTCGTCGTATGCATTTACCTATCGCGCGCCACTATCTTCTCAGCGCGAGTTACAACAGCCGGGGATAATTACCCTACGCGGTGCTTTATGACCGAGGCGCGAGCGATATTGCCATTGGCTCGAGCCAATATAGCAATACCAATACCGATATACCAACAACCAAAGACTCGGAGGCAAGTTCACGGATCTTCGCATAATTCTCCTCGGTCCCATTAGCCATTGATTGTATCATTGAAAATATAGCCAGAAAATTAGCCAGTGCGATTTCGCCTCTGGATTTATTTCCCGCGAATAATTGACTGGGCGGATAATTATTGGGAATATAAATTATCCTGGTTACACGCGACTATTTTCATTGTAGGCATATCGTTATTTTTCTCGTCGCAATATGAAAAGAGGTTGTTCACCCTTCGAACGTGGTAAAATCCCAATTATTACTTTTCTTTTCGATAAAATAGAAATGAAAATTATAGTAATAACACATTTTGACCTAAAGATCCAAATGAGCAACAAATTGTTTAATCGATATATTCGAGCAGTCTTCGAGGAAGTTCGATGGATCACGAAAAAAAAAAATCCCGATTATCATTTTTCTTTTCAATAAAATAAAAATGAGAATTATAGTAATAACACATTTTGACCTAAAGATCCAAATGAGCAACAAATTGTTTAATCAATATATTCGAGCAGTCTTCGAGGAAATTCGATGGATCACGAAAAAAAAAAATCCTAATCGCGAGACGCCGAAGTCGCGTGTGTTATCTCACCGCCCGAGCGGTATCGGGTTACACAGGGCGACTGCGGAGACACGCGAGTCGTATACCTGCCGGAATTCTCGGGTTCACAAACCTGTTACGCGTCGCCTCTATCGCCCGGGCCCGGTTGGACCCGCGAGACGGAGACGGGAAAACCGGTAGACAGATCGGTACGGTCGGCATTGGGCGCTTAGCGGTCCGACGGGGGCGTCGAGGGGGAACGAAGAAAAAAAAGCAAGAAAAAAAATCCTTCCATTTTCCGTCCGAGCTCTCGAGGGGAAGACTCGGCTGCACGCGTCGGCGCCCAGGAACCAGCGAGAGCTCCGCGCGCTTGCGTATTCGCCTTAAGGCCCCCCTTAAGAGACACCGTTAAACGCACGTATTTCCTAATATGACATAACGGTTTTACCGTTGCTCCGAAAGCGAGAGAAGAAAGAGAGAGAGAGAGAGAGAGAGAGAGAGGACGAAGAGGATGAAGAGGCGGAGAGAAGCGGACAAGGGAGGGCAAAATGAGATAAAGATAAAACAGAAAATAAAAGAAAATAAAAGGGGGAAAAAATCGTAAGGATAAAAAGAAAAACGAGGAAGTTCCTTCCATTTGGCAGGAGCTGGAACGGAACCTGACGGAGCGCTCACCTTTTTTCGCTGCTCTTTTTATACCTCCCTATTTTGTCCCTACACACATTTGTATATAACACATATACATACACGCACTCTTGTGTGTAATATAAGCATACTTGCTATGTATTCGTGCAACGGGATCGTTTCGTACAAAAAGCGGCGAGAAGAATGAAAGAGAAAGAGGCGAAAATAAAAAATAAAAAAATGAAAAACGAGGGTCGAACGACAGAAGCGAAGGGACCGGGAGGATCGGAGGGGAGTGAGGGGTCTCCCCCCCACTTCTCGCTCGGCAAAGGGTGAGGAGGAGGGGAGAGGGAGGGAGGAAGGAGGGAGAACCCGGAACACTCGTAGGGTGCGTGGGGCACGCGCGGTGAACGCGAGAAAAGGGGAATTGGAAAATGAAAGGGCGAAAGAGACACGTGAAGGATCCGACGGATCGCCGGAAGCGCGAGGACCGAACGGTTTCAACGAGATTCCGAGGGTTTCGATTGTTCGCCCACTCCGGACGTGATATTGAATGGAGAGAAAAGAGGAAAAAATTTTCGCTCGTCCCTTCCGCGACGAAGCGTCAGCCGATCGCTCAAAGGGCGCGTTGTGTGTGTTATATATTTTGTATATGTGCGTATATTGTATATATGCCTCGCCCTTTGAGAGTTGGATGACCTCGCCATTGGGAGTAAGAAAAATAAATACCGTCTTCCTTCGTGCAACGGCCTTTCGAAATTCGGCGTCACAGGATGCGAGGGGGAAATCGAGGACACACGCGAAAATCTCAAGGGTCCTGAGCGATCCGCCGTGGATCGAATTTACGGAGCGCGGAGAAAATCGGGAAAGCTGGGCGACGACGCGGCTCATTGTGCGTGGGTTCCACTTGGGTTGTCAGCTGTGTTGCTGGATTTATTAATCTTTTGATATGAACAAATTGGTTCGATCGGTCGGCCGACGGAAAATTGGGCCTGAATAGCTCGACTCCGTAGTCAGGCATTAAAAAAAAAAATAAAAAAATTAATGTGTGCTTGACTAATCGACTTTTATACGCACAAAAAAAAATAAAATAAAAAAATAAGGCTGAGGACTCCGGTCGATAGCCCATTGGCAATACGATTATTGTAGAAAATATTATAGTGTGACAAATTATGTATCGCAAAAAAAGCATAATGTGTTGTCAATATGCTCTTAAACTACTACTAAAAAAAATAGTTCCCTAATTTATTTGCTTTAATTTATTCAAAATATTCTCTGCTCAAGGATTGAATGAGATTTTTGATAAAATTTGCGGGTATTTTTTTTTGCTCTGTGGCGAATAGCGGTGGCCACAGGGAGAGGAACGGAGGAGGCGAGCAAATGAAGCCTGCAGGTGCCTACTAATGTGACATAACGGTATCCTCGCGTTGTGGCCGTTCGCTGCTGCTGCTGCTGCTGCTGTTCGCACAGCCCGAGTTCTGCCGTCGATGTCGGTGGGGGAAACCGCCACAGTCTGCACAGTCCGCACAGTTGCAGACTTCTCTCTGTATATGTAATGATTTTGGGGTGGGGTGGAGGAGGAGGAGGAGGAGGAGGAGGTGGAGGCTGCTGCTGCTGGTGCTGCTGGGCCGGCCTCGCGACCGCGAGAAGCTCCTGCCTCCTCGCGATCGCGAAACACTATAGGTGGGGGTCTTTTTATTGGAGCGGTCATTGCACTTTTCGGAAGAGACACCAATCGAAAGGATCTCCTCTGCCTTTTCCCCGTGCGCCACGAGAGTCTCCTTCAAGGTGCCCACGAGGAAAAGACAATTGCCATGTGGCACGTGACGGAAAAAAATTCAAGACACCATTTTGTAGCATTAATTAAAAGCATTGGAAATTGATTATTTTATTTTAATGTATCAATTAAGATACAATTTTATTTAATCAGGGTTTTTTTTTATTGGAGCGGTCGTCGAACTTTTCGGAAGAGACACCGATCGAAAGGATATCGGAAAAAAAGTCAAGAGAAAAATATTGTAATAATAACAAAATTGAAAATGTATTACTTTCTTTCGATGAATTAAAATAATGTTTTTTTTATTGAAAAATGAATAAGGCACGTAAAAAAAACCAATCCGAGTATCGAGAGTCGCGAGAATTTAGGAGAGACCCGAGGCTCGAGGAAAAGAGAAAAATGCAGGTCTAGCCTAGATTCGCGTCCGCGCAGGCGAATGGCGAACACGGCGCAGCCTCGACACTGACGCACACGCAGACGGAAACACACACACGGACGGTGAATGCGCAAAAGTACCGTAACGCCATTTTCCGTGCGAAAATGGCGCAACGTCTCCCCGCCGCTGCGATTCCGTGATATACCAGGGCAAACCGTAAAGTATTACGCGCTACCGTAATGATGACCGTAGATTTGCGACGGTTTTTGCACACGTGCGCGCCGAGCGACGGCCTCGCGGTGTCGTCGGGAACGTTGCCCTCGCGCCTTTTCATTTCATACGTATACGATATGTGACATGTATTTAAAATACATATAAAATATATTTTATGATATATGACATATATCGCGATACATACACTGGTCAAAATATTTCGCATAAATTTCCATTACTGGTAAAGGAAGTCAGTTTACATAAACTGGTATATTAAATTTGACGCGTAAATGAAATGCAAAATTACAGTATTTTCTACCGAATCCTATACAAAATTTGAAAATTGAATATAAACGATAAGAAACTGAATACAAAAATTTGAAATTTTACCACATACACGTATTAAATTTAATATATCAACTGATAAATCAAATGTTCAGTAACGTTAATTCAGAAACATTTTTAACAGTGTATATTATATGAAGAATATATAAAATTCGGAATACACATTGTATTTATTTCTTGTTTTTTATTTTTATTAGCTGAATTCTTTACGGATCTATGAACCTCTCGTGCTAGTTGCCGAGGCTTCCGTAGCCTCGCGCTAAGTATTACACGGTACAATAACCCCGATCGTTCATCCACGAGGCACTCTCGCGATTCTCGGTTGACAATCCGCCGGCTGAATTATCGTCGCGGTCCCTCTAAAAGCATCCATCCATCGTCCAGTGTCACCGCGAGAGACTTCGCACATCGAGAAACAGTCTCGTCGCGCGCCGATTTGGCCTACTCGACGATGAAACCTCAGCTGGGGTTCGCGATAATCTGAAATGAGATTTTTTACACAGCTGAGACATTTTTCGAACGGTTAAAAAAACAAATCGATCTTAATACGAAAAAAATGTTGTCGACGATTAACGAAATCAATGAAAATCCGTTGCTTCGGTTACTATTTTTGCAATGCAAATTTTTCGAATCTCAGAAATTTAATGACAAATTAAAAAACCACAATTTTCTTCCTCCCAAAAAAATCTAAAGAATACAATAATGAAAAACAAAAAATTCTCCCTGCAACAACGATCAACGCCTCACCGACGAAAAAAAAAAATACTCATTTCATCAATTAAAAAAGAGACACAAAATAAAAGGTCAATGAAATGCTCGCCTCTCGCGATACGTGTGCGCATAATACCTGCGTGTGTGACGCTCGCAACGAGCTCTCTCGCGCGATCGCGGCGATCTCGCGTAAAGTATTACGCACGCGAGTCGTAGGTCGATCTACGGCGTGTCGCGAAAATTCGCATCGCGCGCGCGCGTGCGCGTGGAACCGGCGGCCCCTGAGCGCCTTCCGCTTCTTCGGTTGCGCACTTCGTTGCTCGCGCGTCGCTGTGTAGGCAGCGCAGATGGTGGGGGAAGTGGCCGAGCAGCAGCAGCAGCAGCGACAGCGGCAGAAGAAGAAGAGAGTATAGGTAGCTCGCGGTCGGCCGCGAAGTCAACGACCGTTCTACATTGACGCGTTGCGCTGTGCCGGGTGCCGCCTGAGTTGAGTAAAGTCACGGCCAACCATCAGCCGTGAGATTCCCTCCCCTCGCTCAACGGGAGAGGAGGGGGAGGGAGAGTGGGGGGTGAGCGCCCGCGCCGCTCCGTCCTCCTCGCGTCGACGAGTCTTCCGCGTAGCGTTGCCCACTCGCGCGGCGCTCTCGCTCGCTTCTCTCCCCTCTCCGCGCCTCTGCCTTCGCTGCTCTCGTCCTTCTCTCTGCGGGCCATCGCCGAGTAACGGATAAGAACCGCCGCCGAGTCCGGTCAAATGCTAATATCCCTTTTTGTCCATCGCTCGCGCCTCTTTCGCTGTAACAATTGCAAAAGGAACAAATGGTCAAGTTCACTGTCAGAAAAAACGGGAAGTTTGAATTTATAAAATCGTCAAGTTAATTTAATGTACAATTGTGATATGAAATTAAGGTACATTTGCAATGAAATTATAGTGAATTTAAAAAGTTTAAGTACTTTTAGAGTAAATTAAAGCAAATTATAAAAATTGCCGTACGAAAAATAAATTTGACCTGTCAGTTGTATAGTAAATTTTCCTATACCAGTTTATGAATAAAAACTTTAAGTACATGTACATTAAATTTCAAGTAATTTTTTTTCTCAGTGTTTGTTTGGTATTCGATGGAAGGAATTGATAGTCGAGGCCATTTTGTGGGTGGTGATAAGAGATACTGATTAGTGATTCTACGGTTAATTGAGTAAAATCTACAGCTCCTATTTTTGTCATTTTTTTTACAAATAAATTTATTGATTTTTTGCGAATATAAGAATTGCAAAAAAAATTATTTTAAATAGCGGTCAAATGTCAATTGCACTGAAATTTGAACTTATTTATTATAAAAAAAAATGTGTCAAAGGCTCCGAATGACGTTGCATCCCATTTATCGTGATAAGAGATCGGTAAAGGGGTTAAAGGAACGGAGACAGCGTCGATCGATTTCGCGTCTCTCGACGAGCCGGCAGGTACTCTCGCTTGCGAGGGCGAGAGTACGTTTTTCCAGAGGACGCGAATGTCCGTGGGAGTGAGAGACGGTTATTAGCATACGAAAGAGTCGCCTTCCCCCAGTCGTCGATGTCACCCAGTTCGCCGAGTGGCGGAGAGAAAAAAATAACAAAACGATTATTACACCGCAGGCCACTCGGGCACGCACGAGTGAATTTCCGCGTACCAATGATTTGCATATTGTGACAAAGGACCGGTGTTCGTCGAAATTGTAATCTCGAGTGTTTGACGCGTGAAATCGCATTCTATACATTTTTCCGACGATTCAAATGCACTGAATAACAAACGTCAAACACGTATTTCTTATATACCCAATGCTATCATTAATGAAAATATATCAGATAGAAATAAAAAAAATGAATTCACTTAAATTATAAATAAAAAAATTGTAATTAAAAAATAGGGTCGGGGGATAAATTTTTATGCGAAAAAAATGTCGCGCAAAAATGTGCCTATTGCAGTGTCGAAATTGTTATGTTTCGAAAAATATTTCAAGGCGCGAGTGTCAGTCGAGTATAATGACACTCGAGTCGAGTGTGTCGTTGGCGCTGAAAGGCGGTTGGCTATATATGTAGATATATATGGATATACATAGTATATGTAGACGAGAAGCGCGGAGCGGCAAACACTTGTTCGTTATATAAGGTGAAAGGGCGACTGCGAGCGCTGCTGGCATTGACATTGAAGTCCGAGCGGCTCGAATGCGGAAGCGCGTCGCGCCGGCCGCGCGCCGCTCGGATTATTCAATCTCTTTCGCAACGTTAGTACAGCGCGGAACGCGCTTACCTCACGCGAATTCGGAGGACGACGATCGCGAGAGGACGACGCGAAAAAGGACAAAAGATTAAAAAGTAAATAAAAACATATGCGTTTCGGTTTATTTTATCAGCGATTCTCTTATCGGCGATTCCGCGAATATTTGCGCTGGACGAGAAACGGGAAGAGAAGTGCGAGAGGAAACTAGGGTGAATGCACCAGTAAATGAACAGTCACCAGTGAATGACCAACAGTTTTTGAATTTGTTCATTTTTTAGCTATCCACTGCGATTATTATGTCACTGAAGCTTATTGTCGACCAAAACTGCAGTTTTTTTTATTTTTTGGCTTTTAGTATTTATTTTTATATATTTTGCGATGAAAATACGAGATTTTTTTTAGCTGTTTCACATATTTTTACATTCTGGTCAACCGTTAAAATTTTCGCAAACAATTTTTCAATATTGCATTTTATAAAAACTCATGATAAACAAATCTTTCTGCTTAACCGCTCATTCACTGGTGATTTTACCCTAGACGAACGAGCGACGAACTCGGAGAAAGAGAGAGAGAGAGAGGCGGAGCCAGTATAAGAGAGAAGGAGCGAGCCGGAGAGATTGTGCGACTCTTTCAACTGGGTTAGAAAGTACATACTCTCCTCGATCCGTTCGTGCAGTCGTCGACCGCTTCGCTCGTCAAACTCGGCGAAATAAAAAATAGCGAGGAAGATGTGTAAAAGAAAAGCAACGAGCGGCAATAATTTTCTGTATAAGCGGTCGACTGTCTCCTACGCCGTTGGGTCGACGGGTTTTGACCCATAGACCTGTTTCTCACGCCAAACGTCGGCTATTCATTGAACAAAATATTTGTCGCAACAGGAAATAATTTTTTTTTATAAAAATTAACATGCAATAAAAATAATACAAGCAAAAATAATAGAATGGTCATCATTAGGGAATTTACTACTTAAATTATTCGTTATTTTGACCCTCCACTATTTTTACCTCCCATTTTATTAAAATGCAGTTACAATAGCGAATGATCCAAATAGCGAATAACTAAAAATAGCAAATTTCATAATGATGGCTATTCTCGATTCAGACGTTCATTATTTTTTAATTAGCTACTTTAGCCATTCACTATTTTGGTCATTCGCTATTTCGACCCCCAACCCCCGATGCAACAATTTCAATTTCGACGAATCCAGAAGCCAGAGGTTTCTATTCGTTCCACTTAGGCTTTGTTTTTTTTATTTCATTTTATTTATTTTTTTTTCGCTCTCGCCAAATCCGTCGAGCGAGCGTCGGTAGTAGCCCCGAGGCTTCCTGTCTTGCATCGCGCGCGGCCCCCGCGCACGTATTAGTCGCGTCCGTCTCGTCGTCGTCCGTCGGGGGGACTCGCGGTATCTGGGTCCTTTTATTTACGCAGCCTCGTGTCCTCCCCCCCAATACCCGAGGCGAAGTCAGGTATTCGCGAGGATACCGCGCGTGTGCCGGTTAAACAAAGTGTGCTATTACAAAATGGGTTATGCAGCGCAAGAGTGCGGCCGCCGGTTCAAAGACCTCGCCTGGGGACCCCGCGGAGGCCGCTCACTCGGCAGGCGTCGATGCGCTAGCGAAATGATGTAGCGGGGCTCATTGCGCGCGCGAGTCCTCTCACGCTATATATGTATATACGTACAGAGAAAGAGAACGAGAGAGAAAGAGAGAGAAAGAGAGAGAGAGCGAAAAGAAGATATATACACATATATATGTATTTACTGCTAAAGCTCTCTCTGATTCGTTCGCTCTCGCTCTCTCCTTCTCCCCCTCTTCGCAATGTCCTGGCGGTGGGGAGGGGGGGGGGGGGGGGGGGGGGGGGGCATCGGCCTGTCTGGCGATACGCGACGTTTTCCACTACTCAAACCGCGATCACCGGCGCTGCTGCTGCTGCTGCTGCTGTTGCCGCTTCGTCCATTGAAAGCGGCCGCACGTACGATGCGCCGTTGACTGAGACTACTTACGGCGGCGGCCGTAGCACGCGCTACGTTTTCGTGCCCGCGCGTATATCGCACGTTTCCACTTGTACTTTTGCGAGGCAGGACCGAGCGAGGGCGTCGATGCGCACGGTGGTCCCAATTTCTCGGCCCGATTTTTGCCTCTTATTTTTTTTTGCGGACTCTCGGCAAACGCGCCAATTTTATTTTTTCTTTACAGTTTTTTTTTTATGGTTAGAGATTTGTTGTTTCTGGTTGGGGATGAACGATTTTTTATGACTGGGAAAAAAATGCTCATCTTTTGAATAAATTCTTAGGTCGCAGTAGTTACAACTCGCTTTGGTCAGACGGCGATGCGGCTGACCGAAGCGATGCGCTTGTTACTGAATTTTTTTAGCGCGATTCAGCGGTGTATAAACATTAATTACAAGGTTATTAGATTTATGTAATAACATATATCTTTTTAGCCTTAATTTTTTGTTATTCAGTATTTCGGATGACCAGTATTAAAAAATGCAATTGACTGCAGGTGCCATTGATCTTCGAATGATTATCCAACGAGGTCTCAAACAAAAATCTTTCTTCGTTAATAAAAAAAATATAAAAAAATCGTAGCATTTAAATTCTCGCGTAGGCACGACTGAGAGTCGCCGGGAGATTCGCGATCGCGACCGCTGGAAGCGGAAGGTGGAAAATAACGAGGAAGAAGGAGGCGCGCGTAGCTCGAGCGATGACTCTACAATTATGATCGTCGATGCTCGGAGGGTTCGGTGACCTCTCGGCGTCTCCGTCGAATCCGCTCGAGACACTGTCGCCTCTCGACGACTGAAAGAGAATTTGGCATTGACGGTGATTGCCTTCCCCCTCTCTCACCCCCCGAGCCCCTATCTTTTTTTTTACAAACGTCCCTCGATCGTGGCCATTGACTCTCGAAACATAACCGCAAAAAAATTTGTAAAAATTAAATGAAGAAAAAAAAAAGTAAAAAGGTATAAAAGGCACTGGTGGATTCAGGGCCGTCCCCTTCACTTTGCTCGCGTTAGAATCTTCCTAAGGTTCTGGGCTGTTCATCGTAGGCAACGCGACGGTTGCGCCGCGTCAAGGCGGTCAGATACACTGTTAAAAATGTAGTGTTAAAAACAACACCAAGACGGTTTCTATATAGGTCTACACCAATTATGGTGATAATGAGCGTTGTTAAGGGAGTGTGAAATACCGACTTTCCACCTCAAAAGTTCAGAAGTGCCGTTTTTTCGCAAATTATCAACGGACCGAAGCGAAAATAAAAATACAGACGCCAGTAATGTGAACCTCGTGAATGAATTAGTCAGAATTTTGATTTAAAAAAAAAATTACAGATCGACCCGGTAGAGGAATCTGTAATGAAAAAGTCGATTTTTTTCTTCACTTTTTCGATAGAAATTGGGAAAAGCGACTAATTCATTCACGAGATAATAAAAAATCACATTTCATGCCCTCAAAGCGAAAAGTGTTACAATGTTTCGTCGGTAGCACAGGAATAAATTTACCGAAACGGCTGGTGTTAATTATACACCGTAAAAGTGTTACTATTAACACTGTAATAAGTAACACTAGGAAAAAGTCCACAGCAGCAGCGTTTGACATAGTAGATTTTTAACAGTGTAGATATTTGCAAAAAAAAATTGTAGAAATTCAAAAAAAAAAGAAAGAAAAAAAAAGGTTTAAAAGGCAGTCGTTGATTCAGGGCCGTCCCCTTCACTTTGTTCGCGCTAGAATCTTCCTAAGGTTCCTAAGGCTGTTCTCGTGGGCAGCTCGCCCAGCGACTGTTACGCCGCATCGAGGAGGCCAGATACTACAGCATCACGAGGAGCCGAGACACAGGGATAGATATGATACTCGTTGCTGCGGATGCTATAGTTATACAACCTCCGTCTACTTCTCTGTTACAGGAGATCTCGACTTTGCTTATACAGTGTGTATATATATTTGTATACATTTATAGACATATACATATATCTATGTAGACAGGAGAGTTCGATGAACCCGAAGCGACGGTGGTTTTTCGAGGTCCTGGCTGGATCTCCCCTCGCTCGATTGGCGAACGCTGCGCCACTCGTGAGGCACATGTCACGATACCGAGAGCGAGAAAGACGGAGAGGCGTTTTTTTTTTTTTTTTTTTTTTTTATAAAACCAAGAGACGTTTAAGTGTCTCCGGTTCGATCCCCCGCGCTCGATTTGTCGCGTGACCTCCACTCGGCGCGATCGCTTACGCAATCGTTATGGCCACTGTCCTCGCTCGAATCTCGATTACCAATTTTTTTTTTTTCTTTTTTTTCTTGTGCCGATCAGGAGCGTCGAACTTTTTCGAGGACGAGTCAATTCGGGTTTTTCAAGGACTCCGGAGGGGGCGCCGCCCGGGCTTTGTTACTTTTGGCGAGCGGCTGCTCCGCTCACCCGCGGCGCGGCCATAAAAAGCGGCTGAGAGGCGCACATGGAAGGAGGGAGAGCGAATGAGCGGACGGTCCAGTCGACGACCTGTAACCGGAAGTCCAAGGACTTTGATGGTTGCGGGAGTAAATAAATTTCTTATCTGCATTACGGAATTATAGTGAAGTAGTAAGAAAATGATTGTTGTCGAATGATCAACAACGAATTAATTGCTGGACCAATTAAAAGGTTCCTCGACCGATTAATTGACTCTTCGACTAATTAATCAGTCAACCGACTAATTTATTTTTCGCAGCGCTGACTAATAAAATCTCCTACAAATTAACCAGTTGCCGGAAAAAATTCATCGGTCAGAAAAAAAAAATCTTTGCTTCACCAACCGACCACAAAACGCAACCAAATTCTTTCACAGTCTCCTCCCATATTTTCTCTCGTGTTCAACCGACGCATCTCGTTTCACAAAAATATCCGCGTGTCTCTCCGTCATCCATCGTCATCACCATTATGATATTACGAACGATTATGAGGGGACGAAAAAAAAAAAAAAAAAATACTCGCCCACGTAACGCAAGATAAAAATCCACCGATGTCATTTTGTCTTGTCCTGTCTTGCGTAACTCAATTTGTTGGAACGAAGAGAGAAAAAAAAGCATCGTTCCTCGATCGAATCGACAGAGACAGATGGATCCGGAGATGGTTGGGTAAGATTTCGGTATGCTAGACGCAGCGGTGGCTGCGTCGGGCTTACGAGACCGAAAATGAATTCGGTTTTACTTTTGGCCGGGCCGCTCTTGTCGGTCACACGGCTCGCGCGGGCACCGTCGTTTTCCTCTCCCACCCGGGGGCCCCGGTATAACGGTGCGTTACGTGCTGTTGCCGCTCGCTCCGGTCGCACCGAGCGGCGACTCCGCCACGTACGCTATGCACCCGCGAGTCCCGATCGCGCGCGCGCCGGGCACCTGGGAGGTTCCCGGCCGGGCCAGCCTTCCTTTTAACACACATTCCTCAGCCTCAGGATTCCTCCTCGCAATTTGCCTCGATACGTGCGCGCCCCCCGCGCCGCCGACTCCGCGCGTGCGAATCCGCTGAGAGACGTCCCGTGCGAATATATATAACTTTCTACACGCGCGAAGAATCTAGGAAAAAATGGCCGAGGAAAAAAAATGGCCGGAGAAAAAATGGTCGAGGAAAAAATGGCTGCGTGGAAAATTGCATGTTTTGTGTGTGGGGGACACTTGTGTGAGGGGCCATTTTTTCCCCGTCCATTTTTTCCTCGGCCATTTTTTCCTGACACCCGCAACGAAGGATACGATCGCCAGAACCGAGAAATATGAAAATTATGAAAATAAATGCGACTGGATTTTTTTTGGGAAAATATATTTTTTGGTTCCCGGGTTCGCGATTTTTTTATACCTCGGACAACTGAATTATCATCGTCACTGTTACAAATCTTTTTTTTCAATCATATTCTATATTTCTTTTTTTTTAATATGGATAAAAAATGGATAAAATTGAAATAAATATTTCACGGCCAAAAAAGTAATTACATCCATTTGACCCCGAGCAAAGTTCGCAGATCGTAATTAAACGCTGGCTAATTGTAAATTACCGGAGCGAAATCTCGTAGCTAATCGCGAATTTTATTTTCCCCGATTAATTCGCCTACTTTCGGAGTAACGCGCGCGGCGCTAACTCGTTGTATGTACGGTAAATCGTGAGCCACGAGGATCGGGCGGATAGCGCGTCTTCCGCGTCAAGTATAACGCGAACGTCGGGTGAAAAATATCGCGTATCGCTTCGGCTCATTGAGACGGTGGGTGTGCAGCGTCGGACGCGCGTCGTGTGCACGTGTGTCGAGTGGTACACGTACAGTTAGTACAGTTAGCCGAGTGACGCGTTCGGCGCGGTTTCGTTTCATCGTCGTCGTCGTCGTCGCATGGCGAGAGAACGCCTGATGCTTGGCCACCATATATACGTGTATTATATATTTATATATATGTATTATATATCGCTGTGTACGTGTATGGGTATAATAATAGTGTAGGAGCGAAGAACCCAGAGGCCCGTGCAACGGGGTCTCCTCCATCTCCTATGGGGGTATCGGAAACCTCTTTGCTCACTCGTATGGTGGCCCCTGCTCGGCCAACAGCACATACCATCTTTTTTCCCCTCTCTCTTTCTTTCTCTCCTCCTCCTTCTCCCTTTCTCGCCATGGCCATTCCTTCCTGGTTGCACACGCGAAGCAGATCGGGGCCAAACGAATCAGCGCGCGCGGCGAACATGCAAAGTCGCTGAAATAAATATTTGCGTTTATAAATATTTTTTCGTTGTTCGGGATGGAGGAAGGTCTTCATTAATTTGTTACTTTATTGAGATTTGGAAAAATTTTGGAAATCGGAGAAATCTTTCTGTGTGGATTGCTCGCATTTCGTGCGATTCTTTGAATCTTCACATTCCAGAGAAAATGCTATAAATAATTGTAAAAAAGCTCCACGATCTTTCAAAATTTTTCAAAATTGAAAAATTCAATTTCATGCTTCAAATTCATTTCTTTTTTTTTTTAATTAATTTTTGAAAAATTGTAATTTCGTTTTTGCTCATTGTAATAAAAATATATATATATATTCTTCTTTCGAGAATTCTCGTGATTTTCAGCAAAATTCACGATTATTGGAACAAAGTGACAAATTTCCGCGCATTCCGAAAAAATTCCTCAGTGAAAAAAATGTGAGCCTCCGACTAAAAAAAAACACGAATCGAAATCGACGCAACTGGCCCCGGGATCCGATGGCGCGGATGGTGCAAGACGACCGACGACGACGACGACGACGCGGTCCAAGTCCAAGTCCAAGTCCGCCGTGGGGCGCGCGGCGCTCGCGAAGACTCCCAAGTGGGACAATGACCGGCAGAGACCTTCTTTCAAGTCCGCGAGGAGAGCGCCGCCGCCGCCTCGACCCGTGCGCGAGCAGCTCTCGGCTCACTTGCTCCTGCCGTTTCTTTCCTCCTCGTTCGGTCGCCACTGATACGCGCCGCCTGCGGCCTCCGCCGGTCGTCGATGCCGAGCGGGAGAGTCGCACGCGGAGAGAGGAAAAGGCGAGGGGGGAGGGGGAGGGAGATGGCATAAAGGGAGAAAAAAAAGAAAAGGAAAAAAACACGACGAAAAAGCTAATTCACTTGCTCGTCGCTTTTCCGGTTTACATTTTGCGGCCGCTGAAAAATCCAACGGCGCAATAATAATAATAATAATAATAATAATGATTATGATAATAGTAATGATAATGATAATAATACAAGCTCGATCCTCCCTAACGAAAGATTCCGCTTCTCGATTGTGCGGATATTGTATATATAGACATATTGTGTAAATATATAGAGAGATATAGGACTCGTTTGCCGTTCCGCATTTGTTGCATGAGAACGCGGGCGAGAAGTTGAATGAACTCTTGTAGCCCGATGTGTCCCGAGAAGAGCGGGAGAGGACGGTGAGGAACGGGGGAGGGGGGGAGGGGGGGACGAAGAAGAAGCGCAAAGCCCACATCTCCATTGTCTCCCTGACCATGATTTTTTCGCGCTTCCTGTGTATGTCTATACCTGTTTTGTAGGTTTTTTTTTTGCCGTCGCATTGAATAGACTTGGTGTGTTTGATGATTTAACACGAAAACGTCGAGAAATTCGATGAAAGGTGAGAAGACTTTTTTTTTTTTTTTGGAGAAAAGACAAACATGTAAAATCATTTTTTGCGGACGGTGATTTTTTTTTTTAGTTCAGTTGGTGAAATGTTGGCCGGAGAATTTTTTTGAAAAGCAACGAAAGATTTTGTTGGGCCTTTTTTTTCTTTTTAGTAAATTTAAAGAAATTATGAAATTGATAAGGTTTGATAAGGTTTTGGGAGGCGATGAGGACTTTTGGAAATTGTTTGCCGACGCCGAACGCCGCGAAAATACCGTAGAAAATGTTTATATATCTGGTACAGGATTCTCGCTCGTTCCGTCGGTCGAGAAGGGAAAAGATCGACGACCCGAGGACGTATCTGGGTTAGTAGTCGTCGCCGATTCACGCGGAAATTCTTCTCTAGGCGTGTGTACAACGCTCGACGCGCGATACACGCGCCGCGCGCTTACGCTTACGCTACAACCGCTCGACGGAATCACCCGCGGTGAATAACGCGCGCAGACCGGAGAACTTGTTTCTATTCTTCGAAAAGTGAAATTCCATCTATGACCAATCGACTCGCCGTTGAGATTTATATCGACGCTTCCGCTGGCGTCACCAGCGATTCATCCTTGGATCATCAAATTTGGTGCCTCAAATTCGGCGTAATATTAAAACTTCATTCATCAAAACTGGAATTAAAAAACCTCTATAAAAGATTTTTTCATTCAATAATTTATTTTTTTTAACAAAATTCTCAATGAAAATGACATCCAGAAAAAAACGAGTTCAATTTTTTTTATTATTTATTTATCATATTGTGAAATAAAATAATAAATATTGATATTTAAGTTACAATCGAGTCTGACTCGTGTCAGCTTTTTCCTTTTTCTTAATAAAATAAAATGAAAAAAAAAAAAAAAAAAAAAAAAAAAAAAAAAAATAACAAATATTAATATTTGAATTACAATCGAGTCTAACTCGTGTAAGCTTTTTCATTTTTTTTAATAAAATAAAATAACACAATAAAATAAAATAATAAAATAACAAATATTGATATTTAAATTACAATCGAGTTTGACTCGTGTCAGCTTTTTCTTTTTTTTTTTCTTCGTCGCGCTGAAAACTCGTCTCGATGTCAGAGTCGACGAGAAAAATGAAACTCGTTTCGCTTCGAACCCGAAGAGACGAGCTCTCCGCGCGCTCGGTTCTCTCGTCGATGTGTCGCCCACGTGAGGCGCGTCGGGGAAGGCGCGCGAGATGAATTAGGACCGGTGGAGCGGGGGGCGCCCCGGTGCGACTCTATAGGTGCGAAGTGGCCGAGGAGCCGATCGGTCGCGCGCGTTTTGTGCGATGGGAGCGGCTCGTCCGGCGCGCAGAGACCGCCGACCGCCGTCTGAATCGTCTTCCCCGGTCCGCCGGGTGCGAAAGTTCGATGACCTTGCCGCGTGCCCCGAAACCGCTACGCCTGCCTCGCTCGTTGGCTCTCGGCGACGGGACGAAAAATCGCTATCGCCGGATTCCGCGTCGTTATCCCCGTCCGACACCGTCGAGTCGACATGTTAAATGCCACGCGAGAAAAAAAAAATTGCATCTTTTTTTTTCACGCCAAAAGTGTCATCGACCTTTTTCGAAGCCAACCGCAAAAAATCCTGAGAAGAATTATTATTCTACGTTGTATTTCCATAAAATAAAATGTTCCATTTTTTGTTTCTTCGATCCAAATTTAATCTTGAATTATCGTGTTGTTAACATTTATAACCAAAATTAAGGGAGTACCAACTTCATGCTTCTAACTAATTTTTTGTGAACCATCCCAATTAAACCAAATATATAAAAATAAAATGAAAATAAAAAATTTCTTTCGATAGGCGATAAAATCGTGATTTCCCCCCACCCCCCTGCTCCTCCTTCCAGGGTGTAAAAAACGCCGGGCCGATAGATCAATAAGTCGGGGGAAGCCGGTAAATAAACTTCCTCACCGACGGGAAGATCGATTGCGGCCCAGGAGCGTCGAATAATAAATCTAAAAAAAAATGTCCTATCAAAGTCAGTCCGTGATATTATTGTTTGCCAATCGTATCCTTCCCATTCTGCTCACTGCCCCCCTCCCCATCCCTTCCCCGTGCATTCGCCGGTCGTTGGGTCGCAGTCGTTGTCGTGTGACACAACCAGCTGCAGCTGAGAAGCTGCTGCACATTGCAACGCAAGGTGCAGTCGAATCTACGAAAAAAATGGCCGAGAAAAAATAGCCGGTCAAAATATTGGCCGAGAAAACAATGGCCGGAGGAACCCACATGGAAATATTTATATGTAAAATATATGTCGCCAAAAAAAAGTGCTATATGCAACATATATGTCACATATAAAAATACGTGCCACATATATACGGCATATATAGAACTTTTCGGCGACATATATTTTACATATAAATATTTCCGAGTGGGAAAAATGGCCGCGTGTAAATTGCATGTTTTGTGTGTGGGTGGCCATTTCTTCCCCGGCCATTTTTTCCTCGGCCATTTTTTTCCTGATACCGGTGCAGTCACAGCGCCGAGCGCAAGTGCCAACGTCCAGATCCGTCCACGTCCCTCCGCACGCTCGTCGTTCGTGCGAAAAACGAACAAGTGACGGAGGAGACGCAGCGCTTTACTGCGACCTTCCGCGTGTGTACAAACGCGAGGGTGACCGACGCTGCGACTCGCCGGGTGCGAGCGAGTCGAGACACGGGCGCAGCGCTCGAGGCTGTGGAGCGCGAGACGGAGGCGAAATGACCGAAGGTGGACAGAGAGAACGCTGAGACTGCGAGGCGCGTAGTAAAGAAAAAAACACACGAAACAAAATGATCCCTCAGCGAATTTACAAGCCAAACTCCGTAAATATTGTCACGATAAATATTGAAATGAGCGAAAAGAATTCACTACAATTAACAAAAATTCCATTTTTTCGTCGCTCAAACACACTTCCCAAAAATGTTCCCAAAAATCTGTCTTCGCTCGCCCCAATCTTCAGTCCCCCGGAATCTCAATACACTTTACCCCCGAAAAATGTGCCAATAAAAATCATAGGTCGAGCACGAAAAAAAAAAGAAAAAAAAATAGAGAGAACAATTACCATGCCGAGAAAAATGCAGCGAAAAGCTACACTTCCCGAAAATTTCCCCAAAAATCTGTCTTCGCTCTTCAGATTTTCAGACCCCCGGAATCTCAATACACTTAACCCCCGAAAAATGTGCCAATAAAAATCATAGGTCGAGCACGAAAAAAAAAGAAAAAAAAATAGAGAGCACAGTTACCATGCCGAAAAAATGCAGCGAAAAGCTGAAATATTTCCGAGAAGGGAAGAAGCGCGTGCGGTAGGTGCAGGGAGAAAGGGAAAAATTGCACGAGACGAAGCGAGACGGAAAGCGAACGGCGTTGGGGTAGGAACGTTGGGCTGGGGCGCGCGCGCGCGCGCTCGCGACGGAGATGCGAGACAGAGGCGAAAGGGCAGAGCGAGAGAACGCGAAGAAGGCAGGGTGGCTCTCGGCCGCGGCGCGGGTCGATCGAAAGCGCAGCGCGGAGAAATGCACCACCACCCAGCTTAACCACCCACCAACCCATCAACCCACTCGCTTTCCTATCTTTCTCTCGCTCGCTCACTCGCTCTGTCTCCCTCTTTCTCTCCCTCTCGCTTTCTCCCTTCCTCCGTCCCTCTTTTCGCTCTCTTTCGCTCTCTCTCTCTTTCTCTCTCGCCCTATACGTCTGTTTCTCTCGCTCTCTCGCTCTCTGTCCATCTTTCTCTCTCTTCCTCTCCGTCAATCTCTCGCTCTCTTCCTCTCCGTCTATCTCTCGCTCTCTTCCTCTCCGTCTATCTTTCTCTCTCTTCCTCTCCGTCTATCTCTCGCTCTCTTTCTCCCTCGCCACGGTGCACGACGTATAAGCCGGCGTTGTACATGCGCCACCGGCGCAACACCAGCGCAGCAGCAGCGGCGGCGGCGGCAGCAGCAGCAGCAGCACCCGACTCGAGCCAAGCCAACTCGTGTTGGGCTAGGTCAGGTCTACCCGAGTTCCACACTGTGCCATCCGCGAGCAACGCCGCCGCCGTGCGGACGCGATTTCTACCCTCGTCGTCGTCGTCGTCGACGACGAGCTCGACGGCTCTTTTCTCTCTGTCCCCGGTTTTCCAAAAATCAAAACGCGAGGATTTTCGGAAAAGTAAAAAAAACGTAGTATCGCGCCGAAAGAGAAAGGACGATAAACATCCACGTTTTCGTCCACCCGACTTTTGTCGTTCGGAGAAAAATCTGCGGACTTCGTTCGTGCGCGAATTTTGTGAAGAAAAGCGAATTTTGTGAATAAGTTCGGGTGCTTTTTTTTCTCGCGTTAAAACGAGATTTGGGAGATTTTGGGATATTTTTGTTATTTTTTTTATACTTTTTTATTTTTGAAGACTCGAGGCGGTTGAGTGATTTTGTGAGTGCGAGGTGGATGTTGACTTCCGGTGCCTCGAGTCGTGTTTTTTTTTCGGGAGCTACGAACGGTGCTGCTCGCGACTTCGAAGCTCGAAGAGGGAGCCTCGAGAGTGAGACACGGGAGGACTTCGAGAGATAGACGGAAAAAATCGTGGTGACTGCGCGATGATGAATTTTTGAGAATTTTTCGGACGATAAGGGCGGCCCCGGATTGTGGGCTTAAATATCGCACAAATTATCGGACTGTCGTTTGGATCGTTTATTTACACACACAAGACTACACGAAGAGACTGAAGAATTTTTCGACTTTTTTTTCTTCTGACAAACTATCTGTTTAACAAATAATAAAAATAATAATAGTGATAATAATAATAATCTCGATGTCCTGATATCGAAGATAAATAAAAAGGTGCTGAAAAAAACATTTTCTCGGGCGACCGAGGAGCGAGACGCGTGTCGCCGTGTAGCAAAAAGACTCAACGCGAGAAGCTGAAAAATCTCGAATAACACACGTAAATGTACGAAAAAATCGTGAAATCGTCGCCTCCTCGTGAACGCGACGCCAAGCGCTCGTCGCGTCGTCGGGCGTGCACGCTAACCGGACGATTCTCACCGACGATGATTGCCACGATTTCGTTGAAAAATTATAGAATCACATAAAAATCCGTGAGAAAAAAATCACGAAAGTCCAAACCGGTGCTTCGAATAAAAAAAGCAAAAAAATAAAAAAATAAATAACGAAAAGCAACCCTAAGAAGATTTCTTCGAGACGCACATGAATCGCAAAGACGTAAGATGAAAAATAATTATTAACCAAAAATGGCATTAAAGGAATCAAAAGGGGTAGATTTTTATTTAAAAATATGAAAAAATGACTCGTCCAGAGCGACCGTACGACCGGCCACACGACGCAGAGTTGCATGAAGTGAAAATGAAAACGCCGCGATCGATTCTCGGCGGGTCAAGCGAGAATGTCTGAGGCGTTGCACCAAGCGTTGCATCCGCGTAGATTTTCGCGAAATTTTTCCTCCGTGAAAAACGTGGATTTTTTTCGCCGAGACTCGCGGGAGGGATGAAGAAAAATATTGAAGGGGGTGGAAAGGGGTTGAAGTGAAAAAAAAACAAGAAAATTTCGAGAAAGTCCGGGGAAGTCGGGGAGGGGGGATGGACCTCGGAGTTTATACTCTCTGCCACCCCCGCCCCGACCGCCCACTCTCCACCCCCTCGGCAACCCGCCCGCTCACCTCTCCCGCCTGCCACCCTCCCCCTCTTGCAGTCGATCAATGCGTGGACGGGTTTCACTTTCGCGGTGTTAAAGCGTGCAACTCTCTCGCTGCACCGACGGCGCAACCCCAAAAACGCCGGATATTATTAGACCCACCGACTATTCGTATATATATATAGGTGCGACACGAACCCGATTTTCCGCGTGAAAATCTCGCCACAGAAAAATCGTTAAAGTACCTGGGTGAAAAATATCGAATTTTTGGGGATGGAAAAAAAATCATCGAGCTCACTTTTTTTTTTACGCCTCATATATTCGGAGTCGCATATATATGGGCTGACTAAAGCCGATGGGTTTTTTTTATTCATGCGCGACAAATCCGCCCATTTGGCTTTGGATTTGGACGAGTGCAGCGGATTTTTGAATAATGTTTTTATTTTACGACACACGATTTTTTTCGTGAGGCTAAATATGATTTCTTTGTTATCCATTGAGAATTTTTAATAATGTTTGTGATAAATCGAGATCGCGATTCGCGAAATTAAAATATATAATAAATTTGAATAATTTGTGTAGGTTTTTAATTGAGAAAAATGTATCTCCTGTTGAATTAGAGTGACGAAATATTTTTTTAGCTAATTCTTAATTAATCGGATTTATAGTAACGCGAAAAATGTAAAAAATTCGACAGCAGTATTTTCACATATTTTAATTTTTCGATCACGTTGCATCGATCGATTGGTAATTTAGCGAAATTATCGACCAATCGAAGAATTGAATTTGCGAGTGAAATTTAAATTTTCATTGACCCGCGAAAATGGTGAAAAGCCGCGACGAGTGAATATAACGAGTTCGAATAGTTTTCCATTTCAATTAACTTATGGTGCGGTACTTCTTACGAATCGATATTGGCCGGCACACTCGTAAACACTCGAGTATTAATGCGGAGTAACGATGTAATCGGTTAATTCCGGCCAACGCAATTTGTTCGAACGGCGGACGCCTATTATGCTTTATGATATTTATTGCAGTATTGATAGTATTTTAACGAATGGCCATTTACCATAATGCAAAAATAAATTACCGGCTCGATGGGAGGTTAATATTTATTTTATTTATTTTTGTGATTTCAGTGAAGAATGGAGGCCAGCGAGTGGGATCACACGACCTTAAGGGAAGAAGAATTCGAGCAGCATGCGGTCTACTTGGTACCGGACGTGTCGGCAACGCCGAGCGATCCAAATCGTGCCGAGGGTTCGCTACCCCGAAATCTGGTGCTCAAGCCGTCGCCCTCGCAATCATCCAACGATGTGAGTACAATTTCAAACAACCCAAATCATAAAATCCTATTTTTATCTTTTATCGTCAGAATTTAATTAACATCCCTAATTGTCGGTTATTAGCAATCGTCGACGAAATCCAACAAAAAATAATAACTCTAAAATTGATCAGTCTGCTTCGTAATTTCACGTCTCGTAAATGTCGGCAAGCGAACTAATGAAAAAGTAACGACTGCAAGATTGGAAAATTTGGGTCAATTAAATAATTTTTCTGACTAATTTTATTTTATGTCCTGGACGTTTTTTGCAAATGCACTAATCGGTGGCATTATTCTTAAATTAAATTCGAGCAATCGTCATTTTCGATACCAGGCAAGGAAAGGTATTTTTTAAAAGGACTATAAGACTTTATTTGATGCTGTGGGTTGGGAAGGAAAAAATCTTCCGACAGAGTCGAAGAGAGACTCGAATATCCCGATTATATATTTAGATAAAACTCGTTTTTTTCCGTCGCAGGTGTTGGGCGTTTGGAGCACGAGTTACATTCCCAAGGGAACGCGTTTCGGTCCTCTGGTCGGACAGGTCTACACCAAGGACTCGGTGCCGGTTGACGCGAACCGAAACTACTTCTGGAGGGTGAGTTACACAACGATATTTCGACGTCTTGCGTCGTTTCTTACACAAAGCGAAAGAAACTCGAGAAAGCTGATTTTTGAAAAAGTCTTTGAAAAGGCTTTTTTTGACGCACTGAGAAAAATGCATATAACAGAACTGTTTCTGGCTACATTATTTATTCTTACAATCATAAAAAAAAAAAAAAAAAAAAAAAACATCCTCGCCACCTGAGGGCGAATTATTAGCACAACAGAGTAGAACGCAGATTTTTATGAGCTCACGAGACATAATTGCCTCTCTGTTTGTTTTCTCAAACAAAAAATTTAAATAAAAAACGAGCTGGGACAGTAAATAACGAAATATTTGTTCAGGGGAAACACTTCAACCCATTTACAGTATGTTGCTGGCTGCAATTTTTTTACGTTTTATTTTTAGTAGTTGACTTTAACAATTACATTTTTACATCGTTTATTAGTTGAGTAAAGACACAAAAAGAGGTATTGTAAGGGTTAAATAATTTGACGAGTCAGGTATAGCGTACTGAGATGTTTATTTTTCTCGACGCCTCGCGTCAATACAGCACGGGATCCCGCAACGAACTAACTCGTACTTACGACGCTTCTCTCTCTCTCGGCGTATCACCACGCGAGTCAATGTGACGGCTATCGGTAGCTAGCCGTCACCTTGTGTACAAAAGTCCTACAGTATTAAGAGGGAAATACGTGGACAAAAACGAAGATAGAAAAAAAATATGACCACGTGGTCGTGCGATCAGAGACGGTGAAACTGGTTTTATCCGATTGAAAACCTTAAAGCCCAACGAAGCCATTGACGTGTTTCCTTCTCTCTCTCCCTTCCTCTCCTTCAGATCCGTAAATTCCTCCGAAGACAGTTCACTTCAATGATCGATTGTACACGGTCCGGAATATCGTCGTCCTCGTCACCGGGATGACGGAATCGCCTTGTGCTCGCAAGCAAATTTATTCGTGTAAAACGCCGGAGCCACGTGCGAGACGCGAAACGAAAAACGAGCAAATGAAACGCAAAATCGTCGAAGAGGTGATTTATCAAACGGCTAATCGAGATTTTTTTTTTTTCGATCGGCAGGTGTATAAGGACAACGAACTGTTCTACTACATCGACGGATACGACGTGCAAAAGTCCAACTGGATGCGGTACGTCAATCCGGCGTACTCATCGACGTCGCAAAACCTCATAGCGTGTCAATATAAGGTAAGTTTTTTTTTTGATAGACATGAATATACAACGAGAAAATCAATTACTGAGTCGCAATAAAATATTTATCCGGTGTGATTATAAAATTCCGTAAAACAAAATTCAATTTATCATTTCAACGTGATTAGTCTTGATTTTTTTTAATCAAAATTTGAAATACATCATTGCTTCTTATATGTGAAATAAGATTTGACGCCTGAATAAAGTATTTCATCGGCTTCACTAATATTTGTCTCATTGTCTCGCTTCCATTTATCATAAAAATCTGTGCAAAATGTAACGCCAAGAAATGTCTAATCATCGCGAATATTTTCCGCGTGTTCCAGATGCACATTTATTTTTACACCATCAAACCGATCCTACCGAATCAGGAGCTCCTCGTGTGGTACTGCCGGGAGTTCGCCGAGAGGCTCGGCTATCCCCTGTCCGGCGAGCTTATGCTGCAGCAAATACGTAAGTCGAAAAGCCCCCGACTCGTGTAACAGTCGGATTAACATTTTTCGTTACGTGAGTCGTTCGGAACTGGTTCGACAATTTTTCCATCGTTCTCTACTCCGACTCTCAACGCCTCCCCACAATTCATACAAAATCATTCGTCAGTGTAAAAAAAAAAGTACTAACGCCGAATTTCTTTCAAACTTTGTCAAACTGGTTCGACAATTTTTCCATCGTTCTCTACTCCGATTCTCAATGCGTCTCCACAATTCATACAAAATCATTGGTCAGTGTAAAAAAAAGAGTCCTAACACCGATTTTTGTTCAAACTATGTCAAACTGATTCGACAATTTTTCCATCGTTCTCTACTCTGATTCTCAACGCTTCTCCATAATTCATACAAAATCATTGATCAGTGTAAAAAAAAAATGTACTAACGCCGAATTTCTTTCAAACTATTTTACAGGACAACAAGCCGAGCAGTCGACACTGTCAGCCGAGATACCGAGCGCCTTGGAAGTGGTACCGCTCAAGGACTCAGCTATGTACGAGCGACGCTGCCAAATGACACCGACCGACGGTTCCGTCCGCTCGGACGAAGGTTACCACTCGAACGGCTACCACGACGAGATCCTGACGCCGCCGGAGGAGAGCAGCGAGTCTGATTCCGAGAACAACTACGTCCTGGACTTCAGCAAAACCACGCGCACGACAAGCAACAACGCGAGCGAGGTCCTCAGCAACAAACAAGAGAGCGTGGTCGTGAAGAATGCCTACAGAAAGGTGAAGATCAAGATCCCAAAAGTCTACACGAACTTCCAGGGCGGCAAGTCCGAGCTCGACTGCATCAAGGACAAGGACGAGATTTCCAGCGGCGCGGTCACGCCCGAGCTCCAGATCCCCGTCAAACCATCATCGCCGCTTTTGCTGCAGAAGCAAACGGTAATATCCACATCCACGACCAACGACGACGACGACGATCTGCTGGAGAAGCCGTCGAAGCCGTTCTACGAGCCCGAAGCGAAGGCCCCGACGATCCCTCTGTCGAGCAGCCGACCGCCCTACGTCACCAGCCCGAGCAGCTCCATCCTCGAGAATATCCTTTTGCGCAACAACACCGACAGCAACAACAACAACAGCAGCAGCAGCAACAGCAGCGGCAACAACGCCACCACCGGCCACATTCACCACCACAACTCGATGAACCATCATCACCATCACAGCCACAATCATCCCCATCAGAGCCACAATCACGGCGTGTACGCTTCTCACCTGGACTCGGTGACACCGCCGCCGTCGAGCCCCACGGAGATGGCGTATTCCTACAAAAAGTCCCACAGATACGGCAACATATTGCCGTGCAGCCCGGACTCGAGTTCGAATCTGCCGATGCAGACGGAGACGTGCACGAGCACTGTCGTGAATTCCACGAGCGGCGTGACGATGCTCCAGAGCCCGGGCAATAATCTGCACTCGACGAGCGGCAACGGCAATGGCGGAAGCCTCCTGCATCCCTGCAACTCGAGCGGCAACATCGCCGGCAGCCAGGGTAACATTCACTCGAGCAACGGTCTCCTGTCGTCGACGACGTCGACGACGGTTCATCCGGCGACGACCACGGGCAATGGTCTCGTGATGAAATCGCGGAAGACGAAGAGCCCGTCGCCCGCGACGACCACCACGAGCAGCAGCAGTGGCAACGCTGCGTCGAGCTCGTCGACGGCGACGTCGTCGGTCGGTCCCTCGACGATCCTGTACTCCAGCTCCGCCGGCTCCGGACACATCGAGGCCGCCTCGAGTTCGATGTACCTCAACTCCTCGAACCCGAGCGTCTCACCGATTCACTCGCCGTCGTCCTATCCCTACGGGTTGTATCATCAGAACGGACCGATTCATCAGCACGTCGCGCCGCTGTCGATCAATTGCGCCGCTTACTCGCCGACGCCGTCAGGCAATATTGGAGGCTACGACAGGAGCGACGGCAGACGGCACGACAGCAACGGCCATCAGCTGCCGACGTCGTCGACGATGCAGATAGATGGTAATCAGGCGAATCTCATCGCTGGAACGCACAATCTTCATCTCGGACATCATCCCGGTTTGACGATTCACGCGAATTCCGCGTCGATGAACCGCTACTCGCCGGCGAGCTCGCTGTCGCCGGACGATCACGCGTGCTCGCAGAGCGGTTCGCTCAGCCCGAACTCGCAGGGCTCGAGGGGATACAGATCGCTGCCGTATCCGCTGAAGAAGAAGGACGGGAAGATGCACTACGAGTGCAACGTCTGCTGCAAGACGTTCGGGCAGTTGTCCAATCTGAAGGTTCACCTGAGGACGCACTCGGGCGAGAGACCGTTCAAGTGCAATGTCTGCACGAAGAGCTTCACGCAACTGGCGCATCTGCAGAAACATCATCTCGTTCATACAGGTAATTTTTTTTTGTCGATGAAGTCGATGTCACATCTCAATAATACTGAACTGTGTTGACATTTGGAAATTCAATATATAAATTCAACATTGCTGATGTCAACACAGTTTTTTTCAACAAAAGAATTTAAAAAAAATGATAATGTCAACGTTCATAATAAACGTTTGCGTGTGTTTTAGGCGAAAAACCGCACCAGTGCGAAATATGCAAGAAGAGGTTCAGCTCGACCTCGAATCTCAAGACCCACCTGAGACTGCACTCGGGCCAGAAGCCGTACGCGTGCGATCTGTGTCCCGCCAAGTTCACGCAATTCGTTCACCTGAAGTTGCACAAAAGATTGCACACTAACGAGAGGCCTTACACGTGTCAGGGCTGCGACAAGAAGTACATAAGCGCGAGCGGCCTGAGGACGCACTGGAAGACGACGAGCTGCAGGCCCAACAACATCGAGGACGAGCTCGTTCTCGCTGCCGCGGTCGGCTCGCCGAGTTACTACTCCGAGTATGGATCCGACATGAATGTTGGTGAGTAACCCAGTCTCAGTTTGTCGATAAGCTATTCATTCGCCTCGGATCTGATTCAACAAATTATTTCACTTCATTCATTCATTTTTTATTTTATTATTTCTCTCTCTCTCTCTCTCCACACCTGATTACAATTTTTCGAAAAAATCGGGACCGGACTAAGTCTACACCAAACTGTCAAGTGTCAAAATCTCTACACCGAATGGCTCTGCACCAAATCAACTTGACAATTAAATCAATTAAATTAATTTAATTAAATGACAATAAATAATGACCAATTAAATCTTGACACAATAAAATCTCTACACTGATCGACTCTACACCGAATCAACTTGACATAATAATGGCATATTATTGTATCAAGATTTTTTTGTGTCGAGTTGATTCAGTGTAGAGATTTGATTGTGTCAAGTTTATTCGGTGTACAGTTGATTTCGTGTAGAGATTTCATTGCGCCGAAATCCCGAAAAATCGCCGGACCTTCTTGACCGAAGAAGTCGACTGATGAAATTCTTTTCGCTCTGTGCTTCCAGGCAACATGCAGAAGGAGTGCGAGTTGGAGCACATAGAGAATTACGAGAGGCGCAACGGCGGACACGGAGCCCACTCGACGTCGCTCCACAATCTCGAGAACTCGGTGGGACGACCGAGCGTCATAGAGACGTCTCAGCCACACATAATCGAGTGCACATAACCGGACGTTTCACCCATCGGGGAACCGAGCTCGGTGGGTTACGATCAGCCGAGATACTCGAGTTCTCTGTGGTGAAGAGGGAACCTTAACCGAGGACAAACTTCACTAGGTATACCGCCTTGTACGCTGCGTGACTCTCTGTTCGTGCAAGTGCAACGCGCATCTCGTGCATCATCATTGCGACCCTTCGGGTCGCAGAGATGCGACAGCCGCGGTGTGTGAGTGTGTGTGTGTGCGTTTTTTTTTTTTTAAATCCTACGCTCAGCGCGCGGAGAGAGGGAGAGAGGTTCGAGAACGTTGCGCGAACGGCGATGGAAACGAATAGCAATTGCAGTGCAAATATCTTCGTCATTCGCCGCGCCTCGAAGCTCTTCTCTCGACCTCGAAAAAAAAAAAACCACAACAACAAAACAAACAAAACGGTGCAAAGACTTTATCCAAAGCTGAAACTCGTGCGGTTTCTCTCTCCCGCGTCTACGAATTAGGGCTTTATTGAGTATAACCGAACGCGCGATTTTTTTTTTCTTATTTCTTCTTCACAACGCGCGGCGAAGAGCAAACTGGCGGATTTTGTCGGCACCCGCCAATGTTCGAGAAAGTTTAACGAATGCAAAAAAAAAGTGATATTTAAAAAACGGGGGCAAAAAAGATACGAAAAAGATAAACGATGATTTGGGGGGGGGGGGGATAGGGCGAAATGAGATTGAGAAGTAAATTTAAAAAAAGGAAAAAAAAACAACCAGTGACGACACGACTGCAACTATACGAGACCTGTACCTGTATATACTAACATTATTGATAAAAAAATATTCGATAATTTAATGAAGTAATTTAAAAGCTATATATAAATATATAAATATATAAATATATAATTTATATACCGTCGGTTGGCCGAGCGGTGGGCTGCGTTCGCGGTTAATCTCGCAGTGGTCACGCTTCGATTTTAAGTAATTTATTGAAGCTTAGATCCTAGAACTATCTCACGAATATACAACCATCACACATATTTCCGACTTCGGTGAACTGCCCAGTTTCTCACGCGTTCGTTTGTTTCGGTTATTGGAATTTCATTGTTTTACACTCTGAGCGAACAACGGCGGCGATACCAACGAAAATGCGGCTGAATACAATTTTATTCGTCGATATGTATTTCCCTGGTATCTCGCATTTTATTATATTTACTCCGAGTGTCAATGAGTCTTTGTCGTTAATCAAAAACGTATGGATTTTGCTTTACGAAATTAAAAATACTATTTAGAAATGTTAATTTCTCAACTCGTGATATTGAATTTTTAATCGACGGAGCATTGAGAAACTGAGTTATTTTACTCGAGTATCCATACACAGACATACGCCTAGATATCTATATTTATATGTACATATATTTTGTAAGCATAACTTTTTTTATTATAACAACGACGAGCGAGCGAGAAAGAGAGAGATAGAGGAGTAAGAGAAAGAAAAGAGAGGCGAGTGATCGGTCAATCTTAGAATACCAATCAGTATTCCCCTCTCGACGTTAGTTCCTCCGTCGACGAGATGAGTCACTCAACATCACAGACAGAATAGATTCAAGCATAGGCGAAGAATGATACAATCGACGCATCGAGCGTTTTCTTTTTCTTAAAAAAAAAAAAAAAATCGCACAAATATTCGCGATTCCTCGAAATTTTTGTACTTCCATTTTGACCGCGGACTATCAAATTTTGGTCGGACTTTGTACTTCCACTAATTTATAAGCATCGCTCACGCCGAGGTATAACCACCGAGAGCAGCCTACCGCCGAAAACGAGATGCGATAGATATTTTCGTAAAACAGCGATTCGCAAAGAATTAGGGAATTTTCGTTTTCGTAAACGATTTTGTTTTCGCTGCAAATAGCAGCCATTACTTTTTACTCACCCCACTTTCTCATCGATTCTATAAATTATTCTATACTTAGGATATCTCTGAAAAAAGTCGACATATTGATGAAATAATGTATAAACGTTTCAATTTTAAAACCATATCTTTTTCGATGAAAAATCATTTGCAAGATGACATAAACATCAAATTAATGGAGAAAGTAATGGGCCATTATTTTCCACATTAAAGAATATCCATTATATTCATTTTTGTGTCACATGTAGACGAATTTATGCTATGTAACATGTTTTTGTGTTTATTGAAATAATATTAATACATTTTTTTTCACCAATGTGTAAAGATACTATAAAAGAGATCATTGATATGGAATTCATTGCGAAATTGATGAGTAAAGAGGCTAAGTTGAAGAGCAGTAGGATACGCGGAGACGATCGCTGTTTTACGATTGTATTTAGCCGCGTGTCGCAGACTGATATTACACGGCCGTTCGAACTTAAGCGTGTTGAACTCGCGACAAGCGAGCGTCGAAGCAATACCGAGGAATCGAGAAAAAAAGAGAAAGAAGCGAAAGAATCGTCGATGCGTTGATTAATGAAAAAAAAAGTATACATAAATTTGTATCGAAAATCGTAAATTCTCAATTGGCGAGCCTTCCGCATAAACTGGCACGTTACAGGCAGCGTGGATGATTCGGGCACTTAATGCGGAACGTCCGGGCCAGAGGAATGCACTTTAGCGCACGCTAACGTAGCGCCTAGATGAGAAATTACAAAATGTGTAAGCACTTGCGTGGCTCCTGAAATTGTTTTCGATAAATAGCGAATTAGTTGTACAAAGATGAGAAAGAAAAATTAAAAAGAAAAATTGTTGAAAAGCGGGGTTGAAAAATATGTGAACAGGAGCAAGCGACTCTCTTCGCCGGGAGCCGCGAGAGTGAATGCACATTTTTCTAGTCGTACGAATACTCTTGGAAACGGCAATTACGAAAAGTCGATTTCCACGGCAAAATAAAAAGGAGATAGAGAGGAAAGAAAACGCAGAAAATATACGAAGGAAAAAAGCGTAAGGAGGCTTCCAGACGATAACGACATCTACTTCCTATGGAAACACATACACACACACACATTTACACATACAATTATTACGATGATCGCAAAGTCAATTGAAACTATAAACATGCAGTCTAACTATTCCCAGAAGAAATGAAAAAAAAAAAACATCGCTACTTCCGGACGCATTGCCGCGACGCAAAAGTCATTCTGTGAATTGCCTCGATTCGCTACCTTGCCTGCATCAAAGCGCACTTTACAAATAAGTCGAAAATTAATAAACAAACGAGGAGACTTGATAGCAATTACGCAAACAAAAAAAAACAAAAAAAAACTACGAAAAATCTTATTAAGAAAAATGTAAACGATGAGTGAAGAGAGAAGATTCGAGTGAAAGAGTGAGAACGAGAGAGAGAGAGAGTCGAAGAGCGAGCGAACGTGAGAGAAACTTGTATATAAGCTGAAAGTAGTGTGAATTATCGATGAGAGAAAAAAAAAGCAAATTGACTAACCGCCTCGGCAACAAACAAGCAATATTTAGTTCTTACCGTCTCTTAAAAGGTAAAACAAAAGAAGAAAAATACAGGATAAACTCCAACTTGTACCGTAAAATCCACGTGTACGACGTGCACGTTCGTATTTAAACGACTATAAATTAAATGTTAATTATCCTTACACTTCGTAAAAAATAGTTGAAGAAAAAAAACAGAATTGTTACGCATTTATTATCATTATAATTATTGAATAGGTAATGCTCAATTAGCATTTGTTTCTTAAAATAAAGAATAAATATATGGCTGTTGGATATTTATATCGACTGTGTCTATTTTATTTCGCAGATCAAATCCCTGTCCGAAAAACTGATTACGATCACGATTTCCGTGATCGATGTGAAAAATGCATCAAGTGGGCCAGGGTTCATATTAAAAGCACTTGGAAGTCAAATTGGCGAAAAAAAATTCTAGATAAAAATGGCATAAAGCAAAAATATTATAATTCTCGCCGTTATATAGTTTTGGCCGTCGCAAGTCAACGAAAAGAAACTGAACAACGCGATTATCATGGAAAGTTGGATCTGGTTGACTCACAGTTACTCTGGAATCTCGGAATACACTCAACGACTGTCGCATTTTGTTTTTCATCGTTTTATTGTAAATTCATTTCTACAATCACCAAGGTTCTGGATCATCGCCGTTACATTTATCAGTAAGTAGTAAAACATCGGTGTCGGCAATGCACAATTACACAGCTCGTATTTTTTTTCTTATTTTCTTCGTCACTCGCATTATTTCTGCATGTCTGTTCAGTAAGTATAACTTGATTTATTCACAATTCCTTACAAAAGAAAAATGAAAGTAAAACACGTGTCGGGGTCGCGATGAACTTTCGTCGATCCGACGAATTTTTTCGGACAATCATTTTGTGAGGTCTTTGATATCGTGAACACGGCGTCGTCATCGATCACCGATCTAACGACGCGTCGCGAATCAGAAACCGAGTACTTGTCAAAAAAAGAAAAAAAAAAGAAAAATAAAAGAAAACGTAAATAATTCACAATTGTAGATTATCTCTCGAGGCCTCAATGACGAGGAACAAGTGTCTGTATATTTTCGTGTAAACTTTTCGGCGTCGAGGAGACAGTATGTTCCTATGGGTAATTAGAAAAATAATACAATTTGTCGTTTCGTGTGCGGTCGAAACGATTGGCTATTCCGTGATGATTTTTTATCACGCGATTCGAGTAGGTGAGGGGATTTTGTGGACATTGAATGTGTTGATACGTGTTTGTCGCGGGCTAACCAAATCCCTGGAAAGATCGACAATCGCTCCTGCGGGATTGTCGTGGGAATGGAATGAGACAATTTCTTCGTTGTACATTAACGGTGTTCGATAAATAAGATAGAAAAAAAAAATGATGATGAAGAAACGAGCACCGCGAACACGCACCGCTTTACAGAGACACAGGATTTTTGTTTGTTCATAATCGATTCTCCTACCTTATCAAGGTACTGGACTGTCAGTTCCGCTTCCACTATTAGTACTTGCTTCGCTCTTCGTCGCAGCTATCCTGTCGCCGCGTTTCGTGCTCTTCGACAGCGTCGCCACTTCCTTCAGCAGGCTCGATATCTTCTGCTGCATGTACGAAACCTTCGAGTCGTAGTCCTTCTCCGTGGCTTTCATCTTGTTGCGCAACTCCGCCTCGGACGTAAAGTTTTTCGCTTTGAGCTCGGTTATCTGGGAAAGTACAAAGTTTTAACGTTCCGTTGTGACTCTAAAATTCGAGGGCAGCGAAGATTGATGCGTAAAAACAAACTGGCTTAAGGGATGAAAAAAATTGAAAACATTATTGAAAAAGAATGTTTTTAACTAGAAAAAACTCCGATCCGATAGTTCCAATAGTTTCTCTGAAAAAAATTCTCGAAAATTACTTTTTTTTTTCGTTTCCAGGTGTATATCTCCCCTTAAGGTAAAGGAAGACCTGCTCGGTCGGTAACGAAAACTATTAATCGAGACACAGACTTGGACCGTTTTATCGAGACACCGTAGACAATTTGCTTTCTTCCTCACAATAATAATAGTTATTAAATAGCGTCGTTAAGAAAATGTCAGCTATCTCTCTCGCAGTCATATGTCACGTGATACATGCCCTCCTCTTAAGGTGACGTGGAACATATTAATAAGAAATAAGAAATAATTCGATCTCTCATATTTCACATCACCTTAAAACCTTAAACTTGTTTAAACTCAACGACTGAATTGTTGATAAACCGACCTGTCTATCCTTGGTTAGCAGTTGGTTATCTTTTTGAGTTATTTGTTTCTGTAAATGGGCAATTTTTTCCTTGAGCTGGGTTACGGCCACCACGTGATCCGAGCTGTTGGGGTCGTGATGATCGTGCATCGGCACCATTCTCGCTGCTTTCACCGGCGTCGGCCCGTTCGTCTCCACTGACTCGGACTGCGGCGGCGCTTTCGTAACGTCCCCTCTGTTATGTGGTCTCTTGTTGTTCTGACTTTTCACCCTGTGCAAAAGTACATCTTAAAATCTTGCAGTACGATAAATTATAGTCGCGGGCACCATAAATTCTTTACCATTTTACCCAATTTCGTCTGTATTACAAGTTCAATTCAATCCTTTGAATATGAATTTTGCTCTACGCATTGACAATTGAAAAACAGCATTTAAGGATGTTATACAGCTCCACACTAGTCAAATGAGTGCTGATTTTTTAAAACTATGCATAAATTATTTTTAGGAGCTGTATAACATCCTTAAGATACGTTCTTCATTAATGAAGTTGAAACAAATTTTAAACGGTGAATCTCCGGAATGTCGGTAAAACCGAACTCTATGGTTATCATATAACCATTGAAACATCAGTATTAATAAGAAAAAGAATGAGTGATCTCTGCACAGGCTTAGAGACAATATTAGCTGAACTCGTCCTGCTTCGCATAATTACTTTTGTTCCTTGTGCTTCGCTGCCCGTTCGTGGGACATTTTCAAGTGAGCTCTCCTATCGGCGTCCGTCTGTTTTGTCTTCGCCAATGCCCGCTTGTACGACAGTGTACAAAGCCAACACAAGAGTTTCCCATCGACCTGAAAAATCGTAAAATAAAATTATAAACATCCTTGAATAATAATGATTACAAAAATACGTCCTCCGTTTTGTTACCTTCTTATCCTCGTCTTGTCTGTCAAAGGCACACTTCTGCTTGCACTGTTCGCACGTGACCGGAGGTCCGTATCGCTTTTCAGAGTTTGTGCATCTCTGACACTTGCTACCGATGAACGCCGCTATCGTATTGCAATACTCGCACGCCGAGGGCTTTCCGTAAGCCTTCACATTCTGCTCGCACTTCTTGCAAATGGTGCAGGTGTTGCCTTTTCTGTAATAAAAAAAAGATTCATTAATCTCAGGTACATAAAAAAAAACTACAAAGTTTCCGAGTTGCCTGAAATTTTGGGAAATAAAATTGGTTTGCAATTATCTGTGTGGAATTCGCACATCGTAAAAAAAATCAATTCATCGATAGAAATAGATTCTGTAATTTTTTATCTGAGACATAAGGCAAATGTGTTTATTACAAGTTGGCTAGAGATTTCGTGTTTGCAATTGAGATACAATTTTATTTCCATTCTTTTAGAGTAGCTCAGATTCCTTAAAGCTTGGTAAGTGGTAAAAATTTGCTCAAAAATACTTACACAGCCTGCTGGAACTCGGATCTGCAGTATGTACACTTAACCACTGGAAACGAACCTCGACATTCCTAAATGAAACAATACAAAGGCATTGGAAGTCTCGCTATCGTTGAGTCTTGCAACCCGAGTGTGACATACAACACCGGAGATAATAGCTTTCAATTTCTTATAGATAAATCGCCAGGGGCAATCGATCCCTGGCTTACGCTACAAATATCTCTGCTCCGCAAATGTAATGCAACCGATATCACGAGATACAAACTGAACTCGTTAAATTCTAAAATCAATTTTTGCCCGCCGCAACTCTATCGAACTTGTATCCTGACGTCTCGCCGGCCCGCAAACAGCTGTAGTGCCGTTTTCCAAATAAACGCATCAGCGTTCAAGAATCAAAGTGAATTCTTTAAATTCTAAAATACATTTTTGCCCAGCGCAAATCTATCGAACTCGTATCCTGACGTTTCACCAGCCCACAAACGGCTGAATCGTCGTTTTCCAAATAAACGCAGCATCAGCGGTCAAAATCAACCGATTCGCCTCTCGAATTCTCAGCAAACAGGCGAAACAAAAAAATAATGCACTCAAGCTTGACAAAAAATACGCAGGTGCCCCGAACGTCCTGGCGCCACTCGGAGGTTAAAAATTCTAATATTAGCATTTTACAGCTCGGCCGTTTGTTCAGCGGAGACGCCGAACGCGGATAAGATTGCGATAATCGGACATACCGAATATTAAGCATATATGTGCGAAAAGAGCGATGTTGGATAAACGCGATGCCCGAGGAGGCGAAATTTCAAGCGGAAATAAGTCGGAGCACTCTACCTTGCACAACTGTTGTCCGGGTGACAGTTCCTCGAACGGATGCCTGGAAAAGCATCTGGAGCACGCGAAAAGCGCCTTCGGATTGTTCGCGCTCATCGTCGAAGCTGCCGCGGACTCGTAGCTCGTCGCGCGTTCCTTTTCTATCAAAAAACCCGTGTGTATATGCTTCAGTCTCTCACGCGCGCGACTCCCACCCTGGTCCCTCTTCGTCGTCGTCGTCGTCGTCGTCGTCGTCTAGACGTCACGTATATCGCGACAAACGCGCTGGCCGGAAAAAGATCACTCGCTCGGCTCTCCGATACTTATTCCGATTAAACGTTTTTCGCGCGCGCGTCCGCGGCAAAGTAAATGAGAAAAATCGGGAACACAAAAGCGAGGGAAAAAAAAGAGTCGCGTCCTCGGGTTCGACGAGATTTTACATGTTTTTCCCGTGGTTAGTGCGAATAATACGCGCGACGAGGAAGCGGCGGCAATTGTTTTCGTGTGTCTGGCAGACACGAGAGTCGAGACCAGCGGCGGCGGCGGCGGCCAAGAGACGACGGCGACGACGGCGACGGCGACGACCACGACGACACCTAACTCGCAATCGCTCAGACCGGCCGTCGATTCGACGAATCGCGCGGTCGCTTTGCCAGGCGAAATCCTCGGTCCTCGTCGGGCGTTGCGCGGACACCGTGTTCCTTCCACCAGTTGCTGAGGACGCGCGCGGGGTGGGTGCATCGGGATTGGGCGGCCGAAAATGTCCCGTTAGGGGCATTGTGAAACACACCGACCGCCGAAAATCTTCGGTGCAGCTTTTTGTCGCGAATTATGAACGGATCGGAGTGAACATTGAAATAGAGACGCCAGTAATGCGAATCTCGGGAATGAATTAGTCAGAATTTTGATTTTCAAAAAAAAAAATAATTACAGATCGATTACCTCCAGCATTCTTTTCTTTAAACTCAAAATTCTGACTAATTCATTCGCGAAATCTACTTTACTGGCGTCTGTATTCCAATTTTCACTCTGATCCGTTCATAATTCGCGACAAAAAGCTGTTCCAATCTTTTTAGGTGAGCGTCGGTATTTCACATCGCCTTAGCATCTTTTTTTCCTGGAATTTTCGGGTTGGAGGGTTTTCATTGGATTCCGTTGAGCCGGAGGGGTATCACGAAAACTTGCACCGTATACTTAATTAATTTGCACGTTGTAAATGTAACATAACTGTATCGCGACTTGCGCGGCCCTCGAATCTGGGTTTTGCAGGATTTGCCTATTTTTTTCAGCGCGTAGCTCTATTGTTATCGAGGTTCGAGCGTTGTAGATTTTCTACAAGATCGACTTGCGAATTACTTAAATGAATATATAAATATATACGCATATGTATATTCAGTATTTTGCAGGTTATTTGAATATCCTGAATGCTAGTTGATTTTTCCATAATCTAAATGATTTTGTGTAGATCAGTACAAATAAACAATGTTTGGTTACCGACCGAGTCACTGTGTTCCTTTTAAAAAAACATAGCTGCACACTGAACGCACCCAATAGCATTTGTTGATCGAACGAAAATCAGACGCTCGGGCTTCGTCAGTGTCGTCAGTGTGGCGGGGCGACGGATGCGATTTTACGTCTGTGACGAGTGTCCAAAGCTTTCAGTTTATTTATCGCGATTCACGAATTGTCAATCATGTCGGAGATTCGAGACGACCCGCGCGAGGTTCTCGCGCTTCTGAATTCGCTGGGTTTCGTCGGAATTACCGCGCCGCAGTTGAAAGCGTTTATGAAGGGTAAGACTTGTATTTTTTTCAACGGTCATTTTCAAATACTTGACGAAACTTCAAACACCGGAAATTTGGAATTTCGATTTATGCGCCAGAAAATCGTTTATATATATTTTACTTACTGCCCGAAGCTCGGAAAATAAATATTTTGCGTCGATATTAACAGTTAGTACCGCGTTTTTGCGTGGAAACCGAAAAATAAACAGTTTTGAAAACCTAACCTCAAAATTCGAAACCATAATAAATCGAAAATCGTTTATATATGTTTTTCTCATAGCCCGAAACTCGGAAAATAAATGTTTTGCCTCGATATTAACACTTTTTATAGCGTTTTTGGCCTGGAATCCGAAAAACAAACGTTTTTCGAAAACCTAACCTCAAAATTCATGAAGACATTACAGAAATCCTACGAAAATAACGGTTGGATCATTCGACGAGGGAAAAATATTATATTTATGATAAGACAAAATTATTCCTGTAATTTCAGACTTAAAGCTGCACAGAAAGATAAAAGAGCGGGAGCGACAAGAGTGGAAGGATGAGACGAGAAGAAAGATTCTCTCGAAGCAGGAGAAAATGCTGAAGGACATGCTGCGCGACACTCTGGCGTCGGAGCAGCCACGTTCTCCGGAGACAACTGAATCGTCAGCCTGCAATGACAATTCGTTGGTCAGAATCAAAGTTCGCTGCCTGTCGGACGAAGAGAACGACGAGAATATCGAGAACAGCACCAGACACAATATTCAGGCCGACCGGACAAAGCCGGAGGCTCGCACAAAGGTGAACAGGCCGTGTCGGACGGGAACGGTGGAGGAGTCATCCAAGTCGGCGAACACGCTCGCCGCGAGACACAGGACGGACAGATCCAAGAGTCACGAGCGTTCCAGGCTTGCAGAAATATCCACGGACAGTTCTCAGTACATCGATGCGGAGAGGAGACAGAATTTGCCTCGAAAAGAGAGTCAGAGGTCGGTCCGGCGGGGCAAGGAAGCCGCCGGTGTTTCGCCTGTGAGGCCTCTGAGCGCTCCGGAACTCGCTGAACGCGCAGAAGTTCCCAAGGAAAGATCGAAGAGCGTCGCGTCCGATCCGACAGGACTGAGAACCGCGCGAAATCCTTCGAGATGTTCCACGCAATCGCATACGAAATCTTGTGAGAATTTTTGTCAATCGTCATGAATCAATCGAAAATGATTTGTTCATTTTTCAGAATATGTATGAATTTTTTTGGATTTTTGTCGATTTTTTAAAATTGGGTTGTTTTTAAAGATAAGTGATCGATTTTTTAATCTGAATATTACGTTTGATGGGACTGTCCCGACCGGATTAGTATTTCGGCTTTAGCTAATCGTACATTTTCAAAAACTGAAAATGTTTCCGAATATGGAGTAGACGCAAAAATATTTTGTATTTTGTGCTTAAAAGTACTTGAAACATCAGAAAAGTATTTGACTACTTAAAATACTGCCCAGCTCTGATTCTCAATTGTTACAATGGCCTAAATTAATGAGTCGTATTTTTTTCGCGATCAGTTATCAGACCGTGGCGACTGCAGCCGGAGGCTCAGCGAGCGGCGAGTGCGAGAAAATCCGATCCCGTTGCGCTGTATCAAAAGTATCGGCAGCAGTGGAAGCAGATCTCGTTTCCCGGCGAGGAGCAACACGCGCGAGTTCGATGGGCGGTTCGTGAGAAGATGCTCGGAACGGATCCTAACCCCCGGGTAAAACTTATCAGCAACATCAAAAATATATATATTTTTATCGTCTGCAAAAATTTGATAAAAATGATTTTTCTTTTTCAGCCAATTCTCAAGAATTCTCAGAGCCTCCAGAGCATTAAGAAGAGATGACGACCGAATATCAGCCATAGGCTATCTAGTTAATTTGTTTAATTCCTATTTTTTAAGTGACGACGATTGCTCAACAATCACGAAAGTAGCGACAATTAAAATTACGTTTTTTTCCTCTTTTATATCATAAATCCGTACTTTATTTCATTTCAAGAATGCGCGTCTGTACATAGATCGGCGATAGGAGCGTTCGTTCAAACTCGAGCTCCCGGCGATTTGCGCAAGCGTGAAATCCCGCCTCTCTTACTCTAAATTACTGATTGACTTTGAATTTCGCCAAAACATTTTGCCAATCCCCTCTGTTCAGATGGAACAAAAGTTTATCCTCTATCAGACGGGCCGCTCGCTCGGTCAGCACGAGAGTCTCGTGCTTTAGCATACTGTAAACGTTGAGTCCTGCGAAAAAAAAAGACGAGTTAGCCGAGATTTTACCGGCCGACGAAACAACGAAAAGGAAGAGCCACTGTAGAGCCACTGTGGTTATGCCACTGTAGAGGTTGATAAAATAAGCTGTTTTCGGGAATTGAGAAAAGGCTTCGGACAAAGGGTTGTAACCAGTGTTTTCAGGGGTAGAATATGCGACTTGAGAACGATGGTATAGGTTAAAAGTCGATATTTTGAAAAAATAAATTTCGTGACCCCGATTTGGGCGGTTTTCGGCCCGGCGGCCAGATCTACGATTTCTGACAAACTGTTCGGCCAAAAATTTTTTTTTTCAAAATCAACTAAAAAAGGGTTGTAACCGTTATTTTCAGGGGTAGAATATGCGACTTGAGAACGATGGTATAGGTTAAAAGTCGATATTTTGAAAAAATAAATTTCGTGACACTGTTTTTTTTAATCTCGATTAACATTGCAGTTTTTCTGAAAAAAATTCCCGAAAACAACCTATTTTTTCGACCTCTACAGTGGCATAACCACTTAATCGACGGAATTAATTGATAAATGTACCGTGAACGGGCATGAGATTGACGTGCTTCAATTCGTCAGTGGCGATGGTGATATTGTGGGGCATCATGTCCTCGCTGTCGACGAAGAGGACCGAGGGACCCCAGTTCCGCTGCTCGAACAGATCCTCGAGATACCCACTTTCGCGGCTCGGGATCTGGAGGTCCTTCACCACGTGCAGATCGTCCTGGGCGAGCTTCACCGACAACGCGGTAGTCAGGCCGTTGAGACGGGTGTAGAACGGCAGCATGAAGAAGTGAACGGTCGGCGAGCGCGGACCGTGCGACTTTCCTCCCTTGAGAAACAGCGGCGAGCGAACGCTGCCGTGACGAGCTTTGCCCATTCCCTTCTGTGGCCACGGCTTACGACCGCCGCCTCGCATCTCCGCTCGCGTCTTCATATGTGCGTAGCTCTGGAAACAAACGAAAAATCATTAATGATCGAGTGCCGCAGGATGCTGCAAAATTCCTGGTTTAAAGGAGGTTGGAGCGCTCCGCACTAGTCAAAAGAATGCTGATTTAAAAAATAATTTACCCACAGTTTTAAGCACCTGTCGATTATTTTAAATGGTGATTCGTATTGCCAGGTATTTTCTTCACCAGGGAAAAATTTAATTGCAACAGATTTTCATACATATTAACTAATTTACGCAAACTTTTGAAAAGGTAATTTTCATTCATTTTTTTCAAAGAATAAACCGTGTTTCTTGTTTGATTTTGATTTATCGCGGCTCATTCTCTTCTTTGAGAGATGCTTTACGTATTGACCATCTAGGTATTTGACAGTATTTACAGTTTAAACATTACAATTTGTTTGCCCATCAAGTAAATTTCTTCGTAAACAACCAAGTGTATTTTTTAAATGGTAAATACTGTCGAATATCTAGACAATGAATAAAGATCTAGGTGGATCCATGGGATACCCGTCAACGATTGAAAATATGAAAAACATTCGGAGCTGCACGCTCGATACACAATTTGGAGTCCAGGTGGACTATGGAATACCCGTCTAGGATTACAAATATGAAAAACATTCGGAGCCTCGCAATTTGTTTACATATTCAACCACACTGCCTGCGTGCTCTGTACACAATTCAGAGTCCGGATGGACCCTGGGACACCCGTCCAGCATTAAAACCATGAAAACCATTCGGAGCTACATAATTTGTTTCCACATCCATTCAAACTGCCTGCACGCTCCTTACACAATTTGGGGTCGAGATGGACCTCGACGTACCCATAGAGGAATGAAAATACTGGACAAATTCAGAGGTACGGAATAAGCGTACTCACCACCCACTTGTAGTGTCGCTGCCACCTGACGTTCTCCCACAGAACGTCGACGCGTGGCTTCATCGCGAATATATCCGGATGCAGAGTGACGATGCCGAGCTTTTTCTCCTGCAGAGTGTCGAGATTTTCGAGCCATACTTGCCGGTGTTTCTGGTAGAGTCGCTCCTCGCCGTAGTACGGCCTCTTCGAGATGACCGGTTCCGTCGGCTCCTCAGTCGCGGCAGTTGTCAGGCCCCTCGTCCAAAAGCTCGTCATCTGGCACGGACATTTCTGCAGTCCCGACACGAGATTCCGAAGGATCAGCGACATTTCGACTTTCGGAATTTCGTGCGTCGAGAGGAGAAATCCTAACCTCCTCTGTCCTTCGCGTTCGCAGACTTCGCACTGCGCAGCTTCTCCGCGCACAAAATGGCGTCGGTCAGCTGACTCCGCATGGCGGTCCACCATGCGGATAAACTTGTAAACAGACCGAAAACCCGCGCAAACGATTCACTTGTATGGAAAGCGGTGTAAACACTGCATTTTCAAATAATATTTGATCAACTGTTTTGTCGATGATTGGATATTCGCGCGATTGATTTTTCTTCTTTTTTTTGCATAAAAAGCAAAAATGTTCGGGCGTGAAGCTTTCAAGCTCATTTCAGAGCTCGACCTGTCCGAAGATATTCGGCCTTTCAATGTGAGTGAATTGCTAGGACTTAACCTAAACTTAAGGTTTGCTTTGCTATGTGGTTGAGGATGTTGATCAATGTTTTATTTTTCATCGCAGGATCCAGTGGTTCGTCAGGTTTTGGACGAGATGCAGACACTCTACGCAGCAAACACTGCCGATGCGTATGTTAACTTTGGGAATCTATCGCAGAGTTCCGGAGACGTTGTAAAGTTGAATTTATGCTGTGCAAAGTGATTCTTTGTTTTTCTGACATTCCATTGAGAAATTTCCAAGGGGACGAGGAATGTCAAAATTATAAACGCTATAGATTAAATTCGAAACGTTATAAAGAAGTTTTGTGACTTAGGACAGAAAAAGAAAGTATTAGGAGGAAAACTCAGAAAAAAACATTTGTGGGCTAAACTTTTTTTTTATTCCGGCAAGTATGTTGGTCCATGCTTTCTCTTACCGTGTGAAAATTTTTAGATACAACTTGAAAATTTTCAAAGCTACCGACAAATCATGCGAGTGTTAAAAAAGAATTGACTTGCGGTAGGAAGAAAATTAATGAATAAATTGACTAGAAGAAAAAATCATCCACATTGAATTTCAAGTTTTCGTCACATAAACTATTACTCATTTTTTAAAACATTTCAAAGTCCTCTTTTTTTTAATATTTCAAAGGGGAAACGAATTTGTAAATTTAATAATCAAATTATTCTCAAAGATTTTGTATTCCGCTAATAAATTTGATTTTATAGAGACTCAAGTATTGTAGCTTCAATTTCAGATGCAATGAAGATTTATTAATGATATAATTGTGACTGATTCACAGGCAGAGCATGATGGCCGGTGACACCTCGGTCTATCTATCGGTGCAGTTCCGGCATACAGTCCTGAATCGCGACAAACGATGCCTTCTCGCTTATCTTCACAACCGTATGCGAAGGTTACGGCAGATACGGTGGGAATTCGGAAGTATTCTGCCGCCGGAGGTGAACGCCAATCTCCTTCCGCCGGAAGTTCAGTGGTTTCAGTCGTACAGCAAATCCCTGGCGACTTACATGAGATCCATTGGCGATAATCACGGGCTCAATCTTACGATGGACATTTTGCCGCCGAAATCCCTTTACATTGAGGTGAAAAACCCAACTTTCATTAAGGGCGGGGTAAAGTTAATTCGCGGAAAAAATACACATTTTTGTAATTTTTTTTTTTACGACACAGACACAGTTATAACGCGATTTATGCAAAAAAAAAAATCGGCTAATCGGTTTGTCCCTTCGAAGTGTTCTCAAAAAGTAAAAAATCCGCCTTTAAATCCACAGCCCGATGTTGCAAAATTGACAATTCGAGCAATTTTACATCGCCGCGACGACGAAGAGATAAGAAAATCACCGGCGTTCAACTTCTTTTTTCAGGTCAGATGTCTCGTCGATTACGGGAAACTGGAGCTCGATAACGGGCAGGTCGTCAATTTGAAGAAAAACACCCACCACTTGTTGCCACGGGCGCAGTGCGAGCCGCTCGTCAGGCAAGGAATTCTCGAGCACGTAAATTCGTAACCCGAATGAAATAGTCCAGTCGCTATTTCCATGCGTCACGATTTAACGAATAAGATTGCCGATCAGATTGCGATTCCGTACTAGGGACAAACAGGGTGAGTCCTCCAAACTGCAGTCACGTGATATAACAGATATTATGCATATTTTTATATTCTGAATAAGGAACGTTTTGATTTTGTATATGCGTTTTTACGGCAACAAAAGCGTTGTCTGCTCAACAAATAAACTTCAGTAAATTTATATTTTCCTTTAGTTTATTTAGGAACTTTCTGTCTGTATCCCTTTTTTGTTTCCTTACAAATTAATTGCTCGATTTGAGAAGGTTGGAGCGCTACGCACTAGTCAAATGAGTGTTCATTTTTTTAAATCTTTTACACAAGTTTTTTTCCAGCATTTACAGAGCTTCGCAAAGCGTCGGTCTATTCATAGAAAAAGCTGCGGACACGACACGATAACGAAGAAAATTCCCCCGGCCACTGACGTTTCTATTCCGAGAAGCAGGCGTGACCCTGGGGGGGAGAAAAATCCCAATACCTCCCCTCGACTCCGTTGGCCTCGGCAATTAAAAACTCGTTGACTCGTAATCCACTCGTGAGCGATCAGATTCTCCGGGAAGATTTATCCTCCTCTTGTCTTGAATCTTATCGGTCCGTTGCAACGATAAGACGCTAAAATCTCTCTCGTCGAGAGCCTCTCAGCCGCTTGCGCGGGGTAAAAGCCCAAATCTCTGTACCCATCTGGCTCACCTCGGTTTTTATCTCTCTGACCTCGTTGCACTGTCTCGTGCTATAATTAATCCGTCTAATAAAGAGCGATCTAAACATTTTGATAGCAAATAATCGTTAAAAAAAAATTACAAATTGACGATCCTCCCAACACTCATTAATAACTAAAAAAAATAAAAATACACCATTACATTCATAACTGCATAGAAAATGGAATCAACAAGTTTCTCTATCTTTTCCTCCCACTTTTTGGAGTATAAGGAAAAAGCAGTCTGTTTTCCCTCTTCTTTCCCTCTCGCTCTCTTCATCATCACCCCGCCTCTTCCTCCAGAAGCATCGTCAGTCAAAGCCGAATATTGTCAATAAGGAGACGCGAGGAAGGACCAAAGACGGTGTCCACGGTCGCACGACCAACGCGCGCAAGCCACAAGCCAAAAACCTCATGGGAATTTTGTAATCCCGCATGTGTACACTCCGGCCTTTATTATTAGGTATTTCCCCAAATCACGGAGCGCTTACGGTGTCGCCGTCGTGTGCCCCGACGACGGACGGCATGACGGATATCGGAAAGAGGGGCAACAGGCGCCGGCGGCAGCAGCAGCAGCAGCAGCAGCGGAGAGCGAGAGCAGCGTTGAGGAATTTCCTGGCAGGGTTGCACGACCGCCCGCTCGTTCTCGATCGTCGAAGAGCAGTCGTCTGCCTCCAGTCGTCTTGGGTTCATTGCTGCATCCACTCGTCAGTGGCAACACATCACCCGAACTCTATATTCGCTGGACTTAAATCAAATAAAAAAATAAAATAAAATAGTGAAGTTAAAATTAGTGGACAGTGACTTTACGTTTCCAGAGTATCAATTATTACTGGAGAAGTTTAGCGCGAGAAAAGGACAAAAAGGAGAGTGCAGAGAGGAAGGATTCTATTCGGAAGATCAATGACAGCCGGTCTGTCCACTTCTGACGTAATCATCGGCACGTGCGGAATTCCCCCACCAAAGTGAACTCGATGCTGAATTTATTCAGCCGCGTCGTCGGTGAGTTTTCTTGATCATCGATATGATGAATGTTTTATCGAAAAATTCGTGATATTGCTGCGCAATTCGGAGACGTCGATTTTTTGATTCAGGGATTTTTCTTTGTGGTAAACAGACCCCGAGGGGCAGTAAATATTTGATCAGCTGGAGTGAAACTTGATGTCTAATTGATAAGAAAAAGTGTGATTAATGAATTCATTGCTCTTAGATTTTATTTTTTTTTTATTTTTTAATTTAAATTCTTTTAAATGATCTATTGTGATTAATGAATCAATTGCTCTTTGTTTTTTTTTATTTCTTTTTTTAAATTCTTTTAGATGGTCTATTCTGGCCATTGAGAAAAAGAAATAGGCAAATTTAATTCGAGGATCGAATAAACGTTTGTGAAGTTCTCAGTAATTTTCGTTCTTGCGTCAGTCGCCGAGTTAAAAAAAAAGTGTCATACGTCTATTATTGCGCGAATATCGAGGCTGAGAAGCTAATGTAGTAAACATCCGAGCGAGCGAGAGGTATTAGGACGATACAAAACTGCGCTAGTATCGCGCAACGATCGATAAAACTCGTACGTCAGTAGCCCGCAGCCTATTTACAATACAATTGACTCTCCCTGCAGCGATCGATCCGACTCGGTTTATTTTTGGAATCTCATTGACTCGGCAATTAGACGAACATTGGGGTCGCACGGAATCCACCGAATGTTCTCGTGTCACGCAAACGATTTTCGTGTTTTGGACGAAAATCATGTTACGACAAATAAAAAAAAAATATTTCCATAAACCGTAACATTTTAATTATTGTTTTTATAAAATAAACATTATTGTTAAACATCAAATCCTAGTTTAAAAAAGTTAAAAAAAATACTTCCATCAATTGTAAAATTTTTATTTTTGTTTTTGTGAAATATAAATAATTGTTACGTAACAAATCCGAGTTAAAAAAGTTTAAAAAACGTTATTTAAATAAAAAATATGGAATAATTTGGAAAAAAAAAAATTAGGCGACTGTCAATGACGTTTGGTTCGAAAAAACGGGGGAAATTCAGAGAGACTGGAAAAATGAGGGCAAAACGACTGATAACGCGGTCGCCGATAACGCCGCCGGCGGGGCTCAGGTACGAGGATAAGCGATAACGCGGTAGGAAAACGTTCGAATTGCCTTCTTCGCACCTACTACGCTTTCCTCGTGCACGCTGCGCTTCCTCCCACCCGTACATTGACTCACTGTACTTTCCTGGACTCTCACGTGGTTCCTCGCCGTCGCCGCCCGAGACCGGCGCGGCGCACGTGACAACGTGACGGAGGGGGAAAGCCCTCGCGGCCCCCTGAGAACCCTGCACTGAACTGTCAGAAAAGACTGGAAATTTTTATCCATAATCTCGTCAATTAAATTGAATGAACAATTGTAATATAAAATTAAGGTACCTTTGCAATGAAATTAGAGTAAATTAAAAAAATTAAACTACTTTTACAGTAAAATTAAAGCAAATGATGAAAATTCCTGTACCAAAAATAAATTTGACCTCGCATTTTGTATAGTAAATTTTAGTATATCAGTTTATGAATAAAAACTTCCAGTACATGTACTTTTTTTCAGTGTAGTAATTTGATTGCAAAGGTACCGTAATTGTACATGAAATTTAATTGTCGAGTTTATGGATAAAAATGTCCAATCTTTTCTGACAGTGTGAGAACCGCGTCGACCTAAAAACCTCGCCAATTTTGTGAGAAATCGCGACTATAATTTTTAATTATAAAAAAAAAGATAAATTCGTCTAAGGATCGAACGAGTGACTCGTGACGGTTTGAAGGTCGAAATAAAACGCCGCTACTCGAGATGTGGTAACCCGTCGTCGATATTGGCCGGAGATAGCCAATCGCGATCTCGACTGGCAATTGGAATCGTGTTTTTCCGATGTTGACTCCCTCGAGTCAATGATTGTGCTCGTTATCGCGCGGCCGCGATGAGAGAGACACTTGGGGTATCCCCACAGTCTGTCCCTATCGCCGCTATCCAATTGTAGATACTCCGAATTCGGTCTACTTTTTTTTCTCGTAAGTTGCACCCACAGCATTAATTAATTAACTATTCCTTTAATTAATTCAAATGTTGCCATTATCACTATTATTATTAAAAAAAAATACAAATTGCCTTCACCGTTATTTACGTGTAATAAGTATGGCCACAAAGAGTATTAAGATGGCCAAAAACGGTACTCCTTCCCTATCAATTAATTAATAATCATATATCTAACGCAATAATAATCATCTTTTCTCTTATAATAAAAATAAAAATAAAAATAAAAAAATTCCAAAGGGCTATGTCCAAAGCGTTGGTAAATTCACAAATAAAAAGTAGAAAGTATACCGAATGTCAAAAAAGGGTAAAAATGGGTCTATCATTGGGGAAAATGAGGGACACGACCCTGAAAATGACAGGCTGAGAGGCGCGACCCTGCGACACAGATGACGATGCGATGACAGATGATGGCCGTGCCCCCCGACTATGTTCTATCTCTGCGAACGTATATTCAGTCGTGCAAGTATTTCTATCCACCACTCGCGCTTTATCTGTAACGCCCGACGTATCTGCCGTCGTTTGGAGAGCCGACACAAACAGGCGTCGAGTAGGTACAGAGAGCGCGACTCGAGTGTGCGCGTGTGCGGCTTTCAGAAAGCCCGTGTAACACACGATATACGTCGATAATGTATTTGCCCCGGCGCCTTTATCTCGGCCCGGTTTTTCCCGACAGGTAGACTTCGGCTCGCGCTCGACTATTGCTCGTCGTCGTCGGAAAGAACTAGAAATAGGGTTGCCGGATTGTTTCAAACGAATCAATTTTTCGAATCGATTCGAATTATATCCCCAATGGATCGATCCAGGCATAAAGTGTACCATAATATCGATCTACCGAAAATTAATTTTTTTTCTCTATATAAGATATCCCAAAAGTTTTGAAGATCCCGCTGCTTAACCCTGTTCGTTTAACCCTATATATGAACGGGGTTAAGCACCCGGAATTTTATTATTTTTCGGACACCCTGTATAATAAAAAACGAAATGTGGATCGATCTGTAACTGAATTTATCAATCCGGTGATCGGTCCGAAAAGATCGATCTAAAAATCGATTGATTGGCACGAAGATCGATCTTTCAATTAATCGATTAAAAACGGCAAACCTAACTAGAAGAGTGACAATGAACGAAGGGTGGGGGTCAATATAGCGAATGACTAAAATAGCGTATCTAAAAATAATGAGCGTCTGAATCTAGGATAGCCATCATTATGCAATTTGCTATTTTAACTGCATTGTAAAAAAAGGATGGAGGGGGGTTCAAAATAGTGAATTATAAAAATAACAAATGGCTTAAATAGTGAATTCCGTAGTGATGACCATTCTAGATTCAGACGTTCATTATTTTTTATTTGTGCCATTCGCTATTTTGACCCCCACTCTGAACGAAGGGAAACAAAGCGCTTGGCGCGAGCGTCTCGCGATACGCCGAGCGCCCACCTGGTCGCGAGCTGCGGTCGCGACCGCAGCGTCGGCTACTGCTGCTGCTGCCGTTTGCCAGCTCGTCGCTCGTCAGTCTCCGAGCTTCTCGAGCGGTAGCCGCGACCGCTGCCTCGATTGCGCTCGGCCGGCGAGCGCGGTCGCCGCAGTCCTGCCTGGCCGTCGCGTCCCGAGCGGCGGCTCCAGCATCCCCCGCGCTTCATCTCGTCGCGCGCTCGAGACAGTCAGTGCGCACTATAGCGAGCTCAGGGTGAAAATACACTGCGAAAGCTCCGCGGAACTTAGCAGAGTTTCGCGAAATTTCGCGAGTAGATGATAGCGCGAAACTATCGAGTGCACTTTTATTTTTGCTTCTCGTGAGTAAAAAATGTTGAACAATGATTTTTAACTGATTTTTAATTATGAAACATAATTTTTTGTCCAGTTTTTTTAAATGCTGATTTACTTGTTTCTAATCCATTTTTTAATTTAGATAGACATTTTTTTTTTATGTAAAAGAAGTCGCGAGACAGTCGAGTCGCGGGAGTCGAGGTCGGCGCGGCAATTTCTCATTTTTCCATCTCGCGTTCCTTTCTCTGTTCGAGACGCGATTTTCCCTCTCGCGATGTTTTTTTTTTTCTTTTTTTTTTATAATACTGACATTTCGGTTTTTCCGAGCCCCAAGGAGGTTTGCTTGGCTCTTTCATTACTGGCTCGTCGAAGCCGCGACGCGATTCGACCGTCCGCCACAATGTATGACAGTTTAACGCGCGAGCTATGATTGTTTATTGATCATAGCACGCAGTCAATTTCTCGGGTTTTTCTAAGTCCCACTATACAATCCCCTGGGGGACTTAGAAAAAATCAGCCCAAGTCCCTTGGGGGACTTAGGAAAAATCAACCTTCAGTGTGTCATTTGACCCCGGCTGGCTCAATTATCCTACTCAGCGGCGAGATCTTTATAATATAGAGGGATATATTTTAAGTATACTTCATTTCCATAGAGTAATGATCACGCGAATTTTCGGTGGCGCCATCCGAATTGTCATTAATTAATTAACGCGCGATAAACTGCTGCGACGCCTGCAATCGCTCGGCAAACGGATGCAGCAGCACCAGATGCGCCGTAGTATCGACGTCGACGATTAACGCGGGAAAACCCGGACGGATTTGTCGGAGAATTTTGCAACGAGTTTCAAACCTCGGGTCAATGCATCACATACGTATATATTGTTTCTCAAAATTCATTGACATTTATAGCCCATAAAAGATATTTCATTCATCGTAGATCAGACGTCAAGTAGCAACGGTAAATCGCATTAAAGCGAAGAAATTCACCAGCTGAGAATTCGCGATGTTGCAATTTTCAGGCCAAAGAATTTTCTAGATTTCTTTCTGATTTTATTCCAATCTATTTTCGTTTCGGTCTATTTTCGTCTCGAAAGTCAAGAGTCGCAGGAAAAGCTGGGAAATTTCGTTGATGTAAAAATATGACTTGACGTCGGATGTGAAAATAAATATTGTTTACCAGTCGCGACGATCGAGCGACCTCGAGCGGATTTTGCATCGTCTGCTTTAAAAGCGCCAGCATTGATAACATTCGTGAATTTCATTTCGTAGATATGGAAAAATTATTTGGAAAAAAATGGAAAATAATAATGTCCAATCGGACGTAAATTTTCACCGGAGGGAAAAGGCGCGGGAATATCCCTGGACGCGTACGGGCGCAACGATGAGGCCATCGTCGGGCTAAGCCTTTGGCCACTCGCACGACGTTGCGGCGTTTCAGTCCGGAAAAACCTGAGATAAGCACATTTCATCGATTCGCCGACTGTGGAAAAACCTCCGGGCGGTATTTTCGAATGCTGGGTCGTTAGGCTCGTGGAAAATACCCGAATTTCGTGCTCCACATTTGGGTGGGTTCAACGTGTGACCTCGAAACGAGGCCAGAGGTTACTGACATCTCTTGAACGTTAAATGCGACTCGTCACCCATTTTTTTTTTCAAAGCTCCAAAACAGACCAAACAAAAAACTTCAGTCTAATCATTTTTTTGTATTATTTCAACTATTCTTTGGGTCACTAATTTGGCGATAAACTCGTGTAATTATTTTACTCAAATCTTATCGAGTATTTTATTTCTCGTGAAATTGTCGCGACGATTACAAGTGACCAGACATTCATCTGCCACTCTCACAATCTCGGGAAAAAACGCGGTATTTATTGCAGCGATAAATTCGTAATTTCGTTTCTAGAATGTAGAGAAAGAAACTTTGTGCACAAAACGAGTCAAATGACCCGGACGTCATTTTCATAAAAGGTTTTATTTAATGTCGCATTAAAATTGATATTTTATATGAAGTGCTATTGATTAATATTTCAATTAATCATCATCTACAAAAATGTATCACCAATGAAACCAGTACAGAGCCAACAGACGAATTGCGATGTATTCTAAAAACGTAGTCACGACAGACCTTGGGATCTGCAAACACACAGACACTAAATTTCGTCTTTCTTCATACTCTGGAAAAACCATTGCGGTATTTCCGCTAGCGGCGATAAAGTCGCTAGAGCGATCCAAGGAGGAATCGAGGACACGAACGGTGCAGAGTTTCTCGGTATTCGGGCGATGCGCGAGCGAGCGACGCGGAGAAGAAGAATAGCAAACAGCGAAAAAAAAATACAAACATATATGTATTTTAAAAGGAATGTGTATCGGGCCACGTGTGCCTCCTCCTCTTTTTGTCTCTATATGGTCTTTCTGTATGATATTGGGTTTTTTCTATGCTTTTGTTCTATCGCTGATTTCATCAGCTTATAGAAAACTTCACTGCTTGTAAAATTTTGTTTTGGTTTTATTTCTATTTTTATTTTTTACAATGTTTGAGCTGCATTTGCGAATCCAAGTGATCAATCATGCGGAAAATTTCTGGGGTGGAATAAGTGGTTCTGTGACAAACACATATTCAAAATTCAGGAATTTTCACACATTTTTTACAATAAAAAAAAAATCCAATAATTCAGTTTTCAAAAGAGCAACAAAATTCTGAAAAAATTCATACGTGAAACAATGAACAAATAATTTTCATTTGAAAAACAGTTTTTTTTCATCAATTTGTTAAAAAAAAATTGGAATCGTTATTATGCGAAATCAATCCCTTAAGCACTTTCTATATACTTGATTTTTTTCAAATTTTTATCCCATCAAGAATTACTCGAAATTCTATCTTAAATTTCACTTTTACGGAGATTCAGCGCCGTTGCACACTAGAACTTTAAAAAAATCCAGGACCGAATAAAATTAACAAAAATTAATTTAAAAAATTTTAATACAATTAATAATAATAATAAAATTGATAAAATTAATAACAAATCGGACTCTGACTCTGACTCCCCCTCGTGAGACTGCCCCCCCCCCCCTTCCCCTCATAACACTGCCCCCTCTCCCTCTTTCACTCTCGTGCGTCTGCCCCCCCCCCCCCCCCTTCCCTCAGGTGACCGTCTCCCTTCCTCCTCGTGCGACTGCAACCGGAAGTAGCGTCGGAAATTCTGCGCGAGACTCACGACACCGGTTTGCCGATCGGCTTAGACACCCCCGACAATTAAATCGCCCTCGACGTGTTTGCTCGATCCTTCGACATCGGCAAACAATACAAATACGCCGGCGTTTGTTATTGTGGTGTCGGTGGCTGATTCACCCCCCGGCTCGTCATTGTCGTCTCGTAATCCCTCCCCTCCCCCCGCCCGAGACAATAATCGAGCGAAATGACCTCCCGAGTTTTTCGAATGGGAAAATATGATTACAGCAAGGCCCGGGGTTTGTGTGCGCATGACTCGGGGACCCCCGACAATGCGGCCACCGGTTTCTTCATTGTTACCCGATGACTGGGCCGACCGTCGTCCTCGAGGCTTCGACTGGAATGCTGGAAAATCCGGTTGTTTTGATTTGAAAACCTAACGACGAAGGATTTTTTTTTTCGTTCGCTATCCGCGTTTGATTTATTTATAACATTGTTTTTTCATAGAGCGGAAAGAGCTGGCTTTGTGAAAATTCAAATGAACGAGGAAGCAATGTGCAAAGTTCTACTTTGCAACTTTATTCACGCAAATCACGCAAACGTGGCTCGAAAATTGCGACCTATATGCAGGTTTGAAAGAATAAAGATTATCGTAAATTCATTTTTCAAAAAAAAAAATCGTAGAATCGCAAATATTGTTTAGAAGCTCCAACAAAAAAGACGTGACTTCTCTTTTTTCAAAAACTTTTCGAAAACGTCACAGCATGAAAATTTCAGCTGGAATGCGCCGTATATAGTACTAAAGCGGCAAAAAGATTCTGCTAACTCGCAACTCGCAACGTAATCTGCAACTCGCTCGTGGACTTCTTGTGACTTGAATAATGACGTGAAAATCGCATTTTGCGTGACGCTAGATACGACGTATTTTTGTCAAATATCGGAGATAACGACAGATATGCCGGAATTATTTTTCGAGTATGCCGCACGTGAGATTCGCGATCGGAAAACGTGAATTCCGCATGTTCGGTGACTCGATTAACCGGCCGGATGAATGAGCAGATAGTTGTGGTTACCGTTGGTTCCAATGATCACAGCCAAAATAATAGTTTCGTGGTTTACTCGAATACGGAAAAAATACTCGAAGAGATAACGAGCGATTGAGATCTCCGAAAAAAACGGATCCACTGCTCCACGTGCGCGAGGTTCATAGAGCGTAAGAGGTGAATCCCGTATCTGCGAATAAAACTCGACGATACCACGAATTATAGGCACGAAGCTCGAAAAGTAGCGCTACCGATAACCGGATTCCGGTCGAATCGGACACCGGCGCCGGGATTTCCCTTTCTCCATCTGTGCGAGTCTCCCGCGCGAGCTGCGCATGCGCAGTGCGCTCTAACGGGAACTCTACGAGTTCGCTTCGCCCTTCGCTGTTCCTGCAACACCAGCCGAGCATAACTAATGGCAACGTCACAATATTCAAAGTATTACAATAACTAACTGTAAAACATTAACGATAATCGCTTCCCGGCCTGCGCTGTCGTCGAGAGCGACGGAGTAGAGAGGACAAAAAGTAAGCCGAGTGCCAACGGAGAGAAAAAAAATAAATAAGGAAGCGAAGCGCCCGCAGCGCCGCCGACGCACCTGCGATCTTAATCGATTAATCGAAAAATCGATCTTTTTGTCACCAATTACTCGATTTTTGGATCGATCTTTTTATCAGCAATTAGTCGATTTCTGGATCGATCTTTTTGTCACCAATTAATCGATTTTTGGATCGATCTTTTTGTCACAAATTAATTGATTTTTGGATCGATCTTTTCGGACCGATTAATTCACCGAATTAATAAATTCAGTTTCAGATCGATCCACATTTCTTCAAAAGTTAGGAAGTTCCGGGTGCTTAATATCCTGTACCCTTAAGGGCATGTGAAACATCGCCCAGCTCAGTTGGTATCAAAAACTGTAATGTACGATTTTTACCCATTTTTGCATTTACCGTCAAAAAAAGAAATTCATTCACTACGGATATCACCAGCGCAGTGAATGAATTTTTTCTTTTAACTGTAAATGCAAATATGCATGAAAATCGTTTATTACAGTTTTTATTATCGCAGTCGGTATTTCACATGCCCTTAAGGCGATGTGAAATACCGTATTTCAATTTTCACTTCGATCCGTTCATAATTCGCGACAAACTGCTGTTCCGAAGATTTTCGGCAGTCGGTGTTTCGAATGCCCTTAAACCCGTTTGTGGAAATAGCCACTCGAGCAGCTGTTTAAAATATGCGACGCACCGTTAGAACTCCCCAGTTGCAATTAAAGTTTGCAGGTGCATCGAGCACCGCTGCGATTGGGTAACTAGCCGAGGCGTCGAGGGGAGAGGGGGGAGGAACGAGTCAGGTGCATTCGTCGCCCTTAGCGCACGGAGACGGAAAGACAGATATACGACCCTACGGACCTCATAGGTAGCCCAATGGCTACTTTCGTTTATATATCTTGACGCGGAAGTTGGAGCCAGGTATAAAAGTGCCGAGAATCGCGGAACAGTCGTTCGCGTTTCCGTTGGGATACGAAGCGCGACCGACTGTAAACCAAAAGGAATCCGGAAGGGCACGAAAGAGCAGAACCGACATTACAATTTTTCTTTAGCGAAATAATAACCATAACAAATCACTTGTAAAAGTAGCTTTGCAATAAGTGTTGTTTACGAAAAGCTTACAAATTCTTATTAAAAATAATTAAAAATAAATTAAAAATAGTCGCTTTTGAAAATAATTCAAAGTAAATAAATGGTCGCTTGTTAGTACATTAATTAGTTTAATTGAACTCTCTTCGATCGATCTTCCACTTGATTCGTGTTTCTCACTGTCCGACATTGACCTTCGCGCGGCGGCACCTCGAAGGTCACCGCCAGGCCCAGGGTAAACCCATAAAACCAGCGAGTCCCGCGAATGTTTGCAAAACTTCGCGCACGCGCGATGACCATATTTTGCCGGAAATCTGGCCGCACTGGACGACGGCCAGATTTACGTAATATTTTCATTTCGTCGCTCCGGCGGCGCTTGGACGATATCGCCGCGGTGTCGCGTGCACAGAAATTGTGGTCGAGCGTTCATTCACCGGGCAGATGAATCGCCGCAACTCGAGCGGGGCGCGTCGAGAAAAATATCGGAAAAATCACTATACTTGTGTGGCAACTGAGAAACGCTATTTTGGTCATTCGCCACATCGACCCTCACCTAAAGTAGCGAAATTAATAATGAACGTCCGAATCTAGAATGGTCATCATTACGGAATTCACTATTTAAGCCATTCGATATTTTGATCATTCGCTATTTTGACCCTCCATTTTATTAAAATGCAGTTAAAATAGCGAATGTCCAAAATAGCGAATGGCTAAAATAGCAAATTTCATAATGATGGCTACTTTAGCCTCAGACGTTCATTGTTTTAAAACTTGTTATTTTAGGCATTCGCAATATCGACCCCCACCCTAAATTTTCCATCGCATATTCCTACAAGCATAGAAAAAAATCGCCACAATTCCGAAATGTTTCCTAACAACCACACGAGTATAAAGATTATTCCCATACTTTTCTCTCCGTGTTCGACAATCCTCGGAGGGTGATGCATCTGACCCCAAGGAGCTCACGGAAGGGCACAAAAGGTCGAAGCCTCGAGCACGAGTCGCTTCGGCTGCTGTATACATATACATACCGTGTACATATACAGTGCGTTATATACACTGTACTAAATTACACACAGCACCGGCACACAGAGAGTTTTATCCCAGTGTCAGCGATTCCCAGGCAGCTGTCCGAGGACGATGGGTTTTCCCAAGGCTTTCCCCTTGCGTTCCCCCCTCCCTTACCCCCGCCCCCCCCCCTCCCCCGGCTCTTAAATCACGTCGAGGAACTAGGAGCTGCTGCTGCGCTGCCTCGTGCGTTGCGGTTGGCTGGCCGCTCGCTAGTTCCGCCAATCGCCGCGCGGCGCTGCGATCGCCTCGTAGTCAGGTTAGGGGGGGAGGGGGGCGGGGGAGACGAACCAGCGTTGACTTCCTCGAGCAGGAAGCCCACGAAATCAGTCAGCTCCCAAGCTCGCAACCATCACAACCGCGTCGACGCGAACACGAATTCCACGATTATCATTATTATTCCAATTGCTCTCTCGAGCATCTCGCGTCGACAAATCGCGGTCGATAGCAGTTAAACGCGTCACCGTAGGTCAATCGAGTGTCGCGACGAGGGTCAAAGATTCCCAAGTTTCGCTCAGCACGTTCAGATCGTTCAGTGTCCGTCCGTCCCCGTCGACGAATCAGATCTTTGCACCAATTTTCACGGCAATCGCCGACGATCGTCGAGTGCGCAGAAGGCTTGCGACGACAAAACTCGAGCGGGGAAATCGACTGGACTTCCAGTGTGTATGTGTGTGTGTGTTTGCACATTCCGTGTGTGTGTGTGTGACTGGCGCTCCGTGTGTCCGCCGCTTGTGTCGGTGTGTTGCATCCGTGCGCAAGCGTGACGAGCGTGACCTACGCTCGGTGCCGAACGAGGCGCAGAGTCCGCCCGAGGGGAAGCGAGATACGGAGTTGCCCAACCGACGATAGCGCCGCGCGATAAAAACCGCGCGCGTATATCGAATCGGCGCAAAAAAGCCCACGAAGGAAAAAGCTTCGACGCGAATGTCCGGGGAGGGAGAATCGACTCGCACGACTCGCGTCCCATTTTCGCCGAGTGCAGATCTCGTTACGCGGCTGCGAGTTACATCGCAGATGTAACGCGCGTGGGCGCCGACGAAACACACGCATAGTCGAAGGAGTGAGAGAGAGAGAGGGAGGATACGTCGCGTGGTCTGCGGCTGCGCGAGAGAGAGAGACGGAGATACGCGAAGCAGCCACGAAGCCGAGGTGGAGGGGATAGAGCGGTGAAAAGGGCGACGCGGTTATTCGTCGCGCGCAGAGACGCGAGCGAAGCCGAAGTGAGACGAACGGCGAACGACGCGCGTGCCGATTCGAATTTCCCGCGTGTGTCGTGTCCTTTGCGATATATATATGTACACGTCGACCTTACGCGTTGAATTCAGTGGCGACGAACGAACGAAATAAAGAGACATTAGACAATAATAATAACAACGTGAAACCGACGATTTAAATTTCCCGCGTGTGTCACGTGTCCTTTACCATATTATATATATACACGTCGACGTTGAATTCAGTGTCGACGAACGAACGAACGAAATAGACACAAATTAGACGATAATAATAACGTGAGACCGAGGATTCGAATTTCACGCGCTTTTGCATCCCGCAACGAAATATTATCGGAAGAATAATAATATAAGAGTAGTGAGGAGCAAAAAAGAGAATCGAAAATGTGGCAGCAAACGAGCGAGGATACAGCGCGGCCGAATGTTGCAGATAGCGAGAAGAAGGGCTACGAGCGCGCGGATCAGCAGGACTCGGGGATCGTCGACTCGGGTTTTCTGTCGTCCGACGGAAATATCCAGATCTCGGCGGAGCTGAGCGCCGAGGAGGAGGCGGGAGGAGCAGCTGCGGTTGGTCGCAGCAGCAGCGGCGGCGGCGGCGACGCCGGCGACGACGCAGCAGCAGCGGTTTTCGGTGGCAACAGTAGCGGCCCGAGCGAGGCCGTTGCGCCAGAACCGATGAGAGCCGACAGCGGCCTCGATCTCGGGCTCACCGAGAGCCTCAGCCAGCTCAGCATCCGGCAGAATCTCAATCCGCTCGGACGCGGCAAGGTGCAGACGGAGCCGACGACCCTCGAGCTCAAACCCATCAGCGGCGCCAAGGTCGACGAGATTAGAAATCAGCGGAACGCGCGGCAGCAGCAGCAACAGCAACAACAGCAGCCGCAACTGCAGTACACGCAGGAACCCTGGGAACTTTACTATACGCAGGACGACGACGGCGACACGTGAGTATTTTTTTTCCTTGTAAGCGGCTTATCAGCGGAACTGGCGCAACTATTTTTTTATTTGTGTTGTTATATGATTTGTACTGAAAAAGGTTCAAAGCGTCAGCTTGATTATTCTCCTACAAAAATAATTCGTCATTCGAGCATTGCGATGATTTTTTTTTAATGATGCCTGATATTTTATTTAATCGCGACTGACAATATTTTTCAAATATTTTTCGATAGAATTTTTATTTATTTATTGTTTTTATTATGGTATGATTTATGCTGAAAAAATATCAAAGGGTCAGCTTGATCAGTCTCCTAAAAAAAATAAAGTTCCAAAAATTGGAGTTGGAGTTTTTTTTTCGTCGTGTTTCGAGCATTGTGACAATTTTTTTTTAATGTGGCTTGATATTTTATTTAATCGCGACTGACAATATTTTTCAAATATTTTTCGGTAGCATTTTTTCTTATTTATTGTTTTTATTATATGATGTCTACTGAAAAAAAATCAATGGTGAACGCTCAATTATGGTTCTAAAAGAAAAAGCTCAAAAAATTCCATTAGTTGCCTCGATCTGGTTCATAATATTGACACAAAGTTTACGCAAAAAAGGACATAGATATATTTCGACACAGTTGACACAGATGTCGATTGATAATTGAGCAACGTTCGACAAACGCGTCTAAGTCGTTTGTCGGGAGCTTCCGTCTTTGCGTAGATTATTTCGCGCGCGCGAAATAATCTACGCAAATGATCTACGTCATTCTCAGTGTCGCGAACTCTCGACGATGTTTGCCCGCGAGTTCGATGATCACGTGGTGAAAAAAAAGTTGCACGAGTTTCTGTCTTGATAGAGAAAATGCGCCGCGTCACCGACGACGTTTTGTATTGACTAACGATGATTTTGTTTTTCGGTTATTCAGTCAAAGTTTTAAGGTAGTTCTGTCACTTCACACTGACTTTGCATAAGTTTCCGAAAAATGAGAACGAATTGCAAATACTTTTCGACAATATAAAAATCAGAAAAAATCATGCATATTAAAGGTGCTGAAAAGATTAATTTGGCATTATAATTATTCCAAAATTTTATTAACAAATTGATGAAAAATAAAATTGTTTAAAAAATCTTCCGACAATCCAATTTTTTGTCTCGGTAAAATAATTGGTTTATTTTTCTGAATACGTATGAATTTTTTCAAATTTGTTACTTTGCTTTGAATTTTTCGTTTTTCTTTTGCATTGGAAAAATCACAAAATTAAAAGCAAAGACCTTAACGTTTAACGTTTTGTATTGTCCAACGATAATTTTGTTTTTCTTCGGTTATTTAGGCAAAGTTTTAGCGTTTAACGTTTTGCTTAATGTCTAATGATGATTTTGTGTTTCGGTTATTCAGGCAACTCCACATCGCGATAGTCCAGGGTTTCTTGGAAGCCGCGTTCAGTCTCATCAGAATGGCGCCTCATCCCTGCCTGCTCGACACCCTCAACGACGACTGCCAGGGTCCCCTTCATCTGGCGGTGCTGACGCGTCAGCCGAGGATAGCCCGACGGCTGATTCTCGCCGGTGCGAATCCGACGCTCCGCGACTTCCGCGGCAACACGCCGCTTCACTTGGCCTGCGCGAGCGGCGACATCGCCTGCGCCAAAGCCCTCACCGATCCGCTCTCCCACATCGAGAGAAATTTCCTCGCCAACAGCAAACGAATTCCCGCGCTGCCGCAGAATCTCGAGCAGAGAAATTATGACGGTGAGTTCAATTTTCCCTGTCGTTTGATCTTTTCATTTTGTGCCTTCGAATATTCGCACCTGAATATTTGTCAATGTTTAATCGGAATTTTGTCGATTGATTTAGGAAGCAGCGACGATTTTTTGCGGTTCGTTTGATTTTAAAAAAGTCATCGGGCTGAAGAAACTGATGGGTGGAAAAAAAACAATGTTTAACTGGAATTTTGTCGATTGATTTACGAAGCAGCGGCGATTTTTCACAATCCGTCTGATTTGAAAAAATTCGTCGGACGGAAGGAAACTGATGGGTGAAAAGAAATGGTCTTTTTGCCGCTATCAGTGGGAGAATTATTGTCGCCATTGAGACTCTCTGTGCCAGTCAAATGATTGATCTGCGCTTAAACGACAATGTTCAGGAGAATAATGACTGCACAGCTTTTTTTATTATTTTTTATTGCTGCTGATGCAATGATAAATCCAAGGCTTTCGTCGCCTCGGGCGATCGAAAGGAAATTGACGATTGAATAATTTGCGAATAATCCGCGACGACGACGCCGATCGTGACACCAGCGGAGCGGTGACGAGAGCCTCCCGAGAACGAATCACCGCGGCGCGTTTATCTGGTAAAATTCTTCCTGACACCGCGACACCGCGGTGACACATCGGAAAACCTTGTCGCTGCGGTCATCAAAGCCGTCCGTCGGTCTTTCCTTTGAATCCTTTTATCGCCGTCTCGTAGAATGCATTAACGATGAACTGAGATCGCGATGAAAGCAATTCCCGAGCTTCGATTCCGAGCGGCTGAATTATTCGCCATTGTCTCGCTCATTGTCACCTGGACTCATCTCCGGCCGAACAATCGCAATACTTTATTCGCAGTCCTCGTGACTCGCGAGGCGAGTTATGTAATTCCAACGAGTACATAAAATTCCAATCTCACGAGTGTCAGACGTGAGATGGGAAATTTCGCGATTGAAGAATTAATCGGTAAATGAAAAACGATAATTCGTCGAATCGATCGCGACTCGCGCATATTCATTTCCAGGAGCAGTGTTGTAAATCCCCATTAATTCATGAGATATAGTTTATCTCTACATTTTTTTCAATTATTTCTTCCAATATTATAACGAAAATTTGTGGTTTGGACAAAATATTCGGCGATGATAATCGAGATTTAAAAAATTCTATCACCAGTTGCTTCGATCTATTCAATATTTTATCTAATTTGCAAATATTTATTTCGCCGCCCGCAACCGCACATTTTGGTGGATTGAGCCATTTTATTTCTCAGTGTGGAGAAAACTGCTCTTCGCTTTCCTCAATCGAGAAGAGCTGTGACGAAATGATTCAGGCGTTACGGCCAATCGTGTACGAAAATTCTCGCATCCGCTTAAAGCGACAGCTTCGAACGGTAGAAAAAATTCCTTCCGCATCGAGCGAATACGGACGTTAAACGAAGAGCCTTGAATTATACATTCCCCGAGGTTTCGCGGATGAAATCACGGCCCGTATCATCCGCGGTGTCGGGAGAGCCGCCGTTGATCCCCGAGGCGATTTCGCGCGGGCGAGACGCCGCGTATTTCCGTGGCTGATCGCGCGGGCCGCTCCTCGACGCCCCGAACGGCCTCGGTTCTCTTTCTCTCTCGACGCGGGAATCCCCGCAATTTGGCGGCCGACGTCTGTCGCTCTTTCCGCTCTTTTTTCCTTCTCTTTCTGCTGCCGCATTTCTTCGCTCGGCGCGCGAGTCAACAGAGCCGAGAGGTCTCCTCGTGACGACGCCGGGTGAAACGCCGCCGCCGACGAGTTTCGCCAAAATCGTCGATGATTTTAGCGCCAGAAACGAGCAAAACAACCGACGACGGAAATCGCTGATATTTTTATCTAGAATGTTTCGCACGTAAATTCATGACGTGAAGTTTTTCTAGTAGAGTCCATTTTGTTAGCACTTTTTTGAGGACTTTTTAGCTTTTTTTTATTCTTATTGTAGCATTTTTGACATTCTGACTTTTTTGTCTGGTTTCTCGGTTTACCCTTCGTTTTGCTTTCGGCAGTGAATTAATTGGCGTCTCGTCGGGTCAATTGCGAATCACGCCGCACCGGAGGCCTTTGACCCTGATTCCTCGATACTCGAGCCACGAACGATATTGCCACATGGTTTGTTTTTTTTTGCGCTCTTCGCAAGAAGCGATGACGAGAGCCAGAGGGTATTTAACCGAAATCCCGATCGAGCACTCGGGGAAAAGCTTCGAAAGCTCGAGTGATTAATCGGGCGAAGCGTCGGTCGAGCCTCGTGCGGACTCCGGGGATTCCCGGGTCGGCGACGTGACGAAACTCTCGTGGCACTCGACGCATCGACAGTGGTGGAACGTGCCTGGCGCCACGCGTTAATTAATATTCGCGCCGGGCGTCGATCCACTCGTGTTCCTCGACAAAATCGCTCGCTTTTTTCTTCCCGAAATATCGGCAAAGCAGAAAAGGTAGAAAAAATTGCCGGAAATTTTGCTTCGTAACGACAAATACATTTTTCGAGTCATCGCCGCAGTTGCGATTGATTATCGACACTCGATCCGGTGTCAAATTAATCGGAGGATCGTTTTCCTCGATTGCACATTTCCAGGCGTGAAAATTATGCAATGCGTCTCTTCACTGTCTATGTTATTATCACTTGTTTTTCTTTTTTTTTTTTTTTATCTTTTTCATATTGATACGGTGTATCAATGGCTGCGGAAAATTAAAGATATGATACGGTGTATCAATGGCTGCGATTCTGAAACTCGTGGGGCGCCTCGTGTCATCGAAGCCGGATAAAATACCGCGGAAGGGTCAATAGTCGTGCGCGTTCGAGAAACACTTGGACTCGGGGCACGTGATGAACGACGACGTTAGCCTTGTGACGCAGAGTGCCACGAGCGACGCGGCCGAGGCTTCATCCGCTGCGACGCTGCGTCGCTCAATCGCGAGCAAATTCCACGTGCGTCGCGTGTGACGACTGCAGGAAAGCAAGAATTGTCCCGGATTTGGTCGGGAGCCTCGGGGAACCCAGGAAACCGGTCGAGAACCGCGAATTTGCAATTTGCGTCAGAAATTTCTTTCCCTCGATTTTTTATTATCGTTAAATTTTTACCTGACTCAAAATAGTTTCAAAGTGTGTTTTTGTTTTCTTTTTTTTATTCCTTTTTTTATTTTTATTTTATTTTTTAATAATTTAATTGACCGTTGACAAATATTTGTTTCCCTCAATTTTTTATTATCGTAGATTCAATTTATTTACCTGCTTTAAGGTGGTGTTAATTTTTTTATTTTAATTTTATATTTTAACTAATCATTTTAAGGGTTAACTGTAAAAGCGACAGACGAGAGTTCAATATTATTTTTCCTCGGTCGATCGAGAAAAAATATTTGTCCCGCAGACTCGACGCTCAGCAGTTTGCCGAGAGTCGCTTCTATTTTCGGTAGAGTTGATACAGGCGCCAATAACAAAATTACAGATAATTTCGCGTGCAAATCGAAATTCAATGTTTGCCCCCATGCGCAATCACCTCTCGTCGAAGACGTCGGCTGCCGAATCGGTTGACGTCAGATTAGTCAAATCAAGCCCAATCGGCGAGGGAGCGACGGACGAAAAAATGATGACGCTATCTTCGCCTTTCGATTAACGGCCGTGGACCTGCTCACGTGATGACGCGATAATTCGCGATAAAACAACTGTTGCTGCTGCTGCCGCTGCCGGCGGCTACAGAAAGGCCCGTATTTCCAACAAGGCCAATGATTATTTCTTATCTTCACCCGGCGGTGCAGCGATTCACGCGCTCTCGCTCTTCCAGAACCAGGAAAATCACAGGAATATTCGATATTTCCAAACCACAACGCAACGAAAAAACTTTGCACGTTGCTTACTCTTTAATTTTCATTTTTCGCAAAGCCACCTTCATGAGAAAGTTAATTTATTATTTTTAACTTCCTCATAGAGGAAACATTGCGAAAAATTTAAATTAAAGAGGAAGCATAAAGAAGAAGCAATGTCCAAAGTTCTACTTTTCATCATTATATTTTTCACATAAAAAATCCAAGGCTATCTCCGCTTCGGGCGACGAAAAAAAATATATTTTCCAGGGAGTTTGGAAAAAAAATATTTTCCGGTTACGGTGTAAGCAACTAATCGGAGAATTGCGTATTACAGAGCGAAAGAATCCAAGGAGCCTCGGGTGGTGGCAAAGTGCTACAAGTGAAATAGACTCGGAATTTCCAACACCTGTTGTCGTCGTCGACGTCGTCGTCGCGTCACCCCACGTTTCAAAGCCATATTCGCACATTATCGGCTGTGTATGAGTATCACGGTGGCCACGACCACAGACAAAGAGAGAGAGAGAAACGTGTAAAACGTATCCGAGTGTGCATTAAAGTCAACGCGTCACGCGCAATCAACGTTTCTGCGGCCTCACAATCGTAGCTGGAAACAATTGGAGCCACTTATCTCGCTCGCTGCACCTTCGTTTGTTCCCTCGCCCGTTCAGACTTTTACTTTGAAACGAGAACGCAGCCTCTCCGCATATTTGACCCAAAAATTAGCATCTCTTTGGCGTTAAAGAAAATACAAAAAATAAATCCAAGCGCAAAAGGAAATTGGAATGAGAATCAGTGTGGAACATTCTGAGTTTGAAATATTCCACCGTTATTGCCCCAAGGTTGTCGCATATAGCCGAGCAATCTAATCCCTCGGTCGATTGGTCGCACTGGTTGAAACTGATATTTCGCAGGTTAGGGAATATAATTTCGCGATGGCGAAAAATATTCCACTGCGCTATCTGCAATTTCGATCAATTGACGAACGTGATTTTTGAGTAGATTTGACGAAATTCGATCGTAATCATAATCATCTTCTCGATGCAACTGATTTTATTACGTTTCGTCGATTTTTATCGAGTTGCGAAAAAAATTGATTTAATCGAACTTTTAGTTAATTTATCTGATATTTTTCGGACATTCGAAAAATCCGGGTTGGGAGTAAAAAATAGAAAGCAATAAACGGATAGAAAAAAAAAACTGTCATTGTATTAATGTAATGACACTTGACTCGATACGCGTGGGATGTCAGGATGACCGAGCGTTTTTGAGAAACTTTGAGACGCGCGGCAATTTCACACTCGGGGTAAGTCCCACGATTCTCTCCTCTATCTCCCGGCGTTTGGCAAGCGCCGTGGCACCGAGCTCGCCGGAATTGCACGAACGTGCGAGGTGATTGATCGCGACACGCGATTCCAGCGTGAAAAACACGCCGACGTCCCCGATTTGACGGATCTTTGAGGGGACAATCAACAAAAAGAGGCAGATGAGTCGATGGTCTTTCCCGAAAAAAAATAAAAATACGTATCGATTGCGACGAGCGACGCTTTGATCCTTATCGATCAAATAATTTGATTGATTTGATTTGATTTTATTGTGATTTTTGGATCACGTGATTCACGTGTCACGGGAATTATTTAAAAAAATCGTCAATGAAACGACGATCGTCATAGGCAAAAAAAAATTAAAAAAGCAGATGAGCCGATGGTCTTTCAAAAAAAAAAAAAAAAAAAAAAAAAAACGCATCGATTGCGACGAGCGACGCTTTGATCCTTATCGCCAGCAGAGATTGCGAGTCGCCAAATGTGCGAACGATAACGAGAGAAAGTTTAAGTAATCTCGACATTGCACCCTATCACTTCATCACGTGATTCACGTGTCACGGGAATTCCCAAAAAAAAAAAGAGAGAAAATAGAGCGGGAAAAAAATTCGTCAATGAAACGACGGTCGTCATAGTCAGACACGAAAAACGCCAAGCTTGGCAGGTGTGTGCACGATAGGTGGCCCTGGGAATTAAGAGACGAGTCGACAAACCGCCCATCAATCTTGAAAGAAAAAAAAAAAACCGGCACCTGTATCGCGTGGCTCTGAGTTTGCGTCGAGTAAACAGATTTCCTATCGTCGTAACTCAATATTAGCTCATCGACTTCCGGGCTCACTGACTACGAATCAAACGGCGAAACGCGACTGAATTTTGTCGACAAATATTTTTTGACGCTCCGGATCTCGCGAATCTAGGAAAAAATGGCCAAGGGGCAAATGGGCGGGGAAAAAATGGTCGATGCAAATAATGACCGGGGAAAAAATGACCGAGAAAAAATAGCCGCGTGTAAATTGCATGTTTGTGTGTAGAGGACACTTGTGTGTGAGGCCATTTTTTCCGCGGCCATTTTTTCCTGACTCCGGATCTCGCGACCTCGAGGAGACCCCGGTCGCGGCGCACTCGAAGCGCATGAATTATCCAACCAGTTCAACGACGCGGACATTGAGGAAGCGCACGGAGCTCGAGGGAACGAAAATACGAAAAAAAAGAATAAAGAAGACTCGTGGCCGGAATAAATGTTAGCTCGCGATAACAGTGCGCGCTGGCGTTGCACACGAGCGAATTTATTGCGCCCAGAGATAACGCGCGAAGGAACTGGAAGACGCGAGTACGGGTCTGGCCTGGGGTTTCCCCAATATCGCGGTGCGCGACGGCGAATCGGAACGCACGAGTTTCTGGAGGCTCGAGCGTTTCGACGCTCTTCCGCCTTACGACTGCAAAAATTCCACTCAAAATGTCAATTTTATCACCATTTTTTTTTTAGTATTTCATGACGCAATTTTCGTTATATGTTAAACTTTTTTTTTTACTTAGAAATTTATTTTAAAAAAACCGAGATTTTTTTATTTTTATTTTTTAAAAACTGAATGATAAAATTAGAAATTTATTTAATACTTTTTTTTTCTTTAATTAAAAATTTAAGTGCAATAATTATTTAATTTACGAATGTGACAATTATTTTTTGGCTTTCTTTAAAAAAAATAGTCTTTTTTTAAAGATCAATAGTTTTTTTATGCACAAATTTAACAATTGTTTTTGGGCTTTCTTTATAGAAAAAAAAAAAGAAAAAAATGGTTTTGCAGAGATCCTAGATTTTTTTTCCATTTTTTTCTCAAACTGTTTTCACCAAGTCGAGTCTCAAGTTGGAGATGTAAACGCCGAGCGGCGAGGAAAATCGAGTGTGCGAGAGAGAAAGTGCGGAGACGAGCGGATCGGAGTCGCCAAGGTGCGAAACTCGGGCCTCAATGAAACAGCTGCTCGAGCGGCCAGGTACGGCGCGAGAGGGAAAAAGACGGCGAGAAGAGAGAGAGAGCGAAGATTTTCAACAACCTCGTCGAACTGTTGTCCTTGCGCCGTGTGATACACGCGAGAAACGTGTGGCTCGAATAGTATACAACTGGTATAACGGCGCCGCCGTCGTCGTCGTCTCGTTGCTCTTTGGCTTCCAAGTATTTCGTCCGACTTTCACTGGAAGCCAGGAGCAGATCTCCTCGGCAGTCGCCAGTTTCTTCCGCCGAGAATCCGACGCGTTTCAATAATCCATTAACGTGGCTTCGACTCCAATTTCTAAAAATTTACCCAAGATTTCTATTTTTTATTCGTAATCAAATTTTCTGACACTGAATTCTAGTTTTTATTTACAATCAAATTTTCTTCAAGAAAAGGAAATTGGAGTCGTGGCTTTGACTCCAATTTCTAAAAATTCAAACAACATTTCTCGGACAAGGAAAATGATTTTTTATCCAGAAATTCGGATAAAAAATTTAATTACGCGAAAGTCTGACGCTGAATTCTATTTTTTATTCGCAACAACTTTTTTTTCCAAGAATTGATCCAATTTCCGTAGTGAACTGCAATAGGAGGGAAAAATGAAGTCACTTTTATCTCGAGTGCAAATTTTATCGCAATAGTCCTGAGCAAAGCTCTTATCGTAAATTCGCTAATAATTTTTTTTTCCTCAATTACGCTTTATCCGGGACGAAAAAAAGCCTCGCGGCTGCCGTCGCGTAGTATATCAGCGCCATTATCGTTCCTCAAAGGTCGGGGAAATTCCCAGCAGGCGAAACGGATTGCTCGTTGTGCGTCGCGTTTTAGAGCCGCGAACGCAGTTTCTTCGCGCGAATAAAAGTCGAGCTCGTGCAGCAGCTTAGTCGGAGCCCTCCCCCCTCCCCCACGGATTCTCCGATGCCAGCTTCTCCGACTCGATAGTCGAGCTAAATTGTCCAAGTATTTTTCATCGCCAGCAGCCAACCGACGGTGCGTTACGAAGGTCGGGATTCCCCGTGGCAAACGTCGGCGATTTGAAAGTTTCCTTCGGACCGAAATAACGCAACGTTCGGCTGGAGAAAGAAATTCACCGCTCGGTCGCTCTCGCTCCGCTTTTGTAGTTTCGCAATCGAAGGCACGAAAAAAATGATCGGCAGTCTCGCCGCGTTCGTCCTATTGTCACGAATTTCGTCACGTTTTCTCGTGTCCTTCCTGGCTTCCATCATTTTTATCGCGCGAGATTTGTATTAAAGTAATTCTGTCGTTTCACCCTCACTTCGCTTAATTTTCCGAAAAATGAGAGGGAATTGCAAACACTTTTCGATAATATAAAAATCTGAAAAAAATCACGCATACTGAAGGTGCTGAAAAGATTAATTTGGGATAATAATAATTCCAAAATTGTATTAAGAATTGCTCTGAATTTTGTGATTTTTCCCATTTAAAAAACGAAAAATTAAAAGCAAAGAAAAAAAAATGCAAAATAAGATTTGTTCATCAACTTTATTTTTCATCGATTTTCTAATAAAAAAAAAATAAATAAATAAAAAAAAGTAAAAAAATCATGCATCTTAAAGGCGCTGAAAAGATTAATTTGACATAATAATCTTTTCAGCGCCTTTAAGATGCATGTTTTTTTTTTCTTCAGATTTTGATATTATTGAGAAGTGTTCGCAATTTCCTCTCGTTTTTCGTACACTAAGCAAAGTGAGCGTGAAGTAACAGAACTGCCTCAACGTCCTCGGTTAATCGAACGATTCTCGCAAAGTTGGATGGATAAAAACGATTCTCGGGTGAAATTTAACGTTCGCGCATTAAATAGCAGCGACGAAGAATCGCCGGCTGCGTCGCTACATCACTCGCGCTCCACATGCGCGACGAGCGATGTATAGGTGAGCCGCGTTGGGATTTCCCGGCGTGCACGCGCGCGCTGCGAGAGCTGTGTCACCTGAAAGCCGCGAGGAATGTCAACCCGCCGCGAGACGGGTTTCACAATATTTCATTACAATAATTGTCCCCGCGTATTGTCATCATTTTAATTGCATTATCGTTGATGCAGGCGGTCGACGAGACGAGGAGACGCGAGAGGAGCGTCGACCGGTGGACGTTCGATTAAACTGGATTTTATGCACGATTTTTTCTTCGCCGCTGATTGGCAATTCGCGTCCACGGATATTCGCCACAGCGGCAGGTCCGACGCTTCGTCGGCCGGAGCGAACGGATGGATTGCAATCTCACACGTAATCCTGCCGGAGGCTCTATCGTCGCTCGCATCGCCGTCGCTAATTGGATATTATATTTTCCGGCAGATGCGCGCGGTTGTCGCGCGAGAAACGGAGGAAAATTGAGGAATCCCTGTCGGAGCGGATACCGACGGACGTTGGAATTCCTTCGGCAAAAAAATTGTGGAAATTACGGAATTCAGAATTTTTTTGCCTCATACAATGTCTTTTTATAGTAGAACTTTCGTTAGAATCTACAAAAAATCTTGATCAAATCCGAGTCAGTAAAAAAATTGCTAAAAATCTTTAGTCCAAATTCACATTAAAGAAATAATTGAAATTGCTCCAAAACGATACAGCCACATTTTTTCAATCCTCTTAATTAATTAAAAGAGTCATCAAAAATGCATTAAAAAAATGTTCTGAGCCGGTGAAATAATTGAAAGTGCTCCAAACGATAAAGCCACAAATTTGTTAATCCTCAATTAATTGAAACAGTCATAAAAATGCATTTAAAAAAACTTTCTAAGCCTTCCAAAGACGGCGAAATAATTGAAATTGCTCCAAAACGATAAAGCCACAATTTTTTCAATCCTCTCAATTAATTAAAACAGTCATAAAAAATGCATAAAAAAATGTTCTGAGCCTTCCAAAGACAGCGTCGAGTCGCCGTTTGGCCATGCATCAATTAGCGTGCATTCGCGATTAGTATCAACGTCCGTCGAGACGCCGCGAGCCGAGACGCGTGCTTCTGGTATGACTGCGGAGAGAGACCGGGGCGATAATTTCGTCGTCTTTGCTTTCCGTCCGGCGTTCAACGGAATGTCGCGGCGAAGCGAAACGAGCCGTGCCAACCGCCGACGACGACGACGACGACGACGACGGCGTCGTCGTCGTCTTCGAGTTACATCACGAGACGATGAGGCGCACAGGGCGGAGCATCACCTATGTGCTATGTCTATATATCTATATATACAGACACGCGGCTCCTTCGCTCGCGTTTATCGCTCGCGAATCGCCTGAAAGAGGAAAGAAGGAGGAGGAGGGGGGAGGGGAAGGCGGGATGTTTTCTGACATTTAAAAATATCCGCTGTAGGGCTATTTGCGCGCCTCGGCATCCGCGACTCGGGAAACCCCACATTAGCGTAGCACTCGGTGTGGTTCGCGTCGGGGCATCCACGCTGCGGCACGTTACACGTTCGCCAGAACCTCGGGCCGGTCTCTCGCCTGGCCACCACGCTCTCGTCCCCTTCTCCTAGTCGCGCAAACGCCAGCTCGTGGCCTCGCTCTCGCGCTTCTCGCCTCTGGCGCCGCTTCGCAAACTTTTGATTATTTTTCGCGGAAACTTTTGTAAACAACGGAGAATTTTAAACTTCTGGCTTGAACGGGTTATCGATTATTCGACGCGTCGATTATTCAACTGGAATTGCGATTTTAGGAAAAAGAGGGACGGAGAATTTATCGTCGGATACCGGTTTTCATTTGCTTAGTTGGAGGAATTTTTTTTTATTGAATTTCTTTTTAGTATTTTTAGATTTAAGGGGAGTAATATCTTTAGGAGCGTGAAAAATAGGTATTTTTAGAGGTGCTAAAATAATCGGATCATTTCCAAATTTAGACATGAGTTTATTATAACTGCTATTCAATATTTCGAGTTTTCCTTTGGTCAGTATATTCTTTGGGTATCATACTTTCGAAATATGTTTTAAAAAAATCGAATATTTTTAAAATTCTGAAGGTATTTCCTCCGTTGACAGACCAATTCCGTGATGGAGATTCCCAAAGGCAAAATAATCATTTATTTTCCAATTTTCTTTCCCTCGTTTCGGGTGCTCGCCGTCGTACGTCGGAAAATTGGTGATTCCGCGAAATTCCGACGCCAGTGTTTCCCGAGCGTCGTACCAGGCGGCGTCGCTAAAATTAGCGTTAACTTTGATCGGCGCGGGCCTAGTTTGGACCGCGGGACGCCGGCCAATCCCGCGACAATGATTCACCCCCCAGTGTCTTCCTAGTTCTATCTATACCGGCGGCATCGCGACCGCGGCATGCGACACGGGGGAGGGCGAGGGGTAGTTTCGCGACGCGAAAATAAATCCACGCGCGCGCACCTATGGCACTGATTTTCGTGTAGGTCGCCGGCGGAGTGGCTACCGACCGCATGACTCGCCTAGCAATGAGCTCTTTGACCATCGTGGCCCGCGTCGCTCGCGAATTCCTGTATACAAACAGTTGGCCGTGTGTCCTATAACAGCCAGTCACTCAACTCTCACAATTCCACATCATAAAAAAAAATCTCCCTTATTTTTTAATCAATTTTAATATTATGAAATAGATTTTTTAATTACGGTGACAAAAAATATAAATTTAATAAATAAAATTAATATTGGGTAAACCAATCGAATTTTAGTGGAAAAAAATATACGATCAGTCAAAAATTGTCCCATCTGCATGTTTACATTTGATAAATTGGAGCGAGGCTGCCAAACGCTGGGACTTGTCTAGCAAAATTGAGCTCCTTGACATTTGGCCGGGCGGCCGAAAATTCTGTATACAAACATTCGCGCACACCGACGCCGAGTCACCGTAATATCAGAGTCCTCTGGAATTTCTCGCGGCGAGCGCACGAACGGCGCGTCTATAAATAATGAGGTAAATATAAAAATAAATTGGAGCGCGGCCACGCGACGAGCGCGAGATCGCGGCTCTCTTTCTCTCTCTCTCTCTCTTTCGGCATGGACCGGAGAAAATCTATTCGAGTTAACGGGGCGCCTCGTCTCGCACCCACCCGAACGCTCCTCGAGTCTCCAGAGAAAGAGGCGAGAGTCACGAGACGGTATGAATGGGGCTTGGAAATAAACCCGACGAGCGCGCGCGCCGCGCCCAACGATGCGAAGCTTCCTCCCGGCTCGTTTGTCCCTCGATATATTCGTTATATTCGTCGGCCTCTCCCGGGCCTGGAGTCTCCATTAACCCTTCGCGAATGGCCTGGGAATTCCCCGGCCGTTCGGCTCCTCTTCGTCGCCGGGCAATGAATTATTCTCGCCGTTTTACCCACGAAACGCGTCGTAAAATTGCCTTGAATTAATGCACATTTTTTTGCTATTTTTACAAACATCAGTGGACTCATTGAGGGCAGTCAAACATTTTTTGCACTGCACTTTGTATTCATAGAGCGTTGAAATATTTTTATGAATTTTTCGGAGTATTTGCTAATTTTTAATCAATAATTTTGTGTTGAATAAAATATGTTGAGTCCGATTGTTTGAGGCCCAAAATACTAAATGTATTGATTTTTCCTACAGATGAAACATTGATAATTCACAGAAATATTGTCTAATTTTCAATCGATAGTATTGTCCCATTTGAAATAATTCTAAAAAAATGCTCGATGACTAACGTGCTAATTTTTAATCAAAAATCTTATGTTGCCTAAAATATTCTAAGTCCGATTGTTTGAGGCCGAAAATACTAACCGAATTTATTTTTCTTCCTACAGGTGAAATATTGATTCATTTTTAATTGATAGTATTGTCCCATTTAAAATAATTCTAAGCCTAATTTTTGTGATAAAAATACTCGATGACTAACGTGGCTATTTATTTTTGTGATTACAGGTGAAATGTGCCTACACGTAGCAGCGTCGGGCGACCAAGTGGACCTGGTGCAGCATCTGCTGCGTCTCGGAGCGGATCTGGAGGCGCGCGAGGGTCTCTCAGGCAGGACGGCGCTGCATCTGGCGCTGGAGCGCGGCTGCCACGCGGTCGTGAATTTCCTGCTGCAGGAGTGTCGACCGTGCCTGGACGCGCCGACGTACGCCGGGATCACCGCGTATCAAATCGCGATATGCCTGGACAGCCAATTGGCGCGCGAGCTCGTCAGGCTCGGAGCGAAACCCGAGCCGATGGCGGAATCGGACTCGGACATGAGCGACGACGGCGACGACGACGAGGACGCGACTTACCTGCCGGCGATCGCGAGGCTCAGACAGGGCGTCGGGGTTCGCGCTTAGTCTTCAAATAAGTCCGGACGAATATGCTAAGAAAACACCTGGAAACACGAAGATCCGGGAAGCGACGGAACAGGACGAAAAATTTTCCGCTACTTCGCCTCCGGGAAATCATCGTGAAGCTCTCGATCGGAGCTTTTCCAGCCCGACCCGAAATTATTCGGCGGCGGATTTCAAGCGTCGAAATATCCGGCGAGGGAAAAAAAAACAAAATGTCGCAGCGTCGCCGAGTAAAAAAATGTCGAGTACACTCGGAAGAATGAACTTCTGCGCTGTAGAAGCGCGCGACGATGTTTCGCAACGGCGCCGAGAGAGAAAACGCGAATTTCCGGATTCGCGTCGTAGTCGCCGAGATAACCCTGATTAAACGATCCGATTAGAACCAATGAAACGGACAAAAATTAAATTGAATCCTATTAGAAGCGATTATTCTTCAATCGGAATTTTGTCCATTTGATCGGTTTCTGTATGTTTCAATCGGAATTGCTAAGCAGGGAAGCGAAAATCCTCTGCGAAGGAAAACTTAGAAAACAAAATGTGAGAATGAGTTTGTACAGATTTGTATGTGTGTAGCGTGTGTCAATGTCGGCGAAAAAAAAACGAAACAAAAGAGCCGATTATTTAATCCGAAAACGCCGAGGACTCGTTAGTGTAACGAAATCCCCGAGGCGCGCAAAACACGAGAGATATCAGAGTGATTATCGTAATTACGAATATTTTATCTTTATTTTCTTTCCTTTCACAATTTATTTATCATCGACGAGCGGAGATCATCGATCACGTTGAAGTTGTTGCTAAGGACGGGCGAGGGACACGAGGGCGTTTCTTGTACGACCAGTCGCTCTCGAAAAAACAAATTCGTCCATTTCTCTATATCTTCTTTTTTTTTTTCTTCCACTCTTCTCGTCTTTTCTATCACACTGTCTCCCTTGTACATAGCCATTCCCTTTATAGTCACGTAAGTCTATCGTTATTAATTATTATTAATTATTAATTAATTATTATCGTCGATATATTAACTATTATATATTTTCAAAATAAATGGACGTTTACAAAATGTCGACTCGAGCAATTTTTTCTGTGAAAAAAACATTTTTTTAGAAGAGAATTCCCTTTGCGTATCATACTTTCGAAATATGTAAAAAAAAGCAATTTGTCGAAAATTCTTAAGGTATTAAAATATTTCCGCCGCGGTTTTAATACCCGACGCGTGTCGACGTGCAAAAGGAAGATCCTGTTACTCGAGTGAACAGGCGGACGATTAGATTAATTGAAAAAAAAAAAAAAAAAAATTGTTCTCGGAATCGGAGACGAATCAACGAGCGTTTAGAAAAAACCCGAGTGATTCTATGACTTGAGGAGCCAAAGGGCGTTGATGTTACATCGGCCTTTCCGCGCTGTCACGAGTTCAGGAAACCGAGAATTCCCCCGGGCTTAGTAACCGCCGTCGGCGACGTCGGCGGCTCGTGGAAAAATGTGGAGCAAGGACCCCCCGAGCATCAGGGGTAAAGCGGCGGATATTTGCGAAGAGACGACGAGACGCGTAATTGTCTCGGCATTCCGAGAAGCTCCCGACGCCGAAGCTACCGAGCTTCGACTCGTTGTATTCCTTTTTCGGGGGGAGTTTGGTCTACTGGATCCGCATGTGGGTAACGCGCGGAGTTTATATTTGGCCCAGGTAGGACGAGGGGGTGAGTCGCGACGGGGTGAAGCACCGTCTGGCCGAATCATCGCCGCCGACTCTGGCTCCTCGAGACGGATGTACTTGGGACATTATAAATAGATCCCCGGTGCATACTCTTCCAGTAGCCCGTGGTACATTTGCGTTCCTTCGTTGCCGGGGAAACTCATACGTAACTTCCTTCCTTTTTTCATTTTTATTTTCTTTCTTTGGTAAATTAGAAATTAAATAAATACAGTTATTAAAAAGAGAGTTCTTAAAAAAGATTTTAATTCCGGGAGAGCAAAATTGAGACCAGGACCAATTTTCAGTGACATTCCGGGATTTCCGTCAGCCCGAAGAAGAAGAGGTTTAACTGTGAATCGGATAAGAATTCCGGCTTTATATTCCGGTTCAGTCGTATTGCAATTTTTTTCCGTGGTTCGGCCGTTTCGACCAGGAAGTGGAAATCGAATTTTGTGGTCAATTCGGTTTCTTGTTGTAGAATTAATTTTACCGCAGTTTGGGTCGATGGACGAGGCACGTTTGAAAAATTCCCGCTCACGCCCCAATTGCCGCACGACACGTGCGCACGCGCACGGACCCATTCGAGGGGCCATTTACGGGTGAAACTTTCGTCGCGGCAATTTCGGCGAATTCAAGTGATGCGCAACCGCGCGCGCGCGGGCTTTTTAGAGGCTGCTCGGGAATTCCCGTTCGACAGACGGAAATACCGCGTCGAACGGTATAGAACGGCGGCTTTGAACGCCTGTGATCCCGATGCGGACGAATATCTTCCGCGACGCGTGACTATTTCTGATTTACCGCGATGTCTGTGGGAATCATTTATTTTGGACATCTTGGCAGATGTCAAGAAACGAGAGGAAACATTTTTGCACGAAAATACTCCCTCTTTTAAAAAGCTGTGATTGGCTGGGACTCTCAGACCGAGTCCAAGTTCATTTTTCCTTGATAACTTTGACAGTTCGGTCAAATATCGTATTTTTTTTAAATCCACTAAAAAAGGGTTTTAACCGGTGTTTTCAGGGATAGAATATGCGACTTGAGAACGATGGTATAGGTTACAAGTCGATATTTGGAAAAAATAAATTTCGTGACCCCGATTTAGGCGGTTTTCGGCCCGGCGGCCAGATCTACGATTTCTGACAAACTGTTCGGCTAAAATTTTTTTTTTTTTCAAAATCTACTAAAAAAGGGTTGTAACCGGTGTTTTCAGGGGTAGAATATGCGACTTGAGAACGATGGTATAGGTTAAAAGTCAATATTTTGAAAAAATAAATTTCGTGACCCCGATTTAGGCGGTTTTCGGCTCGGCGGCCAGATCTACGATTTCTGACAAACTGTTCGGCGAAAAATTTTTTTTTTCAAAATAAACTAAAAAAGGATTGTAAACGGTGTTTTCAGGGGTAGAATATGCAATTTGAGAACGATGGTATAGGTTAAAAGTCGATATTTTGAAAAAATTAATTTCGTGACCCCAATTTAGGCGGTTTTCGGCCCGACAGCCAGATCTACGATTTCTGACAAACTGTTCGGCCAAAAAATTTTTTTTTTCAAAATCAACTAAAAAAGGATTTTAACCGGTGTTTTCAGGGGTAGAATATGCGACTTGAGAACGATGGTATAGGATAGAAGTTCATATTTTGAAAAAATATAAGCCTGGCGCTCCAACATCCTTAAAAACATCAGTCTCGAACTAGAAACTTTTCTGATGATCTTTGGAACGCCTGACAAGAGCGCCAAGTCGTTGCTGCGGCGGAATCGCGCAACGTGGCAGAGCCGCCACATGACGATGTGTGGAGGTGCTGCCATACGGTGACGTTCGTAACTTATACGATGTGTGTAGGAGAATCACGGATGGTAAGAGCGTTTGGGGGGAGAGAGAGTAGTGTTTCTCGTCTCGGTCGGTAAGGTAGGTAAATGTATAGCTGCTCTAGACGCTACCGCGTCTCTTGATTAGTCGGCTAACTTGACACAGAGTTGTATCTCGGTCGTCGCTGGTGTCTCTGGAAGCTTCGAGAGGCGCTGGCGGCGCGCGCCTCGCGTTCGAGAACCTTCCGAAAAATTCGCACACACACCGGCGGCCCGGTGTCCGTGGAATCTCCGTACAATCCGTGTCGTCACCCGCGCCGAGCGAGAGAGAGTGAGTCGCGAGATATATCCCGCGAGCTTTGCATTTCGCACGCAGCACGAACAAAGCCGCGCGCCACACGACCCGAGACCACACGAGACAGATACTTATTTCGTCGATCGAAATAAAACAAACAGGACCCACATCGTCGTCGCTATGGATCAGGTAAATCCCAACGATCGACCGATCGGCCGCGCGAATTCGCCGATCATTCGAGCAGCTCGGCAGGCGCCTCCGTTCGCCGTTTCGCCGGCAGCCGAGAGACGACGAAAAAACGTTCGCGTGACAAAAAAAGCGCCCGGGTAATCCACGCTTAGCGCCGATTTATCGCCGAGGAATTTTCTCCCTGGCCTATCGACGCGAAATTCGCCATCGGCAGGCGAATAAAGTTCGCGCGACTCGATCGAGCAGAGAATTCTCGAATTTTCGATGACTCGCCGAACCTGTTTATCGCCCTCCAACCCCCATTTCCGTCATCTCTGTCGTTATCATTTTTTTTTCCTCGTTCACCACGTGCGAATATTTAAAAAAAAATCGAAAATTTGCAGCTGATCTGCAATTTTTGGAGTCACTATTTTTTCGGCTGTAGTCACGTTTATTTAACGGGGAATTTATTTAATTTTATTTCAAAATTTTCCCAATGGTATTGGACGGTATTGGAGTGGGTACGGGGCTTTGGCGGTCTCCCAGGTTAAGCAGCTTGTCTCGCAGCTGGTACTTGGATGGGTGACTGCTTTGTCATGCAGACGCATTTAGTCAACGGACAATTTATTTAATTATATATCAAAATTTTACTAACGGTAGTGGGCGCGCAGTAGGTGCATGGCTTTGGTCGTCTCCCAGGTTACGGAGCTCGGCTCGTGGTCGGTACTTGGATGGACGGCCACCTTGTACCATGCACTGATTGATAGGAGGCAATTTTTTCCGCACTGTGTCTAGAGTCACATAAAATGTGATTTTTACATCACTATTAAAATCACCCAAAGTCCATGTGACTTTTAATTTTAGTGAAAAACTAAAAGTCACATAGACTTTGTGTGACTTCAATAGTGGGACAAAAGTCACATTTGTATCATTTGCGTGACTCTAGACACAGCATTTTTTTTACTTTCCGATGTATTCTCAGATAGCAAAAAGTTGGTAAAAATATATCTGCCTGTATCGGCACAGGTTTTCCGCAGTTTCCCTGTGCTCAGAGTGCAAACACGATACCATAGTGAAATAGGAAATGAGTGGCTGCGGTTAACACTCTAGGGGAGAACCCAAGGACATTTTTGGGGAACAATATATATATTATTTGATTACAACATATACATGTATGCCATCTGTAGACTTTTACGTTTTTTGTGGATCGCATTTGCACACCGGGCACAGAGTCAGAAAAACTGCCTTCCGCTCAACAAGTACCAACCACGAGTCAATCTGCTTACGGGCATATTAATTTGGTGAAAAAAAAAGCATATTTCCAAGAATTTTTTTAAACAATACAGGTAATGCTGGTTTATTTCATCAATTTCCATATAATAATACAACATCTAAACTATATTTTACTAAATTTCCATTCGAAAATATTGATAAAACCAGATTAAGGATGTCCGATATATATAATAAAATATGTTTCAAAATTAATTGGAAAAAAAAAAGTAATAAATGACTAAAATAGAACGTTTTCGGCAGGTTGCGTCGCTGAAGGACAAGGGTAACTTGGCCTTGCAGGAGGGCAAATTCCAGGACGCGATAAAATTCTACACCGAGGCGATAGCCCTCGACGACAAGAATCATGTTCTCTACAGCAACAGATCGGCGGCTTACGCCAAGGCCGAGGAGTTCGACAAGGCGCTGGAGGACGCCGAGCGAACGGTCAAGCTGAAGCCCGACTGGGCGAAGGGTTACTCGCGGATGGGCAGCGCCCTGGCCTTCCTCGGCAAAACCGAGGAGTCGATAAAGGCGTACGAGGCGGCGATCGAGCGCGATCCCACCAACGAGCAGTATCGGCAGAGCCTCCGCGAAATCGAGTCGCAGAACAATTCGGATCAGTTCGGAAATCCGTTCGCCGCGCCGGACATGATGACTAAACTGCGAAACGATCCGCGAACGCGCGCCTACATGGACGATCCGGAGTATCTGAAGCTGCTGCAGGAGCTTCGAGCGAATTCCCGGAACCTCGGCGGCAAACTCCAGGATCCGCGGGTACTGACGACTCTCGGTGTTCTGCTGGAGGCGAATCTGAAGGACGTGGGCGAGGTGCCGATGGACGTGGATCCGCCGAAGCGTCAGGAGCCGCCGAAGCCCGCGAAACCGGAGCCGAAACCCGAGGAGAATCTTCCGCCGGAGAAGCGCGAGGCGCTGGACGAGAAGAGGAAGGGTAACGATGCGTACAAGAAGAAGGACTTCGAAACGGCGCTGAAACATTACAACAGAGCGACCGAGCTCGATCCCACGGAAATCACGTTTCTCACGAACATCGCTGCGGTGTATTTCGAACAGGCGGAATACGACAAATGCATAAAGCAGTGCGAGAAGGCGATCGAGGTCGGACGCGAGAATCGCGCGGACTTCAAGCTTATCGCGAAGGCGTTCATGAGAATCGGTCATTCGTACAAGAAATTGGGTAACTGGAAGCAGGCGAAGGTTTACTACGAGAAATCCATGTCCGAGCACAGAACGCCGGAGATAAAGACGCTGCTGTCGGACATCGAGCAGAAGATCAAGGAGGAGGAGCGCAAGGCTTATATAGATCCGGTGAAGGCGGAGGAGGAGAAGGAGCTGGGAAATCAGAAGTACAAGGACGGGGATTACGCGGCCGCGGTGAAACACTACAGCGAGGCGATACGACGAAATCCCGACGAGGCCAAGTACTACAGCAATCGCGCGGCGTGCTACACCAAACTCGCCGCGTTCGATCTCGGGCTCAAGGACTGCGACAAGTGCACCGAGCTCGATCCGAAATTCACCAAGGGCTGGATCCGAAAGGGAAAGATACTGCAGGGCATGCAGCAACACAGAAAGGCCTTCAAGGCCTATCAGACCGCGCTCGAGCTCGATCCGAACAACAGCGAGGCTCTCGAGGGCTTCCGCAGCTGCTCCGTGTCGTACGACGCGAATCCTGAGGAACTCAGGAAACGAGCCATCTCCGATCCGGAGGTCAACAATATACTTCGCGATCCCGCGATGCGAATGATTCTCGAGCAGATGCAGAGCGATCCGAAAGCGTTGCAAGAGTAAGTCGATGTTTTGGAAAGAAAAAAAAAAAACATTTATTGGAATCGACTGAAGAAAAAATCGGGGCGTTCGATTTAAAGTAGTCCTTGCGCTTAATAATCTGACCTAATTTTTTTTTTTTTCAATAAAAATGGTTCGTCACTCACTCACGAACTGAGTTTAATGCGCTAGGACTACTTTAAAGAGAACGATGACGATTCGTTCGAGGCGGAAAAAAAAAAGAAAAGAAAATATTAACAATTTACTTTCGATTTTTACAGGCACATGAAGAATCCCACGATCGCCGCGAAAATACAGAAACTCTTGGAATCCGGTCTCGTCGCCATCCATTGAGACGATTCTCCGAGACGAGGTGGAAATACGAGGATGAAGGAAAAACGAAAACTGTACACACACGGGACATAAACACGCCTACATTTATAGCGCTGGTGCATTAAAGGATCCTCTTGACGCTGCTAATTTCGCCGCCGTGTTTTCGTCGGCGAATCGCCTCAACGTTTCTCCTATTGTTTTCGAAAGGCTCTCGTTTGATTTGCCCCCCTTCGAGTTTCACGGCGTCAGTCGTGATAGCGCGCAACTCCAGCCGAAACCGAGAAACGCGTCGATGGAAAAAAAACGAAAAAGGAAGAAAGAAAAACGATGACGCAACGTCGACGCGATTTCTTCATCGCGCGGTACTAGGATATTAATGAAACATTTCGCTCTACATTTTTACGATGCGTATTCGATTGTCGGTGAGAATAATTAGTATCTGCCGCGAGTGCCTCATACAACACGGACAAACCGAATGGTTTTGCTAGTGAAAAAGAGAAAGAAAAAACAACGCAAAAATATGTGAAGTTAAGCGTAACAATCGCTGTCGCTTTTTACGAATTGCCGATGCTTCTCCAATTGGTGTAATTTTTTTATTTCCTTTACCAACGATAGTCACACGGTTTTTCGTTCGTTCGTTCGCTCGCTTCTTTTTCTACATAACGAAACAAACAATCGTGTCTACCGTTGTTGGCACAATAGGAGGAAACGTTGTAAGAGAAATGCGAAGGGAAAGGAAGGAAGAGAGGAAAGAAACGATTCTGCATAACGGCATTTACCGTACGCTAAGAGTAAAACTGAAGCGGTGATGTATTTATCTCTCAGCTCACCAACCCAATTATCTCGTAACTTTAAAAGTAAGAAATAAAAATAAAAAGAAACCATTATTAATAACTGTAATAACGTAGTTATCGTGTTCCACATCGCAGTTTTATATATGGATTAAGAAAAAAAAAACAACAACAACAACCCGAGGGCATAAGAGAGTAAATTAAAATTAGTACGAAAATCTGTGAATGTTTATTTTCTTTTTTTATGCGGCGCTTTGCGAAGCGCGAATTTCGCCTTTCGCTTCCAACCTGAGTCTCGTCTCGATCGATCAATTTTTGCTGCCTGCCCAAAATCAGAGCTGGGCTGGGCAGTATTTTAAGTACATGGAGTATTTTAAGTATTTTCAATACGTACTTAAAATACTCAAATACTTTTCTGGTGTTTTAAGTACTTTTTCGGCACTTCAAGTACAAATACAAAATACTTTTGCATCTACTCCGTATTCGGAAACATTTTTATTTTTTAAGAATGGCTGTACGATTAGCTGAAGCCAAAGTGCTAGTCCTAGAAGAGACAGTCCCCTTAATCGTAAGTTTCATTAAATTTCGATCACATCTCGATGGGAAAGAGATCTGAAAAAATCACGAAACTTTTGACATTTCGAGCAAAAAAAATCAAGATTTTTACGCAGTTTGAATCTCGCGCTCAATTTCTACCAATCCTTCCGAAAAATATAATTATATCAAATTGCAAAACCACAATTTCTCCTAATCAACGCACTTTTAAATATGATTAAAAAAAAATTTCAAGAAATTCCTGTAAAGAGAAAAAAAAAAGTTTCGACGGATATCGCGGTCGATAAGAGCCAACAGCTGATGATTATTATTATCGTCGCGCTGTCTCGGCCACGAAACTTTTGACAGTTCCTCGGGCGTCTTGTCAATGTCGCCGTCGCCGCCGCGCCATAAACACCCGAACGGTTCGACTTGCGCATGATAATCTATGAATTTAGGCGTATTCAACAGAGTCAATCTCAAGGTAAAACCGAACGGCCCGTCGTCGTTATCGTCGTATTCGCGTACGGCGAGCGCGGTTCGCGCAAGCCACTTATGTATATTGCATGAACACGATCGTCCTAACCTCAAAAAGAAACGCGACGTTCGCCGTCTCGCGTTCCGATCTGTCAGCTCGACTCGCATCTCACTCTCGTGGGCTCGCGATAAGCATGATAAGACTTTAGCCCGAGTTACACGCGCTTGGCATTTTCTGGTTCAAAGTCATTTTTCGTCCGGGTGAGATTTTTGTTTCTTCTGTTTTCGATTTCTCGCATCGCAGCTTCGTTGCCTTCCAGCAGCTTTTGGGGGGAAAATCTGAACCGCAGGGATTCCGCAGACGTTTCTCTGTCATTCGCAGCGATTCGGTTGCGACTGACTCATTTGGTGTCTTTGACAGACTTTTATGATTTGTTTTTGTGTCGGTATTGTCGGGATGATTGAAGCAAGAAACAATGTTGAGATGTCGTCAATACGAAAGCCAAGGATCAAAAAGATTTTATCAGAGTTTCTTCCAATTACGGATATTTTTTTATATTTTATTTACGAGAAAGTATATTTTTTATTTCCACCATTTTTGTGGGTGAACATATCAAATTTCCTTTTTAACCAAATAAAAAATTATTTGTACTCTGTAAAACTTGTTTCACCATCGATTGTCTTCAAACGCGTTCTTGAAAAATAAAGCTACACAAAATTTGCTTCGGTCACCAGACAAATATTGAGTTGCTTTGCGCTGTCGTTGCTTTTTTGCGAAAAGCTTTGAACCGCTGCGATAAGTAAATAATAAATAAAAATGTTGTTCAACAGGATTCAGGGGGAGGGATGTATTCCGAATGGGCGTCATTAAGTGCCCTCATTCAACGCGGCTCCGACGAGAGCCAAAGCGTTTTGGAGAAATTCTCGCCGGGTGCGGGACGCGAGGTCGCCCTCTCCATAGTCCGTCAACTGGCGACGAATCTCGGTATCACACAGGCAGCGGAACCGAGCCCGCTGACCACCGACAAAGAGGTCCAGTGGTGCATGGAGGTCATCTGCTTCGGGCTCTCCCTGCCGCTCGCCGAACACGACACCGTCCGCGACTGCGTCAACGTCTACTGCGAGTGGCTGTCGGCTCTCTACTCGTCGCCGAAGATCTCGGTGCCGCGACCCATCGTCGAGGACACGAATTTCTACGCTAGGAAGATCATCAGCCACTTTCACAATCTCTTCGTCCCGAGAAAGGGAGAAGGTGACCGAGAATTATTTTTCACTCAAACGTTGTCTTAGCTTCGTTCGATTAAGGATGTTATACAGCTCTACACTAGTCAAATGAGTACTGACTTTTAAAAGTAATTCATGCATTGTTTTAAGTATCTATTGATTATTTTGAATGGTGATTTGTATTGTCAGGTATGTTTTTAACCTGGAGCTGTATAACATCCTTAAAAACTGTAAATATCATTTATACGACATTCAACGAATTATCGTAACACTCGTTTTTTCTTTCCATAGTCTGGCCATTTTTGTATCAGGATTTAGGTATCCGATTTAAAAAATTATTTGTGAAATTTATAGATCTTGATTGTTGGTCGGAGATGTATTTTTGTATTTTTTTTTACTGATGCTGATGGTGTTTTTTATATTAGGAACGGACACGATCAACAGACAAGCGGTGCTGTGTCACAGGGTGTTGAGGACGTTGCAGCAAGTCGCGAGAGGACCGGCGACTCTCGATCGCGAGACCTGGGAGAGTCTGCTGCTTTTTCTCATAGGCATCAACGATGCTCTACTCGCGCCGCCCGCAGTGCGGGAGGACGCAGGCGAACAGCTTTGCGAGAGAGTTCTCGGTGTATTATTGGAGGTAAAAAAATATAACAAATATTGGAAAAAAATTAACCCCTCTTCGGCGGCCTTAACGTCATTTGGCGTCGTGCAAATCTCGATTATTTTCCGATCGGCTTGATTGATTTTCGACAAAATTTAGAAACAAAAATGGCAGACACAATATGACATATAAAAAAAGGGCGCACGATTTCGTCCGACGCCGAAGGGCGTTAACGAGAATTAATCTCCTTTTAAATTGGATTCAGGTTTGGCTAGTCGCTTGTGAGCGAAATTTTCCCTCGCCTCCGCTCTGGAGAACCCTGCGAGAATCCTGTCTCCGCTGGCGTCACAGACTCGCGCTCATCGAGCAATGGAATCGCGTCTGCCTGGCTCTGACCGCGAAATTACTGCACATCATGTACGGCCCGATGTTTCCCGAGCTGAAGATAAGTGAGTTTTGCTTCGAAACGCTCGCGAATAATTTTTAAGGTAGCAAGATCTACCTTAAAATACGGTCGTTAGAACAAGTTGATATGAATAAATATTGTCAGGCGACGAGGATGCTCAACTGGTGCCGCCCACGATGTCCGACGAAGCGGTCGCCCAGGCTTGGTACAGATTTCTCCGAACCGTCGGCGATCCCGTGGATCTCTGTCGGCCCGCGGTCGTCTCGCAGACTCAGGCATTTCTGCAGTACGCGATTGCGAGTCCCAACGTCGTGGATCCCTGTCAGCATCCCTGTCTTCAGGGGCTGCCGCAGATTTTTCTGAAAGCCGTGAAAGGTATAGCCAGCCAGGTCGACGCTTTTCTCGGTGAGTAAACTATGCGAGTTCGTTCCACGAAGCCTCGTGCAAATGTACAAATTTCTGTCTCGCAAAGACGATACTCTTTTCCGCTTCGAAGAGCAATGCACACTTTTGTATTTTCGTCACCGGTGGATGAATGGTTAAGCAGAACAATTTGCTTATCACGAGTTTTTATAAAAAGCAATACTTTCGAATTATCTGCAAACATTTTTACGGTATTTTAATTTTAACGAAGTATTAAAAAAGTACTTAAACGAAGTACTTATAAATGTATTTTAAGTAGAAAAAGTATTTATTTCAACTATTTTCGAGTATTTTTCCCAGCTCTGTTGGGAATCTAATGCTTCGCTAAGTCGTGATAATTGCTCATGAACTCTCAAAAAGCTGTTGTTCATTCACTGATGACTGTCTAATTACTGGTGCATTCACCCTATCGTAATTTTTGAAAATCAGCAAAAGGTGGTGGTGGTTGCACGGACGTTCGGTAATGTTTTCAGGGGTCTCACAGGCATGCTGCTGGGAGGAATGTTGCGCGACGAGCGGACCGCCGGGCGGCGCCGGCAACGCCGGCACCGGGGGCGTCGGGGCGGACAAGGCCAGCGGCAAGGATCAGCCTCAGCCGTCCCCAACGCCCCCGACGCAGCGCCGACTCGCCAAGAGCTTCAGCGTCACACCTTCCGCAGTCACCAAGGGTATCAGCGAGCACTTTTCTTCTTCTCTTCACTTACTCTCGTCACACGGACAATCGCAGACACCCTTTTCGCATATGCAAATTACACGATGTTTCCCATCTTTGGTCACCGAAGCACCGGAATTACTTTATCATGATCACGAAGAAAAAATTACTCTGAGTTCACTTCGAATTAAGGCAGTCATCTCGTATGTAGGCTCTTTTTTCAAGCTTTTTTTGGCGAACTAAAGAAACCCACAACTGCGAACTTTTTACCATATATTTATTCATATTTTGTGCACACTTTACACAATCTTTGTCCCATCTTTGGTCACCGAAGCACCGGAATTACGACCTCCTTAATTTATGTAAGGAATAATTTGTATGATGCAAACTTTATTGATGTTCGCGATGATGAATCAGGAATGCCGAAAGCTTCGCTCATCGGGTTAACGACCAGTCGGATATCCAACGCACAGCCACCGATAGTCGCTAATTCCGGACCGCCCTCGACTTCCAGCACGACTTGTAAGAACGATGCGCAACGTCTTCTGCCCTTTTTGTCATTTATTTCCAACGGATTAACGACTTTTCAATTTTTTAAGCTGTTACTTCGCTGGGGCAGGATGCGAGACCTCCGCTGGCGCCCGGTCGACCGAAATGCAACAGCATTCTGCATCTCTTCGGCGAGTGGCTCTTCGAGGCCGCGTTTATCGGCACCGACGGATGGTCGCAAAATTTACCGCGTTAGTTGGACATTTATTTCCCTCTATATTATAAAAAGATCTCGCCGCTGCCGTCTCCGCCGTGTAGGATAATCGAATATAAATAACGAACGCTTCCTCGAACATTCAGAGCCGTTAGGTGCGTCGAAGCGCCCGTCCTCGGTGCTCGTCGACGGTCCGAGTTCACTTCAGGAGACGATAACCGAGATTCCACCCTCGTTGAGCATCGATCGCTACGAGTCCGGAAGGGCGGAAGCCATGGGCGCGCTTTGTCGTATATTCTGCGCGAAGAAGACTGGAGAGGAAATCCTTCCGGTCTACCTGTCGCGCTTCTACCAGGCGATGTACCACGGCCTAAAGGTCGACGAGGTAATACCCAATCGTACAACACTTTTTAACAATTTTTTCTGCTCGAGCTAATTTTTTTTTCATTCGTTCATCACAGGGAAGGGAATGCGGAGAAACGTTAGCCAGTATTTTACTGAATTCCGCGGATCTGTTCCGTCTGGATCTCGACGGTATCGAAGTTCTGGCTCCTGCGGTGCTAACCGCGTTGGAAGTCGTCCTGCCCGAAAAGGATCTGAAGCTGAAATCGAGCTCCGTGTCGAAAGTAGAATTGAGGAGAGCGTCGATACATCTTTTGATTTCCATGCTGGCGCTTCCGCTTCACTATCAGGTTTTTCGAGAATCTCTTTTTCCTCCATGATTTCACGTTTTTCAATCTTAGTGCCATTGGTTCGAAGATCATTTTTTTTTTCAGAACCTGGCTATACGCGAGCTTCCGACGTTCTCGAGTATCGTCAATGCGGAAAAGACGCATTTGACTTTCGCGCTACTGAAGCCCAGACTCATGAATCTCCTGATAAACGCTCTTCAGGTTGAAACTGATCCGCAAAACACACACATGCTCCTCGGTGAGTTCCATTAATTTTACGTCTACTGTCCAAAAGTTGAAGGATGTTATACAGCTCCACACTAGTCAAATGAGTGCTGATTTTTTAAAACAATTTAGACATAGTTTGACGGATTTTCTGGAATATCTATTGTCAACAGGTGGGCTTTTGCTCAGCGTGCAGGATTCGGCGGCGGCGGAGGAAGTAGAGCAAGTAACACAGTCGGACATAAGCGGACACATAAGCAATAGCACACCGACAAACTTACTGTCCTCGGGTACGTTGAGCGATGAAGTAGCTCCTAAAGTAAAAGCCAAAATTGAGATTTGTGAGTGCATTATCTTCCGTTTTTTTTTTACATTTGTTTCACTTTTCTCGTTCACTCGAGTATAAAAAAAAATGCAACTATTGCTCGACACGTTGATGCTCGCATTTAACACTCTTATTATTTGACGATTTTCTTGAAAATTGGCGCGACAAAGAAAGCTCGATTATTTTCCCGCCAAAGATTTGGTAGCCTCTTTGCCGCAGCTCGAGTGACTTTTCCGATCGCATTTTGGCGATTCAGTAACTCTGCGGTTTTGCTTTTGCGTTATTCACGTAGCGAACTCACGAGATGATCGTGCGATCTTTCCTCACTATTCTCGCAATTGTATTACGATGCCTCTGTACTCGCTTTAAGGTAGTTCTAGCGCGCAACGGTGCTCAACTTGCGAAAAAGTGAAAATTAAGATAGATTTTCGCGCTTCTTGCTGGTATAAAAGGAGCACCTTCTATGGAGCACCTCCTATATACTTGATTTTTTTCAGATTTTTATCCCATCAAGAAGTGTCCGAAATTCTATCTCAATTTTCACTTTTTCGGAGATTGAGCACCGTTGCGCGCCTCCACTACCTTAATCATGCGCTTATATGTAACGTGCGTTGTTTCTCATTTGTTTTTATGTTTCTTTTTTCTATTTTTATGGATTGTGTTCCGTTGTGCATTCACCATTGTGCCGTCATCGCAAAAAAAAAAACAAAAAAAAAACCGCCACACAAAAAACCCCTAAAAACCAAACCAACACCGCTTGATAGTCAGCAGCGATTCGGCCAGTCAAATAAGTATTTCCAGTGATCAACGCTCGCTCGGTGATACGTCCGATATTTCGACACTTCAAGAGGAAAGCATTGCTTTCGGTAAATAAGAACAGTTTATCCCTCTTAATCTCTTCAGCTTCGAGAAAAAAATATGAATGAAAATCCTGTTCCTCTCTCCGGACAGTGGAACACCGATTAACCATGGACCTGGGTCGTCCGTAGGGTCAATATATATATATATTTTTTTAAGGATGTGCGAATATTCGTAATTTTCGAATAGTTCAATCCAAATCGAATAGTAATATTCGATTCGAAACTTCGAATCGAATGTTAGATTTTTTTTTAAATATTCGCCTTTCGATTCGATCGCTATTCGCGCACCCCTAAAATTTTTTTTCCAAATCCCGGGTTAATCGGATTTTCACTGTACCGCAAATGTGATATATCGATGGAAAAAAATTGTACGAAGCTTTTCGAGGTATGTGCCTCTGCTTTACTGTTACCGTTGATCGTGACGTTTGTTTATCGATACTTTCACGCTTTCACGTCCGACCAAGTGCGATTTTTGCGGGGATTCTCGAAAATATCTGATAGACTCTTTTCACATTACAGACTCGGCGCACGCCCTGTTCGTCCGAGCGACTTATCTCGTCTGTCACAGACTGATATCGTCGTGGAAAACGGATCTGAACATTTCACTGGCGGCACTCGAGATGCTCTCGGGATTGGCAAGAACGCGAATTCGCGAGACAGGTAATTTACGCATTCTACGATTGTCGTGACAAAAAACAAAGAAAAAAACAAATCATCTTCGCACACTGGAAAATCGTTTTTTACTCATTTCATTCGTTTAAGCAGCAAGGCGACTCACAGGTTTGATCGTCGTCGCTATTTTTACATCCGCCAAAAGCTTCGCTATTTCTAAGCCAGAAGCGTAGAATGCGTTGATTTTCGAATTTTTGCAAGCGAAACACTGAGTCACTCGATGATTTTCAGATGCCTTGGAGTGCAAGAGAGCTGTCAAGTGGCTCTGCGACTATATCACTTATCAGTGCTGGCGACCGTCGCAGGCGCACACGAAGGATCTTCACTCGTCGATCGTTGCGGCTTTTGGGTGCCTGACCACCTGGCTGGCTGCCCATCCTCAGTTGTTACAGGTTTGTCGTGATTTATTAACCCTTCGACTATAAACGTTTTTAGGTGCCTTCCGCCTAGAAAGATGGATCGCTCATGTCCTTTTCTTATCAGGACAAGGACTGCCTAATGACAGTATTAGAAGTTGTGGAGCTCGGAGTCTCGGGTACGAAGAGCATTGGAAAACCGGGGGAGCCAATCAAGATGAAGGACGAGAAAGAATTAAAACCAGCGTCGATGAGAGTTCGCGACGCTGCTGATGCGCTTCTCACTACAATTCTTGAGCAGGTCGGACGATTTTTCTATAAGTTAATTTTTTTTCAGTTCGAAATTCTCCCTGAATCTCTTAGAAATTTACATTTACTAGGACTGTAGAAATTTACATGTACTAGGACCGCTCGGACTAGCTTTAAAAAAATGGATATTCGATAATACGGTATAAAATATTCCGCAGGTCGGTTATTTTCCGAGTGCCTGCGGTGCCCAGTCGCTCTCGTCGTTGCTCGACGAAGTCTCGTTGCTCCGTCATTGCAACAGCTGGACCGGCGGCCGCGTGGGTCGTCCAGCCGCGGTCGAGCGTTTCCGCTACTTCGTGGCGGAAAACGCGACGATGCTGGCGCTGCTGGAGGAGCCGCTCGGCAACGATCAGGATCCTCAGCCGACCGTGACGGTTCTGATACGCGGACCGTTCGGTAGACACGCGTGGACCATGCAGCTGCGACATTTGCCGCGACACAGATCCAGCACCAGAAGCATAAATACCAATCCCGGACGGCCTCTGCCCCTCGCCGAGGCTGCACCGCGTATGGAGTACAAGCCACGATTTTTCCCCGACAACGTCGATCGAATTCCTCACTGCAAAGTGTAAGACTCAATCGATAGATTTATTTCTTATCTGACGTTCTCCGATTCAGAGTTGTAAAGTCCCATTAATTCATAGGATATAGTATAATTCTTTTTGTAATTATCATTTCATAATGATAATGTGTAGTGATTATAAAATAGAGTGTAAATGTTTGAATAGCTAAAAAAACTACTAATCTTCGCTTTAATATTCGAGGAAATAGTGGAAAAATGGAAAGACAATGTAATGCAATGTAATGCATTAAGAAAATGCATTCATTATTTCTTCCATTTTTTTTTTACTATTCCAATATTAATAAAGCGAAAATTAGTATTTTTTTCAGCTGTGCAAATGTTTACACTCTATTTTATAATCGCTACGCATTATTATTATTATGGAATCACAGTTACTCACGAATTAATCGGGATTTATAACTCTGTTCCGATTACACGCTCGAAGACTGTTCGAAAAGTAATGTTAAAAAAAAATTAATTCATCAGGGACGAATCGATTCCGAGTCTCGAGGCGGTGATGAACGACAACGAAACGGTGAAGGACGAGCACCAGCTGCTGTCGCAGTTCCTCGATCGTCAGATCAGTCTCGAGTCGAAGACGAGCGATAATCGCAACGAGAGCGTCGGTCAGTACGAAAAAATCGAGGAGTGCACGCCGCCGCAGATCTGCCACGAGTTTCAGACCGCGAGGCTGTTTCTCAGTCACTTCGGATTCCTGAATCTCGAGGCCAAGGCCAGCGAGGAATCCGGTGTCTGCGGTCTCACGGCGCTCGACCCGACCCAAGCGGGTTTCTGCAACGATCTCGAGAGTCTCGATCACATCAGCGCGCGAACCTGCGACACTGTTCACATCTTTTACGTCAAGGCCGGTCAAAAGAGCCCGGCGGAAATCGTTTCCAACGTGGTAATTTTTTTTTAATTTTACTTTATCATCGCCAAATCCTGATATCTCTAATATTGTTCAACCTCTCAAAAATGTTAAAATTAAGATAGAATTTCGAACACTTCCAGTAACTTTTGAAAATTGATTTGGAAAACCGAGTACTTAGAGGTTTTTCCCGGCCGTAATCTTCTGGGACATCATTTTTGATGACCTAACGGATCATTTAAAACAAAAAAAAAAAGGATTTTCGAAACTTCTATATCTAAGAACACCTTAAATAATTCCTCAACGTTCCAGCTCGACGAGAACAACGTTTCCCCGAATTTCCTGGAGTTTCTGAGCGCCCTCGGCTGGCCGGTTTCCGTTTCCAGTCACGCCGGCTGGACGGGCCACGTGTCGACGTCCTGGCGCGTCACGCCGCAGATAAACGTGCCCCAGCCGTCGCGAAGCGATCACGGTGGCGCTCTGTACAACGGCGAAACTCACGTTTTGTACTGGGCCGACGTGAGCTCGGAAATCGCGTTCGTCGTGCCGACGCAGTGCACGATCCCGAGTCAAAGCGTCGAGTCCGTGGAGGAGGCCAGTTACAGCAGCGACGTCAGCAATGGACAGAGTAAATCACTCTATTTATTTATATTTTTTAATTTCGAAATGTTGCAAGCATTTTCGATGACTGATACGATTTTACAGATTGGTTCGAGAGGAGCATCAGCGAGTCGGCGAGCTCCCGCGCCTCATACACGATGTCCCAGACAAGCGCTCACGGTCCGCGAGCGATGTCCCTCGATCTCGAGAAACAACCGCCGAGTATTCCAGGCTCGGGGCCGCCCAGCGTCTCCAGCACCGAACCCGCGAGACCCCGAAGAACCACGAGACACGCTCTGCCAGGGCAAACGGACACCAGAATCATGGTCGTTTGGCTCGAGAGTCTCGAGGATTACACACAATTTCCGATCGGTGGGTTTACCGCCGCGACTGGCTATTTTTTTCCAATCATACATACGGGGCATTCCACCAGTTGTCGACAAAGTCGCAACACTCATTTTTTTCAGATGAAAAAAAAGGGTTTTTGTAATTACCTAAAATTTTATTTTCTCAAAAAGCATGTCGACTAGAATAGCAACTAAAAATCAAATTTTCCCATATGATAAAAAATTCAATGACGATCTCGGAAAAAGTTTAGGATTAAAGAGTAAGAATTAAATGTCGAATATTTGACAGCTGATCTTCTTCCGTGCACTCACACCGGCGTCGAGGGCTCGAGAACTCTTCTGCCGTCCGACGTCACGGTCATCTTTCTCCAAGCTCTCGGGAACGGATTGCTGCGCGTGAGATTGCAGGGCCCAGTGTCCAGAATAAACTTGGCGACGCCGCTTATCGACGGGATGGTCGTTTCTCGACGAGCGCTCGGTACTCTGGTGCGGCAAACGGCGCTCAATATGGGACGAAGACGGAGACTGGACAACGACAGGTAGAATTTCGCCCCCTGATACTAAAATTTGAAACTGTAGCAATTTGTAAGCAAAGTTATAAATTCGCATTAATTTACGGTACAATTTATCTTGCATAATAATGTACTTGATAACTTCGATAGTTCTGTCAAAAATCGTATTTTTTTTAAATCAACTAAAAAAGGGTTGTAACCAGTGTTTTCAGGGGTAGAATATGCGACTTGAGAACGATGGTATAGGTTAAATGCCGTATTTCGATTTTTTTTTCCACTATTTCTTTCAATATTAAAGCGAAACTTTTTATTTTTTTCAGCTATTCAAATGTTTACTCTCTATTTTATAAGACAAATTGTACCTTTAACTATATCTCAGGAATTAATGGGAATTTACAACTCAGCTTCTAAGCAATTTATAAATCTGGCAATGAATCGTATTTATGAAACAAAAATTCATTCAATTACAGTTATCATCCGCCGCACGTGAGGCGACGTCTGAAGATTCAGGAAATGGTACAAAAGTACAAAAGGGATCTCCAGCAACCCGAGCTGCTGACGCTCCTGTTCAGCAGCACGCAAACCTAGATTCTAAAGAGAACCAAACTACAAAAAAAAGCAGAGAAATAATTATCCAAACGATAATCGAATCTCTCGTTTTGAAGCGATCTGAACGCAAATTACCGAAGCTACGATACGAAAGAATAAGTTGTAACGATGTAATTAGACACAGGCATGAGAATCGTTAGGCGGCAGATCGGTGGCGTGACGTCATTCGTCGCGATATCAGCGTTACTCGCGAGGCCGATGCGCCGCGATAAGATTGTAAATATATCCGACCGATCCGACGATAAATGTACATAATATAGATAATATATCTCGCAATCTGAATGTACAAAATACCATCGACAGGGCAATAGTAGCAATGACCGACGCCGTTATGTCAGAATCGTCGTGATTCTTCGTAACGAACGTCCAACGTTTTGCCGGCTGCTACAAAAAAAAATGGTATAAATTCGAGAAACAGCGAACGCTCGATTTCCCCGAAAGTGCGCAAAGCAACGCAACCATAAAATTTAGACTCAATGTTCTTTATCACTTCAGTTTTCCGTATCTCAATTCTCTTGAAAAACAAACTCGAGCGACCCAAAACCAAACAGTCGCACGACTGAAATACGACAGTTTCATTAGATTTCAGTAGCCAAACATTTTTCGCGAGAGCCGGTAACAATGTTTACGCGTCAGAAGCGACGTCGACGAGCAAACAGCATGAAAAAATATATATAATAAAAAAAAAGTATATCGACAAAAATATTGCAGAGAAGCGACAGATAAGTCTAATTAAAGTCTCGTTCGATAATCCCCGAAACTCCGCTGTAAATCAGGCAAATTCGATAACAATAACATTCCCAGCTTGTAGTCGCGGATCGAAAAAGCCTCGTTTTAAATCCCCTCCCCTAAAATACATATGACTCAATATGTAAAACGTAAAACACCGATAATACTTGTTATGCTATGTTATAGTACTAATAATTTATATTTTAATAAATCTATTGCAGTAGCGAAAGACGATTGTGATTCGCGTGACATTGCAGTTTTTCTGAAAAAAAAAAAATCCCAAGAACAGCCTATTTTTTCGGTCTGTACAGTGGCATAACCCTTTACTTGAGAATGGGATATTTTTTTGCCGCGAATTTTGACGGGATATTTGGTCGCTGGGGTGTTTTAACGTACTAGCGAAGGAAGCGAGTGGACGTGTTTGATAATCGGTCGCGGCGCGTTGCCCAACATGAGGCAAGCGTCTCCGGCTCCGATCGAGCGTCTCAATGAAACGCTCCGATCGCGCGCGCGGTGAGAGAGGAAAGCCGTCGCGGGTTCGGTCGCCGGTCGCGCGCGGCTAACGGTCTCGTGGCGCCGATCGCTCGCGGTTCTCGTCGCTCGGCGAATCGCGATCCGTCGCCTCAGTAACTCGCGAACCGCCGCGCGATCCATCGCGTCGAAAATCGCGCTCCGAGTTGATAAATTCCACTCGCTCGGAAATCGGGTCGACTGTGCGACGCGACATTGAGTCTCGGTAAATTGATACAGCGATTGGAAAAATAATAGCAATAATTAAGCTCCGATTAATTTAGCATAATCGCTTGGTGATTTTTTTTTATTGGAACTGTGTATCGAATTTCCGACGTGAGAAGAGGGGCGGTTCCGTAGATTTAAAAAGTTTGTCACTCGAGCCTCGATGGACACTGGAATAATGATCGTCGTTTCGCAATAATTCGACGCATTCGTCGAGTCGAGAGGCGAGGACAAATAATCGGTTTTCGCGAACCGGTAGAAAGTCCACGAGGCCTTCGATTCTTTTTTTTTTACTTCTTCCTGTGTGCGAGGCTCTCGCCGGCCGCTCCAAGGACGAGTCACGTGCGAGATTTTCACTCATTGCAGTGTGATTTCAATTTTTCCTGCAAGAAAAATCTTTTACATTTAAAAAAAAAATCGGGTGGTGATTTTTTTTTGTGGCTCTTGAGAATAATTAATTTTTCAACTTTATGACTATCGTGCCAATTAAAAAAATGTCGCAAAAAATGTATATAATTCAAATAAGTATAATTATAATTTATATAATTTTTTTTAATTGTGGAATTTTCTCCAAATTGAGAATTAATGTTCAAAGGCACTGAATATTAGAATTTTCCTTTCCTTCAGTCGTCAGAATCCGACGAGTCACGATACTCGAGATCCCGTGAAGATTGCAGTCGCCGAGATAGTAAATAATCGCGGCAGAGGAAAAAACTTTCGTCGCGAGCAACAGCTGGTCTTATCGCCTCGCGGTCGTCGCGCGACGCTAATAAATCAGATGTGCAAGTGCACCGAGACACTTGAGGTGTAACGCGGCGGCGAGTTTTAGCGTTGAATTCCGCGGTCGCGCTCGACTGGTGTTTATTTTACTGTGCATTGGGTAACAGCGGTTTCCAGATGCGTCTGCGCGATTTTTTTTATAGTACAGGTCGAGGAATCCGAGAAACGCGAGCTGGCAGTAGTTTAATATTCGTTGTTTGATCAGCGGAAGCTAAGCAAACGTAGAGCAAATTAAAAGTGGGAAGCCCGGGTGCATTACCAAGAGACGCGGCGGCGACTTGACACCAATAAAAAGATTTAGAGCTTTCCGGCGTGTGAACTGCGAGGTGAACAATCCGTAAATCCCGAGCAAACATTTTTTTCATTTTTAGAGCAACCAATATACAGCCACAGTAAAAAATCGCCAACTAAAAAAAAATAAGTAATTATGTTTTCGTGCATTTTTTTTTAGTTAGGATTAAAAGTAATTGACTTAAAAGTACGTTTTTACTAATCGGGAAAGACTTTTAGCGAGCGTAGTGCAAAGCGCTTAAGGTTCATTACAAAATACCGATAAGCAATTCCTACGCAAGCAGCCGGTAATACAAATCGGTAACGATCGCGTTTAGTGAAAAGTGTAATAAGCAAAAACGTAGAGCAAATAAAAAATGAAACGAAAAGGCACGAATAAAAAGATTTAGGACTTTCCGGCGTGTTTAGTGCGAGGTGAACAATCCTTAAATCCCGAGCAAACATTTTTTTTTCATTTTTAGAGCAACCAAACAAATATACAGCTACAGTAAAAAAACGCCAACTAAAAAAAAAAGTAATTATGTTTTCGTGATTTTTTTTTTCAGTTAGGATTAAAAGTACTTGAATTAAAAGTAAGTTTTTACTAATCGGGAAAGACTTTTAGCGAGCGTAGTGCAAAGCGCTTAAGGTTCATTACAAAATACCGATAAGCAATTCCTACGCAAGCAGCCGGTAATACAAATCGGTAACGATCGCGTTTAGTGAAAAGTGTAAAAAGCAAAAACGTAGAGGAAATAAAAAATGAAACGAAAAGGCACGAATAAAAAGATTTAGGCCTTTCCGGCGTGTTTAGTGCGAGGTGAACAATCCTTAAATCCCGAGCAAACATTTTTTTCATTTTTAGAGCAACCAAACAAATATGCAGCCACAGTAAAAAATCGCCAACTAAAAAAAAAAGTAATTATGTTTTCGTGAATTTTTTTTCAGTTAGGATTAAAAGTACTTGAATTAAAAGTAAGTTTTTACTAATCGGGAAAGACTTTTAGCGAGCGTAGTGCAAAGCGCTTAAGGTTCATTACAAAATACCGATAAGCAATTCCTACGCAAGCAGCCGGAACACAAATCGGTAACGATCGCGTTTAGTGAAAAGTGTAATAAGCAAAAACGTAGAGCAAATAAAAAATGACACGAAAAGGCACGAATAAAAAGATTTAGGACTTTCCGGCGTGTGTAGTGCGAGGTGAACAATCCTTAAATCCCGAGCAAACATTTTTATTTTAATTTTTAGAGCATCCAAACAAATATACAGCCACAGTAAAAAATCGCCAACTAAAAAAAAAAGTAATTATGTTTTCGTGAATTTTTTTTCAGTTAGGATTAAAAGTACTTGAATTAAAAGTAAGTTTTTACTAATCGGGAAAGACTTTTAGCGAGCGTAGTGCAAAGCACTTAAGGTTCATTACAAAATACCGATAAGCAATTCCTACGCAAGCAGCCGGTAATACAAATCGGTAACGATCGCGGTTAGTGAAAAGTGTAATAAGCAATTAACGCGGAGTCAAGTGGCAGTGCGAGGAGAGAGCGTGGGATGCAAATAGATCGACTGCGCGTGCGCGCGCGCGACTCGATCGGCTTCTCCGCCTTCATTACTATCTCGCGTGTTGTCTCGTTAGCGGCTGCGCGCGGCGCTTGGAAATCGGACGAGCGACGCCGTTAGGCCTAATGGACAAAGGGCCGTCGGAATTGGGATCGCAGCTGGATCGCCGGATGGTTCGGTGTGACTTTTGCCACGCGTGACTCGTGCAGTTTTCGCGAATCGCTGAACTATCGACCTGGTTCTGCCTATTAAAGGATGTTATACAGCTCAATACTAATCAAATGAGTGCTAACTTTAAAAAATAATGTTTCCATAGTTTTAAGTATTTGTTGATTATTTTTAATGCTGATTTGTATTGTCAGATATGATCTTAACCCGGGAAAAATGTAATTGCAACGGATTTGCATAAATATTAACCGATTTACGCAGATTTTTCAAAAGGTAATTTCCCTTCAGTTTTTCAAAGATTTAACCGTGATTTTTGTTCGATTTTGATGTTTCACGGCTCACTGCCTTTCTTGAAGGATGCTTTATGAATTTGCCTCACAAATAATTGATAACATCCTCTGTTAAAAAATGTCAACCTTTTGTTTACCCATCGACAAAATTCTTTTGTAAACAAACAGCTGTAATTTTTCAACGGAAATTGTTGAAAATGATTTATGAGGCAAATTCGTTAATCATCTTCTAAGGAAGACAACGAGTCGTGAAACATCCAAAATGAGCCAAAAACACGGTTTATTCTTTAAAAAATCGGAACGAAAAGTACCTACCTTTTCGAAAGATTGCGTCAATAACATATCTGACAATAGAAATCAGCATTTAAAATAATTAAAAGATGCTTAAAACTATGTATAAATTGTTTAAAAAATCAGCACTCATTTGACTAGTTTGGAGCTGTACAACATCCTTAAGGTTTTTTTGTGGTAAAATAACCAAAAAGGACCTTCGCATAATGACAGTAAACTATAAGTGACCCTCAAAAAATGACAAAATGACGGTCATTCGGGTCGTTCGGCCGGTTGGGACGGATTCCAATAGCCGCGGTGGTGTAACGGTTTAGTGATGCTGCCGAATGATCGGCCGATCGCAACAATATCCGCGCCTCCGACGAGACCGGATTTTTTACATAACTCTCCGCGGCCCGACAAAAGGAGTCAATTGACGATTGGCCGAAGCGTCGAGGCGCTTTCTGCCGCTCGCGCGATCAATTTGTCCACGCGCGGTCGAGTGTATCAGGGACGCGCTGGACGACGCGAAGGTCCGCGCGCCAACTGAGCGACGATAGGCAAACGAAATGCGCGTTGTGGTCGCTGCTAGTCGCGCAATGGCGCAATACACTTTTCGCTCTTTACCTTTTTCCCCTTCTCTCACCTTTGTCTTTCTCCCTTTCTCTCGCTCTGTCTCTCTTTCTCTTTCTCCCGGTCTCTCGCTACACGTTATTAGAAATTCGATTCATCAGCTATATCTTAGATATCGCAGTCATCGAGAAAAAAGACAGTGATTTTGCATTTCACTTGGGTGCAAAATTTAATATACCGCGGTTCATATGAACAGGTTTCATTTACCCATAATGGAAGCTCATGCGAAATATTTTTGACAGTGTATCTCTTTCTCTCGGAGCACAAAGTAAACATCTGTCTTTCTCTCCACGCTCTTTTTGCTTTCCCACTGCTGAGTCTTTCGATAACTCGAATTTCATTGAGTCGATAACCGAGAAACGGTTATCGACTGCTAAGAACGAGCGACCACCACGATGCTCGTACCATGAGACCTCTCGGCTATCAAATGTCCTCGCGGAGCATCGAATCCCGTTCATGCTTTTTGAGCGCTCGATTCTCTCTATCTCCGTCGCGCTCTGCGCGATTCCAATAGGTCAATTCCGTCCGTGAAATTTTTTCCCCGTGAAAAATGAATTCTCTTTTCACCTACACTCGACACAATTTTTTCCTTATACTTTTCTTCGACCTATTCGACTATCCAAACACTTCTCGCGTCATCCCAATTTTTAGAAATATTTTTTCCGAGAAAGTGTTAATCATCGCGGGTATCGAGAGATATTTGCAGTTTTGTGCCGAGTCATTCGAGTGAGTCCGCGAAAAAGCATCACTTCTCCCGGCAATGGCAAACAAACGAAGCCTAACCCGTTTCGCGGAAACGATCGCACGGATAGGAAGCTCGATATGACTCTGGCGTTTCGCGAGCTGCTGCTGCAACTATGCAACGTGACGAGACAATATAAAAGCATGGGACGCGTCGACATCGTAAGCCCGCCAAGGTCCTCGTATCGACGAATTTAATGCCGCGAGCTCTAGCGACGGTCGTCGCGGCTACAGACTTGACCCCGTAACCGCGCTTGTAGATTAATAATAATAATCATATCGCAGATTTGTTGACACTCGGGAATCGTAATGTCGAGTCAGCAGCAGCAGCAGCAGCAGCAGCAGCAGCAGCAGCAGCAGCAGCAGCAGCAGCAGCGAGATCTGTCGTTCGTTGCTGCTGAGCTGCGTCGGGTTTGGTGGGTTTCAAAATTTCAAAAAATCGTTTTTTTCTTTTTGGTGTTATTAAATAATACAGTATGGCTAGAATATTCTCCCAAAATTTCAAATCAATCCGAGTAAAATTCTAAGAGATAGAACAAATTTCAAAACTTCAAAACTTTAATCGCGTTTTTCTCGAAACTCTATTTTTGAAGTCGGTGGACACGTTTTCTTGGAAAGTTGTGAACCGGTCTTGTTCAAATTTTGCACACTTCTTCAAAATAACATTATCTAGTGCTTGAACGAAGGAATTTTTAAATTTATTATTACAACTTACTTTACGAGAGAATATATGGCGAACATTTTACGAAAAAATGGGATCTTTTGTTCACAACTCCGTTAAAAATTCAAATTAAAAATTTTTTTTTTCGACAGGTCAAGGGAAATGAGCTCCCAACGGTTCGAAATTTTTTATCGAAAATTTCACAAAGTACTCGTGAAATATCTATATTAGATATGATAAATTGTTTGAATAAAATGTTCCGTCAGATATATATTTTTTTTTTAGTAAAAATTAAATTTTCTTGAGCTTTTGAAACCCACCTAACCCCTTAAGTTTGGAGAAGAAGGGGTAAATCATAATTCTCAGCAATCGATTCCGCGTACTGACAATCGCGGATTTTCCGCCGTTTCGATGGCTCGGAAATTGTAGGTGAAAATGTTTGTCTTTTGTTCGCGAGCCCGGTCGGTAATTGCAAGAGACAACGCGCGAGATTGGCTGCCGATGATATAATCGACGTTGCGATTCGTCGCCTTATCTCGTTACAAATGTTAGTCGCGGAATGCAATCGGCTTGCGACTAGCAGCTCGTTCCGTTCGTTGCAATCTTTCGAGGCTCGCGAGGCTCATTGTTATCGCGCTTTTCTCCCAACCGACGGTCCGGAAAACAAAATGTCACCGCGATAAAAATACGCATGTAACATAGCGTGACGGAACAATTTATTGCGCTGTACCGCGTAATTTACACGACGGAGGGAAGAGAACCGGTCGACGCATTTTGTTTACACGTGTACAGCAATTTATTGCTTGTTGAAAAAAGAAAACATTTGAATATACAATATGCATTTCAATGTAGTCGATGAAAGCGATCCAACCTTGACCTGCGTTAGGGGTTAGAATTGTTATGATTGTCATCCTTGCCGCGAAACAATCAGCTGATTTTAGGGTCGAATTGTAGATAAAAATAGCAACGTAATAAGATGAAGGATCGTTAATTCGAAACGTCGCGACTTCGAGAAGGCGGTGTATTACATGAAAACGCGACTATTAATGTCGTGACCTTCGGTAAACACGCCTCCCGAGCCTTCGGGCAGCGCGCGTCGACGTCGAGACGGAAGTACGGTCGACGATTTTGCCGGTGAGAAAAAATAAAACCCGATGGGAAAAACTCGTCTCCTTCGCCAGGAGACAATTGCGGATCCTAAAGCTCAGTTCACAATCGCGATGACCGCTCGACGATCGATCACATTTCGACGTAAAAATGTTTCTGATAAACAAAAATATTTCATCATTGCGTGAAAATGCGTAAATTAAAAAATGTATTAAGCGAGACTGAAGGGCGGAATAACGAACACACAAAAATTGGGTTGGCCCCTTGACGGGGAACGCCCCATATCTTATCGTAGCTGCGCTCATCGCTAATCGTTGATCTGTTCCGATGAACAAAAATATTTCAACATTGTGTGAAAATCCGTAAATTTTAAAATCGAGTTGACCACACTTGACGCGGAACGTCCCGTATCTTATCGTAGCCGCGCGCATCGCTGATCTGTTCCGATGAAAATGATAAAAGAGGCGAGAATTTCATCCACGCGCTCGCGAAGTCCGCGAGCCGAGGATGATTAATGGATTTCATGTGATTGTGCCTAGAATTGTCATTCGAGTTCATTGATACGGCGGTGACGTGACTTTATGAGTCTGCACTTATAAATCTGTCGGGCGAGAAGAAATATTCTATTTCAACATTGTTTTAATCAAAAAAGTTAAAAAACTATAAGAAAAATCTTGCCCGTTTTGGCTATCAGCTAGAAAATTTTGATATGCAACAAAGTATTTTTCAGAATTTTTCAGATTTATAAATTATGGCATGCGAAAATCTGAAAAAATTCATAAAAATCCAGATTCAAATCCAGATCGAGACGGGGTGGAATGCTCCATATATAGCCCGCATTAGCCTCTACTATGTGTCGGGCAAAAAATGTAAATGTAGTTTGCACTAGTCTTTATCGTAAAAAAATATATATATATGCGGTTCGCACTAGTCTTTCCTATCTGTTGCATTATTCATCGCAGCCTCATTTTCGCGCGCGCGAGGAGGATGAAAAATGTCATTACTCGCATATTCCGCGAGAGAGATGCGATCTTTGAGCGCGTAACATCCGTCCCCGCGATTGTTATATACCGCTGTGTACGTAATGTCACGAGATTCGCTGGTCATCGCTGCTTCCGAGCGCTGAAAAATCGAACGCGCTCGCGCGTCCTTTTTGTTCCCGCGAAAAGAATTCGGCATTGAAGTTGCCGGTCGAGCGGAAATCGAACAGCCCGCTTTCCGGCCAGAGCGCGCTGTTACCGACAATTGCGACGCAAGGATACAGGATGTGTGTTTTCCCGCGCCGACTCTTGGGAAAAAAAATAAGCCCGGCTTTTTTACCGACTGGTCGGTAAAAAAACCGGAACGTCATTACTTTTGAGACACCCTGTATAATAATAAATAAAGAAATGTTGATTGATCTGGAACTGAATTTATCAATTCGGCGGATAATCGGTCCGAAAAGATCGATCCAAGAATCTATTAATTGGGGTGACATAAAAATCGATCTTTCGTTTAATTGATTAAAAAACGGCAGCACTAAATGCGGCGCGCCCGCACGGAAAAAATTCGTCCGTCCCGCGTTCGGTCGTCGAGCGAGGCGCCGAAAAGCGCCGAAAAGCGGCGAAAAGCGCGCACGATACGCAGCTACAGTAGCACCTCCGTAACTGCTCGCAGCGGCGACACCAGCGGCTTTGCCAGCGGTCAGTCTCGTGTCTCGTTCGCACTGCGTACGCATGGGATACATACGTTGTACATTGTATAACATATATTATATCTATGTGTATGTAATATATATAGCGAGTCATGCGTCGGTAGCGATAGACATTCCACCTTCGGGTCCGCAGCTCGATCCGCGTTCCGACGGAGAAAGAGAGAGAGGCGAAATAAACGAGAAAATAAACGAATAAAAATAAATCAAAATTCACTGGTGTTTCCAGAGGCGCGCGACGAGCGCAGAGAGCGGCGAAGGTGAAAGCGCCGAGAGAGCGAACGGTGCCGCGCAGCACGGAAACCACCGCCTCGCGTATCTCGCCTTTGTGTATCTCGGCGTAGCGAGCGAAACAACGGCGGCGACGGCGGTCAACATCGCGGCGACGGGATAAATGTAGCAGCAAGATGGAGAGCCAGGAAAATCGCACCATGGACCAATTTTGCGGCTCCACGTTTTGGGTGAGTTGACACTCGTTACTTTCGCGGCGAGTTAATTATCCGCTGCTCTCCGCGTTGCTTTTCCACGCTTCGATCGCGAACTCGCGGTCGTCACGCAGCTTCACCAGCAGCGGCGATCCGCGGGTTACGTTACACGCGACTTCCAAGCGATTCACGCTTGTCACGATCGTCGCGAGATTTTTTTTCACGATTTTTCCGTACTTTTTTTTCGTGGGCGAATAACAGTGACAGGGGAGGATTTTTTTTTGTGGCCGCTGATGTCCAGGCAGTGGATTCAGTTTTGTTTTTGTCACAGTCGTTGATCGAAGTAAATTGTAGCATTGTTTTTTTATTTTTGACATTTTTTATGTAATGTAAATGATGTACATTCTATGAGATACATTTTATGTAATACAATGATATCAGTTATTGCGGTAGGAAGGAATTATCTTTTATCGGTTTGACTTGTGGATATTCGCCATGGTGCGATTATCAGAGCAATCGTGATTCATGCTTGTCACGATCGTCACGAGATTCTTATTCCCAATTTTTCGGTACCTTCAGACTTTTGAGGATGAATGACAGCGAGGAAGGATTTTTTTTGTGGCTGATCATGTCCAGGCAGCAGATTCAGCTTTGTTTTTTTATTTTTGACAGTTTTTATGTAATATAAATGAGGTACATTGTATATACATTTTATATTAATTAATTATAAGATACATTTTATGTAATATAACGATAATAGTTATTGACGTAGAAAGAAATTATTAGTGTGGCTTGTGGATATTTGCCACGATACGATTAACCGATATTTAATACGATTAACCGGATTTATTTGATTATTAATTGGTTTGATCTCTTTCTTCGCAGGATTCAAACGTAACGTGGTTCACAGAAGAGCCAGATCTGACGTCTTGTTTTCAAAGGACGGTACTGGTATGGGCACCCTGCACCTTTCTCTGGGTCTTCGCCGCTCTGGAGGCTTACTACCTTTCGCACAGCAAAAGACGGGACATACCTTACACATGGAAATTCTACTTAAAAGCCATCTGCACGGCGGGGCTTATTGTACTTAGCATCGTAGATCTCGGCTGGGCGATCAAGGAAAACAGCAACGAGACTGTGTACGACGTGGATTTCTACACGCCGGTCATAAAGATCTTCACATTTGTGAGTTTGAAGAATTCAAGGAGGAGATTCACAAACTGTGGAGCTGGAATTTGTAATCGGTTGTCATCTTTGTTGTTTTTACTTTCAGGCGTTAGCCGGCGTTTTGTTACATTACAACAGGAAATATGGAATGTGCGCCTCGGGCCTGCTGTTTTTATTCTGGTTCTTCCTCGCCCTGTGTGGAATGGTCCAGTTCAGAAGTGCCGTCAGAGAGACCAACAAGGTGAGGATTTTTCTCTCTCATTCGCAGAGAATTAAGAGAAAGAAATTCGTTTTTCGGCGTTTTTCGAAATTTTGTTCATCTAGATTTCCACACTTTTATTGAGGAAGCAAAAAGTAACTGGGGATCTGTTTCTTTTAATTTTCATTATTTCCACCTGCATTATTGAGGTTCATATTCTTAGAAAATTAGTTATTAATGTTAAAAAAAACCCCTAATGATTTCGGATGAAAATTGGAATGGCTATCCTGCCCGCAATGGGAGAATTCTATTTCTACTTTAAAATCCATGTTCAATTGTGACTTTCCGTTCTTACAGTCGACGCTGACGCTGCCGGTGGTTACGTACCTCATATATTATCCGATGGTCGTGGTCGCATTCCTGCTGAATTTCTTCGCCGATGCGCAGCCCACGTTTTCCGAGTATGCACCGGTAAGTGAATGGCAATTATTCTTTCCATCCCTAGGATAACGCCAAAAAAAAAAGATGAATCCGCTTACTCAGCTGCACGACGTTATTTCCAATTAAATTTCATTCCGCAGGTAGATCGACCATGTCCTGAGCAGGGCGCGGGTTTCCCCTCGCGAATTTTGTTCGCGTGGTTCGATTCTCTCGCGTGGCTGGGATTCAAGAAGCCACTGGAGTCGACAGATCTGTGGTCGATGAATCCCGAGGACATGGCGAAGGAAATAGTCCCGCGATTCGACAAATACTGGCACAAGAGTCTACGAAAATCGGAAAAGTGAGTTGCGAAGATTCGACGATTAACAATCCTCCGCGTAGTTTTCTTTCCGATCGCTTCTTCAGCTTGCTTATAACGTATCGAGGGGGTTGGATCGCGATAGTCAAATCAATCGCACCGCGAAGCGACAAAGCTCGTCTCGATTACCTTTTCAAAAGTTTGCGAAAATGGCTTAATTTTTATGCAAATCCGTTGCAATTACATTTTTCCCAGGTTACGAACAGACCTGGCAATACAAAAAACCATTCAAAATAATCAACAGATACATAAAACTATGCATACATTATTTAAAAGTCAGCACTCATTTGACTAGTGTAGAGCTGTATAACATCCTTATTAATCTCGCGCGAGTACGAGCGAAGCTCTGGGGCTCCGAGAAGTAGGTTACTTGATTTAGTAACGAAGCTTTTTTCTTCATTTTCTTTCGCTTACAAGGCTGCTTTGGACTTATTGTAGGTAAGATAAGATTGTAAAGTTACCAACACGCTTCGTAGCGTCATCGACTCGACTTTGCTTCGATAGCTCGTTTATTTTATTTTATTTTTTTTCGTCGCCCGCAAACGCCGGTAAAAACCGTGTTCTTTCCTTTCCCGCAGCTCGCAATCGGCCAAGGCGTCGTTTCGCAAGGCATCCGGCCAGGTGGACTTCAATAATCCACGGAAGAAAAAAGTCGCGTCGGTTCTCACTCCGCTGTGCAAAGCGTTCGGGCCGACGTTCATCTTCGGCGCTATACTTAAATTGGCGATGGATATTCTGACGTTCGTCAGTCCTCAGCTCCTGAAGTGAGTTTTTTTTTTTAAATTCAATCTTTCAATCACGTCAGAGGTCAAGCTCTAATCCCTTTCTCTAAAAAAGGCTGTACTGACCGAAATAATTCGAATTTCGATAAAAAAAAAAAATTGCGGACAATGTTTATAGCCGTGAATACTATCGGAAAATGCAAAAAAAAAAAAGATAAAAAATGTCACACTGTGATGATTCCTTAACTCAATGAATATTCGATTGACCAGAATGTAAGATAATTAATTTTGCCGAAATCTCCAGACTGCTGATAGCGTTTATCGACGGTCCGGAGGAGATGTGGAAGGGTTACTTCTACGCGTCGATGCTCCTGCTGACCGCGACGATCCAGACTCTCGTGCTCTCCCAGTACTTCAATCGAATGTTCCTCGTCGGGCTGCGAATACGAACGGCCCTGATCGCGGCGATATATCGCAAAGCCCTGAGAATGTCGAACGCCGCGCGCAAAGAGTCGACGGTCGGCGAGATCGTCAATCTCATGTCCGTCGACGCTCAGCGTTTTATGGATCTCACGGCTTACATAAACTTGCTGTGGTCGGCCCCGCTGCAGATAGCCCTGGCTCTGTACTTCCTGTGGGACATACTCGGACCCTCCGTTCTCGCCGGGCTCGCCGTCATGATCATTCTCATTCCCGTCAACGGAATGATCGCGAACAAAGTCAAGACGCTGCAGATCCGCCAGATGAAGAGCAAAGACGAGAGGGTCAAACTCATGAACGAAGTGCTCAACGGCATCAAAGTACTTAAACTCTACGCCTGGGAACCGTCGTTCGAGCAACAAATTCTCGCCATCAGGAACAAGGAAATTCAGGTGCTCAAAGAAGCCGCCTATCTCAACGCCGGCACCAGCTTCATCTGGTCTTGCGCACCGTTTCTGGTGAGATTTTTCTTTTCTTTTTTCTTTCTACAAGTTGACTCCGATTTTCTCGTTTATAATCTTGTACATTAGTGCAAATGTTCACTTATTCGATCTGCTTTTTCGTTGCGATCAGGTATCGCTCGTGTCGTTCGCGACGTTCGTGCTGATCGACGAGGCGAACGTGCTCGACAGCAAAACCGCTTTCGTGTCGCTCAGTCTGTTCAACATCCTGCGATTTCCACTGTCGATGTTGCCGATGATGATCAGCAGTATGGTCCAAGCTTCGGTGTCCGTCAAACGTATAAATTCCTTCATGAACACCGAAGAACTCGATCCCAACAACGTTCAGCACGATCAGTCAGAGAGTGAGTTTTCTCGCGTTCACTACACTTGAGTCTGAATTAATTTATCTATATATAAAAAAATAAATCTTCCTTTCGCTCAGTTCATCCGCTGATTATCGAAAACGGAAACTTCCTGTGGGACGCGGAAACCGGCGAGAAGCCAACGCTTCGAAACATCAATCTGCAAGTGCAGAATCAGCAGCTCGTCGCCGTCGTCGGTACCGTCGGCTCTGGCAAGAGCTCCCTCATATCCGCCTTTCTCGGCGAAATGGATCGCACGAGCGGCCGCGTCAATACCAAGGTAAATGAAAATCTGTTACGAATTTTCTTTGGGTTTGTGCAATGACTATTATCCCTCTTTTAAAAAGTTCATGAGTAACGGAAAGCATTGTTAGCAAACTATTCGAGCTGTGATTGGCTGGAACTCTCAGACCGAGTACAGGTTCATAAATTTCTTGCATTATTTTTTCCCGATAAAAAACAGGGTACGATCGCGTACGTCTCCCAACAAGCTTGGATCCAAAACGCGACGCTGCAGGACAACATCCTGTTCGGGAAACCAATGGACAAAGCTGTGTACAATCGGGTTGTCGAGGCTTGCGCCCTGGGAATGGACTTGAAGATGCTGCCGGCCGGTGATCAGACGGAGATCGGCGAGAAGGGAATAAACTTGTCGGGCGGACAGAAGCAGCGAGTCGCGCTCGCCCGGGCGGTTTACAACGATGCCGAGATCTACTTCCTCGACGATCCTCTCAGCGCCGTCGACTCGCACGTCGGAAAGCACATCTTCGAGAACGTCATCGGTCCGACGGGATTGCTGAAGAAGAAGACCCGGGTCCTCGTCACCCACGGAATAACTTTTCTCCCCGAGGTCGACAATATCGTCGTGCTCAAGGAGGGCGAGATCACGGAAACCGGGACTTACAAACAGCTGCTGGAGAAACGCGGAGCTTTCGCCGATTTCCTCATTCAACATCTTCAAGAAGGTACAACGCATACGTTTTTTTTTCTTCGTCTTCTCGATTCTCGTGACGATCGAGTTTCGTAGCCTCGCGACTCGTTTTCTCCACGATATTCGTATTAATACGTTATTATGTTTTCCATGGGACGAAGTTGGAAATCGTAAGTCAATGAAAAAGTAATTATACTTTTTCCAAAACTTTATGATGTGCAGTTTCATTAGGATCTTGAGAGTTTTAGACTTTTTGTTTTCGAAATCGTATTGAAAATCACGTACGAGTGGTTGTATGAGAAAAAAAAAGAATTGTTTTAGATACGTTCTTTGATGTTCGATAGGAACTTAACAATTTTATTAACAGGCCGAGCGCATGGGTCGATACTACTTCGTTTTGTGTTTGGAAAGCTAAAATCGTAATGGTTCCCAGTACAGTTTGTGAGAATGCGGCTGCCTTTCTTTTTCTTTTTTTTTGAGTTCTTTCCCGACATATCCGGTCGTGCATCTGCAATGCTGAACCCTCCTCTATGTCTAGTACGCGGGACGAGGGGCATTGGACACGCGTTTTAAGGTGTATGAAAAAACTTTGTAACAGTGCGACCAGACGAAGATTCGGAGGCTGATATCACCAAGATAAAGCAGCAGCTGGAGTCGACAATGGGAGCCGACGAGCTGCAGAACAAACTCTCGAGGCAGAGATCGCGAGTGTCAATGACACACAGCGATTCGGGATCCGTGAACGAACAGAAATCGCTGAACGGCTCATTGCGAAGGTGAGAATTTTTCTTTTTGTAAATCTTTTTCTTTTAAAAAATCTAAAAACGATTAAGAGTTAGCTGAAGTGAATTTGAATTACCGACATTTCTCGTGTAAAAAGTACTATTTTGTAGAACACACTATACGCGGATTTTGTTGATGTAATCGGCATTTTGCGGTTATAGTGTGTTCTACGAAATAGCACTTATTCACAAAAAAATATCGGGAAATGTCGGTAAGTCAAATCTACTCCAGCCTCCCCTTAACCCTTTAAGTTATTCACCGTCGCGTATTTTCGTTTAGGCAACAATCGACGGAAAGTCATCACTCCAAATCGGAAAGTCTCCATCGCAGTCCCAGCGTCAAAGGCCGCGATTCGTTACAGCCGAAGGTCGGCGAGAAGATCATAGAGGTGGAAAAGGCGGAAACGGGAAGCGTAAGAATCATCTTTGTCCCTTCATTCACTTTTTCGCTCCAGTTTTTTAAATATTTTTTTTTGTACGAAGTATGAATCGCATATTGTTGTTTTTCGCAGGTGAAGCTAAGAGTCTACGCTCACTACTTGAAGTCAATTGGATGGTTCCTCTCGATATCGACGATAATCATGAACGCGGTGTTCCAGTCTTTCAGCATAGGCTCAAACGTCTGGCTGACCAAATGGTCGGACGACAACTCGACGTACGTCAACGGAACGACCGACACCGTCAAACGAGACACGTATCTCGGAGTTTACGGAGCTCTCGGCCTGGGTCAAGGTACGTGTCGCCATTAATAACTCTCGCCACACTTACTAACGTTTATACACTTGAATCTATAGTCGCGATCTGTGTAGTTTTAACGTAGAACGCGCGGCACTCGTCGCTGACCTCCGTAAATCTAGTATCAATGCGAGTCGTTTGTCATGCCAAAGAAGCTGGAACGTCCACATTGGAATTTTCACCTAAACCCTACGGCATATTTAAAGACTATTTAAAGGCTATTAAAAAGCTATTTTAATGCCGCAAAAAAAAAATCCGCTCCACTCCTTAGTCTCATTTTGAAGGCTAGTTTTAATTGATTTCGATCATGCGTTATTACCGTTTTTGCTGCGGACGTCCTAGCTTCATCGTCAGTCAGAACGTCCACAGGTTTCTACCAGAAGGGGTGGAACGGACTTTTTCTTTTTGCTGCACTTAAATAGCCTTTAAATAGTCTTTAAATATGCCGTGGGTTTTGGGTAAAAATTCCAATGCGGACGTTCCAGCTTCTTTGACATGCGTTTGTCGCTCAATTTGCCCTCGAGATTCGCCGCGCGGTCTCTTCTCCTCGGTGAACGATCGAGATGAAATTTTCTCGGCCGAAAACGTTCCGCCGGATTCGATAATACGCGCGACTTGAAAACAAAGAGCCGACGACGCTTAACGCCGATGAAATTGGAAAGAACAATGTAGTTGTTTTCCATTTGCTAACGATCGAAGCTAGAGCGAGTGTGGTTTGCTGCTGTGTCTTAGTACCGAAGACATTGCCAGAGCGTGATAACAAACGTTTGGGATTCCACGATTTATATGATAAAAGAAAAACAATTACAACAATTCGCAGTAGACGATCGAGCACTTTTTTCGCATCGGTGCTGCGATACTGGCGACGTCATTCTCATAACCACTCATTTATTTAGCTTTAGTGCCACTCGCATGAATCCACATATCTTACGTTTCATCTCAATATTTTATTCCGTTGTTTTATATATATACGATTGTATGAATATTGATATTTGTCACAAATATGGACATTTCGAAATCCCCTTAGAATTTGGATGTCAGTGTGAGGACGAGATACAGATCTTCGGGTCTTAAGGATGTTATAAAGCTCCACACTAGTCAAATGAGTGCTGATTTTGTTTAACAATTTATACGTTGTTTGATCCATCAAATGATTATGTTAGGCGGCTTTTCGTATTGCCAGGTAATAGAACATACCTGGCAATGCAGACTACCATTCAAAATAGTCAACATATGCTCAAAACAATGTATACATTATTTTTAAAAATCAGCACTCATTAGACTAGTGTGGAGCTGTATAACATCCTTAATGTCGATGCTCCCTAGTCAAGCATGGTGTTCGACAACATAATGTTGTATCTCTCTCTCTCTCTATTTTTCTCGCCTGTCTTGTACATTATTCTTATGTTTTTATTTTTTATTTTTTTCTCGTGACTAGCAGCGCTTTAGTAGAAAAATATTAACGAGAGCGACAAATCTAAAAATCAAAAAAATTTTAAATTCAAGATGCATAGTAGAATTTCCTTGTGCAACGATTTTTTTCTTTGAGAATGGTAATTCGCTATTTTAGACTTGATAAAGAATAACGCCGGACGTGGACGAAAAAAATGAGTGCTCCCTAAGATAACTCTAACTCTGATCATTTCGCCATTGATAGATCGACCATCCGTAGCCGTCTTCGCCTTGTGACTCTAGCGGTCGCGAACGAAGAAAAAGCGTGAGAACCGAAAAGAACACCGATTGTTATACACAATTTGACCTGAATTTTCAGCGTGTTTCGTGCTGTTTGCACAGCTGCTGATGGCGGTGGGATGTGTTCGAAGCAGCATTCTGCTGCACGGAGAATTATTGTTTGGCACACTGCGGGCGCCCAGTGGATTCTTTGACACGACGCCATCGGGCAGAATATTGAATCGTTTTGGCAAGGACATTGACGTTGTAGACAACGTTTTGCCGCCGAACCTTAGGGCTTGGTTGTTTTGCCTGGCAGTGGTACGTGAGACGAAAAAAAAAAAATCAAACAAAAACAGAACAAAATTGCTTTCCTTCTCGTAGATCTCACAAGAGTTTTTTTTCTTTTGTTGATTACCACAAGCGACAAACTTCTTGACTTTTTGTCACTTTTTTAACTTTCTTTAATATTCTCCTTTGAGGATGTTATACAGCACCACACTAGTCAAATGAGTGCTAAATTAAAAAAATAATTTTTGCATAATTTTAAGAATCTGTTGATTGTTTTTAATGGCAATATGAATCACCGTTCCAAATAATCAACAGATGCTTAAAACTATGTATAAATTATTTTACAAAATCAGCGCTCATTTGCCTAGCGTTGAGCTGGATACAATCCTTAAGGGGTTATGCCACTGTAAAGGCCGAAAAAATTAGGCTGTTTTTGGGATTTTTTTTCAGTAAAACTGCAATGTAAATCGACATTAAAAAACGGGTGTTCATCATACATGTCTTTAAAGTGAAAAGTGCAACATTTGCTTAAAAAATAGTCCCAAAATTAATAACAAATGAACTAGGGCAACCAAAAAAAAATCCTATGCAGTGTCAAAGACAATGTATTTTTACAGATATGTGCACAATTTCAGGTGAATCGGAGCATAGTTGTTTGAGTAATCGGACCGGCCAGCTTGAAAAAAGTCGTTTTGAGATAAACGCGTTTAAACTTTGTCTTCCGGCGAACCAGGCGGCCGCGCACTAAAATTCGAAAATCGAGTACTTAGACATTTTTCCCGGCCATAATCTTTTGAGACATCATTTTTGAGGTCCCAAGGGACCTGTTAAAACAAAAAAAAATCGGATTAAAAAAATTTTACAGTGGCATAACCCCTTAATATCTGTCACTTCAGCTAAAAATAAATCGGGCGCACCAATGGGTACATGTGTTATTAACCGAATGAAACGAGACTGAGAGACTCTTAGGGGGGAAAAAAAACAAGATCTCGGCGCCAAGATCGTCGAAAGATCCGCGTACAAGAAAGTCAGAGACTGTCGGGAAAAAGTCGATTTGTGCGCTGACGCGTAAAAACCTTTCGACACTGGAAGCAAAGACGCTTGCGTTTTATTTGTTCTGTTTTTCACGAATCTGAAGCGCACGATTAGTCACGAGACCGCAACGTCGCATGCACCGCTAGAACAATTTTTGTGCGCATCTTTATTCTCACACTCAGTGTCCTAGAATAGTTTCCCCGGCGTCTAGAAGTGTTTTTTTACACTCTTAGCACACGCGAGGATATTTTTTTTAGTCTTTAATTTTTCCTTCTCGCAGGTTACTAACAATGTTGGAAAATGTTTCCCTGTGGATGATATTTGTTTGTGACTGAATTTTCACTCGTCGATCGACGATGGGGGGAGGGGGGTAGCGCCAATTTAAGACTGAATTTTATTTTTTTTATCGTAAAAAGATGCTGCGAAAACCCTGAGCCACCCGATCGTAACAATTTCCCCTCGCTGAGTAATTTTTCATTAGGTCTAAGCAGCATGAAAATTAGCATCTTTCAGGCAGCCAGGAATTTCTTCCGCGGTTATCTCGAGTCGTGAAAAATTCTCTCGTCTGTCTTCTATGCATAAGTCTCATTGACCTGAAATACAACGTTTAATGATAACACTGTGAAAAAAAAAAATCAATTCGAAATTTACTCCATCGACAGCTACATTTTTTTATGCATACATTTTTACATCAAATTTTTCATCTAAGTGCGATGTCAAATTTATTTCTGATGGATTTCAATTTTGCGTCGCACTCACATATTGAAATTGATCCACCAATTTATGGGAAAAAATATGCCCCTAATTTGCAGGAATTATGGTATGTGCTGTATCTATATTCATGGCGCAAGGAACGATACGCTCTTCGGTGCGCCTATTCCAGACCATTTTGACTAACATTCTCCGGAATCCGATGTCGTTTTTCGACCAGACGCCCACCGGACGGATAATCAATCGATTCGCCAAAGACATCGATGTTGTTGATAACGTCCTCGGGCCGATACTTCGCTCTTGGCTAAGCTCTTTATTCGGGGTACGAGACAATCACGAACAAGCCAGAAGCAAAAATTGTTGTCCCTTTTGTTTTAAGGTGGTTGTGTCGCTTCACGCTCACTTCGCATAAGTTTCCGAAAAATGAGACATATTTGCCAACACTTCTCGATAATAGAAAAATCTGGAAAAAATCATGCATATTATAGTTGCTGAAAAGATTAATATGACAGAATAATAATTCCAAAATGTTATTAACAAATTGATGAAATAATAAATTTGTTAAACAATTTTATTTTTCATTAATTAGTCAATAACATTTTGAAATTATTTTAGTGCCAAAGTAATCTTTTCAGCATCTATAATATGCACGATTTTATTCAGATATTTATATTGTCGAGAAATGTTGGCGATTCGCTCTAATTTTTTGGAGACTTATGCAAAGTGAAAGTGAAGCGACAGAACTGCCTTAATGAGAGATCAATTGAAAAACAAAACAAAAATTGTGATCAGTCTTTCCATTACAAATTTCAATGTGCTTGTCACGTATAGATGTGCGAAAAACGTTGGTACAAGTCGATTCTGTATTTCTTGTTTGTCTGAGCAAAACAAAATATCATAATAAATATCGTACGTTGTCATCGCGGACCGAGAGAACGATACGAGAGAGCGAAAAAAAACGTACTAATTCGAACGTCAGGTGAAGGTTACGTTGGAGGATAATTTTAAGGACACCGCGACGATAGTCGACGAGCTTTTCTTTCGCAAGATGCGAAAAATTCGGATCGGGACTCACTGAGGCGAAAATGTGCACTAATTTCTCACCACGATTCATCACTCGACTCTTCGTTACTCTTATTAAGGGAATTAGGCAGCGAGATTGGGCCAAAAATGCTAAAAAATTCAAATAGCATTTATATGAAAACGAATCGTCGTACATACATTTTCATTCTGCAACGTTTTCGTTAGAATTTGGACCATAGAATTCAGAGGCTGTGGCTCTAAAAATATAAATATTTAACGGAATTATTAACGAATGAAGATGGCAACGCAACAAGTGATCGGGTTAAGCTTTCAGCAATTTCCAAAGGGCATTTAATTCAGGAGATGTTCCTCTACAGATTAAACCTAAAGTTAACAAAAAAAAAAAGAATACATTGATTTTTGTACAGAGATTTAGGTTCAATATGTAGAGAAAGTTAATAGCTTTATGAAAAAAAAATCAACAATTGCCTCATATAAAAAATTCCCGCTGCCTAGTCCCCTTAATTCACCGTCGAATCACATACCTCTGCCTTCTTCTAGGAAACGCTTCAATACCAGCTGCCTTGTGTCTGCCTTCATTTTACCTAGAATATTCGGTTTTTGCGTGTCAATCGTTTTACAGGTAGACTTAGAGCATCGAGTGCAAAAAGTGCACAGGCATCGTGGCGCAATAACAATCTTCACATTCAAACGTGACTCTAATTTATTGTTTAATGTATACTTTTTTTTAACCATTTATCGTTATTACATAACTGTACAGGCTTTTTACGTTATATCGAGCTTGAACGTCCTCGAGGAAAAGTTTCACTGATTTCAAGGGAATAAGCGCGTTTACGTTTTTGTCGTTCAAACAAAATCGTATAAAAAATTCCATGCTATTAATTATTCTTAAAAACTTCACCTATGTCTTCACCGACAAAAATGTCTCCGAATATAAAATTCTGCAAATTCTTTTTTTATATCTGAGGATTTTTCCACAAAACACACAAACACAAATATTCAATCTCACGGAGTTTTTCATACATTTTTTTTAAACCATGAAAAAATTGAAAAACGCTTCTCTGCCCAAAATCAGTGGACCCTCCTCAATAATCATTCGGTGTTGAGCGCGAGACGTATAAAAACGCGAATTCGAGCATCCCGATGTTTCCTCCTGTTTGTGGGACTTGAAAAGTATTATTGTTGCAGTATTAAGCGTGTTTGTTGCCTCACTGTCGATAAACATTGGTACGCTGAAGTCGTCGGGGGCGATGTTGCGCGAGGCTCTGTGCAACACGTTGCGCGGGCCTATGTCCCTCTTCGACACGGTACCGGTTGGTCGTATACTCAGCCGTTTCAGTGCTGACGTCGACACGATGGACTCAAAGCTACCGATGTCGCTCACGCAATGGCTACCCAGTTTATACAGGGTAAGCTTGAACGAATGGGCGGCTGAAACACGAGGAAAAAAAAAAGTCGCATCAAATTATTCTCCACCAATGCGTAGTCTCTACGTGCATCATAATTTATACCATATTATGGGAACAATATCTGTGCTGTTACTCTAATGATTGGCAAGTGTAAAAAAAGAACCCAAAAAGCTTGTGAGTGTGAATTTGTCGTAATCACTGTTATATGTCACTTAATCGGGGGCAACATATCTGCAGGTGGAATTGGTCGAAATGAGAATGCGAACCTGGTGGTCGAGGCGAAAAACGCTGTTTGTCCATTGGTAGTTTTTAACCCTTAGCGGCCACACCTCAGCGAGGCCTTCATATTTGTTGAAGAGTTCTTCAACATTCCCAATGATTCTTATCGGTCAATTTATAGAAAACGTTCTAAAAACTGTGAAAATTCATACAAATGGCTTTTTCAGGAAAAAATAAATGACTCCGTCATTTTTCAATATTAAGGGCTACAATTTTAGGATTGTACGCACAACATATAACACTACCATAGAAAATAACAGTTTCCGCCAATCATTCAAAAGTATATTTATTTTGCAAAATTTCGGGAGGGAAAAATGAACAAAATAAAAAATCATAACATTTCTAATTTATAATTACAAATCATAACATTTTCAACTTCTAATCTTTTTTAATAAAAAAAAAAATTGAGCCTGGGGCCGCTGAGGGTTAAAGATTATTATTCAAAACGTTTATTCCAGTACGTTTTTTTTCTTGTCTTCGAATCCACCACCGGTAAAATCTCCTTTCGCAAAATTTTCCATACACATGAAAAGAAGCTGTTGATTCGCAATGACGTTAATTTCGCTGTTTTTAGCGCATTTGCTCGATGCATTATCACACGCGCGCGCGGTCAGGCTCGTCGAGGATATTATCATTTGTACTTACGACAATCAACGAGCTCGATATTCGAACGTCGATATTCCGTCGTACATACCATCAGCCTTTCATGCTCTCATTGGTCAATGGACACAATTATACAAACGCCTGCATACTGACTGAAATCTCTTGTAATTGGCATGTGCTTGGGAATGTTGCGAGAGGCGCATTGACATTATCTGCTTGCGCACTTTTAGTTGACAACTTATGGTATTTAGTTCATTTCCCTGCCGGCCCACCCCCCTTCGTTTCTCGGCAATAGCCACAGATGCAAAATGGTTGGTTCGCAGGACAAGATGTTACACTCAGAGATAATCTGTTAAGGTATTTCTAGCGTGCAACGGTACTCAATCTCCGCGAAAGAAGAAAATTAAGATAGAATTTCGGGTTGGGGGTAAAAATAGTGAATGACCAAAATAGCGAATGGCTAAAACAGCGAATTAAAAAATAATGAACGTCTGTATCTAGAATAGTCATCATTATGAAATTTTCTATTTTAACCATTCGCTTTTTTGATCATTCGCTATATTAACTGCAAATAATAACATTTGTAAATAACATTTTGGAATTGTTATTATGCGAAATCAATATCTTGAGCACCTTATAAATACTTGATTTTTTTCAGATTTTTATCCCCATCACGAAGTGTTCGAAATTTTATCTTAATTTTTACTTTTGCGGAGATTGAGGACCGTTGCCAGAACTACCTTAATTAAGATAACCAATTAATCGGAGCGACCGAGTTGTCCAATTGATCGAAGTGCTCAGTTGATTGGGATGGCCAATTACTCCGATTGATTGGGGTAACCAATTGGTTGAAATTACCAGTCGATTAGGACATCTCATTTATTGAAGTAACCAATTGATTGGCAATACATTGGCAATTGATCGGTTGTTCCAGCGAACCAGCCGAATATTTTTCTGTGCTGAACTTATACGATTCGTTGTCTATTATGTGTGTTATCCCCCGCCAAACGTATTTTGTATATTTTTTTGCTTCTGTCTTTCATTCTTCATCGCCATCTCACCAAATCAAATATGCATGCCACACAGCAAACTTCACCCCCTCGCATAGCGTGAAACTAAAGCAACATCCTAACAAACTGCAACATCAACAACAGATATACAACGGCAAATGAACGCAATTCTACATTCACTATGTGAAATCACCGAAATTCCAACATCGGCGGCTTAATATTTCCCACAAATCCAAAAAAAATGCCATCCACTCCTCTCATTCTGTCTCTCTTTCAATCTTCGTCCCTCCCCTTTCCACCTATCCAACAACGAACGTGGGGCCTCTCAACGTCGTCGCGAAAAATTCCGACGCCTCGCTGCGCGACGACGTCCAACGGAGAAAACGCGATTTTTTTCGGCCAACCGACGGACGTTCACAAGACGTTTCATCGAAGTGACGAGCAAAACGAACAAAAACAAAATTTATAACACTTGTATTATTTTATTCAAAATTCATCACGCAACTTGACTGTTTTTCAGATTTTTCCAAAAAGCAAAAGAACAATTTTTTGGGTTTGCCAACGAGTTGGTCGCAATTGCCGGAAGCTTGAAAAAAAAATAAATGAAAAATAATATTAATAATAAAAAAGCAAAATATACAAAATCGACCAGAAGAAAGGTCGCGTAAAATTATCGTCAAGCGTCTCTGATGTTGTAGCTGTGGCGAGTTTTTTCTGCGATTTGGCTCCACAGCTGGGGTGCTGGCTGGCCGCACGGCAAATGCACCATGTGATGCTCGAAGGGGTGATGCGTGCTCCCCTGACCTTCTTTGACACGACTCCCACCGGTCGCATTATCTCCAGGTTTGCTAAAGACGTCGACGTGCTGGACACATCGCTGCCCCCGCAAATTTCCGATAGCATCTATTGCCTGTACGAGGTAATTTTTCGTCACGCCAAACACACTCAAACGAGCTCATGTGACGAAGGGGGACGAAAGAGAGAAACTTAAAAAAAAGGGAAAATAATATTAAAAAAGAACAAAAAAAAACGACTGAATTCTTCGGCACTGAGAAAGATTTATCCTCTGTTTACTCTCCTTCCCGGCTTTTTTTGCGCTTTCGCTCGAGCGTGCGCAAATTTTTTTTTACGCTGTAGCTCCCGAAACATATATCTCTATCTCCTCAAATTGCACTTTGGGTAGTTGGTGTAAAAAATACAAAAGATTGTCACACTAGATTATCACCCAATGATGCTCCTCAATCCCGTCGCGAGAATCGCAAAGGACAGACTCCTCTGGTTCGAAAATTCTGCAGGAAAAATAATTGGGAAAAATCTCCGTCACTATTTTCACGACAAATTCATGGACTGATACGGATTAGATACATTCGAATATTCGTGGGGAAGGATTCCGAGTGCTTGTCATTGATTCTTTTTTTTTGTTCACTGATACAAATTGTAGTCTCGCGATACTCTCGCAAAGTTGCGGAGCAGAATTTTCGTATAATTGTGTCCGCGATGGAAAATTCTGTAGATCTTTATTGGCGCACTTTGACTCGCACGGACGGACCAATGTCGAGGCCAATCGGTGTAACGTCTGCCAAATCTTTTCAGTGGAACCAGAGATGGGTAGCCATCTTTATTAAAAGTAGAAAAAAAAGGAAGAAAAATCAAACACGAGATTCTAAAAATAATGTATTCAATTCTATTCAATTTTATGATATAAATTAGTATATCAAATTTGTAGATTCTATTTTATCTTCAATGCTGCCCATCTCTGTCCGTAAATCTGTTCTTAGAGTAAAAACAAAGGGCCTAAAAAAAAGTAGTTGTAGCATGTAACACCAATACGATTAACGACATATTTATAAGCCGCGTGCATACTTACGTTGGTATTGGGGCTTAGCTTATCTGTTTACGTGTCCACTTGACTGTCTGTATGCGCGTGTTTGTCTGCTGGTTTGTCCAGATTCCCATTTTAATCGTATGATTGAGATAACATACATGTATACCAATATATATGTATATGTACATGTGAAAATAATTAATCGAGAGCATAGTACATGTTGTTGGGTCTACGGCTGACTGATAATAAAAAACACTCCTGTCTTATTTGTTTTGCGTTAAGTGTCCAACATTCGCTTTGCATGCTTCTTACTTTGACCGATAAATGTGAATTTATCACGCTGATGCTTCCTGTGAATTTGATTTTTTTTTCTCGCGGTAGATGAATAAATTCTCTCCGTGGATTTTTTTTTTATTTACGTACGATTAGTTGGATGTGGAGAGAGGAGGATGTAAAATTTAAAAAATGAATTTTGTTCGTAGGTAATTGCCACTCTGGTGGTGATAAGCTACAGCACACCGGTCTTTATGGCGGTTATATTGCCGATCGGAGTCATTTATTACTTTATACAACGTTTTTACGTTGCCACGTCGCGGCAGCTTAAACGACTCGAGTCCGTGTCGAGATCACCGATATATTCGCATTTCGGTGAATCCGTGACAGGTACGTAGTGATTATGGATTTTTTTTTTTCAATTTCGATGCGGCGATTTTATGCATGTGATTTTTTTTTCTTTCTCAGGAGCCCAGACAATTCGGGCTTACGGAGTCCAGAATAGGTTCATCCTCGAGTCTGAGAACAGAGTTGACTTCAATCAAGTTTGTTACTATCCCAGCATTATCGCCAACAGGTATGTCATTTAAGAAAAAAAAAAAAAAAAATCCCGAGCGCGCAGCGCAAGGAATTTTTGGGCAAAATTTATCCCTCTCATTGCTCAGCAGAAAAACTAGAAGGAAATATTGCGATTAATTTTCGAGGTCGAGGGGTATTTTTCGGATTATTTTTCGGGCCTGGATTTCGGCTAAGCACAGTGTGTCTTAATAATCAAGAATATTATCAATTATTTTGTTTTAAAATGTTGCAAGTACCTGTTAAGTCGTCTGCAAAGTGCCACAAAAAAACTGCCATTGCGATACCCAGTGACGTTCGTCAAAAAACTTCTGAAATCAACGATTTTTCGTAGCCTGCCAGGTATACATTTCCCCTGAATGCCACTTTCGTTTTTTAGGTGGTTGGCTGTGAGACTGGAAATGATTGGAAACCTTATCATCTTCTTCGCCGCATTATTTGCCGTTCTGGGACGCGACACGATGAGCGCCGGTCTCGTCGGTCTGTCCGTCAGCTACGCCCTTCAAGTTAGTACCAAACTGCGTGTTTGCTCCGTCAATTTTTTGTCAAAATTTTTTTTCGAGATTATCATAATGTCGAAAAGAAAAAATGAAAACAAAGCCTTCTTTATGAGGAAAGAAAAATGTTAAAATCAATGATTTTCGCTATTTTCAGATAACACAAACGTTGAATTGGCTGGTGCGAATGACGTCGGACGTGGAGACGAACATCGTGGCCGTCGAGAGGATAAAGGAATACGGCGAGACGCCCCAAGAGGCGCCCTGGGAGATTCCCAACGCGGCGCCACCGAAAAACTGGCCGTCCGAGGGACGCGTCGAGTTCCGCGACTTCAAAGTCCGCTACAGAGAAGGATTGGACCTCGTGCTCAAAGGTCTGAGCTTCTCCGTGAACGGCGGCGAGAAAATCGGTATCGTCGGCCGAACCGGAGCCGGAAAGTCTTCGCTCACGCTCTCGCTCTTCCGAATAATCGAGGCTTCCGGTGGACAGATCTTCATCGACGACATTGATATCTCCAAACTCGGTCTTCACGCCCTGAGATCTCGACTGACTATCATACCCCAAGATCCCGTCTTGTTCTCCGGCAACATGCGACTCAACCTCGATCCCTTCGGGCATCACACGGACGAGGAGATCTGGCGGGCACTCGAACACGCTCATCTCAAAGCTTTCGTCAAGAGTAAGTGCAGCGACTATTTTTAAGGGGTTAGGTGGATGTCAGAGGCTCAAAAAGGGATATTTTTACTAATTTTTTACAAATATATCTGATAAAATTTTATTTAAATTTATCATATCAAATATACATATTTCGCGAGGACTTTGTTAAATTTTCGTTTAAAAATGTCGAAAAGTCAGCCGTTGGCAGCTCATTTTCCAAAACCACTGAATTTAAACCTCTAGTTGAGTGCGCTTAAATTATTGCAAATGTGCTTTAGAATAACCCCTTTCAAGGTATAGATCCTCTCACTCTTTATATAGTATTTTTAAAGGAAAAAACACGTTATAAGAATTTTGCGTGACTTTTGAACATAACTAGAAGTCACGAGAATGTTGTGTGATTTTAGGGAAAAACTCAAAGTCACGTTTGCGTGATTTTCGTGACTGTAGACACGGCATTGATTGTTTTAATCGAAAAGCCTGAATAATTGTTTTCTAGGTCTACCGACGGGGCTCGCGCACTCGATTTCCGAGGGAGGCGACAACCTGAGCGTTGGCCAGCGACAGCTCATTTGTCTTGCCCGGGCGTTGTTGCGAAAGACGAAAATACTCATTCTCGACGAGGCCACAGCCGCGGTCGATCTCGAGACCGACGATCTCATACAGCGAACCATCAGGGAGGAGTTCTTGGATTGCACGGTCCTCACGATCGCCCACAGACTCAACACGATACTCGACTCCGATCGGTAAACATTGCGCGCTTGAAAAATATTCGAAAATAATTCCTTGTCCTTTACCTTAAAAGAGAAGAAATTTAATTCACGGCATTCTTAACCTTTCAGGGTAATCGTCCTGGACAGAGGCTACATTATCGAGTTCGAGTCGCCGCAGTCACTGCTCGGAAAGCCAAGCAGTGCGTTCTACAGTATGGCGAAGGACGCGGGTTTGGCGGCGTAATATCCCGCGTTAATTTCCAGCCGAAAGTTCTTGCGCAAGGTCGTTAGATAAATGGCAAATAAATTTGCAAAAAAAAAAAAGGAAACACGAAGAAGGAGGAAAGAGAAGTTAGAAGTAGGAAGAGAGCGAGAGAGGGGAAGGGTTGATTAAAACTTGACGGTTTTATCGCGATACAGTACTTATCCCCTGTATATAGTGAAAGTATTTTCAGGCCAAAACTTGTCACCGACTCTTAAGAATCATCTTGAATCAAGCCAAACGTACTTGAAAAATGAAAAATCTTACTCGCGCCGTTTTATTCGAGAGCGGAGCTCGTCTTACACATCATACACGTCACACGCGTAACACTCACACACACACATATTACACACACGAAGAAATACGATAGTTTAGCGAAAACACCGTAGTAAGAAAAATCGTCACAAACTACTGCCATTTAAAGCAGCTTATTCTGCATCACAAAACGTAGAATACATCTGCCGAAGATAAACCGTACGATTCTTCTTTTTACATAAGACAATCACTCTTATTTGATGTTGGTATTATTTATTGTTTCGTTTATTTTTATCGTTTTTTTTTTCTTTTTTTTTTTTTTCTTAGTTTCTCTCGTGTCACACTCAAGATTTTAAGGAAGTGCAACGGTGCTCAATCTCCGAAAAAGTGAAAATTAAGATAAAATTTCGAACACTTCTTGATAGGATAAAAATCTGAAAAAAATCAAGTGTATAGGAGGTGCTCAAGAAATTCTATCTTAATTTTCACTTTTTTGGAGATTGAGCACCGTTGCACGCTGCAACTACCTTAAGCGTCCTGCAACACCAATTTGCCAGTCTTTCTTATTCTGTACTTTTCTCACGCGCGATCGACTATCGTGAGAGTCACCGACGCCAATTTACCTTTTCTCTCAGATTTTTAGACGTAATTTCGGAAAAAAGGGAAAATTAAAAGAATAAAAAAATAAGTAACAATCGGCAGCAGCGCGCACTAACGTTTAGTTAAGTTCCACGGTATACGAATAGTACAAACCATAGATGTATTTCGTTGGCGCACGTATTTACTTCTCAAAGGGATTTGGCTGTCTTCGCGAAGACAAATCGCGTTTCGTTCGTCAACCGAAACGCTTTTTTCAAGCGAAAATTCAGCGAGTCCCCTACTTAATATTGTACTTAGTTTTTATCCCCTTATTTCGTCTTCTCTTCTTTTGTCAGGTACGATTCTCTAGGATTAAAAGCGAAAATACTTAGGCACTAAAGATGTCGAGAAGAAAGAAAACGCCGGTTCAATGGAAAAAAAAACAGGCGGTCAGACTCTGGATTGATCAATCAACGCGTAACTTTCGACTATCCTTGCACAAACGCATAAAATACATTTGGGGCAATCCACCCCGTTTCGACCGTTTCGACCTGGATTTGATCCAGGTCGAAACGGGGTGGATTGTCCCATTAAAAAAAAGATCAATTAGCTCGAAACGCATCAAGAAGCGTTCGAACCTGTGTCATCGCGCACCGAGGCTTCCCAAATGTATATTCTATCTATACATTAAAAAATCCCTCGTGATTGTGCAGTTAAGGGTATTTCCCACCACTTTTATATTTTCCACACGTTCTCCCAATGTTTTTTTTCACCGCGATGCACAAGAACAATAATTTCCATTCTCATTTCGATCAATCGACCGAAAATTGCAGTTTTTTTCCCCTCACTCTTCAAGTTCAATTGAAACGCCAAAAAAATACTCGAAACTGCATAATCGCGAGCGAAAAAAAAAGAGACCATTGAAAAATCCACGTTACTCACCGTTATCTATATACACACGTGTAGATAAAGTCAACAGCTATCACCAGGATACGAGATGTTTGTACCTAAACTTTTACTCGCTCAGTTGTTGTCGTGACAAGACGGGGACGAACTGTGTTCGAGGAAAAATGTATTCGAAATACTTTTTACTTCGAATAACTCCAAACATTTGACGACCAATAATTTATAATAAAATGTCTTTATTCAAAAAAAATTTGCAGCTCTCCCATTAATTTCAAATTTGTTTGCATAGTTCTCTCGGAAACTATTTTTTCAAAATAGATACATTCGAATGGCTAAAAAATATTTTGAATGCATTTTTAGTCGAAGACATTTAATTCCCGCGACAAAGTCCCCGTAATTACGTTACACTGCTGTACGAGGTGATGATACTATTTTCGGTAAAAAAAAAAAAGAAAAACAAAGAGATGAACAAAGCGAATCGACAACGTAGCGAGACAGTAAAGACGGCACAGGCGGAGACGGGAGAGGTGCGAGATATATCAGCTCGATCGGGGATCGAGCGCGATCCGGCAAAGCAATAGAGGACTTCGTACGCGCCGAAGTTGCGTCAATATGAGCATAAATCTAGGTGCCAGAAGGGGAAGTGCCTTCTTATAGTACGATCTGCGTAATGTACATATGTAAACTGGGCCCTTGTACAAGTGTGCGGCAAAAAAAAAGTGTTGTACTAGTATGTAAGTATTTCGTAAAACTTAACGAAACGATGCGGAGAAGAAGAAAAATATTTACTTTTTTCTGATTTCAGTCCGTGAAAGTTCTTTCTTTTTCTTTCCGTCGATTTAGATCGATCTCTCGACCTCTTGTACTTCATCATCGATCGCGGTAGGAGACACAATCGTCGATCGTCTATATCGTCGTGTATCTGGCCGAACAACATTTCAATGTAAATTATTATTATTATTATATATTAAACGTTCGCTTTCGCGTCTCAATGTCTTATCTACGAATTCTCCGCTGTCCCTTCTGCGTTTGTTCAGTATTCTACAGTCGTGCGCGGCACATTTTTTTTTTTTTAAATCAACTAAAAAAGGGTTGTAACCAGTGTTTTCAGGGGTAGAATATGCAACTTGAGAACGATGGTATACGTTAAAAGTCGATATTTTGAAAAAATAAATTTTGTGACCCCGATTTGGGCGGTTTTCGGCCCGGCGGCCAGATCTACGATTTCTGACAAGAAAACCGACAAATTTCCTTTTTTTTTCAAAAGTAACTGAACAAGTGTTTTTCAGTTGCGATTTACCCTTTTAAAACTTTATAAGAGCGCAGCAGCAAAAGTATCTCGGGCACGCGCGCCAGCGCGTGTGATTAGCCTAGTAGGATATTAAAATAGATACTATTATCTAGTCTTTGTCATAGCCGATTTAAAATACTGCTCAGCTCTGATTTCGAAGCCAGCCGCATAAGTGAATCGGATTTGTCACAAAAGTCCAATGAAAATCGACAAAGCCGAGTTCAATTGACTGTTGATTGAACCATCCTGCCCAACCTGCGGGAAACGCAGCGCAGCGCAATACCGAAGGGAATGAATATAGCACTCAAAGGGGAAAAAAAATCGAATAAATTCGAGTCATTCGGAATTAGGTTGTTCTTTTTTATTGCAATATACTTTGCAAAGTTTCACAAAGCAGTTTTAACCCGAATACACGTGTCGATCGACGTTGACAGCGGACACGTAAGTAAACGATGTACATTGAACTATGATCGTCACGCAAGGACGTAACTTACGATACAAGTGTTTGTTTGTTTCTTTCTTTTTTCCTATTGTTTTTTCGTGTTTCGTTGCGTAAACGGCGACAAGCCGAACGCTTATTTCGCTAAAAATCGTCCCCGGGACGCCTAACATCGGAGTGCCACGAATTTTCGAAAATTCAATACAAAATTTCGTTACTGAACGTTACGTTCGAACTACGAACTTGGAAAATTCTTTTTTCTCGCGAAATGAACAAGCTAATTTTTCCGAAAAAAGAAAATCCATTAAATCAAACATCGGCCAAATTTGAGAATTCATTTCGTACAAGAAAAAAGAAAATGTTTTCCAAATTCGAGAAACTATTTTTTAAAAACTAATTTATAAAAAACTCGTTAACATTACTAATATTCATAGTCAAAGCTCTCGGTGTCTTCGGTAAGATTGATATTTTTCCTCTCGTCGCCGAGTACTCAAGCTTTGAATCGGACAAAAACTCGAGGCCCGAGAATTGCAAAAAGATATTTTTCAACGAAAGACATTTTCCGAAAACACGTGCAACACTCCAACGCTTCATGCGTTTTTATTCCTCGCAACCGTTAGAAATTTCGCAGAAGAACGCAGCGACGACGGTGGTGCCACGAGAGTCACGATCGTCTTCGGGCCTCCGTAATCGCGTACGATAAAGTTTTCACAATTAATACTTTGGTACAGTTCTCCCTTCGCGCGCTCTCGTTGCTCCTAATTTCTCCCTCTCTCTTTTTCTCTCCTCTTAAATAAAAACTGTCAATTGATTAGAACCGTCTGGCGCCGCGACTCGGCCGTCGCGGCGAATTAATTGGTTTTCTTCGTTTCCTCGGGATTGGCGGCGGCGACGGCCTTTTGCTTCTTGTCCGTCTCGGCCTCGGCCTCCATTTCGCCGGTGAAGCCGAACTCGTTGACCCTCGTCAGGTCGGTCTTGTATATCCACTTTTGATACAAAAATATGAAGAAGACGATGTCGTCGCGGAAGCAGCCGAGTCTGTAGAGCGTCGGCATCTTGATGACGAACGCGAAGATATCGTCGATGAATGTGTTGAGGAATTTGTAGGACATCATGCGCCACGGCAGATGCGCGACGCTCTTGAGCTTGTAGTTTATGAAGAGCTGGGGCGTCATCATGATGAAGCCGAAGGTGAGGAGGAAACCGTAGAGCATGTTCAGCACCCAGGAGTACCAGCCCTTGTGCTCCAGATACATGAGCGAGTAGATGGCGTAACCGCCGAGCAGCGGGTAAAGCGCCCACGACAGATATCTAAATGCGAGCCTGTCGTACTCCTTCGTCGACGACTCGACGTACGAGCCTTTGTCGCGGAATGATACTTTTGGAATTAGCCCGAGAATCTTCGACTCCCGGTTCACGTTTATGTCCACGACCTTGTTGATCTTCCAGATCTCGATGCAGAGACCTATGCCGCAGCTTATTCGCACCACCGTGTTCGTCTCGTTGTCGAGAACGTAGAGCAACACGACCAGCGACTGGAACACGTTGAAGAACACCGAACGCACCGACAGACCCTCCAGGGACTTTCGGTTGTTCCAGAATTGGATATCTGCGAATCGAGAATTGCGTCAGTAAAATACGTAAAATACTTTTAAAGGTAGTTGTAGCGTGCAACGGTGCTGAATTTCCGCAGAAGTGAAAATTAAGAAAGAATTTCGAACACTTATTTTACGCTCACCGTTTTTAAATGCCAAGAACTCGAAGATACTGTGCAGTATCGAAATGCCAATTGTCATTCCCAGAAGATACGGATTCGTCTCGAGAATTGTTTCCTTCAGTGTGTCCTGATCGCTGTCGTCCTCGTCCGCCGAATCTCCTGGACAATCGAATCGTCGTTAGACAAGTCGATAAAAAAATCGTTTCGGATGTTTCGAAAATAAGATTTCTCACCCATGAGCGACGAGGTCCACTTGTTTCGCATCGACTGCGCGGCGTAGAGTTGCCACTTGAACAACGACAGCGGTTGGTAAGTCAAGCGAAGTTCCAGCGTTTTTACGGTGTCGTTCAGCGGTTGATAATCACGCTGCATGTTCCAGAAGTCGTTGAGATAGACCGGAGGTTTGTATTTCATGCCGCCCGGCACGAATTCGATCACTGCATACGAAATTACGATTTTTGTGAGGGGACATTTTTCACGTAAATAAATTTCGTATTCGTTGACCCTCAAAGCGCAAATTCGTATATAATTTTGGTAACGATTCTCTAGACGTTAAGGAAATGCACACAAGCCTGATATAAAAGTTAAATACTGTTGAAATAGCTAAGAGAAACCCACAAAAAAAGTTCGCGTGAACGTCTCAGGGTCAACGACAGAGAAAGCGACGAAATCTCCGCATTATTTGTCGCTCCAAGACAATACTAACGTTCATCGAGAGGCGGCGGGACTTGGCCTTGAATCCAATTCGTCTGATCAGTGACAAAATTGATAGTCAAATTCGGATGCCAATGGGACACGATTTCCTGGTCCATCACTTCGGCTTTCTGAAAAACCAACATAGGCATTAGCAGATTTATCAAGACAAACGATATTTCCAGAGCTGGACACAATACTCGAAAATACTTAAAATACAAAATACACTAAAAAACAAAACAAACACAAATACAAACCAACAACAGGCAAATGCAATTCCAAATACATTTTGGAATTATTACTATGCAAATCTTTTTCAGATTTTTATATTGTCGAGAAGTGTTGGCAATTCCCTCTCAATTTGCCAAAACTTATAAGAGCGCAAGGACAGCCTTAAAATACTGCCCAGCTCCGGATAATTCGAAAAGTGGAGATAAAATTTCGTGCGACAATCGCGTAAAGTACCTTTATCTCCTCCTCGGTCGCCGTCGTTTCGCCGGTGAGCAGATTGTGCCGCTTCTGATATCGGATCTTCTTGAACTTGTTGATCATCTTGCGACCGTAGGACATGTGGTGGCCGGCGTAGATGCCCTTTGCCGCGTTCGGATCGGGCGATTTCCCGGTTTTCGTCACGTAAACGTGGAGAAATATCGAGCCGTTTCGCTTGAGCTGATCGGACGGCGCGAAATTGTGCGTTACGACGCGCGTACCGTCGTTGTCGGGGCCGCTGCTCCAGTCGCCGTAGACGAGCGCCTGCTCGGACCACACGAGGGCGCGGGGATCATTGAAGTCCTTGAACGTTTCCGCCTCGGACAGGTAAACGTTGAGATCGAAGAGAGTACCGTTCTCGAATATATTTACAGCGGGTACTCGCGCGACCGCGGGCCCGCTGCCCGCGCTCGCGCTCAAATTCGTCGTCGTGTCGGCCGCCGGCCGTCGGAAGAACGAGCTGATGAAGTAAATAACTAGGGCCCTTATTATCAGGGATTTCGTCACCGCGAAAAACGACTCCCATCGCGACGGCTGGTACTTCCTCCTCTGCTCGTCGATCTCCGCATTAATCTGCAACGAAACAAAGAATTTTCATTAATTAATCGTGTAAATGGTAATATACAGCCTATGATTTGTCGGCGAAGACTGAATTAGATATTTTTTTAAATCTAAAATCTTTTCGATATTTATCTTCGGAGAGGCAGACAATCTTTGTTGGCGTACTTAACGAACAAATGCTTGTTTTTTTTTATTGAAATATACTTTGCAAAGTTTTGCAAAGCAGTTTTAATCTGAATACACATAAAATGAATAAAAATTAATTGAAAGTACAAATGGTAAAATACAGCCTATCATCGGCAAGCTGTCGACAAACACTGGATTGGAGATTTTGGTGAATGTAAAATCTCTTCAATATTTATGTTCCAAGAGGACAGCAATCTTTGTTTGCATACTTAACGAATGCAAATGCGATTCGACCGAAAGTAAATGAACACCAATGAGGAAAAAAACAAGCTGTTGAAGTAAGACCGTCGGGCTTGATTGGTCAGTTGCAAAAGCTGTTGAAAATAAAAAGTCTCAACGCAACATGAAAGAAAATCTCTTGCTAGTATCAAAGTTTTATTTCATCGGCAGCTCCGAAAATGAAACCAACAGCTCACTTGCTCATTGAGGAGGTTGGAGCGCTACACACTAGTCAAATGAGTGTGAATTAAAAAAATTGTTTACTCTTCGAAAGTTTATTCTTTGAAAAAACTGAATGAAAATTAACTTTTCAAAAGTTTGCGGAAATTGGTTAAGATTTATGCAAATCCGTTGCAATTACATTATTCCCTAGTCAAGAAAATACCTGGCGATACGAATCACCATTAAAAATAATCGACAGGTGCTTTGTGTATAAATTATTTAAAAAATCAGCACTCTTTTGACTACTGCTGAGCGCTCCAACCTCCTTAAGACGTATTTACTCGCTAATCCCATAATTTATATCATCATTATATATACATCCTCGACTGCCGTGATAGAGACGAGCGCGGCGTAACCTCGTGACTCGATCGCCCCGCGGAATGCTGACTAATTGTCATGGGAAAAACGGGTCGCGGCGAGCCGTTGGGGCGGCGATTGTCAGCCGCGAATGCCGGGATCGTAAATGGGCCAATTATTTTGGTCTTTCAACGACGAAAATATCTTGTGTATCAAGAGCGGAAAATTGGAACGTCGAAGGCGACGAGAAATTTTTCGCCGGGACGTGACAACCGCAAACGACTCGACGAAGACGATAAAAAATAAGTATACGCACATCTCGTTCCTCGCTCGCGGCTTCGGTGACGGCGAGTTGGCCGTTTTCCTGCTGCTGTCCGTCCATCCTCTCGGGAACGTCGTCTGGGACACGGTCATTACCGTCGTCCTCGGCGCCCGCCATCTTTCGGGTTTCCCGTGTTATGCGTCGCTAGCTCGCGTTTTTTTTCTTTTTCTTTTTTTTTCCGCGGATCGCGCCGATAAACGCGAGATGGAGAGAGAGAGGAAAAAAATACACACACGGAGAGGAGTGACACGACTTGCGCCACGATCGTGGCGGATGTGACGACGACCACGACGACGTTCAACGGGCTCAGCTGACGACGGTTCGTTAACTGGAGTCGCTGAGTCGCGGGTGATTGGCGGACGCGCTCGGCGCATCCGCCAATCGCGTGCGAGCAGCGCGAAGTGGCGGGCGCCGTCACCTGGGACAAATCCGACCTCCGTCAGTTAGTCATGTAATTTCAATGATAACATAGTTTTATATCACTCGGTGCGAGAAACTCGGTTTCCCAAACTCGTTTTCGCGCCTTGTGAAGTAAAATTGTGTACGAAACTCGTGCAAGAAACTTTTTCTCAACTCGTGTAATTGCAACAGTCGCCTTCGACTCGTGCTGCAAGCTCGCACTCGTGAGAAAAAGTTTCATCGCACTCGTATCGTAATATACTATTGTAGCAAATGTATGTATGTAAATGTTTATTGACTCACCGAAGGGTTGCAAGATTTTTTACAAGGTTGTCTCCTTGTTACATACTCCTTTACAATTTTTCACCTCTTCTCTTCTCCTTCGCCGTTCTCCACTCCCCCATTCAGTCCTCTTCTTCTTCTTCTCCACTCTACTACATTTTTCAATTGTAGCAAATGTTCTTTGGTGTTTGAATTATCGCGGGTCTCGATGTGAGCTGCGCCCTCTATAACCTTGAGCAATCGCGCTCAGTCTGGATCGTCACCGCGGAGGAATATCGAACTTCGAGGTTCGAGTGTTTCCTCCGATGGTAAGTGGTTGTTCAAAATGTCTTGAAAAAAAATGCACGTCATGTATCGTGACTTCTCTGTTGAAATTTTTGTTTATCAGAACCCTACATTTAAGTGGTTTTTTTCTTATCTAAAAAAGAATGAGAAATCTATTTTTTCTTATCTAGAAAGAATGAGATAAACTTCCGGCGAAACAAAAAAATGTATCATTGTGACGTCCCTGAGACACACCCAGTGAAAGATATAAATCCCTGAAAAGGATTTAATCTTTTTCCGTCACAAATTCATCAACTCGAGACAACAAAACACCTCCGGAACGAAAACTCGCGATCGCCGATTCAAATATTCCCGCGCTCCCCTTCCACCCGTCGAAGCCCAACTCAAACCGGAAGTACGTCACTGCGACGAATAGTCCCCACGGTCAGGGTGGTGTCGCGCCACCGCCAGGTTCGCGACTCTCGCCTCGACGTTCGCGAACGTTCATTGGCCTAGCCCGATTCCCCTATCACCCGTCCCCAGAAAAAAAACCGAAAAAGTCCGCCGAAAAAACCCTTAATCCTCGGAGTCAACCCGCAAGCTCGGGGAGATTCGATTGCGCCTCTTCGCAAAAAAAAAAAACTAAATCCAGCGTTCACCCGATGGAGAAAAATAGTTCGAGAAACTTCCCCCCCCCCCCCCCCCCCCTCATAATCGGACTAATCGCGAATACGCGCTTAGCGAATTTCGTAGCGGAAAAATCGCGAAGAGGGGGGAGCAAAGAGACAGGGACAGAGGGAGACACGGAAGGAGACAGAGATATGGTATAATAGGCTTATAGGGTCGACGCGGGGGAAATCGTCCTGCAGAGTGCGCGAACAATCGCGTCGCATACACGCGTCCCCCAAGTGGCTGCTCCCGCGTACTACACCCGAGTCGGTATCACTCACTCACACATACGCAACCCCCAACCCTCCCTCCACCTTCGCCGCGCGTGTATACACGCATACGAGGCATTCTTCGTCAACTGGGCCACTTTTTTCGGGCGACTTCCCGGATATTTTTTTTAATTCGTCAGTTTTTTGTACTATTTGAGATGGATGGTCTGTGATTTTTTTTCAGATTTTTAAAAGGCGCCGTTCAGGATTTACGCTGGTTTTTTAATATCACTACATCTTCGACAATATATTGTCTGTAAAAAATTCTTAGGGGCATTAACTTTTTCATTTTCCGTCTGATTTCGAGTGATATTGGAGTTATCATTTTTCCAACGGTAAAAAGTCAACTCTTCGAAAAAAAAGCAATAAACGGTATAAATAAAAAAATAAACCGTGTTTTTTATTCGAATTGAAAGATGCTTTATGAATTTGCCGCGGAAATAATTTATAACATTCTCCGTTCAAAAGTGACAACCTTTTGTCTACCCATCTACAAAAATATTTTGTAAACTAACAGCAGTAATTTTTCAACGGAAATTGGTAATAATGATTTATGAGGCAAATTCGTTAAGCATCTCCTAACGAAGATAACGAGCCGTGAAACATCCAAATCGAGCAAAAAAGACGGTTTATTCTTTAAAAAAACTGAACGAAAATTACCTTTTCAAAAGTTTACATAACTCAGTTAATATTTTTGTAAATCGTTTGCAATTAAATTTCCCAGGTCAAGAACATATCTGCCAATACAAATCATCATTAAAATCATAATCATAATCATATGCTCAAAACTACGTTTAAATTATTTAAAAAAAATCAGCACTCATTTGACTAGTGTGGAGCTGTATAATAACATCCCTAAAAAAAATATATCCGGAAGGTCGAGCGAAAAGTGGCCCGGTTGACGAAGAATGCGTTATATAGGTAAGACACGCGTATACGTAAACCCACACATCGGCGAGGCCGGAAATAGTGCCGCGGCCATCTTGTCGTACAGACGATATTTCGGCTCGCGTCGGCCATTTTCGTAGCGCGTCGACGACGTCAAGCGCTCTCAGCGGCCAACGGGCCTCTCTCACTCGCTCGCGGTCGCGCTCGTAGTCAGTCCTCGAGTTTCCTTTGTGTCATAATAGCCGCCACACGCACCGAGCAGAGCGCCGCGCGGACTAACCGACCGACCGACGTACACCGAGCGCACGACCAGAGAGCGTGGGGCCCTTTTTTTCGACGCAAACCGCGCGACGACGACGACGACCGTTTAACGCACCGAGCGCAAGCGACGCGGTTCTTCTCATCGAATACGTGACGCACATTCGGCGACGAGTCATCGAACGAGAAACGTGGTGGTTACGGGCAAAGCTTTTTTTTCGCGCTGAACGCGAGGAGAGGAAGAAGCAGAGACGACATCGGCTGATATCCGAGGCGAGAAACGGAAACAAAAAAAAAAAAACAGTAAACGCGGCCGAGAGCTACGAAAAACTACGCACCGAGGCGGAGTAATATGAGTAATGCAGCCAACCAGAATGGATCAGGTCTAGAGCAGCAGGTGAGTCCTTATCGTCCTTATCCAGTGATATATCATTAAATTTTTTTTTTTTTTTTTTTCGAGAGAAAGAGATAGAGTTATTAATCGCGTATATTCTGTGACACCCGCGAGTCTCGCCCTCCCCCCTAACCCCCACCCTCGCGCCCCCGCCGAGCCCCTCGCCCTTCGCCCGACTCTAACCGCCGAATTTTCCGCGTCTCGGAGATTCGCCGTTTGCCCTCCGGTTTCCGGGATTCTCGGGGCAACTCGAAAATGAGATGAGACCCCCCCGCGCGTCCCGTCCGGAAATTCGCGCATCGAGGGCAAACGCCAAGCGTCGCACGCGCGCGCGGCCCGAGAAAGAGAGCGAAGGAGAGAGAAAAAAAAATTCCGTGACGTCCATTCGCGTAATGGCGGCGGTCGAATTCCCGGAACGGCCACGCTCGAGACTATGCGAACCCCGAACGAATCTCGAGATCCGAGCTACGGGATTTTCCGGCACTCCGCGTTCCCTCGGACCCCCTCTGGGGGGTCGGGGGGGACGCGAGAGTCGGGGTTGTCCCGGTCGAAGCAGCGACAATGCGTCTCGACGTCTCGCCGATTCATCGCCGAGTATCGGGATTTTTCGCGAGGCCGGGGGGAGGGGGGAGTTGGACGAAACGCCGAGCCACGCTGCTCGACGCGCGATGGACATGGATGCTAAGCGCTTTTTCATGATGTGCGAACCACGAGGTCGCGAAACCCGATTTTGCGGGTTTTGGATGTTTCGGGCTTTGGAATTGTTAGGTCAGGGTTGACGAGGAGACAGAGACGATTTGGACGTGTTGGTTGATGGTCTGATTGATTATGTTTGGGGCAAAAAATGTAATTTTTCAGGGCTGTGGAAATATTATTATTATTATCTTTTTATTATTATTATCTTTATTATTATTATGAGTATGAGCTATAGTGGAGATTGTTGAATCACTGTTACTGGAATTCCGTTGGTTCCGGATAAATCTACGAGAGTTCAGATTTCAAGGTGAAAACAAATAGCGTCAAATGAGATTAGAAATATTTAAACTGTATTCTTTGGGAGACAGGATGGTTTGTTATCTTTGTTTTCTTTTCTATAACGAGGAGTTTCATACAGTCGAATGCAAGCAATGTCACAGCATTCTGCATAGCTGTGTAGCTTCTGCGAAGCCATAGAAATGTTCAATATTGATCCAATCGGATTAGCCCTGTACCTACAAATTTTATTCACCGCGCCGCTAATAGTTCAAAGTCCAACCAATTAATATGAAATTTCTCTTTTTTCCTCCGCAGTTAGCTGGTCTGGACTTGCAGGGTTCCCGCCAACCGAGCGGGGGCCGATACGTACCACCGCATCTACGCAATAAACCCGGAAGCGATTGCGGTGAGTTTATAGGTGAACATGACGGTATGACAAAATTCTTACAACTACTAATTTTTATTTTTATTTACCGTTTCTTTGCAACACTTTGGATTTCGCAACACAGAATCATTTTCACACTACTCGGCACTCGTTGAAAAAACTCTTTTATTACAAACACCATTCACAATCATAAAAAAAAGTTAAACTAAATTAAAGCAATTAACACTAATAATTACCATTTCTAATAAATAAAAATGAAAAAAATAGTAAAAATAATGATTTTATGGGAGCTTTTTAATGATAATTTATTGTCAATCACTGAGAAAATTGACAGAAGGTATTAAATGTTTTGTGATCCTGAAACAGGTAACGGACCGTCCGGAGGGGAGGAACAGCAGGCTCCCAACTCGCGACCCTTCTCAGACAGAGACCGAGGCGGCGGTCGGGACCAAGAGCGGGGCGGAGATATCGGTGGATATCAGGGCTCCGGGGGTTCGCAGTACAGAGACATCCGCAACAATCGCGACGCCGATTTCGGGAATTTCGGCGGACGCAACCGTCGCCCACAGGAGAACGGACGCGATTCGTACGGGCGCTATGGAAATAACGAGCGCGATCGGCCGATGGGAGGAGGCGGCGGCGGCGGAGGCGGAGGCGGCGGAGCGTGGCCCGAGCAGCCGCGAAACGATCGCTGGCAGGAGAATCGAAACGATCCGCGAATGGGAGGCGGCGGTGGAGGTAGCCGATGGAAGGACGAGCGCGACGGTGGCGGCCGAGGAGGCGGCGGAAGAAACGAGGTCGATTGGACCGTTCCCACTACTAGGGATGAGCGATTGGAGCTCGAGCTTTTCGGAACGGGAAACACCGGTATCAACTTTAGCAAATACGAGGATATACCCGTTGAGGCTACCGGTGACAATATACCATCGCACATCACATGCGTGAGTACACTTGTTTCGTATATCCTAAAAAATGCCACCAATTGAAGCAAACCAATTGAATTAATGGGGGAACAGATAGAAATACGTAGAAACGACAAATTTTAAAACAATTGTCCCAGTAGTTTCGTTGGCAAAAAATTCCGAAATTTTTCGTCGTTTCTATGTATTTCCCCCCTTAAGGTAATTCTGTCGCTCCACGCACATTTCGCATAAATTTTCGAAAAAATGAGACAGACTTGCAAACACTTCTCGATAACATAAAAATCCGGAAAAAAAAATCATGAATCATGAAAAAATGTTGTTGCTGTTTCTGATTGCAGTTTGACGAGGTTAAGCTGACGGAGATAATAAAGAACAGCATAGGCCTCGCGGGTTACGACAAACCGACGCCGGTCCAGAAGTACGCGATACCGATCATCATCGGACGCCGGGACGTGATGGCCTGCGCCCAGACCGGTTCCGGCAAAACCGCGGCCTTTCTAGTGCCAATATTGAATCAGATCTACGAGTCTGGACCACGTCCCCCGCCGCCGCAGGCCGGCTCCGGGCGTCGCAAGCAGTACCCGCTGGGTCTCGTGCTCGCGCCCACTCGCGAGCTCGCTACTCAGATATACGACGAGGCGCGAAAATTCGCCTATCGCTCGCGCATGCGACCCGCCGTCGTCTACGGTGGCGCCAATATCGTCGATCAGATGCGCGAACTCGATCGCGGTTGCCATCTACTCGTCGCAACTCCCGGACGTCTCGTCGATATGCTTGGACGTGGAAAAATCGGCTTGCACAATTGCCGGTCAGTATACTGCCAGATAAATCTCCCTTTTTTTCGTTAATCTTGTTATTTTTTATCGAACGAACTTCGTTTACACAATTTTCAAAAAGACATTGCATTTTTATTTTATTTTTTATTTTCAAAAGTTTAGAAATGAAAAGATTCGAAAGAAGGCGAGAATTAAGTTGTAGAATCTGTTGGTAAAAATATATAAATGAACGTTTTGGAAAATGTTTCAGATACCTCGTACTTGACGAGGCCGATCGTATGTTGGACATGGGTTTCGAGCCCCAAATCCGACGCATCGTCGAGGAGGACACAATGCCGCCGACCGGCGAAAGACAAACCCTTATGTTCTCCGCGACCTTCCCCAAGGAAATTCAGATGCTGGCTCGCGACTTTTTGAGCAACTACATATTCCTCGCGGTCGGTCGCGTCGGCTCGACCTCCGAGAATATAACCCAGAAAATCGTGTGGGTCGAGGAGCACGACAAGCGCTCGTATCTTCTGGACTTGCTCCAGGCGAGCAACGTCATTGAGCCGAGTGAGTGGAACGACAACGCGTTCTTTTTTCTCATTATTTTCAACCAGAGTTTTAAATCCCCAAAAATTCATGAGATATAGTTTGCAGTACAATTTTTTTGTAATGATAATTTCACTCTATGTAAGAATAATGAAATAGAGTGAAATTATCAGTACAAAAAAATTGTACTGCAAACTATATCTCATGCATTTTTGAGGATTGAAAACTCTGTTTTCAACATCCCGAAAACGCGAAATCGAAGTCTGTTTTAACATGATGTTTTAACGATGTTTTAACGTTTCCAGGCGCCGAGGCGCTGACCCTCGTGTTCGTCGAGACGAAGAAGGGCGCTGACATGCTCGAGGAGTTCCTCCACCAGATGGGCTATCCGGTGACGAGTATACACGGCGATCGGTCTCAGCGCGAGCGCGAGGACGCGCTGCGCAGATTCCGCGGCGGTGTCACACCGATTCTCGTCGCCACGGCGGTCGCGGCTCGTGGTCTCGATATTCCCCACGTCAAGCACGTCATCAACTTCGACCTGCCCGGTGACGTCGAAGAGTATGTCCACCGAATCGGTCGTACCGGACGTATGGGAAATTTGGGTGAGTCGATGATACTAACGAATTTTATACTTTTTTCAAGTGTTAAACTTTTTTTTAACACTTTAGGAATTTGTTGTTGAGGATGTTATGCAGCTCCGCACTAGCAAAATTTATTTTTACATACTTTTAAGCATCTGCTGATTATTTTTAATGGTGATTTGTATTGCATAAATGACTATTAAAAATAATCAGATGCTTAAAACTATGTATCAATCATAAAAAAATCAGCACCCATTTGACTAGTGAGCTGTGTAACATCGTTAATCTTGGGATATTTGCAAAGTGCTTGAACTAAAAAATTTGTCGATTTTCAGGTCTGGCGACTTCATTTTTCAACCACAAGAACCACAATTTGACGCGCGATCTGGTGTCGCTATTGATCGAGGCTAACCAGGAGCTGCCGTCCTGGCTGGAGGGTATGTTCTCGGAAGCGCGACACTCGGGCGGCACTAGCGCCCGGCGACCCGGCGGCGGCGGCGGCACCAAGGGCGGTCGCTTCAGCGGCGGCTTCGGTGCCAGGGATTACCGTCAAACGCCGAGCTCCGGCATGGGCGGCGGACGTAGCAACGGACCCGGCGGTCGACCCGGCGGTTACGGAGGTAAACATCACCTTACGATTTTTCTCAATCACATTTCGACACGAAATTAATATATTGTGAAACAAGTGCGTAAATTCGGTTATTTCCGCACGAGTTGCACATACTATTTTTTGTAATAGCGGTGCGTAAACGAGATTTTTTCGGGGCGATTTCGCGTGCGTAAAGTACTCGTTTACTTTACGCACAGGTGCGGAAAGCGAGAACTATTGCAAAAAAATTGATATTTCGCGAAGAATTCTAGTCGATAAATCGAATTGTAGACTTCGCAGGAAAATGTTCGCACGTTCTGACGTACCGCTTCGTCTCGTTTCAGGTGGTTACGGCGGAGGCTACGGTGGTAACTATAATTCGTCGTACAACTCCTCCAATAACGGAAGTAGCGGTAACGGTCCCGACTGGTGGGGAAAGTAGATCATTATTACTAACTCCGTTCACCACTATTGCGACCATTATTATTAATCTACACGCAAATTCAATTATATGTAAGAGCTGACACTCGCGAGACACAGAAACCCCGAGAAAACACTCTACACACTCTACACACATAAAACACACAGACAAACACCCGAGAAACAACATTTCCCCGACACATTGAACTATCTACATGCAAAAACGAAGCGGAAGCGACGCGAGATTCGCAGGTTCGGCGGTGCAATTGTGTTCTGTGCAATTACGCGAAAAAAAAAGGAAATCGTCCGCCGAGCGCTCGTTGAAAGGATGTCCGAGGACACTGGACGGGCGAAACAGAACCTAGGGAAGCGACGCGATGCTGGACACAAACCTCAACACGAAAAAACTCCTCACCCACACCGCCCTCCTCCCACCCCAAAGACATTTATTCATACGCGACGAAGTATTAACAAATCCCGCTCGAGTCGCGAACGCGCGAATCGAGCGTCCACGTCTCTCGGCGAAAGTCTCGCGCGAACGACCTCGCCGCGCGTCGTCATTAGCGAAATAAAATGATAATCTCGAAGAAGACGAAGGAGAAGAAGAAGAAGGAAGCAAAAGAAACGACGACGACGACGAAGACGACGATGAATGATGAGATTGAGGACGAAAGAGACGCGACGAAAATGTAACGCGAGAGAGTATGGACTTGGGAATTGTTGAATATTAGCTAAATTGCATTAAAAAGAAAAGGAAAAAAAATAACAAAAACTCAACTACATGTAGAATAGACATTAATGAATCAAATCGATTGACCGTTATTACTAATCCGAGGAGAAAGAGAAATGAGAAAAAAAAATAACGAAGGAATAACGAACAGTAGATGATGATAAAAAGAAACCTACACACAATTTAGTTCAATTTGTTAGAACTCCTGTCGGGACTATGGGAACTCGTTGTAGCTTCGATTATTTAAATTTCTAGCGAGTTAAGATAAAGGAAAAAAAAAAACAAACAAACAACACGGCGAGCGTGCATTCGGCAGTATTGGCGTCTCGTTTGCGACTAAAGGATGAAACTATAAACGGGAAAGTGGAAATGGAAACTCGGAGATAACGACGACGACTCCGCCCCATTGCGAGTTGTGTCTCGTAGTTCGAGACGGGAGAGCCGCGTCGAGTGTCTCCGCGGTGACTTCGTAGATAAGCGAAAAAAAGGAAGAAAAATGAAAACTAAAGTTACAAAAAAAAAATAACAAAACTCTGATAAAATCCTCGCGTCGCGGGATTACGACTGCGATTTTAGGTTTTAACTCAGGAGAACGCGAACTGTGTCCCGCAATACCGAGACTCGCCACGGGTTCTAAAGCACGCGAGCCTATTAAACGATCGCATAAGACGTAAGTTCTATAAAAACTAAAAAAGAAAGAAAATATAAAAAAAAAATACATTCTTTTTTGAATTTATGATTCGTCGACGAATGGTACTCTGTTGTTTTGCCGTCCCCGGAGCGAGAGAGAGAGCGAGTGAGAGAGAGAAAGCGAGAGAGAACGGAAGAGAAAATAAAATAGCGAGCGAGATGTGAAAAAAAAACGACGAGCGACGCTTTTACACGAGTCACTCGGGATTGTCGAGATCAAATGAAATAAACGGATGCAGGATACGTCTTGAAATTCTCTGAAACACGAAAGACCTACAAATCGCGAAGAAAGAAAACCTAAAATGATTTTTTCTTTTTTTCGTTTTTATTTTCTGAGAGTCCTGCGGTTCGAATGCGCAACGCGAGTGACTCGCGAGGACGCGAGAAAAAAAGCTCCTGCGTCGCGAGCAGCGACGTTCGCGGTGGCTGGAAAGTTAAAGTGATCGAATGCGGTGGGCATCGCGTGTGCGAAACGTTCCAAGCTCTTAAAAAAAAGCACAGACTGATTATTATCGATTTGAGATAATTTCGATGAAAATATAAGTCATCCCATTGCATTGAGAGTTATTAAAAAAATATTTCGCTTACTATTTATTTCTTGATTTTTTTTCTTTTTTTCTTATTTACTCGCCCGGTTCGTCGGGATCTTCGGGCGAAGGAATTTCGTTGATTCTCAGACGCCCGGCTCTTCCGCAATTTGCATCCACTAAGCCACCCGTCTCGATTGAGAGAACAAAAAAAAAAAAAAATAAACAAGAAACAAAGATGAATTAAATTAATGAACGAAAAGACGAGAACTTTCATTCCAACATCTCGAAGATGTTGACGAAGACGTTTGCGTCCTAGTAGAAAAAAAAAAACGTGTGTGACTTGCTCTACGGTAGGATGTGAGAAATAAAGACACCCTGGACACGCGATTAACCAGGATTGGCTCCCAAAGTTGTGCTAAAAAAAGTTAAGAGACAGGTTAAAATAAAACTAAAGAGAGAGAAGTGAGGGAAATGGGATAATGAAGAAGAATAAAAAAAGAAAAATACCACGGTTGCAGTTACAGGCGAGGGATAAACGAAGGAGCGTCGCCAAAAGGCTCGTGGCTTGCGAAAACATTTTGGAACTAATTAAATAATTTAAAAGAAGCTAAGTAAAACGAGCAAACAAAAAAAAGACGGATATAAACAAAACACAAAAACGAACTTTTGGCTGACGCGCGACACCGAGACGCACCCATACAATATTTTATAACTGTATTTATCAGTATGATACGCTCTATACCTATTATAAATAAACATATTAAGTGATATTCGTAAATACATAACATTTAAAATAATTGAAAAACGACTGTGATATCGAACGATCTTGTGACATTCAATTTCCACGCGAATTGAACGATAAATGAACGATTAATGGAAAAAAAAGAACCCAGAAAAAAATGAAAAGGAAAGGGCGAAGGAAGAGAGCGAGAGAGCGAGGGAGAAAAAAAAAACGGAGAAAAAGAAAAAGATACAAATATTAAATTAATTAGTTAATTTATCGGTATTGAATGTCGGGAAGGACCTTAGCTCGATTTACGGGGCTGACGAGGAAAGAATATTGAGTCGTTACGATAATTTAAAAAAAAAAACGGGAAAAAATAATAACAAAGAACAACGTGGCTGTTGTCCGATCGGAGAGGGCTGAACGCTGCTAGCTCTTGCGGTCTTGAAAAGACGTTTTCGGGGCATTGTTTATACTTAAAAGAAAGAAAAGAAAATAATAAATAATTAACGGGGACAAAAAATACACAAACGCGAAAAATGCGCGGTCGACACTCGTCGACGGCAGTTTTTCGTTGTTGGGGCTCTGTAGGATTTTTCAGGGGGGGTCGAGGCACGAAATGTTGCACGGTAGTGCAATTGTAATTTTCTCAACTCCCGATTAATGTGCGAGGGAAAAAAAAGTACAAATTCGATTTGCGTGACAACTGACAAGATTTTTAGACATGTCATTATTATACCTGTTATATTCATAGAATTAATAGTGCAATCGCGTGAGTGGAGGCGTTGTATATGCCGTGTGACCGTGGACCAAGGTGTGAATGCCTCTTCCCGAGGAACGATTATTCATTTCCAATTTAGCTATTTTTTCTTTCCATCTTTCTTTTTTTTAACTACATAGCGTTGCATGTATCGACTTCCGACCGGGTTAAAAAAATAATATCGTTTTTCGCACCAACAATATTGACTTCAGGACGGTACATTTGATCAGTGGAAAAACTTTGGAGACTTCAGAGTCTCCAGTCTCTTCACTCGGTTTTTATTTTTATCAATTTTTTTTTTTTTTTTTTTTTTTTTTTGCTAAGCCTTGATTTAACGAAGCACGAGGAAATAATTGAAAGCGAATGGAAGTGAAGATCGTACATGTAGCGTGAGCATTGCATCTATTGTGTTCAGGCGACGCGAAATCCTCATCGAATGTCTCACTGGGTCCGAATGGACGAACGGGAAATCCGAAAATTCGATTAAACTCCAACTTCTCGCGAATTAGCGACACTGAATTGTAGAAAGGACGTTTTTTTTTTTTCGTTCGTCGCAGAGTTCGTGAGGGACGCGAAAGAGCCGCGAATCACTACGATTTATATACATAGAAATATACGATTATTTTTCCTTTTTCCAATCATACCTAGCAACATAGGAAAAAGTGGTAAACTAATTGAACAACCTATTTATTAAAATATTAAGTATTTATTTCTTCATTTTTGATTCCTTTCGTAAAGGTTTTTTTTCATGTTTTTTTTTTTTACGAAACTACTAATCACTTTTGTACCTTGCGAGGGGGAAGAGAGAAAGAGAGTAAGTTTTACGTTGTGTTTGGTCCTCTGAGGTTCATCGGATGAGCAGCCTTTGGGAAAAGAAAACGAGTAATAATAATTAATCGAAGACGAAGATGAAAAGACAAGAAAAAAAAGAGAAAGCAAAGTAAAATATCAAATAACGAGGGCAGACGAGAAACTTGGCCATAATTTCATGTCCGAATTACGAATAGGGTCGAAAGAGCGATGAAAAAAAAAATTAATTAATTAATTAGCACATAAATCGATATATACAACCAACTGATGTATATATTACCTACCTGATAGATGAAGGGAACGGGAAACGAACAGAGAAGGGTCGAATTTGACTGTGACTGCAATCATTTCTAAGGGAACACACACACACATTACACACAACAAAAATGTTAAACAGAGAGAGAGAGTATGAGAGCGAGAGAGAAAAGTGGAATGTACAGCCTGGTTGTCGCTGAAGTGTAAAAGAAAATCACTTTATCGAGACTTCTCTCCGAAAAATCGCGCCCATGGAAAAAAAAGGATACTCGTTGTTTCGCCCTCACCCGACTCGTTTAAATAAATAATTCAATGTCTCTGCAGACGTTTTTTCTCCGCGACGAGTGTCACTTTTTTTTTTTTTCGACGGTCTCGACGAGAGAAGTCGATTGTGAAAAATTGTACCAACGACGAGCGCAGCTTCGGCGGAGCGGAAAAAAACCACACACGGGAGTGAGCCACGAATATTGGTGTGATGATGAGGGATGGCAAAAAAAATGTCTTCTAACTTCTAAGAATGAAAAAAAAAATGGATGACGAGAGGAGGAGAGAACCTGTAGATTATAGCGAATTTTCAAAAAGCAGCCGACTGTATCCACGCATTATATTAATGAGGAGAACGTGTCGATTCGTCGCGGAAGTTCCGGAGAGGCTTCGATGAAAAAAAAAAAAAATGGAAAATGCCGACGACGCGCGTGGAGGACGAAATCACAATCAAAAGGTTCGATTAGAATTTTAGTGATTTGCGACGAGAGGAAATTCATTGAAAACCCAACTTCATTGGAGATACTGAGAATATAAATTTTTTCATAATAATAATATTAATGCCAAAAGTTACTAAAACAATTCGTGAATAGACCGATAGTTTAGCAATCTTTTAAAATTGTTAATATTTGAAAAAAAAAATCATTTACTAAAATATTATTCAACCTGCTTTTTTCAACTGACTTCGGTATACTTCTGACATTATTATTATTATTATTATTATTATTATTACGATCATCGAAAATCAATGTCTCAGGAGCTTCAATAACGTTGACAATTTTCCAATTTTTTTTTCTCACAAGTTTTCGTCCAAGACATTAATCGAAAAAAAATTGTTGGCTGCGAGAACAAATTCTCGCGGGAACGAAGTTCAATCGTCGACGCGCGTCGCGTCTATCCAACTGAAAAAAATCCGAAGAAGAAAAATTGAAAAACAAGTCAGCGCGAACATGACGGAGAGAAAGGAGAATTTGAGTATCAACGGCGAACGTACCATTCGGTCGGTCTCTTAAAAAAAAAAAAAAAAAAAATCCTAGTAACCACGCGTTTACGACGCTACGTTTAGTCGAGAGCGAGGAAACATTTAGTAAAATCTACAAACAAACAAAAAATCACTGTACCACGTGCGGGTTCGTTGGACGACAAATAAAGAAAATTAATGAAAAGAAATAAAATAAAAGAAAAACGAGAACAAGTGTGACTGGAGTTGAAAAAAAAAACAAAAAAAATCACAAGAGGATAAATGATACAACAAAACCAGGACTACCATTGCGTCGTATTACATAAGTGCACAAATAAGTTTACCACCACTTAGACGAACTGTACTGTAGCGTATAGCGTGCGCCAATTATTTAATTGTATAGGTAATGTGCATTATTTCTCCGTAAATAAGGACTATTCTGCATCGTGCATATGGGACATAAAGAAAAAAAAAAAAAAAAATAACAAACCACATGGTAAAGCTGGATTAAATGAATTACCACCCGTCAAGATGTCCATTTTCACTTTAATTATCAGACTTCATATATAACTTTCTTCTTTTTCCCATATTTATCGTTACATCGTAGCGTTTTTTTCGCGATTTTTCCTAATTAATTCGTTTCTTCACTATCCGCAACGAATTTTGAATTAGTTTTCACAAATGACTCTTGGGAAATCGTCTCATCGTCGAATAGCTAATTTTTTGTTTCTTTTTCTTTCTTTCAACTAAAGAGATCTTTGAGTAAAATAGCTTTACAAAGGACTCGGGCCCCGACAAACGTGGATGGCACGATTATTCGGACACGCGTGTCGCACACTTAAACAGGTAGGTACCACGGAGCTTTCGTCCGTACGCTCGTTTTACATTTGCGGTAATTAAACACTTATTGCCGAGGAAACTGTGCGGAATCAGCGAATATGTAGTGTATAGCGGAGGCGGATTGTCCCGAGGAGAGAGTCTCGTTCGGCGCGACGTCTTAATTTCGCGGCGAATTAAAAAAAAAAAAAAAGTAATGACTGGAAATCTCGGGACACTCGACGCTGACTCCGGCTAATGAGTATCCGCTGATCGACGTTTTCGCGTGGCGTTACAAAGGTAATTGGGAATAAAAATCGTCGCTCCAAAGTCAGTCTGGAATGGATTCCAAGGTTTGTGTCATTGGTAGGTCAGGATTATTGGATAAACAATCATCGTATCATCTAAAGAGGCTCATTGTCATCGTTGCGTCGCAAACGAATCGATGCGCCTGTACATCTAGTTTTGTGCAACTCAACAGGTCTGGTCGTCGCTGAGTTTCTTCGAGGGTTCCACCGACTTTAGGCAACAAAGTCGTTTTTTTATCAACATTTTTACAATAAAATTCCAGGAGTTGACATATTTTCACCAGATAAAAATTCCAAGACTAAAGAAAAATCTCAGAATGGTCCGAAACAATTTTGCAATAAAAATACTTTTTTTTTGTCTGCGATGACCCCTTAGCCACCCAATGAATCATTTTAGAATTTCATTAAACTGCCTCGTGGAAACTCAGCTATTGGAATATGAAGATATCAGACGTAATAAAATCGCAGCCAGCGGAGACTGGCGACTCAATTAATTTCCCACATTTTAGCTGGGGATTTTTAATTATTTGACAGGATTTGATTGCTGTGTCTTGGATGCCATCGCTGATCGAAAAATACTTCCTGAATTTTATTAAGGGGACTAGGCAGCGTTTTTTCCCTGTTATACTGCATTTTTTCAGCAAGTCAAATTTTTCGATCTTTTTCGTATTTTTACTACCAATTTTTTTATTTGACATTTTTTTAAATTTTGGGTCAATCTATAGAGGAACATTTCCTGAAGAGAATGCCCTTTGGAAATTTCCGAAAGCTTAATCCGGTCACTCGGAATCGTGGCAACTCTGTTAAATATTTATATTTTTATAGCCACAGCCTCTGAATTCTATAGCCAAAATTCGAATGAAAACGTTGCAAAATGAAAATGTATGACGATACGTTTCAGAAATGCCATTTGAATTGTTGTTCCATTTTTGGCCCAATCTCGCTGCCTAGTCCCCTCAATGAAAGTTGAGAGTCGGCCAATCTCCGACCAGCAGCGACGAATCGTCAAGCCGACGATCAATGGTCGCGTCACCTCAAAGTAATGTGCGTTTCGTGCAAGCGGGACATAGGACGTTCGCTGTGCCTCGATAAACACAAAAGGCCTGAAGCTCCAAATACATTTGTCGTGTGTGTGGATAACACCGTCCGTGCGATTCTCGTCGACGGACGCTGCTCGCCGCTGACGAGCAAGTATACATTCAATCTCGATTATATATATCAAATACAATATACTCTACGTATCCTGCTCTTTCGCCTCGTTCGAATTGCAATTATTATGGCTCCGGCTCCGGTCGCTCACCATTTACACTCTCGCGATAAATTCTATTTGCAACAACTGTTAAAGCTACAATAATATACACGTGTATATATATATATATATATATATATATAATAAATATACATCAACACGAATGTTTAAAATCGTTTTTTTCCGTTCCCCCCGAGGAACTAACGTACCGAACGAAAGAAAAAAAATGTGCGTAATTTGGCATTACAGAGTTGATTTGCTGCTTTTGGAGTAACATCGCAGGAATTAAGCACTGAGCGCAGAACGAAAAATAAAAAATCTTTCGCGCGAAAGCTACTTTTATCGTATTTATTGTTTATTTTTGTTTGTTTGTTTGTTTGTTTGTTTGTTATTTATTCCATTTGGCAAACTTCCCGAAACAGGCGTTTTTTTTCTCTGAGCATGAATCGAACGAACGATACGTCGCGTTTTGCCGCAGCGATGATCAACATTCTACCGACAAAAGCATAGAAAAATGTTACAAAATTGGCTGTAACGTAAATTAAAAAAATATTCGCGCGAATAATTTTCGGAGTTTTATTACTTTCAAGTAAAAATGTTCCTTTCTGAGAATACTAAGACATTCGAATAAACCAGCATTTCTTTTCATGGTTTTTTCTCCTTCTTTTCAAGTAGACTGTTGACCATTTCTGCTCGATAGAAAAAATCACAGCTAGGCACTTGGGCAACCGAATCGTTCAGTAAGCGGCAGTGACCTTCGTACATGTTTTTTTGTTTCACCTTTTTTTATCGAGTATAAATATAAACGTACTTTTCATTTAATCGTCTCTCTTTCTCTCTCTGTCTCTGCAAAGTCTGTGTCAACAGTAAGCACTTGTCGCACGCGAGTCGCCCGAGAGAAGAACGCATTCTTTCTCGTTTTTTTTTCCGCGCGGTCTCGCCGGTTCTACATAATCCATTCGCCCCGGAAATTCCATCGGGAGCCGCGCGCAAAAAATCGCGTTGAGCCGCGCGAGATTCGTCCGCGCGGGATCGTCGAACTCGACGCGCCGAAGCGGCCACGAGAAACACCGAGCACGGCGAAAAAACATCTTACAATCGACGCTACTATTATCGTTATCGTTACTGTTTTTCGTTCTCTACTTTCGTCACTCGCGTAAGCGCTAAACGCGCGCGTCAACTCGGCGCAAACGCTGTTAACAATGTTATACAGCTCAGCACACTAGTGAAATGAGTGCTGATTAAAAAAAATAATTTATCCATAGTTTTATGCATCTGTTGAATTTTTTTAGTGGTCATTTGTATTGGCCAAACATCCGAAACTAGCAAAAAACACGGTTTATTCTTTACAAAAACGGACCGTAAAGTACCTTTCCAAAAGCTTGCGCAAATCGGTTAATATTTTTACAAATTCATTGCAATTAATTTTTTCCCTGGTCAAGAACATACCTGGCAACACGAATTACCATTAAAAATTATTAAGAGATGCATAAAACTAAGTATGAAATATTTGCTTATATGAGCACTCATTTGACTAGTGTGCAGCTGTATAACAACCTTAAGTTCTCGACAATTGTCTCTCTCTCCCGCGACATCCTTAAAAATGAGATCGGCGTGTCCGTCTTGCATTGTAAAATCTTGCGCAAGGCTAATTATCAAGTAAGAAGTCGGTAGTTTCGTTTACTTTCTTTTTCGTGTACCCACGGTTAATTAAGGCCTTTGTTAGTAAAAAGGCCGTTCGAGGGCCGTAGTGGCACTTCAGTAAGGCTCATTGTATATTCGTATATTGTCCCATTGGTACGGAGGCATCGGAGGGCAAATCTACCAAAGTATTTATCGTCATCGCAACTCACGACTCCGAGTCGAAGGACGATTTCTCTGATTTCAGGGAGAGAGCGATTTTTAGCAACAAAAAAATGACATGTGAGGGATTTATCCCCACTGAAGAAAAAAAAAGGAAAAAAAATGCTCTTTTTCCTTCATGAAATCGGAGAATAAGTCCTTCAGGGTCGAATCGTCGCGTCGCACGGGAAGCAGAAACAATAATCACATCTTCCTCTAAGCCACGATTGTGTGAATAAAAATTCAAGCACCAGCAGATACGACACCAGCTGATCTCGAGGTACATTCCGCGAACTTCGCTCGGCCCGCGGGCCACGCGCAGCCGATTCGTTCACAAAGTACTCGCGCCCACGGCGTAAAATCTCACCGGAGATCGTTTTCGAATCACATTAATTACAAAACTCACGAATCACTAGACTCCACGAAGCGTACATTGCACAAATGAAACAAAATTAAACGTCGAGGATGCTACGCACACGAATTTCGGACCGAAAAAAAATCACTGACAATGCTGTGTTTTTTTTCCATGAAACGCTTAAGGTGGGAAATACATAAAACGAGGGTTTGCAAATGTGTTTCTAAAAACCTTTGGTTTATATGAATAGGATGAATCGTTTTTTTTATCGCGCCTGCCAATTTCGAAAATGTAGTTTTGAATACGCCGCGTTTAAAGTTTTGGGTAAAGAAATGTCAAAGTCTCGGGTTCCTTTTCGTACCTTCTAACGTACAATAAAATACTCTGGAATTGTCAAAACGATTAGTCGAGTAGTTGCGTTGGAAAAAAATCCCGAAATTTGTCGTCGTTTCTATGTATTTCCCACTTTAAATTTAAAAAAAAACTTGTGGTCGGAAATGCATGTGCGAAACGCCCGTCGACGTCAAAGCGGCAACTGCTTCCCGTTAATTGCCAATTTCGTTAATATAGACGTTTCCAAAAACATTTTTACACTCTCGTTTTGACCGCCTCGTCACCTCATTTACATATACAATATAATATATAATATAATATATATATATATAATATCTAAGAAGAAAACCTAAGAGACGGCACTGATAATAATTCGGCGCTAAGACTTCGCGAGGATTGCACAATATAAATCCTCGTCATCGGGCGCCATATACAAAATAAAATATTATGACGGACAATAGGTTAAAAAATATCATTCCTTAATATTGAGTAACTTACTGTATTATAATATTTCCTCTCCTTAAATAACAGCCTGAAAAGTTGTACGGCTTGTTTATATTTTTGTTGTTGTTGTTTTTGTCCTCCATTTACGCGCGCTTTTTTTATAATCTTCGACGTCGCGTTTACTTTCAATTGGATTTCATCAACTTTCTTATACACTAATATAACTCTATATTTGCACTCGCGTTAAGCTTGTTTTTTTTTTTTCGTTTCTCCCTCGCTGTTCTTTTGTTTCGTAATTCTCGTGTACGAAGGTAATGAATCTCATTGCCGCGACGGACGACGTCCCCGCGAAAATAATAATGTCCTTCCGCATCGATCGCATCGTCCGTCGTGTGATTTCCGTTTCTTCCTTTGAACCTCCGAAGAATACTCGACGACAATTCCTGACAAGTCCATCTGGTTTCTCGTAGGCATGCTTCTCCGTCTCCTTCGCGCTTCGACTTTTGATTCACGCTTTTCGAACTGCAGTTGTCAACAGTTATTATGGCCACCGTAGCATCCTCAAAATTCTCAGCGACATTTAAAAAAAATACTTTCATTGTTCCAAAACCGAGCCGAGCGACTTTAAGGGTTTAAAGTGGATTCTCACGATCGATTTGTCGGAGAATTATCTCAACCTTTGCTCGCTCGACTGAATAAAATAATTAAAAGTATTAAAAAAAAAAAACTATAAAAAAACTAATGATGCAAATTATCGTTACAAGTAAACAGTTCGGTGTAGCGCGAAACTGTGGCGAAGTTATCCGCGAATACATCAAGCAGAATGAGCGAAATTGCAACGAGATCATGAAACGTCCTTGCGAAGATACCAGAGAAAGCGGCCGAGAAAATAGCTCCGAGTTTGAGAGCGCGCCGCGAACCCGGGTTTCTCGTCTCTTACGAGACCGAACTGATGCGATTGAGCGGCGAGCCCATCTGCGTGAGAACTTTGTCGAGCCACTGCAGCGGTCCGTGTAGGTGAGCCTCGATCCAGCACGGAGTCGAGGTCACGTCCTGACGATGATACTCGGCTCCCCAGCCCTTCACGAACGACATCCTGGCAAAAACAAAATGATAAATCGAAAATGAACATACCAAGTCGAGACAATACGGGAAAATATCCCTGCGAAAAAAAATCTCATATTTAAGACGATGTGAAATACCAACGCACACCTCAAAAGTTCGGATATGCTTTTTTTCGCGAATTATGAACGGATCGAAGTGAACATCTGCATACGTGCGATTTTTTTCAGAATTTTTTGTACTTTTTGAAAATTGCATCTTTTGGATTTTTTTAATTGTGAAAAACGTGTGAAGATTCCCGAATTTTGGATGTTTGTCATAGAACCACATAAGAAATTTCCGCACGATTGATCAAGCACACAGATACACCTCTGATCATTCGCTATTTGAAACCCCACTCCCCAAGTCGAAATTCGCGGCTCAATATTGTTCTCTCCGAGCGAATTACCTGATGGTGCACATCTTGGTGAGCTCGTAGACCGCCTCGAAGCCATGATTGACGCTCTGCGAAAGCAGCTGCGCGAACTCCTGATTGTTGAAGATCTTCAACGAACATCCCGGCGGAATTTTGCATACGGTGCTCGGATGAAAGCCGTGATGATGATTGCAGTTCCGCGACTGGACGAATATCGCCGAGTCGGAGAGGCACTCGGCGTAAACCTCGCCGCCGACGTAATACAAGTGAACGCCCTTGCCGATGTGTCGCCTCGTGTTCTCGATCGTCGAGTTGCGATTGACGTTCGACAGTTGCCCGAGGCAGAAGCGATCGCTGTTGTTGCTCGGATTGGTGAAGCCGTCGACGATCACCGAGTGCGACTGACAGTGAAAGACCTCGCCGACGCGACAGTTTAGCTCGTAGTAGGCGATCGACGCCCAGTAAGGCGGCTCCTGGTAGCAGACCGGCGCGACTTCGGCCGTGTTCGCGGTGTCCATTGCCGCGGGATCCGGCGCTGGCGACTGTCCTGGAGATGTACACGATAAAAATCAGCGGTAATTCTACCGTATTTTTACCGAAAGCAAAACGGTAGGGTAGAAGTATCGGTTTTCGCCACTTCTGGTCCAGTTGTGGCCACCGACTTCGAATCGACAGAATTATTTGTATTGTTAAAACGAAACAAAATTGAATGGATAATCTTGTTACCTCGTATGGATACTTTCCAAATTTCACCATGAAAATTCAGGAAAATAATAATTTGAAATAAATTATAGTAAAAATGGCCACAACTGGTACAGTGACCACAACCGGTGTATCTATCGATCGATTGAATGTTCATTGTAATACAAATTTTCGTTCGAGGGGGATTTTGTCCAGGAGAATTTTGTCCGCGGGGATTTTGTCGAAGGAGATTAATGTCGACTACCGGTATTTTCACATCTCTATACTGACCGGTTTGCGAACCCTCCTCGGGCGGTGAATAAGCGGGCGGCGGAGTCTCCGGGAGGCCGTTCGTGCCGTACGGACTCTGGGGATTCGGCGAGGTTGTGCTGCCGGGACTCGGCACCGAACCCACCGACGACATCGGCGACGTGGGATTTACGGCGCCGCCGCTACCGCCGCCGGTGCCGGAATTGAAGCCGCTCGACGAGTACGAAACGTTGTGCGGCATCGTCGTCTCCGGGAGCTGCTGAAACGGCAGCAACGAGTGTCCGGGCGCGAATTCCGAGTGACGTGGCACAAGGACCGGCGGCAGCACCGGACTCTCGACGCGCTTGTAGTGATACGGATTTATGCAGACCTCCTTCTGCTTCGCCGAGAACGGATATTGGCACAACTCGAGGGGCTTGAGCTCGTGATGCGACTGCAGATCCGGCCATCGCCACACGCGACAATAAATCACGTGCGGCAGACCCTTTCGGTGCGACACCTGCAATTAGAGATGTCAGCGGTAAATATGACCAGTAATTTTACCGTACTTTCATGCTATGAGAAATAAATATATACGCGGAGTGCGTGATTTCTCACACGCTCCGCTTCGCTTCGCAGAAAAAAAAGATGTGGCCGGTCAAATAGTAAAAAAAAATTGCGGTAAAAGACGGTAAATATATCGTATTTTTACGGTAATTATGCCGAAAATAAAAATACCAGTATTTTCACATCTGTACCTGTAATCGCCCGTCCAGACTCCGCGGAATCGTCACGCACTTGCTCGGCGTACCCGGACAGCTCAGCGCGCGCTCCAACTCCTCGATCGCGCCCTTGCGCTTCTTTAACTTTTTGACCAGGGAGTCGACGGCCTTTTCCGCCCACTTCTCCTCCTCGTCGCCCTGCTTCCAGCCCAGGAGCTTCTTCACCGCGGGACTCGTGAACGAGAAGAGACTGTTCAGCGAGGACATCGGCCCCGAACTCGACGATCCTTCCTCGTCGTCCATTGTCGCGGGTTTTCTTTTTTCTTTATTTCTTCTATTCTTTCTTCAAAGCGCTTTTCGAGCCGGAAAGCTAAGACGACGGCGGTCCCCTCCAATGATTTCCTGTGGAAAATTATCAGGGTTACTATGTTTGTCACATTGCTATTGTGTAATATTTTTATTATTAATTTTTTCCGAAAAAAAATATACAGATTTCTGGAAACATATTCAGAAAATAAAAACAAAATCGTAACAAAATATTTTCATTCGCTCGATTTCTCGCGGTTGTTTTGGAAATGACATTACAGATCGCGTTACCGACCGAGTCGATCTCGCCGCGCGGCGCGCTACCGAAGATAGAGCGTTCTAATCTCCTTTAAAAAAAACCAAATTTCGGAGCTTGTTGGTATAAAAAATGTAATGAACGATTTTTACGCATATTTATAGCTTAACGAAAAAAAAATCATTCACTAGGAATGAATTTCTTAACTTTTATCTGTAAGTGCATCTGTTGGCTATTTTGAATGGTGATTCGTATCGCATTACATTTTGGAAATTTTGCAGGAATCAGTTAATATTGTTGCAAATCCATAGCAATTGAATTTTTCCCTGGTTAAGAGGATACCTGGCAATACAAATCATCATTCAAAATTCTCCACAGATCCATAAAACCATGTACAAATTATTTTAAAAAAATCAGCACTCATATGACAAGCAGGGCTTCAAAAAATGGCCCTGAACCTCGAAGTACCGAAACTTCGAGCCCCTTTAAAAAAATTATTATTTCGAGGTTAGGTCGCTCAATCGCTTCCATGTTAATCGCGCGCCAGTCAAACTACCTTAAGCCCCTACAAACAAAAAATTCGCAGTTTCGAGGTTAGGTCGCCGCGGCGGGAGGGGAGAATCGTCGTCGTCGTCGTCGCCGTCGTCGAGTGGCCGCGGCGATGATTCACCGCGCGGCGGCGGCTCGTCCGAGGGTGCGCGACTCGGTCGTCGCGCGAGCGGTTCCCGCGTCGCTCGGAGTACCACCCGGGACTCCTGCGACCGTCGTTGCAAATGGCTTCCCCGTCGCGGCGATCGACATCCTCGTCTTCGCGCCGCCTTGAAAATCGAATCCCCGCGGAACGCGCTCGCCGCTCGCTTCGACCGCGCAACACGCCCCGCGCGTATCTCCCGCGCCCGTGTCACGCAGCAGCAGCAGCAGCAGTAGCAGCGGCAACACAACACAACACGCAAATTAATCAGATCATATGGATCGAGACTGAAACGCGTTATTGGCGACGAAAGAAAAAAAAACACACACACAGATACACACACACACAGAGACCGAAGGAAAGCGACAAATCGCTTCGCGACTGAGCGCCAATCGAAGTTGCACTCTATTCGCACTATTTTTTTCCCTCCCTACTACCAGTTCACTTTTCTGCATATAGCGTACCCCAGTCTCTTTCTCTCGTCGTCTCCCTCTCTCTCTCCCTCCGTTCCTGCGTTCGACACTCCGCAGCCGCAGCAACAGCAGCAGTGTAGCACCTACGCTACAATTTATCAATCCGCGAATCACTAATCGCCGCAAGACATGTACACATATATACATATAACACGTTTATATACACGTATATGTATGTATGCATATACGTAGCGTATATATATATGAACGCACGGAGACACGTTACTCACCGTAACGAAGCCCGAGGGATCCAACGCCAGGCTGGTGGGTGGCTACTGCGTTAATAAAAACTATCTCTGTCTCACTCTCTCTCTCTCGCTCACTTTCTCACTCACTCTACATCTCTTCTCTCTCTCTCCGTCCCTCTCTCGTTCACTCACATCTCACTCGCGAACGTTTAGATGCGCGGAAAACGCGAGTGTTTATCCCGAGAGAGGAGCGAGACCCGAGCGCGACGGACGGTGAGCCAAGCGGCCGCGTATCATAGCATCATTATGGCGTTTGCAGCGCGATGGCGGCGTGTGTGTGTTTACGAGCGCGCGCGCGACCAGGCACCACCAGCGGCGGCGGGGCAGCAGCGGCAGCCGCAATGCGCGCTTTTTTCGTCACTCGACTTTATCGTCGTCTCGTTGCACAGATGCTTCGCGCGCGGTGCTGCTGCCTCTCTCTCGCTCTCTCTCTCTCTCGCAATAAAGCATCTATCTCTCTCGCAATAAAGCACCTATCTGTCTATCTATCTCTCTCTCAATAAAGCATCTATCTATCTAGCTATCTATCTATCTCGCTCGCTCCGTGCGCCCGCGCGTCGCAGGTGAAGGCTGCGTACTGACGCGATTGGCCAATGACGCGCGGCTGCGCGGCGCCGCCGTGCGAAACGCGCATCGCTCATTGGTCGACCGAGCGGCGCGTGCGGAAAGGCAGCTCGCTCTCGCGGCGGACGGCTCGGGCTTATGGCTCCTGCTCTGCTGGCCGGTGACTACGACGAATAAGCGAAAAAAAAAAATCTGGCGAAATAAATTTTATTTTTCATTGTTTGGAAAACGGCTAAACCGACAAATATTTTAATTAAGCGAACAATCGTCTACAAAGAACGAACAAACGTTTGGCACGAGAACAAAATGAAAAAAAGTGAAAATGAGTCGGCTAACTTCACACAGCTGACGACACGACGGAGATGTGCATTTATATCGTTACAGCGATATCGTTTCGCTGATACTTTTCGCTCGCGACGCGCCGCTTCCTCTCCCCACGGGTGCAGGAAACGAGGAGAGGGAGGAAGGCTCTTTCCGATTCCCCCTCCCCTCGCACTGTTCCTGCTGCTGCTTGTTTCTTCTCCCTTCCCTCGACCCCCCGGGCGCTCGAATGCGGAAACAATCGACGAGTGTCTCGCTAGCGCGATCGGAGCGCATTCGACTCGACAATTGGCGCGCTCGCGGCGGGGGAGGAGAGCTAAGTGCTCGATTCTCGGAATTTTCCTCCCCTGCGAGGACGCAGTCGGCTAGAGACTCCGCTTGCGATTTCGCGATTCCCTGTACACTGCATCGATTTTTTTTTTCTTCCTCTTTTGTATATGATACTATGTAACTAGGGTTGCCGGATTGTTTGAAACGAATCAATTTTTCGAATCGATTTGAATTTATGCCACTAATAAATCGATCCAGGCATAAATTGTGTATCATAATATCGATCTACCGAAAATCGATTTTTTTTTTCTGTACAGGTTATTTCAACAGTTTTGAAATTCTTGCTGCTTAACCCTGTTCGCTTAACCCTATATATGAACAGGGTTAAGCAGCCGAAGCTTCATAACTTTTGGCCCGGTTAAACCCGTTCATTTAATCCTGTACCTAAACAGGGTTAACCGAACAGGGTTAAGCAGCCGGAAATTCATTACTTTTGGGACACCCTCTATAATAACAAAAATAAAGAAATGTGGATCGATCTGGAACTGAATTTGTCAATTCGGTGGATTAATCGGTTCGAAAAGATCGATCCGAAAATCGCTTAATTAGTGACGAAAAGACCGATCTTTCGATTGATCAATTAAAAAACGGCAAGTTTAGGCGGCTAAAGGCTAGAGACTCCGCTTGCGATTTCGCGACTCCCTCTACACTGCGTCGATTTTTTTTTTCTCTTTTGCATACGATACAATGTAACGCAGCTGCGATCGAGACCAACGGTCCGGCGGTTATTGCACTTTTCCTGGAAGCTCCGGGGGCTTCGATGATTGATACGAATATATTTTGCGTTGCGCGCCGAAGCCCGCACGTGCTAATCTTTCATATTGATTTCACACGGTTGTACTACGGTCGGGGGAACGATGAATGCGCGTCATGTATATATGTATGCATGATGTATGTGCGATGTCGAGTGCTTTATCGCATGTGCCGTTCTCGAGTCCGGCGATGTTTCCGCCACTTGAGATTGATCGCGGGCAACGAAGTCATACCTACATAGAAGCGTATTTCCTGTACCTTTTTCGAGGCGATTGAAACTGGGGTCAGGCCGTTAGTACTGACCTCAGTTGCGTCGCGGCGCTCGTGTCGACCTCACAGACGCCACACATATTCGTTGCCGCGGTCAATTGATCGGCCGATAACTTATCGACGTTGACAGACACCAAATGACAGATTTTCGGCTTAATTATATTTCTCACCAGTTGAGTCCTGAGATTAACTAAAAATAAATGTAGAAGAAGAATCCAAGTAGGATAAGTTATAAGTATGACTAAATTCATTTTTCTGCTGACATAACCTCAAACGAACATAACCTTAAACTGTGAAATTTTCAATTTTCACCATAATCTCGCATACAAAACTCAAATGTCGAGTTGTACAGAGGACTCGTGCTTTACGTTCGAAAAATCTTGATCGTGAGATCCCGGTGAGATTTCGAAAATACCGGTCTTGCCATTTCGTTCCACAATCTAGGGAATTTCGAATGAAACCGAGTTCGAGCGAACTCGAGAATCGAGTACTTGAAGGTAGCTTCATGTCGTACAAATTGGCGGTAGTTTGCTATTTTCCTTCCCCCATCTTCGATTCTACCAAATACTTCGTGCTGTTCGTGCCCGTCAGTGTAGCCCCCAGTGAAAATGAGAAACGCCATGTAATATCCAGCGCAATCGAAGGGGTCTGCAAATAAGAAAACGTCAATACCGGAACGGAAACTATTTAGTCAACCGAACAAGTACAAATCGCTAGAGTCGTATTAATTATTACGCGACGAGACGTCGAAATCGCGCGAAAGGTATATTAACGTTTTCTTAATTGCGACATCGCGTCAGTCGATCGACAGCCGAATTCATAACCTGCAAGATCATGAGGGAGTGTACGATATAAACAGATCTCCATGCAGAGTTATTTATTTTTGTAATAAAACTGTGCTGGAAGGGGGAAAAAAAATCACTCGACAATCGTTTAAAAAATATAGTTTTCGGCAAAAATCGTCATGGCGACTCCCACAAACGGAAACGGAAATTTGGTGGACGAATTCGAAGAAGCGTTTCAGGTAAACCAAGATCAAAGTATCAACATTTTTGTAGCTACAACGAAATATAGACAAATTATTGTTACCTCAAAAGATACTTAGAATTGTATTGTACGTATTTAATTTTTTTTGTCATTTATATCTGTCGTAGCAATGCCTGAATATCCTAACAAAGGAAGAAGGTCTGGGAAACAGCAGTATCAGCAGCGGACTCGCCATCGACAAGGACGAGGCCAAAGGGGAGATAGAGCAAGTGACCCTGAGGTTTATAGATCTGGCGCGACAAATGGAAGCCTTCTTCCTTCAAAAGAGATTTTTGTTATCGGCGCTGAAACCCGAAATAGTAGTCACTCAGGATATAATGGATCTCAAACTTGAGTTGACACGCAAAGACGACCTAATCAAGAGGCATTACGACAAAATAGCTGTTTGGCAAAACTTGCTCGCCGATCTGCAAGGCTGGGCCAAATCACCGGCTCAGGGACCTGCTCCAAATGGTAATATTACGCAAACAATTTATTTCATCATTACTATTCGCAAGTCTTAAGAAAATTAACAAAAAAACTCATAAAATAACCTGCGATATTCCCTGGCTTCCTCAGGCTTGGCAAACGGCAATCAGGGTAACCCGAGTCAACCAGGTCCGAACGGTGCCGGCGCTCCTGTTCTGCAGCAACAACAGACACAACAGCAGCAACAGCTCCTCCAGCATCAGCAGCAGCTACAACAGCAGCAACAATTGCAACAGCTCCAGCAACACCAAATGCAACAACAGCAGCTCCACCAACAACAGGTATTTAAGTAAAGCCGTTTACAAAAAAAAAAAAAAAAAAAAAGAAAAGAAACAAAACAAGAAAGATAAAACGTCCACAATATCCGTATACGAGATTCGCGATTTACCTCGCCGATAGAGTTTTAGGCAGATTTATAATATACACAATTTATGCATATATAAACAAAACAAAAAAAAAATATATATATATAATTCGTACGAGATCGGGCACGAGATGTCGTTAAATATTTAAGAATTTATCTTCCTCTCCGTAGGAAAGCTTACACTCGTCCCGAGTCTCTGTCTGTTGTAGAAATGTTAATTTATTTACCAAGTTGAACGAAAGGCAATCGCTGTTCGTATCTCGAGATTCTGCTTTTACTTTTTCGTATTTTTCATCATTGTTCTATTAATTTAGCCTGTGTGCGTGAATGCGTCAGTTGTTACAACGATTTATCGACGATTGTCGGAGAGAGATTTTTCGCGTTTGTGTGGAAATGCATTGCGTGTGTGTGTGTGTCGAGTGAAACGAAACGTGTGCATGCCCGAGAAAGCATGTTCGGTGACGAGAATTAGTCACCGCTAAGCAAATTACTGTGATCGAATATTCGTCGAATCCGTGAATAGATGAACGAATCTTCCATTATTGCAAGTCGGCCACTAGACTCGAATTAGAAACTTGTACGTCTTAAATTAATTAATTCGCCGTTGGATCTTTGGCAGTAGCGACGGTCGTAATTGTTGCGTAAAATCAGTGCCTTAAAGCCCCTATCTGCTGAAAATCGTAATTGTAAACTGTGTAAACGAGGGGGGGAATTCGCTGCTGCTAGGAAAACGGATTGGGAAAGCGAACTTTGCGGTCGGGACGAGAAGCACGAGAAATGGCCATTCGAAAGCTCGGATTGCTTGGACCATTGGCTGGAAATATTATATAAATTACTTTTAGATGATTTTTATCATTCATTTCTATTTCTAGTACATAAAAAGATTTTTCTTGAGCCGAAAACGCTTTTAAATGTCTAATAGATTAAAAGATCTGAAACCTGGGCCGAGTTACGCTAAATGCCATCGACAATCCGTTTTTCTGATAGACTCGCGACGAAAAGTACCATTACAGCCACTTGCGAAGCTTTTTCGGCCGATTATTGCGAGAACTAACGAGCGCATCCTTGTGTAACGAACCAATCTCGAGACCGTCTCGTAGAATTAGATTAATAGCCGACGAGGTTGTTGAGAGAGAAAAAAAAAAGAAACGTAACGGTGCCAAAACTATTAACGTTAAAATATGTACAAATGTCTAGCCAAAAGAAAATAAGGAAAGAAGGAAGAACGAAAGAAAAAGTACTTTATAAATCTGATAATGACAATAAAAAAAACGAGATATAGGCTTGTCATTGAAAATTCGTCGAGAGACAAAGTAAAAGTTACTACGCAACCAAATGACCCCCGCAGCCCCCTAAATTAACGCTTTATTACCGTGCTTCATTACAGGCGCGCGACGGCCGAACTTTTTATCTTATATTCATCTCCTGTGGTACATTGGTCTGTCGGATTAAGATTTATTACCTTTGTATTTCTCTTCTATCGTCTTTAATTTATTTGATTTATTTTCCAGCTGCACTGTCCCGCAGCTATGCGAGATCTCGATTCTGGTGGTTTTTATGTCAAGCCTGCGAATTTCAGCGCAAAACCGTTGTCGTTCATTCATGATTCTCGAAATATCAGCACGTCAATCGAACGTCACTGTATTTTGGCAGCGATATATCGACTATTTGCCCAAATTTCTCCCTTTCGCTACGGCTAGCGGCTAATTTCTAAATATTTGCTGGCCGCACATTGACTCTCCCGCCACAATCGAGTTCGTCGCGTGTCACGCTCTCTTCTGTCGTCTCTTTGTTTGTATTATCACGCGATTATCATTTGTAAGCGCTGTTGACTTTTTTTCTTTTTATTCACTCGTATTCTTTACTGTTGAAAGAAATGTTTGGAAATTTAATGCACCGATGCTGGAAGATATTGTGCGTCAACCGGTATATTAAATTTACTATACAAATATGATGTAAAATTAGAGTGCGTTTTTTTTTAATCTTAAACACGACTTCTTCAAATGTTTTTTAGTGTACTGTTAACTAATTTGACATCACACTTGTATATTAAATTTAATGTATTCGTTTTGTTGCGTTAAATATTTTCAAAGCAAAGGTACATTGAATTTCAAGCGGATCTTTTTTTACAGTGTTCATTTCTCGTATTCGTAGGTCTCTTTTGGTTCATAAGATGGTGTGTAATTTCTGCATGTAAGTGCGCGCGCGCGCGAGACGAGCATGTTCGCCAAAAGGAGCGTCGCAATTTTGTTTTTTCAATGGCTCGTCGTCGCGCGAACGCACTCGAGTAGAAGTCCTTTTTCACAAACTACATAGATCGTAGACACCCTCGTTGATGATACTCGAAGGGGGCCCGCATCCCGTCCGTTCGAAGGATCGCGACGTTCACGGGCCCTCGATACTTTTCACTTATGTTGTCATTACTCGCTGGTAGATATCTGTAGAATAAAGCTCTTTTTCATGGTGAACCATTGTGCTTTCTTTCATCCACCTCGCCAACGTCCCGTCGGATCCTACATCATGTCACGTGGCTTTTGTATTTCCCAACTTTATATATTTTTTTTGTTTTATTTTACTTTTTTTCGTCGTTTTTCCGGGTTCTATTTGTAATACATTACGAACGTTCGTTTCGTCACGCGAATCACATCGCGTCGAAGTGCATGCACACAGGTATTATTTGTTTGGTGGATATTCTGGTACTGGTACATTTTGTTGGCGGAAACTTTAATGAAATTCGTGGTGCGAAATCGCGCGGATTGGCTCTGGGATTTTTTTTTTTTTTAATAAGCAGTTCATTCGCAACCGATGTCTGAATATTTGTGTTATCGAAACTCTGGCGTTTCCTCTCCTCGGTAAAAGGAGCGAAGTGGGTTTAATAGAAGAGCAAATTACCCTTTCCTTCTTCAACGAGTGAAGTAATCGGAGACTGTATTTTTCCAATCTCTTGAAGTAGCAGAATTTTTTTACGTAGATACGCGTTGAGAACATATTTAAATTTACCGAAGTCTCAGAAGAAATAAAAAGTGTCAAAAGATAAGCTCAATAATAATTTATAAAGAATTGGACAACTCCAAATCCAATATCTAAATCGAACAAAAAGCACGGTTTATTCTTTAAAAAAACTGAATGAAAATTACCTTTTCAAAAGTTTGCGTAAATCGGTTAATATTTATGCAAATCCGCTGCAATTAAATTTTTTCCAGGTTAAGAACATACCGGGCAATACAAAAAACCGTTCAAAATAATCAACAGATACTTAAAACTATGTATAAATTATTCTAAAAAAATCAGCACTCATTTGCATACACTGAGAAAAATTAGTAGTTGCGATTACCAATCATTGGTTCGACCTACCAAAATATTGGTTGCAGTTACTAAAATATTGGTAGCTCTGACCAACAATTGGTAGTCACAACTATTAATTTTTTTCAGTGTTTTGTGGAGCTGTATAGCATCCTTAATGTGTTAGGACTTTCGGTGTGATAGAGACGCAGGAAGTGAGAAGAGGCGTTGCAGGGGTGCAGCAACCTAGCCCAGGTTGCTCGGCGATCGACAACCGGGAAATGTTTTATCTGAGATGTGCCGTTCGGCTTGACCTTGCAGGTGCAACAGAGCGCTGGTGCGCCGCAGCCTCCCGGACTCCAGGGCGTGGGCGTCGGTCAGCCGGGGATGTTCATGGGCCAGGGCGGGATCGGCGTGACGGGCGGCCGAGCTGCTGGATTTCCCGTGGGAGCCGTCGGCAGCGGAGCTCTTCAGGGTCCCCTGGCGTACCTGGAGAAGACAACGAGCAATATAGGGATGCCCGAGAGGCGGAGTTGACGCGGAAGGGGGAGGGGGCGGGGACGCGGTCGCGGTAGAGGTCGAGGAAGGGGTCGTGGTAACGGTGGCGGTCTGCCACCACCCCCGCCCATCCTCGATCCCTCGGACCCGTCGTCTTACGCAGCTGCAGCGGCTGCCGCCGCGGCCGCTGCCTCGCCCCTTCCCTCTCAGCAACAGCAACCTCCACCTTCGTGCACCTGAGCGACGACCGTGTTTCGCTCACTTTACCCGGGAGGTACAAATGCTGATTTCACCCAACTCCCCTGCCCCGCCGATCCTCATCCCTCATCCCTCATCGATCTTTCCTAAAACACACAGAAGCAGTTAGATAGTGAAATTTGGAAATTCAAGGCGCGACAACCGGATGAACATTGTTCCTCGCCAGTTGTATTTTTTTCGTTTTAGTTTGTATTTTAGCGGTCGATCGGTGAATCTGATTTAAATCTGTCCATCGGGAACCGGGGCGAAGAATTTTGTATAAGCCGTTTGTGAATCATTGCCGAGCTAAGTGGAAAAAGACTGAATCTGGTTTTCGCGAAAGAGCCAACTGTCCGAATTGATTTTCACATTTCTCGGTGGGTAGTTTCTGTTCCCTGAGGATAGGTTTGGAGTGTATTCGTTAAGTTAAAGTTTTTTTATCCGGCTGTCCCGCTCTGTTGATGCGACGTTATTGAAAGTTTGTATGCACAAACTGATGCGTTCTTTTTAACGAGCGAGAGTGATGTAAGTTTGAAGTATGTTTATATTAGAAGCGGCCTTTTTAATTAATAAATTAAGATTCATCTGCATTAAATATAATTTCAATAACGTTTCTAGTATGATGTTCATTTTACATCGCATTTTATATTAACTTTGATGTAACACAGTTTGAGCATAACTTTCAATACCGATGCACTCAATTTTCGAATTTTTTAAAAGTGTATACACGAACACTTACACAACAAATCAAGCGGGCTTGCGCCGCTTCTGGCTGAGCGAAAGAATCAAATTTATTTTCTACTCCGAGTTTCGCCGATTGTTCAGGGTAAATATTGTGACGCCTCAGCTGGCCGGCTCTGCGAGCCGCCAATGTTGTAAAATATTATGTTCTTTCACTTTTTTATACATAATTTTCTTTTGTTTCTAAGCCCCAATTATTGGGACTTCGGTTGTAGGACGTGGAACGAACTTCAGCTTTCGTTAGAGACCACCGTGAGCTTCGATTGCTAAGACGGTTCTGAGTCTCTAATTGATTTTAGAATCTTGATTATTTTTCCCATCTTTTCATGACGGTTTTTAAGGTTCATTATTATATTTTGAGTCTACAGCTCATTGCAAATCATTTACGTTTGCAATAGACAAATTCTCATTTTTTTTTATTTTGCGAAAATTCCTTTAATTAAAGACACGACAGATTCTACGATTAATTACAGACCAATGTCTCCGAGCTGGCATCGATCTACGCGGTACTGTACATAATTTAATTTAATTTAATAATGAACCGCATTCGCGCGGTTTGCCTAGGGAAAAAGACAAATATACTTTTTAATCTATATAATCTTAAATGACTGGTGTAGTGTTGATATGTTTAAGTTAAATTTCGCGAAGTTGCTTTCACGTTAAGATTGCAGCGAATTAAAATATAAAAATAACGAGTGTGAAATATTGAGTAAAATTGGCCAATTGGATTATTATTTGTTGTTGTTGATTATTTCAATCGCGACGTAGCGGTTTGTTTATTCGTTGGTACGTTTTACACAAATACATTGGTATAAATATGACTCCGCTTCTCTATCATCATGTACAACGCTGGAATTGCGTGGTATTGGGAAAACAGATCACCGATTGCGGCGTCAGTGAGGCACGAGTGACAATCGTTCTATAAATAAAGGCGATCTAATTTACCCTTTTTCCCTCCCGTCCTATGCGCAATCACTAATCAAACGAAAATCCGTTGTCTTCGAGCATACTGAACGTTTCAGAGGAAACCGACATTTTTTGCATCTGGATAAATATTATACGAAAAAATTAATAACTTGAGTTTTCACAACCTTGCTGGACCAAAAAATCTCATTTTACAGACAATGAAATTACTGGAAGTATAAATACGGGAGAAAACGAATTAAAGGAATTCGCGAACATGCGAATACGCAGGTTTCATCTGGAAATACAAAAGGTAAAAAAAACGTCGTGACTTATTATTTAATTCCCAACTTTATTACATACTCTCCGACATGCAATTTCTTCAATTCCACAGGATTGCCTGTTTTTGTTTAATCAACACTTCCAGCGCGATTCTATCGACAATTTATTCGCGCTTCGACCACCGGGGTCGCAATCTTAATCTGTTTTTCCAACATAAGCTAGATCATGGTAAAAACGTTCTTTCCCCGAACCCTCGGACTTCTCCGACTTCTTTCCGCGTTAATCTATTGCTGGATAGACCAATGAAAATACAAAGACAAGCCGCCGTTAAAATTTCGGTAGATAATAGTAAGTAGTCAGCTGTACAAGGAGATGAATCCGATCTGTTCGTTAAATCCTTTGTCGCGTATAGAGCGCGACAAAGAAAGTAGAAAAAGGAGGAAAAATATTGTAACAAAAGTGTGAATAGTCGACGAAACTGTCGCTGGATTCCTCGGCGTTTCTCGTCTCGGTGGGTAAACTACACGTACGTTCCGGCGACACGCGATAAGCACACGCGCGTCTCCGTAAATGCGTAATTTACAAAGCTTCGAGGCATTTAGCCCAGCTGCTGCAAGAACTGGATAAGCGTTCGCGTCGGCCGGCCGGTCATTCCAGATGCAAGGTAATTCAGTCCGGAGTCGTCGCTGCCCGCAACACCGGCGATGTCCAGGTGAAGCCACGGGACATCTTTACCCGCGAATTCCCTGAGGAAACCGGCAGCGGTGCATGAACCGCCACCCTTGGATCTGCTCAGGTTGTTCACGTCTGCAGCCCGTACGGATTCTGAAAAAAAACGATAGAGTTAAATACGGTTTATTACGAACCGATAGTTCTTGAAAATTAATACATCTTCGAGTTATTTTTTAAACCCGTACAACGACTTATCCGTAACGAAACCCTGAATACGGAGCGAAAATCTGTAGAAATGTTTTCCTCTGCGACAATTTATCGATAACAAGTACACAAGTTGAAAGTATTTTGCATGAGCTTCTATTACGAGGAAACTCACTCGTCATCTTGTCGTTGAAGTATTGCCAGAGCGGAAGTCGCCAGACCCGATCGCCGGTGAGCGTTCCGGCAGCGCGAAGTTTTTCCCACAGCTCGGTATTGTTGGAAAAGACACCGGTGGCGGCGCTGGCAAGAGTGATTCTCATGGCTCCCGTGAGAGTAGCGATATCGAGAATGAAGCTTGGCTTGAATTCGTGGGCGTAGCAAAGAGCGTCGGCGAGAATGAGGCGTCCCTCGGCGTCGGTGTTATCGACGATGATCGTTTTGCCGTTCATGGCAACGACGAGATCGCCGGGTTTCGTCGCGGTGCCGGACGGCAGATTCTCCGTAAGCGGAATGAGACCGACGATGTTCACTTTGAGCTTCAATTCGGCCGCAGCTTTGATCGCGGAGACGACGCAAGCCGCGCCTCCCATGTCAGCGCGCATCTCGTCCATCTGAGCGGCGGGTTTGATGCTGATGCCGCCAGCATCGAAAGTCACTCCCTTGCCGACGAAAGCAATCGGGGCTTTGTCTCCCGCGCCCTTGTAATGAATCTCAAGGAACTTCGGAGGTTCCGCACTGCCGCGCGACACGCTCAAGAATGAACCCATCTTCTTTGACTCGGCCCACGCCTTGTCGTGAATTTTCACGTCGACACCGAGCGCGCCCAACACCTGTGCTACTTCGTTGCTGAAAATCGTTGGGGTCATCAAGTTCGCCGGAGTGTCGGACAATCTGCGAGCCCAATTCTGCGCATCCGCCTTGATCCGACCGGCCGTCCATGCTCCCCTGCAGCAAAATGGATATTTTATTTTTTATATTTATTTGCCCTCATTGTTACGGTTCCTATGTAAAATTAAACGACAATCTACATATCAATTTCGACAACAGGCAGCATTTTTTTAACCACTTACGTTTCCTCCTGACCGTACAACGACAAGTCAGGGAAGGTCTTCTGCTTCTCCTTGTTTTTGAATTCCTGGAAGAACCAACTGCCGAGACCGGAACCTTCGGCGGCGGCTTCGGCATCGCCGAGAGGCTCGATTTCAATGTCCTTGACATCAACAGAATCCAACGCTCGACAACCGGCTAAAAAAAATTCGTCGGTTACTCGTTTAGGTTGTAGCAATATTTTTATAACATGTATTAAAAGAAGCACATGAAATGTGTTTGCTCGAGCAATTACCTGCGGCGGCTTCTCGGACATTTTCCTTTCCCTCGTGAATTTCCTCGAGCTGATTAACTCCAACATTCTTCTTTCCCAGGCCAACGACCGCGACTGTGTCGTGTGCGGTGCCTCCGAGACCCCAGAAGACGCGAGTCTCGGTTTTCTTCAGCTTCGGACCGGCCCTGCGATAACAAAATCAATGTTATTCAACGAAAGGAAAAGGTAAAGCAAGAAAATGGAAAAAATATATAAATAAAAAAAAAACAGCTTGGGGAAAGCGAAGCCGCCTGGCAACAACGCGAACGATAACGATTGCGATAAGAAAAACGTGGCAGTTAGACACCAATCCGTAAGTTTATTAATTACAGTATTATCTAGGCTTTGTTGGACATCAAGTACGTTGAATTGTTTCGCGCGGTTTAAAATACGTTCTAAAAATATACTATTCTTCATCATATATTTCATTTCACCGTCGGCCAACGCGCGCTCTTATATTTATCAATTGTTGTGGTTTCTTCTCTTTTAAATTACTAAGTTTGCGGACGCGAGTGCTCGATACTATATAACAATACATCCACAGTTTGCGGTATCGGCGAAACAACATTTCGCCAATATGAATTATACGTGCACCCCAGGCACCGCGCTACAGGTGTATCTAGGAACGAATGATCAGCGACACATCGTGAGATTACATCGATAGGTATTTTCGTAACTTGACGAAACTACGCTAAGCATCGTACACGTATAGATTGGGCTAGATCTCCGATAAACCCGGAGTCGTCACAGTGCATTGTTTGTGTTATATCACGCAAAAAGATGATTGCTTACAATCGTTATCGCAAGCTTACGTAGATCGTTTGATTCCGTTAGAACTTAGCGTGGCTTCGGACGTACCGATCGTTTTTCAAGAAGGACCTAGCGCTTCGCACTGGTCAAACTAATGTAAATTAAAGAAAAGCGTCTTATTACAATATTTGTAATTTTATTGCCCGTTTCAGGGAATAACCTGCATGAACGCAAGTGTATTTGATATAAAGAAATTCAGTCATTTTTGTTGCAAAAAGTATACGCAATTTATGCTAATTTCCGATTTCGTTCGATTATCACCCTTCGGAACAATTTAATCAGAGTTAACGATCATCAAAGGAATTAAATGAAAATGAATTTTAAACTTATCTTTTACACTTAGAAAAATTGAACATAAGATATAAGTAACTAAAATTCGTTTTTACTCATCGAAGCCACGATACAGCTTCGGCTCTTTTCTCTCGCTCTCTCTCTCTCTTATCTATGTTTACATATTGGCACAAATCGTACGTCTACCTTAAACCTTTATTGCTCTTAACATCGAATAACTTGTCCTAATATCTTACATTGATACTTCGAGTGTGTACATTCTTCAGTCGTGATTCTGTTTTATTTTTCACCGAAGTATCGCGGATCGACATCTCAACGGAACGTTTATCTCACAACCTGTTGGGTGCCCATACGGTGTCAGCCGTTTAATCGGTGACTAGTTAATACAAGAGAGCTGCTAGAGTTGAGATAGTCGATTTTGTAAAGTAATCGTTAATTAAGAAAATACGAGTTTAATGAAACGCAACTCGGTTGTTTTTCATATACATGTGCTCGATGGTGGCGACTTGCTCTCACTTTCTTAATCGTTGTGCTTGCCAGGAATAAAAAGAACATTAAATAAAAATGGACTGACCGAAATGTTTGGAAAATTAATACACTTTACATTTATATGAAACACGGATGCACACACCGGTTGGATAAAATAAAAATACAAATGCTAAGCAATGTTGAAGTACTAGTATATTTAATTTAATATACCGGTGTATGCATCTGAGATTTTATGTGCAAGCATATTAATTTCCACAAAGACATTTTTCAGTTTCAACATCTCATTTGAAACCTTCGTTTTCACAGCTCAATGTGTTTGACAATAATTATTTTATAAAAATATATCGAAAGTCTATCTGCGTGTCTTTTATTCAATTGTTTTGATATTTCGGTTCTAGATTCCGGAATAATGAAATATTCAACAGCAAATCGAACTCCGCAACGACTGTAGTTCGCCCGCTGCATCCGAGTTTTAATACTTTTTTTAAAATCAGCTCGAAAACATCGAAACATATCGGTGAATAAAACACACGTAGTTACAGCAGCAGACAAATTTTATAAAATAAGTCATAATAAACAAAGATCACCAAGGGCCCAATTTTCAATTCGAAGCCGGGAACTCAAACTGAAGTTAAAAATTGGGTCTGCAGACTCGACTCCCAGCTGATCGTGTCGCTCGGCTACAAAACACTGAGGCCGAAAAAGGAAAAAAGATAAAATATGACAAATTGTGCCTAAAATCCCCGACAATTCAGGGAGTTATTCTCAAACGAGTTCCAATATTTTTATAATACCCTGGGAATTCGCTGCTACAACAACATTCGACATTTGCCGCCAGCAAACCGCGGAGACAAATTCATTAAGATCCTCTTCCCGCCTCTCCTGAAGCTCGAGAACGCTTCTAACGGCATCGAACTTATATGTGAACAACTGTTTGGTCAGTCCTTTGTAATAAACATACAGCGCATTGTTCTCCGAGCCGCAGGCGACGTAGTCGCCGTCGGTAGCCAAGCCGACGAAATTCTTGTCGTTAACGTGACCGACGAACGATCGTAAACAGTGCGTGTTATTGATGTTCCACATCTTAAGCTGCGAGTCCGTGCTCGCCGAGACTATGTCCTCCTTGTTGATGAACTTAACGTAAGAAACGGCTTTCCGGTGTCCCTTGAAAACGCAAAGCGCTTCTTTCATATTACGAAGATCGTAGTAATGAACGCAATGATCCGCGGAGCCAAAGGCCAAGTGGCAGGAACTTCGCGGATTGAACTTGACGCAACAGACGTTGGCCTTCGCCTCGAGCGACGCGACGGAATGATCGATATTCAACGACCAGAGTTTGACTCTGGCGTCGTCGGAACCCGAAGCGATGAGCCTGGTGTCCACGTCATTGAAGTCGACCGACCAGCAGCGCTTCTCGTGCTCCTGAAAAGCCTTCGTTCGCTGTCCCGTCGTGGCGTCCCAAACGGTGACGGTACCCTCGTAGTCCGAAGAAGCCAACATTCCCTTGTGATAGGAATTCCACGAGACGCACGAAATTTTCGAGCTGGAAACCATCTCGACGCAGGGATAATGTATATCGACCGTGTCTCTTATAACAGCGCCGTAATCGAAGACCTTGATGCGTTTCGTCACACCGGCAATGGCGAAGAATTCGTTGTCCTTGTCGAACTCGATGCTCGAGACGATGGTCGAGCTATTGAAGATATCCGACGAATAATTGAGCGTCGCGAGAGGCCTTAGCGAGTTGTATCGCGAGAATTTCACGAGATTCTCGCGGAAAAAGTCGAGACCAGTATTGCCGACGCCGTGGACCGTGTCCATCTGCGTCTGTCCCTTCGGCTGACCGAACAGAAGATCCTTGGCTCGCGACTCGAAGTAGCACTGAACGAAATCGTCGAAGTGCGCGTGCATTCGTTTCCGTCGAACCGCGAGCGTCGAGACCGTCGAGTACTTCGGCTGTTGCTGCGTCGCGTTCGCGAAACCGTCCTTCGCCGCGGCTTCGCCAGGCTTCACCATGTTCGAGTCGATAATGTCGATCAGATCTATCATCTCGCGCCTGATCGCCGACATCTGAGCCGTCTCGTTCTCGCTCGAGCCTCGGAGATCCTCGATTTTCGGGCACTTGCTCTGCACCTCGCGCAGTATCTTCTCGACCTCCTCCATGTCGCGCTTTATCAGCGCCACCTCCTTCTGCAACTGATTCCTCTGCTCCTCCTTCTGCTGCAACAGATGCCGAAGAAATTCGTGCAACAGTTTGTTCTGAGCCGCGCAAGTTTCCGCCTCGAGGAGCTGCTTCCGCTGCGTCAACACTTCGAGCATTACGTTGACGTCCGGCAACGAGAGATTCGCGCTCTCGGCGGCGACGAAATCGCGCAGACCGTCTGACGCAGGAATCGCGAGGTCGCTGCCTATTATGCTGCTGCGGATTGTTCCATCGGCGCTGTGCGCTCCGCCGCCCAGCTCGGCGATTCCCTTCATCCGCGTTTTGTACTTGGAGACGAGCTCGTTGAGCAAGAAATTCGGGAAGAGATCCTGTTGGCCAAGCGTGAAGCTGCATTTCGGACAGCGACCGTTCGTCTGCAGGGATTTGCCGATGCAACGGTAGCAGAAGGTGTGACCGCAGCGCGTGATGTGAGCCTCGTCGAGAACTTCGAAGCATATTGGACAGAGATAATCGTTGTTCTTGTCCTCGAGGGTTCCGCCGATTCCGTGGAGAACGTTCGCCGACGGAAGGTGACGCTTTCCCGCGACGTTTCCGCCGCTGCTGCTTCCCGGACCGGTGCTCGGACCGCCTCCGCCGATCGTCGACATTTTCGGTGTTTTACTTTGTTTTTCTCGTTTCGATAACTCTTGTCTTATCGAGAGCACTCGTCGAGCTTCCTCGCATGGCCTTATCGCCGGCTATCGCTCTACATTTAGCCGATAGTAGATATTAACTCGAGAGCGATAAGAGCTTTGCGATTTTTATTGTGTTTTTCTTTCTTTTCTTCGGACGCGAATTAATTGAGAAAGGTAATTTTAAGCGTTTGACGAAATAATTTGACAATCCGTTTTGGCGCGTGGGTAAGGGAGGGAGTTCCTATGTTTCCTATCGCTTTCTGTATACCCTCGATTCTCTTAGCCTCTCCTGAAACAATCAAAATAATGCCAGTGAGCTCTCGGATAGATTGGGTTTGCGAGAAAAAAAAGGGTCGCGAAAACTCGATAAATACGTGAGAAGAGAAGAAACGAGATGTATAACATGTATATTTGGCTCTGTAGATGACGTGGAAACAGATGTATGCAAGTTGTTTTTGTAATATGTTTGGGGCAAGCTCAGGCAGCATTATAAGAATTGTTTCAGGCTGTAAATAAAGATTCCTCGCATGACGATTACGCCGATATTGGCGTAGCAGGGAGCGGCAGTGTTCGAATAATAATTCATTCAAAATACATTTCAAAGATTAGTTATCTTGAATTGATTCTGTCATTCGAGAGATTAATAATTCTAGCGCTGTCCATAATTAGTACATAAAGCTTCCAATCGGAATGTATTTCATTTTGAAAGGTTTTGCATACTTTTTACAGTTTAATTATCTGAATTCCATTTTTTTCCGAAGAACTTAATAATTCCAGCGCTCTAGTGTAATGTTTAAACTTGGTTGATCCAACTAAAATGTAGTTTAAACATATTTTTATTCGGATATTGCCGATCTCTGCAGTGTAGGAGTTAAGTCATGCGCACAGATAAGTCTTAGCAGGCTAAATGACTTGACGACTCGTCCCTCGCAGCACAGAATCTTCATAAATCCCAACCACCTGGGGTTTGAGATTTGTGACGTTTCTCTACCTCAATGAAAACGTGCTATCCATATGAACGATCCTCTCAAAGCGGCGCGTCGTGGAGTGAAAACAATTTCAATATGTTTTTGGAGTCTCTCCTAAGCTAATATGACGAGTAACCCCAAATTGATGAAAAAAACCTTGACCAAATTTGCTAATAGCATCTGAGAAAAAAAATCTGGAGCTAATTCCCCCGACTAAGAATTTGCAGCGATTAAACATAGAGAGAACACAAAAATTGCTAACGATGATGCGACAAAAAATGTTCTTTTTTCTGTATCAGAAGCAAACATCCTGAAATCAAATCTTCCGGCTCATGATTCAAAGATATCAAACTCGGAGAGAGAATAAGATAAGAAAAAATCCAGCTGTCCAACTGGCGAATTGGAGTAATTGAGATAAGAAAGAGAAAAAATGAAGTAGACAAATCTGTGAAGACAAGGAGACTTACAGGGAAATGTATTCCAGTAGTTTTCCATTGACAAGTTCGTTGTACTTGGTCGCCGCCGGAGTCAGAACAACGCCGTCTTTGCCCTCTGACTCATAAACTCCGAGCACCAATCCTTTCTGTCGACAGCGAAAAGCAGAATACAAGTTGAAATTCGGTTCAAATATTATTCAAATATTATCAAATATTTTACAAAATAACAATAACAATAATGTCGTTCTAACGGTGTGACGAAAATTTTGAGGTTCGTTTCGCGAGTGTTTCAAGATTCCTGGAATTTCGCGGCAAAAATAGCGTAAATTCGTCGTGCGTTAATTACAAATCGCGACGAGTCTCAAATCTGCGCGTAATTCGTGCGCTAATTGCGGCAATATCGAGGTTCCCTCCATTCCGCGACGCGAAGTGAAATTTCGCAAGCGAGAAGATCGCGAACGAATATGCCGATACTTGCGATATTCGCGCAATAAAATGTGGCTCCCGGGCGTATTTCGAGGGTAAAATAGGCACCGGTCGTCGCCCAATCGCGGGTAATGCGTGTTCGAAAAAGCAGTATCACCTTCATGTTCGGGCAGTTGCTGTATGAACGTAACTGAGATCTTCCAAGCCTGGCTGCTCTCTTGGCTATGATAAGAAACAATGCCATCATTGCTCACGAGAGCATTTGAGTGGGTAAACGTCGGCGCTAGAAAGGAACGGTCGGGGCCGGATTTCCAACTCGTCCTATCTGCACGTCATCGGTGGCCAATCGAACGGCGCCCACGACTCGACGTTAGATGGCATTGGTTTTCCGCGGCATTTTTTCAAATTTGTATTGCCACCTCTTCGACTCGATCCTTTGACCAAAGACTGAGATTGTGTTCGATTAACGAAACGAGGTTTCTTTTGAACCAAGGTTTTTTTTAACTTTGTAAATTCATCAGCATCGCAATTTCTACAAAAAACCGATCGCGATATCCGCGAGTTGTGCTCTCGCACGAACCTCCGAATGGGAGTGAACAACACTTCGCTGTAGATAATGTAAACATTTAATAAAAATATTGTTATAAAATACAACAAAAATAGTTTGTACAAAAAAGAAATATTACATATATAAAATTTATACGTATCGTGTAACGAATATGCTTATAAAATGTAGTAATACTATATAATACTAATATGTAATACGGGAAGCAGCTGCGGACGAAGTAATTTATACTACAGGCAGGCATCAAATGCTAGGACCTTCCGGTGCCTATTTACAAAACTGTAGAAAATTATTACTTAAGTACGAAGTCAACGAGACGTTCGTCAGTTGACACGAATGGCGCGCAGTATAATTGGCGGAAAAACGAGGACGAATGCTCCGATGAGGTAGGTCGTTCCGCTTCCGATGCTCCAAAACGCTGGAATCAGTCGTGAAATTTGATAAATTGGCGCAAACAAATAACCACGGATAATTCTAGGTTTCACGTACCTATGGAAGCTACGATGGGACCACAAGCACGCGCCAGTGCACCCAACGAGCGGAATATCCCGGTTATTGTGCCTTTTTGATTTTCAGGTCCGACCCTCGTCACGAGGGTCATCATGCAAGTCACCGCCATCGCCGTAGCTGCAAAATGAAATTTTCCGATGATCATTTTCTTCATTTTTTTTTCTTTACAGTCATTAGCTACGCAAACAATCAAATCAAAACGTGTTAGACACGGATTTGGCAAGTGTATCGTCCAATACTTACAAACGGAAAAAATAAAAACACCGAAGTAGAGGGTCGGCAAACTTCCGGCGATGCCAATGAACACGAATGCCGGTATAACCAGCCACAAACCCTTGAAAATTCAAATAAAAAAATGTTACAAATACTGGTGGGTAATTTGCCATACGACGTGTGCAGCACGCGCCGTCCGCGAGACTCACCAACTCGGCGAAGAACTTCGTTTTTTCCGCTGGTATCCGACGTACGTAATGACCCTGCAATATCGCCATGGTCAAACCGATTCCGAGGAACATCCAGCCCTGCTGCATGCTCGTAAATCCAAAAGTATGATGCGTCAGAAACGTTAACGTGAATTCCAGTCCGCTGTAGATGAAGAGATAGAGGAAGTACGAACGGCCCATGGTCCTCAAAGTCTCCAGTTCTGAAAGTTAACAATTTTTTTCACCATGTTTCCGACGTTGAGTTTTTCGCCAATTCAAGCCATTTTATATTCAGAATGATCTGTGTTCTTATTCTTGCCACAGCGCCGATAAAATATATCTGATTAAATTACCTTGATATTTCAGGCCCGAGACTCCGTTAAATTGAAACAAATCAACGGGATTGATATACGTGATTGCTCCGGACACACCGTGTCGGAGGGATTTGGCACGTCGGCCTACGGGCAAACTCTCCTCGAGATAATAAGCGACGAACATAAGATCGCTCAGAGCGAGGAGAAAGGCAAATAGCGCGGGATACGCGTACCAGTTTTCGGTACGGTCACCGCTCGCCGAAAATCGAGCAAAGATAACACCGATCATGGGTCCTATTACGAATCCTATGGAGAAAGCGATGCCAACGAGAGCCTGAAAGAAAAAAAAAGAATTAGCATTAATTTGAATATCGACAACTAAATTTTCATTGAATTATTTCGAATGATCTTTACCATCGATTTTCCTCGAGTTTTTTGGGAGGTCACGTCACTGATAATCGCCATTGATAAGCTGATGTTGCCCTTGCTGATACCGCCGACAAATCGGCCCAGAACGAAGATAGCAAAACTGTGAGAAAAGGCCCAGAGCAAGTACGAAAATGCTATTCCCACAAGACACAAAATCATCAGTGGTTTTCTGCCATAAACGTCAGATAGCGCCCCCACTATGGGCATCCCCAAAAATTGTAAAAAGGAGTACATTGATCCCAGAAAACCTGCAACAAATAATAGAATATTAATTGGGTCCATTAATGAAATTTACTGCATTACTGATTCAAGTTAAAAGGCTATTGCTTATTTTTTTTCTCATACAATTAATTTAATTAGGATAGGAAATATTTGTAAGAGAAAAATGAATAAATGAAAGTAAAGAAAGTAAAGAAAATCATAAATATTAATGAAAAATTATAGTTTGAGTTTTCTAAAGCAATAATTTCATTTTTATCTTGAATTTTTTTCTGGTATACAGTGCGTATTTCAATAATCATTGAAACGGTGAGTCAGAACAAAAATTGGATATACCTCCAAAAAGTACAGAGCTGAATCTCTCAGGTGCATCGAGGTACACCTGAATACTGCGAATTTGCTGCATAATCCAGCTGTAGAGACCCTGTCCATTGTCCAGCTCCTTGTAGTGATCCAGCAGCGCAGGCAGCAGCGGTAAAATCATGGTAAAAGCTAGTAGATCCAGTACCAGCGAGTAAAAAACTATCAATACAGTCTTTGATTTGTTCTCTCCCTTTGGCTCATCGTGGTCAATCTTTTGAGAAACGGCAGAGCCGGTTCTCTGCTTGATCTCCATTTTGCACATGGAAAAGTCACTTCGAAAGTACTAAAAAAATAATCCTCATCAAATATATATATTCTTTACTTTTCAGTACAACCGGATTTTTCGTTTGGTGTACGCGTTGATTGCACTGGGGTCAATTGGCACATCTGCAATAACGGCCTACGAATGCTCGACTCTTTCCGATACAATCGCGAACAAGCGGAACCGGTTTTTGTTGTTGTTACGAGAATCGTGCTATTACAAGACAAATGCGTGACTTTCGATCTGAAAAATCTGCACGACGTTGGTGAGTCAGCGTGGGCGGAATATTATCTGGACGGAATATCGCGAAGAAGCTGAGAAATGATTTTTTTTTCTTTCGGCCGTCGTTTTTATCGGCATAAGGGCGATAAGGCCGAAGTGGAAATATGAGGAGCGCCGGTTACCGGCAAAACTGTGGCAAACGCGTAACCGCAAGAGCGGCAAAAATGTGTCCCGCCACGTGCACTCGACGCGAGCGAAGTTTCGGTTTGACTGATAAATAAGGCCACTTTCTAGCGAGCCCGAGCGAACGGGTCTCCCTCATCGTGAGACGCGGCGGCGAGTCCGGTCGGCGCGGAGGATAAGGATTCCCTCGCGAGAGACTTCTCGTGCTTCGGAAGTGAAAGGCGTCAAGCGCCGTCAACCTATATTTACTTTCATATAACAGCAACAGCGTCGCGCGACGTCGGTGGGGGCTGCGCGCGCACGCGTTTCACTTGCGATCAGCTGATTCCGTCGCGCGTCACGTGACGCTTTTCGTCCCGACGCCCCGCGCGCGCTCCGCGAGCGGACTCGGCGCTGATAACGCAGATCCCGTTCGCATTGGCTAGCGGTGCATAGGCGTAAATAAAGAAAAAAAAAACAAATTTCGACAATAGTCTCTGAAATATGCCTCTTTGAAAAAGTTCATGAGTAACGGAAAGCATTGTTAGCAAACTATTCGAGCTGTGATTGGCTGGGACTCTCAGACCGAGTCCAAGTTCATTTGTTTTTGATAACTTTGACCGTTCTGGCAAATATCGTATTTTTTTTTAATCCACTATAAAAAGGGTTGTAACCAGTGTTTTCAGGGGTAGAATATGCGACTTGAGAACGATGGTATGGGTTAAAAGTCGATATTTTGGAAAAATAAATTTCGTGACCCCGATTTAGGTGGTTTTCGGCCCGGCGGCCAGATCTACGATTTCTGACAAACTGTTCGGCCAAAAATGTTTTTTTTCAAAATCAACTAAAAAAGGGTTGTAACCAGTGTTTTCAGGGGTAGAATATGCGACTTGAGAACGATGGTATAGGTTAAAAGTCGATATTTTGAAAAAATAAATTTCGAGACCCCGATTTGGGCCGTTTTCGGCCCGGCGGCCAGATCTACGATTTCTGCCAAACTGTTCGGCCAAACATTTTTTTTTTCAAAATCAACTAAAAAAGGGTTGTAACCAGTGTTTTCAGGGGTAGAATATGCGACTTGAGAACGATGGTATAGGTTAAAAGTCGATATTTTGAAAAAATAAATTTCGTGCCCCCGATTTGAGCTGATTTCGGCCCGGCGGCCAGATCTACGATTTCTGACAAACTGTTCGGCCAAAAAATTTTTTTTTTCAAAATCAACTAAAAAAGGGTTGTAACCAGTGTTTTCAGGGGTAGAATATGCGACTTGAGAACGATGGTATAGGTTAAAAGTCGATATTTTGAAAAAATAAATTTCGTGATCCCGATTTAGGCGGTTTTCGGCCCGGCGGCCAGATCTACGATTTCAGACAAACAAGTCGCCAAAGACAGCAGCACCGACTGAAACGCATATCATATCGTCCTCCGTTACTTGACAAACACGGTGCCATAGAAAAATCATAACAATAATAATAATAATAACAAAAACAATGTTGAATTACCCGTCCTAGCGGGCACATTCATAGGCAAAATTATGTTGATGACCCTTTAATCAGATTGCATCGGCGTAAACACGAGCCGCAACGAGAGAAGATCGAAAAGACGGAAGATCGCGTCGTGTGTGTGATGCACACGTGGACGACGAGATCCTCTCGCGGTTGGTACGAGCGACTCGCGCGCATAGCTCACCGACATATTCGTCGCCGGTAATGAAACAATTCGAAGCCTTGCGCACAGCGAAGCCGAGCGCTGCTCGCTTCGATGTTATGCTGCCAGTGGTATCGTCAATTTTTATTTGTCAGTGAAGCGAAAAATAGCTCGTTCAGGCGCACCCCTGGGCATTACGTGTGTTCGACATCCGGCTGGCCGGTAGCCCGGCGCCTCGGGCCACTGATGGTAAAGCACGGCGCAACGCATATACCTATAATACCTATATCCATTCGGACGCGCACTGCTGCGCGGAGTTAACCGGGCAGCGGTGTTTCAATGACGCTGACTGTTTTCACCGCGATCCTTTGTGGCAAACGCGACTCCGCACTCGGGCGACGCGGCCAGTTTCATCGAAAACTCGACGACCCACGTGCGCGTCTCCGATGCGCTCGAGACTCTGGCCTTGCTGCCGAGTCGCGGCCAGTCTCGTGTGCGCGCAGATGAAAAATCATTTTCAAGATATTAAGGGAAGAAATACCTGTAGAATTTTCAAAAAATCAATTTTTTAACATATTTCGAAAGTGTGATACCCAAAGAATATACTGACCAAAGGAAATCTCGAAATATTGAATATTTGCGGAGTTATCGCATATAGTGTAGAGCGCGAGGACACTGAAACGCAGGGACGCGTTGAAACTTTAAACGCGATTATCTCGAAACTACTTTTTCGAAAACTGCCCGTGCTGTAGCTCAAAAAGTTATTAACCGATTTGGATGAAATATTGGGAGGATACTCTCAGCAATATTATCGAAAGGATATACCTACATTTTGAAAGGTAGCGTGTAAATAAATAATTTTTTTGGGGTCACATATGTCGAAAAAATGGTCGAAAGTTCGACCTTTGGAGTAAGAAGGCTCCCAAATTTTCAATTTTGAACTTTTTCATCATTTTTTAGATACATCCTTCCCCTTAATATGTTAGTCAACGAATGACACTTATTAAATCGCTTTCAGATCGACAGAAAACGAGTGACAACTGCAGCACTTTTCGATGTCGCGGAAGACAGGTGTCCGAAGACCCTTAATAACGCCGCTATTTTGTTAGTCATCCCAAAAACAAATCTTTTTCAAACTTGACAGTTATAAGGAACTCATGTGAAAATTTGAATATGATCGGATCATTTTATCACCTCTAAAAAAAATCCCGAAAAATACCTATTTTTACGCTCCTAAAGGTACTTCTCCCCTTAAATCAATATTAGATAAAAAATAATAATAACAACAATAACGTAAAATTACTCGCACTAGTAGACACATTTATAGGCGAAATTATGTTGACTTTTGCCGCGATCCTTTGTGGCAAACGCGACTCCGCGCTCGGGCGGCGCAGCCAGTTTCAGTCAAAACTGGACGACCCACGCGAGCATCATCGGCGATGCGCGCAAGACTCGCTATACGCGCAGAGACGAAAAATCCGCGCGCGTTCATACACGCAAAAGCGCTTCCTTCGCGGACAAAGATCTTTTGAAACTCGGGCCCCGAGCCCACTGTGTACCTCGCTGCTGCTGCTGCTGCTGCTGCTGCCGCTGCCGCTCGCCCGCCCCAAGAACGAACCACCGCCGGTTCTAACGCTTCACTCAGTCTCGCTCTCTCCCACTCCTCTTTGTCCCCCGAAATATCGCAGCCACAGACGCAGAAATCCAGAGTTTCCGCAGCGCAAAACGAACGCACTTGCATCGATTGTATCGATTGCTACGATCTTTTTTTGTCGTTATTATTGTTATTATCGCCGCTGGATGTGATCAGCTGATCGCCGCGACTCTCGACGTTGCCAATATTTTCGAAAGTCGGCGAAAATATCTCAACGGAATTTTGTGCAATTTTGTCGATGGTTTGTTTGTTAATTTTCGAGAAAATGTAATTGACCTTTGAATACACCGAAATATTGAAGACGCGATCGACACCGACGTAAATTTGAAACAGAATAGACTGGAAAAAATAATATAAAAAGAGTGTCATACAAGTTTTTGAATTCCTGGCGAGAAAAAAATGCTACGTTTTTTCCCCCGATACGTTGACGTTGCCCTGACGTTCACTTTGCACCGCACGCAGAGTCCATCGCGTGCTTCATCAATCGCAGATGTTCCTCAATATAATTAATACGCGAAAAAGGAAAAGAGTCTCGCACGATGCTTTCTCATTAGTGTTAACCTTTCGTATTATCCCACAGGAGGAAGCAGTTTTATCGACATTGTAAACTTTTTAAAATACCGCGTGTGCTCGCTTATCTGATACATTTTTTTTTTTTTCATAAAGACCACGCAAAATATTCTCCCGACGTAATTGGTGCTAAAAAGAAAACTGATAAAAAAGCCGCTTCAGCAGTTTATACTCGAACTTCAGTCCCGGTTCGACGACGGAGTTCGAACACGGGGCAGCTGGTAAACAAAAAAAATATATTTTTCAGCGAAATCGGAAGAAAAGTATAGTTCGCGACATGGGAGAGAAGTGCCTGTTCACCTCGTGTGAATTTCTGCCCTCGCTTCGCTCGGGGCTCAAATTTCACATTCGGTCAAAAGTTGCACTTCTCTCCCTTGTTGCGTAATGTACTATTATTTCTTGTGTCGCCTGTTTTCGCTCAGCAATTTTCAAAATTTCACAGATAGATTTCTACACACTTGCCGAGTGTAGACATCGCCGCAAGGTCACCTTGTAGCGATTTGAGACTTAGAGAGATTGTTACATCGCCATTTCTCGGCCGAACGAGGCCCGGAGCCGGGTTTGTCCGTGGATTCGTGGCATAATTTATTCTCGAACTTCAGTCCCGCGTCGTCGACGAAGTCCAAACACGGGGCAGCTGGTAAATAAAAAATAAATATGCCTACAGTCTGTGTCGCCTTGGTAATTTTCTAAATTACCCAGATAGATTTCTGTGCAGTCACCGAGTGTGGACATCGACGCAAGGTCACCTTGGTGTAGCGATTCCGGGGCTTCGCGAGATTTTTCTTCGCGATACATCGGCTGGGCAAGGCCCGGAGCCGGGTTTGTCCGTGGATTCGTGGGCACTCAGAGAGAAGCGCTGGTTGCCTCGTGGCGCGCGGGAGCAGGTGGCGCGAGGGCCGAACGCGCGGGATCGTGGTTAAAATTTGAGGAAGGAAGCCGAGCGCTTGCCATCTGGGCCCGGCGGTGCAGAGGGACCCGACGCGCACCACGACGCGTATTTGTGTTGCACCGGCAGCAGCGGCGACGGCCGCGCAACACCATCAACCACCAGCGCGCGCCGCGCGTCCCAGTCGTCGAATCATCGTCAACTGCGGCGCCTTAACGATCTGGGCGCATCGGCGACGCATAAGGGCGACGCGTCACACTTCGCTGGCTCTAAGATTTTTTTTTTACTCCGTTTTCCTCGTCCTCACCGGTCGACGCTCGTAAAAACGATAACCGCAACGATGATGGTAATATCGAGGATGTGAAACGAGCGACAAAGAGGCGGGGAACAGCTGTAGAGTCGAACGTGGAAAGTGGAAAAATTGTACGCAACGTATTATTGTTATTGTTGAAATTTCGTTGACGATTTTTTTTTACCTTGTTTTCCTTATCCCTCATCGGTTGTTTTTCGTAAGAACGATAACCACAACGATGATAGTAATACCGAAGACATAAAACGAGTGACAAAGGGACGGAAAGCATTTGGAGAGTCGAACATGAAAACTGGAAAATCAAACATGGAAAGTGGAAAAATTTTGCGCAACATATTATTGTTATTGTTGAAATTTCGTTGACGATGAGATATATTTGTTTTTACCTTGTTTTCCTTATCCCTCATCGGTTGTTTTTCGTAAGAACGATAGCCACAACGATGATAGTAATACCGAAGGCATAAAACGAGTGACAAAGAGACGGAAAGCATCTGGAGAGTCGAACATGAAAACTGGAAAAAAAAATTTCGGCCATGAAGACACTGTGATTTTAAGAATTTACTTTGATTACGATTTATGGCACGAAAATTCGCAGTAACAATGATTTATCAATAATTTATAAAAAAATAAATAAAGTTCGTTAATTGGATTCTGACAACACATTTAGCTTACATCACGAAGTAAAACCAAATGCCAGTTCAGCCGAACAAAATTTGTTTTACGAAAAATATGAACCGACTGTGGTTCTGAAAATCTTGGTTCATCAGCTGTCGCAAGTCGCTGACTTTAGGTTGTATACATTTTTTTCCTCAACGGTCGACGGAGTGCGGGGAAGAAAAACAATAACAACAACAGCGTTACAAAATAAAGCGAGTGACAAAGAAACAAACGGAAAAGCCGGAGTGAATGTGAAAATTGAAAATTTCCGGGAACGTTGAGGAGCGAGTGCACGGGACCGAGAAAGAAAATCCGTGAACAATGGGACAAAGCGCAGAGAGAATTTTCGACGGTGTACCCGCCGCGACCGGCTGCTTATGTCGGTACAAAGTCCTTTTGCTCTCGATACGCTGCTGCAGCGGCAGCCGCCGCAGCAGCAGCCCAACTACTGCTATATGTAGCTTGTCTATAGTGTGTGTGTGTGTATATATATACATAGGTAGTAAAGGCGCACTAGGTCTACGTACTATACAATAAGGGAGACCGGGGCTATGTGAACCACCTAGCAATAGGAGCCAACATGTTTACTTCCAATTCGTTTTACGAACTCGTCTTACATTTTAAATATTAACCACGTTCCTCAACTGATTTAAGGATTTTATACAGCTCCACACTAGTCAAATCAGTGCTGACTTTTAAAAATAATGTATGCATAGTTTTAGGTATCTGTTGATTATTTTTTATGGTTTTTTGTATTGCCAGGTATGTTCTTAACATGGGAAAAATTTAATTGCAACGGATTTGAATTTTTTAATTTCTAAAAAAGATTAAACAAGGACAACCTTTTGTTTACCCATCTACAAAAATCTTTTGTAAACTAACAGCTGTAATTTTTTTACGGAAATTTTTACAAATTATTTATGAAGCAAATTCGTAAAGCACCTTCGAAGGAAGGCAATGAGCCGTGAAACATCCAAATCGAGCAAAAAACACGGTTTATTCTTTAAAAAAAACGGAACGAAAAGTACCTTTTCGAAAGTTTGCGTGAATCGGTTAATATTTTTGCAAATTGATTGCAATTGAATTTTCAACACGACGACGACGATTCGAACTATATTGACGTTCTTCGATATAGTTCGATGATTGCTCAAGTTTTATAAGTTTTATTGACTCGAGAGCGAGTTCGGACGATTTAAACAAAATTATGTGGATCACAATAACAGACAGACAAAATTTTAATAAAGGATTGTCGTTCAAGTTACCCTAACTTGTCCAACGCATTTTCCGAAATACACTCGTCATTACCCTGTTAAAAAATGTCATGATGTGTGTTTCATTTGATCCAACGCATGGCCGAGATTTTCACTAGATTTTCTTACGTCCCTCTCATTCTCCCTTCCGCGACCCTGGAGTACCTACATATGTACCTACAGGCGCTCTGACACGCACAATCGTGCACCTATGTGCTATATATATGCCTATCGGTATATAGAGCTACAGTTTGGGAGCAGCGATGCGCGCCCTAAAGGCACCAGAGCGTTCGGGGCACCAGCCAGCGCGCCACCAGTCGCGAAGGGCCCCCTTCGCCCTGCGCCTCGTTTTCAGCTCTGGATAAGGGTGCGATTTTAAAGGGAAAGAAGAAGACGCAGCGGCAGCAGCAACAGCAGCAGCAGCAGCAGCAGCAGCAGCCCGGGGCCTGGACGCTTCGAACAAGGGAAAGGAAAAGGAAGACGGGAGAACGAACGGGCGGGCGGGCCAGAAAACGAGCGCGCGCGCGTCGTCGTCGAGGGTTGCGGGAGCCGCGCGCCGAGAGCCGAGCATCGGGGAGACCGCCCGGCTTCGCGCTGCGGCACAGCTCCGACGAGCGCCTCTCGGACGGCCTATTCGACGGGGGAGAGAAAGACGGAGGGACTACGATCCGCGGTGGAAATAAAGATCGAAAGATGGCCAGAAGTACTAGGCGCGCGTATATACACGACCGAGGCGATCGTAAGCATAAGTATAAGCGCGTGCCCGCGCAACCGACGGCAGATGCGCCGAGAACGCAGCTGTCCTCCTACAAGTGGTTCTCAATCATCCCCGTTTTGCCGCCTCGAACGCCGCTGCACGATGCGCGATGCAACGGCGAGCTGCACGTTTCACGACGACGAAGTGTTCGCGACACTTGCGTAATCCTAGCTTTGGATGCGCTATATCTTTGCGTAGTTTCGAAGAAATGAGGGGAATATTTGAAGTTATGGTCGCCAAGCTTCGAAAAAATATTCGCTATAAACTTTTATAGGCAAACGAAGCTCTTTTGCATAAATTGGTATTTAAAATTTAGCACACGAGTGATGCATAAAATTGAAATAATATCGTGTAAATATTACGAAATTAAAAATTGGACAATTTGATAGAAAAATTTGTAATTTTGCCACAATGGTGTGTAAAATTTGATACATTAAGAGCATAAACTGGTATTTAAAATGTAGCACACGAGTGATGCATAAAATTGAAATAGTTTCGTGTAAATATTGCAAAATTAATAATTAGACAATTTGATATAAAAAATTGTAATTTTGCCACAATGGTGTGTAAAATTTGATACGTTAAGAGAGGATCAGCTGACGAATTGCATTTCGGGTCGATTTTCAACAGCGCGGGATTGTGATGATTGTTGTACAAAAGTTTAGGATAAGGGAAATACGTAAATGGGTAGAATAATAAAAGATGTAAGATTTTTTTTCAATCACGAAAAATTAATGTTTTTATTTGCTGTAATTGAAATGCACTTGACGTGGAAAGCGTTATGTGGTTTGCAATTAAACGAGCGCGGCAAGGCTGAATATGCGATGCACCGAGGGAGTATTTTATTTTGTTTTGTTTTATGTAAAGTACCTTGTGCGCTAATGTGAATACATAATAATTACGTGGAATAAAATATGTGCGCGCCGCAGATCGAGGAAGTCGAGGCGCGTCTGTTTGACGGAAATGCAGGGACAGATTGAGATATTCGAAAATATTTTTTGCACGGAAGTAGGTAACGGGTGTAGATTCATGAAATATAAAAGCCAATGATGAAATTAATTTTCCCACATGCTTTTTTTCGATCAGAGTTAGATCATTTATTTATTTATTTAAAAAAATATTTACGTTTGATTACTGCTATTTAGTAAAATTGTTTTTATTGGACATTTTCCTTGAATAAATATTACTCAAGGATTAGCTGATAAGAACGTATTTTTAGGTTTTTTGGTGATAAGATACAAAGAACCTGTGATGGAAATGTAAAAGGCGAAGTCGCCTTACGGTGAAATAAACGAAAACTAACTATAACTCAAGGAATAAACACAGCAAGTAAAATCATCAAAAACTATAATTTAGCCAATTAGAAAAAAAAATCAACGTGTTATCGATTGGTTGTAAATTGATTCGAAGTTTCAAATTCTATTCCCATCTCCATCGTCGGTGAAACGTACTTTCGCTGTCCGAACGTACGAAAAAAAAAAGTTTAATCGTTTCCTAAAATATACAAATCCCCACATTCATTAATTCCCATAATCACCGCTCGTCTCTCGGATCCTACGAAGAGATCCATCAATCATATTCCCGCCAGCTCGTCGCGTGTGCGGCGATTCCGTTGTCGTCCTCCTTCTCCCTCCACATCCTCCATCAGCTGCGCGCGCGTATCCTTTTGTTCCGCGCTCGCGCGTTTTTGGCGCGAACAAACTCATCGCCGATGAACCGCCATTGACAACGGGCCGCGCAAAGTGCGCGCGAAACTCGTCGAAACAGTCATCGTCGCGATTCCGCGTCCAACACAACACACAAAATCCCGCCGCGCATCGTGACTGCATTTTCTTTTGTTTCCTTCCCCGCATTTCTCGACGCGAAGTCGGCCGACCGCCGAAAAACCGCCATCAACAATGCGCGCGCAGCGCACGAAACTCGTAAAAATAGTTGACGCCATAATTCCTCAACATCATACATCATCCGTGTCCCGCCGCACGCGGAGGCTGCATTTTCTTTGTTTCGCCTCCCCTACTTTTTCGCGCGCGAAGACGCGCGACCGACCGCCGAAAAACCGCCATCGACAATATGTGTCGTCGTCATAGCGTTGTACACGAAGAAACTCGTAAAAAAATAGTCGACGGTACGATTTCGCGGGGCCGAATAATATTATCGTACCGGGTGTGTTATAGTTCAAGGCTGCAAGCTGCGCTACACGTGCCCGTCGTGCCACATACACCTATACGCAACACACACATACACAAACACACATACACACACACAAATGTACCGAGAGAACCCGATATCATTTGATTCTATATATAGTATTTATAGCCTTTGTGTAACATAGTACAAGTAGGGTAGGTAGGTAGGTTATATCGTTGGAAAACGCGCAACGGTCACACGAGGTTTTTTTTTTCTTTCCTTTCTTTCTTTCTTTCTCTCCGCGCGCGTCGATAGTTGTTTCGGGTGAGCGCGAGGTACCTGGCTCGAGGCAGCAGCAGCAGCAGCAATAGCAGCAGCAGCGAAGAAGAAGAAGAAGAACAGGAGGATCGGGCCGGCACCTCGCGCGCCGGCGTCGATCCCACAGCTCGAGAGCTCAACAGGCGCGCGAGTCGCAGCCGACGTGTATGGCCGTGTATAAGTAGCGCGAAGCAACAGGGTGGCGAGGAAGAAGAGAAGACAAGGACGACAGCCAGGACAGCTGATAGAATTTTGGCGGGCTCCCCGCGTCAGTAGCCTCGGCGACAAAGAGAACGAGAGACCCCGGCCGCGACGAATGAGAAGAAGAGAGAGAGAGGGAGAGGACGAGAGGGTGGGGGAGAACACTGCGCGCTCTCTCGAAGCGTCCGCAGAGAGGGAGGAAAGAGGGAGAAGGATGTATAATAAAGAGGAGGGCGCGCGCGTTCGGGTGGCCGTTGTTGCTGTTAAATAAGAATAAGATTCTCCCCCTCGGCCGCCCCTCTCCCCCCACCCCACTCCCTTCCAGAGGGCCACGGGGCCGGCTACGAGGCTCGGGCACCTATATAGCCACGGGCTTTCCTGCACTTGGGGCCCAAAAGGAATAAAGAGGCGGGACACCTGGACGTGGGCCGCAGTTTGCTCGAGAACGCGCTCTGCGAGACATCTTCCCTTCGGCTCTCTGCCTGTTGCCGCTGCTGCTGCCGCTGCTGCTGCTGCCAACGCCGCCAACGTCTCTGCTGCTCGGGACTCGATGCTCAGTCTCTTCGCTTCGGCATCGACATCGGCATCTCGCGCCGCGCGGCTCGACCAGTTGGATACACCGACACCTTCGACGATAATTCCTACGTCTTTCGCCGAAAACATCGAAGCTTCGAGAGACGACGGCAGCAGAGAGAGACGAGAGAACCGACCGCAGTTCGAGTCGAGTGATTCCAAACGCCGTATTTCGAATCGTTCAGTGTTTTGTGTTCAGTGGATCGACGAGTTTGTCATTGTTAGTCGGGGTATATGTTATACACGTATATACACCGCGATAATCGCGCGCCGAGGTGCAACGGGTGACTAGATCTGTCAATAATATTTCGTATCTTCGGCGTAAATTTGATAATCGTACAGATCCGATGGTAAATCACGAGCACGATCGCCCTGGGCGTCGTAAAAAAAAGAAACGTAAAACGACAATGAGGAATGTAATTCGACTCTTGGAAATTTTCGGGTGCGATCAACCGGAGAACGAGTATATATCGTCGAAATTCGAGCGTAAAGCGTCGTTCGGCAACGAGGCGAAAGAAAAGACTCGGTTGATTCTTCGTCCGGATTATCCCGAGTTTTTCGTAAGCAACACTCGAAATATTTCTCTGGATCGACGAATCGACTGATTTTCCTTTGTTCGTCTTTCGTTGTCGCGTCGGCGGCTTTTGCGAGACGCTAAATGTCGTCGGAGATTACTTTGTATTCATTGTGCACGGGGAGAAAAATATGGGACAAATCACTATACTTGTGTGGCAATTAAGAAACTTTCCGAAATATTTGCAATTTTTTCTATACTCTTGGACATATCGAATAAATGTTCATATTGCATATTCCTACAAGTATGGGAAAAATCAGCATAAATCCGGAATATATTTCTCAATTGCCAAATGAGTATAGAGATTATTCTTATATTTTTCTTTTCGTGTGTGTGGGTCACACAGACGAGCTCGTCGATTTGGAGACTGAGCACAATAAGGCTCTTGGACATATCGAATAAATGTTCTATCATATTGCATATTCTTGCAAGTATGGGAAAAATCGGCAGAAATCCGGAATATATTTCTCAATTGCCAAATGAGTATAGAGATTATTCTTATATTTTTCTTTTTGTGTGTTGGGTCACACAGACGAGCTCGTCGATTTGGAGACTGAGCACAACAAGGCCAGACCGTCGAGCTCTCCTAGGGTAGGGCACTTTTTGTGCCCGGACGCCGCTTACATTGCACGTGTTTATGTCACGTCGGTCGCACGCGGGGAGCTTCCAGTGTCCGCGGCAGCTCTGTGCCCGCGCAACCGACGACGACGCGGGAGCGGCCACCGACGGCCGTAACGACGAATAATTTGCATCGAAGATAGGTCGAGATTTGTGACAATGTTTCGTGCACTTAATCGTTCAATATTGCACTTGTCCCGGCCTATCCAAATGCATCGATCACTTCGTCGCATCCGCGCGGATAAATTTTCCGTTCTACGCCGACAGGGGGCGCCGATGAGCGAAGGGGGGAAAAACGAGAAGAGAGGACGACGAAGAAGACGACAACGCTTTTGTTTGTCGAGAGTTCGGCAGGCGGGGATGTGGGCATCATTTGTGTTATTAATTACGATCAAATTGCACTCGTCCCGGCCTGCTGAACGTTCTCGAAATATCATCGCTCTTCACCAACCGTCAACGAGAGGCCCAAGGACACAGACGGCCGGCGATCGGCGATACTTTGTTATCATCGACGAGCGGAACTGCCTCGTGAAATCGCGTCGACGTCGCAAACCCGTGAAACTGTTCTTGCTATGTGAGAATAATACAATGAAAAAAAAAAACACTGCACCAACTCTCGACTTTGTCTCGTTTTTATTTTTCGAACGCCCCGAAGCTTCTCACCGATCAACGTGTACACCTTCGTCCTCTGTTTTTCAGGGATTCCGGATATTCGGTGGATTTTCGGCGCGATTTCTCGCGTTTCGTCTCTCGGTGATCGAAAGTCACGACGAATGTAGCGACATTTGTATCGACGAAGGAACTATAATTTCGAGTTAAATGTTCCTTACTGCAGATAGAAAAAGAAGGGGAAGGCGGAAAATTAATAATGTTGAAGTTTGCATCGTTGGAATGCAACGAAACAATTTTTTTTTTAATTATTCTAACGATTCTAAAATTATAATAGCGATTCTAAAAAGTTATTATAAAGATAAATCGTTGTAAACACTTTTTATACTCACTGCGATCCTTTGGGTTAATAAGAATAATTTTTTATATTTATTTTTGTTGCTTTCCAACGATGCAAACTTCAACATAATAAACATTATCGAGATAATTCGTTATGCAATTTTCAGTTTGAATAACCGAATGGCAATTGAAAACGAAAGAAACAATCAGATTTCTACCAAAACCGTTTAACCCGCATTTATTGTTTTTATTCTTGAGAAAACAGAGTTGTTTCGAATATCGCACGTCCCTGTCCCACGAGTCCTTGGACCGGGCGATCAAGCCTGTGCTATTATGTAAACACGCGAAGAAGTCGAAACGACAGCAGCTGACCGGGGACAAAGGGAGAGGTCGTCTCGTATTACCCGGACGCGAAGCTTCTCCTTTTTTGTTTGTAAATACAGACGCTCGCTCGGCTCGAAGAATACATTGTCTTTGTTCGCGCCCGTCGCAGGGGAAGTTTGCAGCTTGCGCGCCGGGCGACCGGTAAAACTCCTGCGCAGACGTCTCGGATCCGTGAGAAAAACTTCGTCGCCGCGATTCACTGCGTCTTCCGGACTTCGACTCGTTGGTCATTAATTGTTCGCAACTTTTTTCGCATTTTTCAACCGCGATTCATATGACAATTTATAGCAGAGAAAAATAGCAAATGTTAGAAACGCAGATCGTTATAGGAAATGCGCGACTTTTGCAAAATCATAAGAAAAAGGGAATATTATTTTAAGTATTGGCCGTAGGTAAAATGTACGTCGTGTCCTTGACGGGGTACGAAAGGTCACACGAAACTCGTCGCTGATGTGTCTGCTCTCGACGCCGAACATATAATTGTCTGTGAAAAATAACAATTTTCACGAAACCACACTGTTAAAAATCTACGGTGTCAAACGCTGCTGGTGTGGACTTTTTCCTAGCGTTACTTATTACTGTGTTAATAGTAACACTTTTTACGGTGTAGAATTAACACCAGCCGTTTCGTTAATTCTTTCCCGAGTTAGCGCCGAAACATTGTAACACTTTTCGCTTTAAAGGCATGAATGCACGTATCATGTGTGATTTTTTATTATCTCGTGAATGAATTCGTCGCTTTTCTCAGTTTTTATCAAAAATTTTAAGAAATAAATCGATTTTTTCCATTACAGATTCCTCTACCGGGTAATTGATCTGTATTTTTTTTTTTTTTTTTTCGAAAATCAAAATTCGGACTAAATCATTAACGAGATTCACATTACTGGCGTCTGTATTTCAATTTTCGCTTCGATCCGTTGATAATTCGCGAAAAAACGGCACTTCTGACCTTTTGAGGTGAAAGTCGCTATTTCAGACTCCCTTAACACAGCTCATTATCACCGTGATTGGTGTGGACCTATATAGACACGGTCTTGGTGTTGTTTTTGACACCGGATTTTTAACAGTGCGCGATATCCGCCTAATCCCGACGAAAATATATCTGCGTTTCAGATCAGTTCTCTATGACGTGTCACTCGATCGATATCGGCCCTACACCCGAAATTCACTGCGTAGTATCAGATTGCAAGCCGCTGCGTAGTACGCTGCGTAACTGCGCGGTGAAGGGTGCATTTCAATTATCCCGCACGAGGGAGTCCGACTCGAAAACGTGTCATCTGCTCGTTCTGGACTCCCGACAGTCTGTTGCGATGGATTTGCGATCCGCTGTTGCGTGAAATTGCGTAGAAACCAACACAAGTGAATAGAATTCGCTGGAAGCTATGTAAATAAATACGAAAGTAGTTGACGTGAATTTTGTCCGTTGTTACTCGAGTTGTTATTGGTCCCCATCGAACCATTTTTCCGGGTTTAATACTGTACTATATATCTCCAAAAATATTTTTCGTGCACTAGAAAGTGAACTTTGACGTCCACTTTCGAGTTTTACAATTTACGACAGTCCTTTTTCTTCCGCAGCTATAACCCACTTTCGTTCAATTCTTTTTGTCCCAAATTTGTACAGTAGATTCCCGCGTACTTTAGCGTATTTTTCTTTTCCCGCAGTTTCGTTGGGTGCCCTTTTATAGTGCCATTGGGCAATCCTCGAATCCCCGAATTGGGCCACAGTGAGAACGTGCGGTCCTGAACTGAAATTTAACAAGGGTTTCTATTCAGTAACTTTTACGACTGTGATACAGGCGCGAGGGAAGTTGCGTGCGGCAAGGAACGCGAGAGGCCACGTCGCTCGGCTGATGGGAACTTAACTCTCGTGAGTCACAGGAACATCCCTACCTCCGAATCGTTTTGCCTCGTCGTCCTGCAGTCGATTGTTCCAGCGTGATTTTGACCCACATGGAAATATTTATACGTAACATATATGTCGCCAAAAAGTTTTATATGCAATATATATGTCACATATAAAAACGCATGCAAAATATATGCGACATGTAGAACTTTTCGGTGACATATATTTCACATATAAATATTTCTATGTGGGGACTGTCAGGGCCAATAAAGGATTTCCAGATCGATCCAGTCCGTTTGTCTTAAAAAAGAAAACATATTTCACACAAGACACCAAATTATAAAGCTTTGACTTACTTTTGAAAGAAAAAATTGTGATACCAAAAAAAAAAAAAAAATATCGTAGACCGCGAGATACTGTAAAAAAATACTAGTACAAGAATACGATTTTTTTTCGCTATTAGCGATTAAAAAATCGATTCAACTTTAAAAAAACTCGTGTACTTTGAAAAATTTCGCGCAGAACCACCGAGGGCATTTTGAATCGGATCAACGTTGATCCAGTCGGGGAACACTCCACGCGAAAGGGACACAAACGCACGGACGTGGCAGTTCGATGCATCCCTTCCGCCCCTCAGTGGGTCAACCCTTCCGAAAAACTCGTCGACGAACCTTGAACCTATTCTCGACGAAAAAAAAAATAACGGTTATTTCTCAATCCAGTTGCAGTGCCGCGGACCTGCGTGTCCATTGTCGCGAGATAAATTTCACAGGGGATCGAGCGCGCCCGTGAATTCGCCGTCCTGGGAAGCGTTTCCGCTTTTCCCGCTCTGCCGAGCGTTGCGACCAGAAACCCGCGCGCGCGACCCTCGTCGCGGTGTGTGTATTGCGATCCGGACGAGACGCGAGGCCAATGCCGAGAGGGCTCGTGGGTG